>JASXTE010000006.1:36391995-37591995 GCA_030280995.1 Hemileia vastatrix
TCAGATTGTTCCAAAAATTAACCTCAATTGATCTCAAGTTATGCATAAGTGGATCAACTACAACCATAATTTTATCCTTCATTGAGCACACATTGAGCACATATTGATCTAACATAAGCTTTTGAATATCCAATATTATTATCAATTTAGAGGATGAAAATTATTCTTTAACATACCTAAGCATTACTTTGCATCCAAAAGATAAACCATAAAATTATGAAAGTAAATTTAATTTACAATAATGATATCTTTTACTACATAATTGAAACAATAGATAAATTTAGCAAATTTTTTGATCACAAATATTAATAACTATAGGGATTGAAGTAACTATTGTCATTCCTATTTTAAAATTTTAAAAAGAATATAGTCACTTCTCTCTTCAAATCTATTAAGTCTTTGTAAAACTTAATTTTGTATAATTTTTTTTTATTTTACCTAAAATCTAAGACCAACAGGATATTAAATAAAATCTTCAGTTACTCAATTAAAAAAATATTTATATTTAAATAAAAATAAAAATAGTCCTTAAAGTGTATAACTTGAAAGGCTGTTATGGAAATTAATGAAGAAATTCTTTTTGGTAGAAGTGTCCAAGACAATTTCAACCAAACTTGTGCTGGACACTTTTGCTATCTGAAGTTGGCTAGGTGAATGTTTTTCTAAGAGAAGTGAGGTGTTCCTTATCAATGTGTCCAGCACAAGTTTGGGCAAACATGTGCTGGACACTTTTACCAAAAAAAATTTTTGATGACATCAAATATCTTCATTGTGGAAGAAGACAGATTTGAGATCCAGATCAGATTTCTCCAAGTAGTTGTCCAATTTGGCAGCTCTGTTTGTTAGAAAAATCACCAATAGGTGTGGCTTCTCCTTCTTTGAATAATATAAAAACATGAACTAAAGATATTTCTCATTGCATTATAACTGAAGTGCATACTTCATTAAATACTGATCCTTCACTTGTAAAAATAGGTTTAAAATTTAAAGAGAATATTCCAATGCATCTTAAACTTGACACTTTAATTAAATGAATTTTATGGTGATGGTGGTAGCTTAAAGAAAGGGAGGATGAGAGCAAAGTTTTGAAAGAGATGAAAGTAGAGAATATATATAATATTAGATGAATATTCACAATTGAATTCTTCATGTATGTTAATAATTAATGTTGAATCAAATTTTATTAATAACTAAATACATATAGATGACTGAAAGAAGTCCATTATTTTAGAGCCTAAGTTTTGTTCCAATATAATAAAATTAGTTTTTTTAATAGTGTAAATGTAAAAAAAATACATTAATATTTTTGAATCTTATAGAATATATATATTTTTTCTCCTAAATTAAGTTTTTTGAAGATTGTCTTATATTTTTTTATTCCAAGGAAAAATGAGAAATTTTTATTGAATAGGGCTCAATATCAACTTTTGTCTAGAAAATTTAAATTTTTTTGAAAATATTTTTACAGAGTTATATTTTTATTAATAAAATTTATAAAAAGGACTTAAATAGTATGCTTTTTTATATATTAGTGGAAATAAAAATGATAATTGAAATAATATTACATACCTAGTTTACTATCTGTCATTTAAGATATTTCTACTAATATCAAACCTGACCTCCCAAAATTCAATGGATCTAGATATAAAATTAAATATTATGGTATGCTGAGTGTTGTGGCTTAACCATTGCTCAAATTTGGTCCAACTGATGCTCAAATTGAATCCAAATCTCTTCTCAAGAAGGGATAAATTGAGGCTCAATTTAGGGCTTACATTTTTTCAAAAATTTTTCATATATTTTAAAAAAAGTTTCCTAACACTTTCAAAAAATTTCCCCAATGTTTTCCAACCACTTCCTGAATGTTTCAAAGAGAGGGAACTGCTAGCAGTTCACACCCTGATTTCCCATGGTGTTAGTTTCATTTAATTCTTTAATTTATCTTAGACTTAAAAAACTCCACAATAAAGCTTTTGAAGGAAATAATGAGCTTACTACAAGAATTTGAATACCAATTTGGACTGACTCTGAATTGGAAAAAATTAGAAATGAGTATATATTGTTTTCAAAAGTAATAATTAATCAATTGGGATTTCATAACTCAATTCATACAGATTTGAAGGATGCAAATTATCTTACCTTTTGGGATCTTCTCCTATATTAATCCTAATACTGGACAACCTATTCCTTCACCTGCTAAAATCAAAGGATATGTTTTATATTTCCCAGATCATAGGTGTATAATCAATTTTGGATTAGGAAATGGAATCATAAAATTAGTTTGGAACTCTTCTCATGATAATCACCAAAAAAAAAGCTCCTCCAGGGTCGGAATCTTGTCATGACTTTACTCATTTTGGCTGCTCCTTCCAAATAAGTCAAAAGCTAATCCAAAGGATAAACAAGTTAAAAGTAAAAATAATGAAACTTTAGGTAGATCAAAAAAGTATGGGGATTTTCAAAGTCATCAAATATTTTTTATTCTTTCATAAATTTTTAATAAATAAGTCTGATATTTCAATTTACTAAATTACAGTAATGTGTCAACAACCTTTTGTTGTATAAATGGTAATCATGACAACATTAAATTATTACATGGGCTTCTTCTAGCCTATACCTGTGGAAAGTCCCAATCTTTTTTTTCTAGACTTGATCTGCATTATGGCTTGAGTAATTGTCATTACTTTAAAACTAGCAAATTTTAAATATATTATTTATTCATTTATGTAATTATATTAAATTTGGGTGACTTGCACCACTTACTTGAATAAAATTCAGGGGAGAGTCACCACAGAAAAATTGGGGGGGTATTGCTAGCAATACCCCTCATTTAAAAATTTTGGGAAGTGGTTGGAAAGCTGTTGGAAGGCTGTTGGGAGTTCATTGTGAAACCAGATTTAAATTAATTGGACAAAGATTTGGTAATCAGTTAGACCTAGGTTCAACCAAACTCAATCACAGGTTTCTTGGAGCTTGGTGATTACTTTGATTTTTAGCTGAGCACAGATTGAGCAAAGCTTGAACATATCACTTAACATATCATAATATTCACTTTCCCATCTTGTGGAAAGAAAAATTTGATATTTGTTCTAAGAATATCTACATATATTTTCTTGCCAAGTTGGTAACAGAAGGTTAAACTGTAGTATCTCAATTATTACACTAGACTAAATAGATATTTGATAAAACATACAATTCAAATCAATTTTAATATTATTGAGATCACCATAAGTGTCTGTCCAAAGACTTACAAAAATTATGTTAGTATCAAGACATTGTTCTAGGTAGTAATTTCAATTTGGATTTTGAACTGACATCTAAAGCATTTTACTATTAGACAGAAACATAAATAAGTGTAATAAGAGTGAAATTATTCTATTTTGTGATTATAATGTAACAATAAAGCACATTTTTATTGAGAAAATTTTTCTTCCTCCACAAACCAAAATTTTCTCTATAGGCTCAAGATTTATTTTTAAACCATATTATTCATTTAATTTATCATTGATTTACTTCCAATATTTTTTAAAAAGATAATAATAATACATGTGAAAGAATTATGAGCTTAGCATAGCATATGCTAAAAAGTTATTTTGTGGTTTTATTCAAAACTGATTATTCATTTTTTGCTTCAATTCATCTTTTAACAACCACTATCTTCAGATACTATTCTTACTTAATATTTCAAGTCTCAGATGTGTTTGACAGTTCTCAATAACAATTGATCAAATTTATATGAATGTAATTTCAAGATTTCAAAACTCACCAACCCCCACGATTTTACAGCAAGGCCATTTGAATGTTCATATTTTTGGACTATTTGAAGAAAGAAAACCAACCCTTGTCGGTAATCTTTCTCAAGTGCAGAGTCAGCACATTGGACCACTATTGGGTGACATTGGGTCTGGATCTCACCATTTAAACCAAAGAAGTGCCTTGAATCCTATGAAGCCTTTCTATTTTCATGCTTACTTGGTTCCAGTTTTTGGTAATCAGTATCAACTTTGGGGATGCCTCTTTTGTTCAAGTACACTAATCAGTCTTGCTAAAGAAGCATTTTCTTCTTCTCAAATCGATTTATGTCCGATCCTGAACTACGACTTCACTATCTTTTTTAATATCCCGCATGTAATTTTTGATGGCTCTTTCCAAATATCTCAGAGTACTCAAGATTGGAAAGCTGATCAACTTATCTGAGGAATCAAAACAGTTCTCAAAACACATCAACTTCAAGCAATAAATTTTATGATTGACAATGAACGAATGTTAAAGGAAAAGTTGGATATCATGTGGAGGCACCAGGACAACCATTGGCTTAGAACTGGATTTGATGACTATAAAGATCAGTTTCCTAACAATCAATTAACCCCTGAAGGAAACAGGTCAATACTTGCTGATGATATGGGTTTGGGAAAGACGCTTTCAACTCTTTCTCTTATAAGTGAAACTCAAAGTGAAGCAAGACAATTCCAGGTATTGGAAAATCAAGAAGGTATTAATCGGAATTCAGCCACACTGATTATATGCCCCCTGGCAACACTATCAAATTGGATCAATGAAATAAGTGTGCACTTTGAAGATAATGCGCTTCCTTTCAAGGTTCTTTATGGGAAGGATTGTCAAAATACTAACGTCAATGAGCTACAGGACACTGCTATTGTTTTAACGACCTATGAACCAGCTAGCCTAACTATGTCAAAAAATCAAAGCCAAAAAAAGATACCGGTGACTCAAAATCTCTTTTGGTATAGAGTTGTTTTAGATGAAGCTCAGTTAGTGCCCATTTCTATATCTAAAACTTAAAACTTAATTTTTATAAATATTCTTTTAGTTACATTAAAAATCCTTACTCGCAGAGGGCTCAAACAATATTTGACTTGGAATCCCAACACCAACTATGCTTGACTGGAACTCCACTTCAGAACAGGCCCACTGACCTTCAAAGTCTCATATTTTTTCTTAGAATCAAAAAGTGGCAAGAAGACTGGTTATGGAAGAATTTCCTTTTTCCAGGTTTGCAAAAAGGAAAGGCTAATTATATTAAATCAATCAATCACTTAATGAAAGTCATAAGCCTACATAGAACAAAGGATGCAATTTTGTCTCTTCCAAAAAAGATTCAAAGGGGGATATTGGTTTAATTAGCAGATCCATGGAGGTCTAAACTTGATGTGCTTCAAGAAGGATTCACTGAGCAATATGGGCCCTCCAGAAGCACTCACATCCCTTGGGACTCATCTGAGTTTCTAAGAGAGCTGATGATTTTAAGAAAATTCTGCAACCATCCAATCTACAAAAATCTGGATGAAACTCCAACTTTTGATTTCACCTGGCAGAATTCCGCAAAGATTTGTCATCTTATAGACCACTTAAAAAACTTTTTGTCTGGCGAAAGGGGTATAAATTTTCCAAAAGCTGTTATATTCTCCAACTTTGCAGACTTTTTTCAGATGTAAGTGATTCTATAATGAATTGTTTTACAAAATTGTGTTGGCTTATTAAAAACAATTTTCTAATATTTCAAAATAGAATAAAAATGGCTTTAGATGACCACAATATTAGGTATACTGTCAGCCTAAATATCCTTAGGACTGAGTATTTCTTATTCTTAAAATAAGATAACCTTAACTAGATTAAGCTTATATCTTAAAAATAAGGTTAAAATAATAATATATATTATTTTATTATATATATATATAATTATTATTCTATTATATAATTTATAATAGTTTAAATAGCTTATCCATGGCCTAATAATACTTATTAAAGTGTTAATGGAGTCATAATATACTTATCTTAAGTGATATGAAGTAATTATTGACATACATAAGCTTATATGTATACATAAATCTCATATTCAGTGAAATATGCAGTATATTATGTATATTTAGGTATATAAGTGGGTTTTAGCCCCTTAATAGCCTATAACCTTTGTTTTTCTGCTTATTTTAGGTCATATGGACGAAATCAGTGGACTCACAACGCCTACAGAAGCATAGACACCTATATCAGGCGCATACACCCAGTTTGGACAACTGAAATTACTTCCTTGGATGGTTATTCACGGATTTATGGGTTGGAAGGATGTTTCTGGGTTAATGTGGATGCTTGGGGATGTTATTGGGGGCTTGGACATTTTATTTGTTTCCTTTATATGCTTTTAGTTTCATTAAATCTCTTTTTGATCATTTATTTTACCTGCTTCTTTATGGTATCCGCTTTTATCTGGGATTTCTATTTATGGTATGACTCTGTGTTATTATTAATAGTGATGGAGGGTCCTTACTGGAGGTCTGGGTGTTGAAACTTCTTGAAGTGGACGCCATGGGGAGGTGATGGGCCCTCACAGTGCTGTAATTGCCGGGGATAGCAGTGACATCATCTGGATTGAAGGTCTGTGCACTCCAGTGGATTTGGGTATAAGTAAGGAGGGATTTTGACGGTTTATTATCATCATTCAATTACTACACTTCAAACAAACACTTCAATACAATTATTAGTATTCAGAAATATATTATAAAGCCCTTATAAATTGATATTATCTTTATAAAAGCTATAACTATATTTTATTCTTCTATTTTCCACCACTAGCACGCATTTAAATCCAAGTATTGTGAGTTATATTTGAGTATAACTATTCTATTAGTCTTCCCCTGAGGTTTAATCACTAAATCATTTGTTAATAAGTAGTAGGACCATAAAATAACACTATTATATCATACTTATATACTAGACTGTACTGACAATTGGGGGTCTTTCCTTATATTTTACTTATTATTTAGTATAAGCCTTGGGACGTGATTTTTACCTTAGTACAACTCAAAATTAACCAAATATTTGGGTCTGCTGCATATTAGTGGGTCATCATAACTCATTGATTGCGGAAAAGAACCCTTATAATAATTGTACTAATTTTTTATAATAAAAATTAGATATTTACAGTAGTAACTGTACCCAATATAAACCCGATTTCACTTGGTATTTGGACACCAATATAACACCCAATTAAATTGGTATTTGGCTAAAGCTTGGTAAGATAATTATTCACCCTTATAGAGGTCTAGTTAAACTTATTATTATATTTTCAACAGATTTTTTCGAATTTTTCTTATATTTTATTTAAATAAATAAAGATATAAATTCAGGGTAAGCTCCATTGCTTTTTTATTAGTAATATAATTGCTAATATTATTTGTCTACTAATTCCACAGAGTTTTTCCTTTTGTAGACGTAAAATATTGTTATTCTGAACAATATGAGTGCTCCCCAGGATAGTGTAAGTGAACAGCCTGCTTATAATACCAGGTCTAAAGCTAATAAAAACTTTCCAGGACATCACCATGGAGGGACAACAGTACCCCCAGCCAGAAAGCATGAGTATAGAGGAAAAGGACACCCTCTTAAAAAAGATAACTATCAAAAAGACGTCTCCTCCTCTTCAGGATCAACTGTCCCACCTGGCCAAACAGGTTCTGAAGCTAGAGGAATCAACATCTCTCATGTTCAAAGAGGTAGAGCAGTTGCAAAACAATTGCAAGGTAGGATTTCAGCAGATGAATCAGGCAATGGCAGAATTAAAGGGAGGCCAGCCCAGTCAATCAAATCAGCAACCCCCTACCCAAGGAGGGTCCACTCACTCCCAGGAGAAAATCCTGGTAGACAAATGGAAATGGGACTGGTTTCACCAACAGTTGACAAGCCACAGTTGCAACAGGGATCCACCCCCTCATCTGACTTCCTCAGCTCACCCTTACAAGGGAAAAAAGCGCCAAAAATCAGGACTGGCAACCATCCCTTGGTAAGTAACTTACCCTCTCAGATTAGACATAATACTGATAATTACAATATAGTTAATTCTATTGATTTTAAATCTGTACAAAAAATAGAGGAGGATTTAAGAAATTTAGGTTTTAGAGTAGATACACCTGACTTGTCTTTTGTCCATAATAACAGTACTATATACAATGATAATACAGTTAATCCTCAGTTGCAACCACCTACTAGTGAGATGAGAAGTTCACAGGAGAGTGAGAGAATTGAAAAGGAGGACATGGAATATTTTAACAATAATCCAACTGTCCATAGAATTGTTTCAGCATTGTGGAATAGAATGACTGATTGTGAGGAACAGACAGTTAAGCTCACTAGTGATACAATTTCATCCTTGACATTGAACATTTCTCAATTAGCAACACGTAATAGAGAATTAGAGAAAGAACATTTGTCTCTAACTCTTAAATATGATTCATTGAGTAATAAATATAATGACCTTTCAAACAAATTTTGTGAGTTAGAAAAATTATATGAAACACACTTATTAAAGACTGAATCAAGAACAAAGTTATCTTTTGCCCAGACAAATCAAAGTGTCTCTGAGTTGCTACAAAGATTAACTAAAGTTGAGATTGAAACTGCCAATCTACTAATGAACCAGGATAATCATAAGTATAATCAATATAATAATAATCCTTTCATTGGCAAAAGTGAATCTCATTCCTTCCCTATACCACCACAATTGAAACCATCTGGTGGTAGTGTCAAATCTGAAAATGTAAGTCACAAATCCGTGCAGGAAGAAATACAAGACCATTTATCAAAAGTGAATGAGTTGTTGAATTTACCTAAGATTAGTGAGATAAAATCCAATCAGAAGAACTGGCCTAAAATAGATCAGTACCCAACTTATGATGGGGAAGCCAGCTCTGATTGGCAACATTTTATTCAAAGAATTGACAACTTGAAATTCTCATATAAGTTACCAGATGAAGAGATAACATCAAAATTAATTTCTTTATTTAAGGATGTTGCTTTATTATGGTTTGAAGCTGTCTTAAGTGAGGGTAGAGACTACTCTTGGGCTGAATGGAAACAACTTATTGAAAAACAATTTGGAGGTTCTAAATTCAGGCTTACTCAGCAAAGACTGTATGAGAAGACTAGGTATAATCCGTTGAATGGTGACAAACCTATGGTATTTTTAACGAATTTAAACAAAATATTAAAAGCCATTGAGCCTCATATGGATTTTAACTTATGGAAAGATAAGATAATATACAAATTACCTATATCTGTCAGAGACATTGTTGTAGCTAGAACATTAAATGTTACTGAATATTCTGACTTTATTAATATTTGCAATGAAATATTATTAAACCATAAGTATGAATCAAGGTATTCCACTTATAAGCAAAATTTTGAACCTGTAAAAACTCAGAATTCAAAAACACTTCAGGAGAAGCAGAAAAAACCTACTGCACCTGTAGTACCTAAAAAGTATGAAACAAATACTTGTTATAAGTGTAACAAACCTTGGGTTAAAGGTCACAAATGTGAGGAAAACATAAATATTGTTGAAAATCAACATGAATCTGAAAATGAAGTAGAAAAGAGTAATGATTCAACTGATTATGACAGTAATGTCTCATATAGTGATGAAAATGAAGTCTGTATGTTGGAAGATGATTTGTCCATCTTTTACAATCCAATATTAAATATAGACTCAAATGAATCTTTAATGAATTTTGAGGATGTTAAAATCATTAAGGATATATAAGAAGATACTGTGCTTTTGGTCTTAATTTTAAAGACAATGACAAATTCACGCATGATTGGGTAACCCTTATCCCAGGTTTAGAATTTGCATATAATAGTACAGTACATTCTGTCACTGGCAAAAAGCCATTTGAGTTATGGTTGGGTTATGTACCTAATACCCCTGCTAAAACTCTTAATAAGTTACCTAGATTGGATATTCATCCAGGTACTAAATCTTTTCTTCAGATGCAGGAATTATGCAGAAAACATGCTCAAGAATGTATAAATAAGGCTTTTGAGTATGAAAAGAAAAGATGGGATAAAGCCCATAAAGAACAAATGTTCAAAGAGGGTGATGAAGTCCTTATTTCAACGCTACATTTCAATTTAAATGGTAATGTTAAATTGAAGGATCCATTCATTGGACCATTTGTAGTTAAAAAGATGGTTGGTAATAATGCTGTTGAGGTTATTCTATATGCACCATATGATAGAAAACATCCAGTATTTCCTATTTCTCTTATAAAACCATACCATTCTAATGATACTGCTCTATTTCCAAGAAGATCAGGAAGGCATAAACAGAAACCTGAAGAAATAGTGGAAAAAGCAGAAATTGAAAAGATACTTAAAAAGAGACACCTTACAAAAGAAAAGGGAGTTGAGTATCTATTAAGATTTAAAAATAAATCAAGTGAATATGACCAGTGGATTCCAGAAAATGAAATCTCTGATCTTAAAAATCTCTTGAAAAAATTTAAATCTAAATAATACTGTTCATTCAGTATATGTATTATAAAAATTATTTTTTATTTTATTATTTCATTCCTTAAGATTAATTAAAATGTCTTAACATTTTTTTTTCTTGTTTTTTTGGGGTGAGGGAGTGTCAGCCTAAATATCCTTAGGACTGAGTATTTCTTATTCTTAAAATAAGATAACCTTAACTAGATTAAGCTTATATCTTAAAAATAAGGTTAAAATAATAATATATATTATTTTATTATATATATATATAATTATTATTCTATTATATAATTTATAATAGTTTAAATAGCTTATCCATGGCCTAATAATACTTATTAAAGTGTTAATGGAGTCATAATATACTTATCTTAAGTGATATGAAGTAATTATTGACATACATAAGCTTATATGTATACATAAATCTCATATTCAGTGAAATATGCAGTATATTATGTATATTTAGGTATATAAGTGGGTTTTAGCCCCTTAATAGCCTATAACCTTTGTTTTTCTGCTTATTTTAGGTCATATGGACGAAATCAGTGGACTCACAACGCCTACAGAAGCATAGACACCTATATCAGGCGCATACACCCAGTTTGGACAACTGAAATTACTTCCTTGGATGGTTATTCACGGATTTATGGGTTGGAAGGATGTTTCTGGGTTAATGTGGATGCTTGGGGATGTTATTGGGGGCTTGGACATTTTATTTGTTTCCTTTATATGCTTTTAGTTTCATTAAATCTCTTTTTGATCATTTATTTTACCTGTTTCTTTATGGTATCCGCTTTTATCTGGGATTTCTATTTATGGTATGACTCTGTGTTATTATTAATAGTGATGGAGGGTCCTTACTGGAGGTCTGGGTGTTGAAACTGCTTGAAGTGGACGCCATGGGGAGGTGATGGGCCCTCACAGTGCTGTAATTGCCGGGGATAGCAGTGACATCATCTGGATTGAAGGTCTGTGCACTCCAGTGGATTTGGGTATAAGTAAGGAGGGATTTTGACGGTTTATTATCATCATTCAATTACTACACTTCAAACAAACACTTCAATACAATTATTAGTATTCAGAAATATATTATAAAGCCCTTATAAATTGATATTATCTTTATAAAAGCTATAACTATATTTTATTCTTCTATTTTCCACCACTAGCACGCATTTAAATCCAAGTATTGTGAGTTATATTTGAGTATAACTATTCTATTAGTCTTCCCCTGAGGTTTAATCACTAAATCATTTGTTAATAAGTAGTAGGACCATAAAATAACACTATTATATCATACTTATATACTAGACTGTACTGTCATATACCCAGCTTATGGGTGAACTCAGCAGGACAAAGCAAGACAAAAATATGCATGAATTCCATTTTAATAAAAATTGCCAAGTTTTGGTTGGAACGATTCAGGCTGCAGGAGTGGGTATAGATCTCAGGTGTGCTCAAAATGTATATATAATGGTGAGCTCAATTTCTTTTATTTCATATTAAGAACAAAAATATTAAATTTTTTATATGTTCAATTTTGAAATAGGAGCCAAATTGGAATCCAGCAGTTGAGCAGCAGGCTGTTGATCGGCTGTATAGAATGGGGCAGAAAAATGAAGTAAATTTTTTGAATTATTTTGTACAAGGAAGTATAGAATTCAGCATGTATAAGATTCAAAGGAAAAAAATGGAGCTAAAAATGTAAGCCAAATTTCATTTCTATAAATTTTAATGATAATAGTAATCATTAAAATTATGTTCTTGTTTTCAAGGCTAAGTGTCCCAAACAGTGGAATGAGGAGTATGAGTGTGCAAACCTATTATTAAGGGAGTCGGTCAATCACTCACATTAGAGGAAGAAAGAATTTCAAGGAGAGAAGGTAAATTTATGGGATTTTGAGGATTTAAAAGTCTGAGTTGTTGAGGATTTAGAGATGCAAGATATAAGGGAGAATAACGGTCATTCGGCAAACCCAGGGGGACATGAGAAGGATTAAGGTTAGGGGATAATGTTGAAACCAAACTGATTCTTTTGTACAAGGCCAAGTCCTTTAGCACACTTCCAGAGTAGGTTGAAGTATCTTGCATATCAAAGTGTTGTTGGTCAAGATATTGTGCAACTTTAGAAAAATCTTCAGACCTCCATTGCATTAAGATACGTCTTAACAATCCATCATTATCAATTTCGGTGTCTGAACAACACTTGATGTTTGTGAAAAGGTTGTGATAATTTTCACAATGTGGAAGTTGTTTAAGAAGTTTAGTTCGGTTAACTAAATTCTAAGAATCTTTGTTATTTGAAATAAAGGTCATAAATAAAAACGGTTGAAAAAAAGAGGATTTTCATACTTTTTTTATTCTATATTTATGCTTTCTCATTTTGATTATTTCTTGAGAGCTATGAGAATCCTTCCCAAGTCTTAATTTATCGGCATGACCTAAAAACCAATGGTGAAGAACTCCCATTTGATTTGAGAAGCTAATTTGAGTTGAGTCAATTGGATATGCAATCAAATTATTGGTTTTTAAGGCATTGTCCCAGTGTTTAATGAGAATATTTTCCAAGACCTGGTTCCATTTGTCAAACAAATCTAGGTTCCAAGCAAAAGTTGACCCTGGGAAACCGCACATGCGAAGGTGGTCAATAAAAGATTCACGGAAAATTGGTGGAAACTTTTCCGAAACTGCTGAATTTGATTCTGGATGAGGTAGTTCAAAGGCAATGTTGCAAGAATTCATGTCGAATGATGAAAATCTGTCTAATTGCTCTTCAGTAGGGTTTTATTTCCATCCATTTGATTCTGGTGACATATCCAAAAGTGAACGACAAAAATTGTGTATAGATCTACAAAATTGAGAATTGAATGGAGGCATAGTCTCATTAAAAATTCTATTAAGTGTTCTTGTGTTTGTGGGCAGGTTTCCATGAGGAAAGTAAGAGCTACTAGGGTTCATAAATAATTAGATTAAGAAAGTGTTCAATTAAATTAAACAAAGAGGAAGGATAAATTGTTGAGCTCCAAAACTTTATGATCAAAGTTGATTTAAGGAGAAATATCACAAAAATTAAGAATAAGAAATATTTCAACTTTATGGAATTATAATATGCATAAATTATATTTTTATATGCAACTTGAACTCAAAAGGAATGGTATAAAATAAAGAGAATGATTATGTGATAAAAGCAGACTCATTTAAGAAACGGATTTTTTTTTCTTTTCAAAAAATTCTTCCACAAAATAATTTGTTAAATGTGAGGCTATGTTCATTTTTTGATTACCAAAAAATTATTTTTGGTCCAATATGATAGTAATACATATTCTATTGAGTAATTTTTGTTCAACCTGAATAAATAGACTAGAGTGTCACTTCATCACATTTATGTATGAAAAGTTATACAAGGTTTCAGCTTTTATGTAATTCTTTAAGGTTTACACTTTTGTAGCATCTATTATATGAGTATTTTTGATTTTTTCTTTATAGAAAATTCTACCTAGTACAGACCAATTTTCAAAGTGAAAGAAATATGTTTGTGAGTGTTTTTTACAAAATATTAACCTTATTTTTGGGTTTAACTTTGATTTTTGGGGTAATTTTTTAAATAATTATGTTAAAAATATGGATTACATTTCTTATAGTCCATAACTAAGAATTTTTATCAAAATCAAATAATTATAGGGTAGTTAGATATAACTCAGAAGGCATTTGATAGAAAAATAATTAAGATGCTTGTGCGTACAACAGAATTTTTTCTATGATAGAAAATATTCTGATAAACATGCATGCATTGTTGTACAAATGCAGAGAGTATACAGAATACAAATAAAGTAGACTGCATAACTTTAAATTAATATATAATTTATCTGATTAAAAATTAAACATTTAAAATTCAATAATTTCAACACATATTCCATCATATTCTTTTGATGAAAAAATGTAGCTTATATTAGCTAGTGCCTTTCAAAAAAAGGAATACCTTCAATCGGTAACTTCCAATAGCTAACTTATTCCTACAATTATCACAATTACAATGCCTCCATTTTTTCATGTATGTCAATGTCAAGATCTTGGATGTGTTAATAAAAAGTATCAAACTTCTTCTGGGTCCTTTGAAGTTGGTATGGCTTTTAAAAGCTCTAATTCTTACGCAAAACATCAAGAGGAAAGAAATAGGAAGGCCCAGATGGTTATTTCTTCCAACAATCCACTTAACATTGGAAGTTCCAGCTCCACAGAAACAGTAAGCTGTATATCTATAGTTCAATGTGAGAATAAAAGTCTTTATGATGTTTCAATGATTTATTACATAGGGGCAGTTGCTATTGGGGGCAGAAGTATCTTCAACAGTCTCTAGAAACTCAAATCTTGGGGAACGGTATAGCCAAATAATTATGTGGCAGGCAGCAAAGCTTTCTCTGATTCATCATTTGAGCAAAGAAGGTTGTACTCAATTTTTGGATGAAGAAATTAAGAATCTCAAACTTCTAGGTGATAGTGGAATACTGGATTCTGATAGCATTTTCTGCCTGATCCCACGCTCAATAGATACAGTTTTTAGTCAATTAAAGCTCAATCAATCATTTTTCACTAAAACATGCTGTCCTAAATGCTTTGCTCTTTATGAGTATAACTCTGAATCTCAACCATCTATACTATGTTGCAATCAACCGTTTCTTTCATCATCAAAGCGCTATTTAAAAATGTTTGGAGCAGGACAAATTGCAGTTAAATGTGATGAAAGGCTGTATTTGATGGAGGAACATCAAGAATATGTAAAATACTTATCTCTTAAAACATTTCATCACCATTCTTTTATCGACTGGCTTAAGGAAAAGATCAAACTGTTCAAACTTGAGCTTCTGATTGAGAAGAAAACCCCTGTGGCAGAACATGTAGAGTGTGATTTGATGAAGGATGTTTGCGATGGTTCAATTTGGAAAAACTTTCCCATTACCACTCCAGCTCTGGATAGCAATGATGATGAATATAAAATAACTTCAGGCAACTTAATGTTTACTTTATATGTCAACTGGTTTAGGCCTGGTGGCAATAGGATTGGAGGTCATCAGAAGTCTGTAGGAAATATTATGATGGTGTGTATGAACCTACCTCAAGAAGATAGATACAAAATGGAAAATCTTTTTTTGTATGCTATTATACCTGGACCAACAGAACCCACAAGTGAACAGCTTAATCACCTTCTAAAACCACTGGTTAATGATCTAAAAACTCTATGGGATGGTATATTGATTGAGAAGACGCATCTTTATCCACAAGGCCGGAAATTAAGAGTTGCATTTTTCTCTTTGATAGGTGACATTCCTGCAATACAAAAATTGGCTGGCTTTTTGAGTCACTCTGCAAGAATGTTCTGCTCTTTCTGTAATATCTCTAAAGATGAAACTAGTGAAAAGAATGTGGGAAATTTTTCATTACGGAATCATGAGGATCATATGTGCTGGGCAACAAAGTGGAAAAATTCTAAGTCACATTGGGAGCGTGTATCAATTTTTCAGAATCATGGGGTACAATGGAGTGAGCAGAATAACTTTGAATATTGGCGTCCAACTGAATATTGCTCAATTGATGTTATGCATTCACATATGCTTGGCAACCTAAAAGATCACAGTCTAAGCTATTTTCAAATCCAAAATGCAGAAAAAGATCTAGAAAGAAAGCTGGAAAAGGATAAAAATTGGCATGTAAGAGAAGAAGATGAAAATTTCTTTTCTGATACTTCACTGCACAAACATTCGAAAAAACGTAGAAGTAGCTTAAGCACCACGAATAATGATGATGATGATACAGGACACACAAGACAGCACAAGCGGCAAAGACTTACAAGTTCAAGACAGTCATCAAGTCATCATGGACTAGATAATGAAGGATTGGGAAAAAATTGATCAAGAAGCCAGATTAGGTCATCCAGCTCCAAATTTATTCCTCCATATAGTGATTTGGCCTCAATACAATCTCACAGCAGTGACAGTAGGAATTCATTGTATAACTTAAGGCAAAGGAGCATTAGCATATCGCAGAGTGAAGGATCTCACTCATCAAATGAGACAGCTAGAGATGAAGAAAATAAAAGGAAAGGTAAGGAGAAAGAAAATGAAGGTAGTAGTAATCCATGAATCACGGCAGCAGAGCTACAGGTTGTATGGAATATGATTGATCAAGTAAGAAGACCTTCCTGGCTAACACAAGTTCCAAAATCAGTAGGATCTAAAAAGGCAGGATCCCTCAAGGCAGAAGAATGGCACATGCTGTATACTCTCTACTTCCCTTTGTCACTTATACCCCTTTGGTTTGAAAAATTTAAAGAATCTGAATTTTCAGCTTCCTCAGCTGAAAAACCAAGAGAATATTATCTTCTCAAGTCACTTGTAACATTATGCTCGATCACCAATTTTTTGACATTAAAAAATATACAGACTAATGAGCTTAAAGATCTAGATAAATTTCTGTTAGAGTATTGTGAGTGCCTGGAAGAGGGTTGGAAGAATATTAATGCAAAGCCAAATCTGCATATCACTCAACATTATCCTGAAATGATAAAGCGTCTTGGTCCACCATCAGGTACAGCTACTTGGTCTGGATAGCGGGTGAATCATATATTATCTGAAATTCCAAACAATCACCATCCACGTATGTAATGTTTGTAAGCAATGATTTAAAAACTCAGCTGTGCTAATTTATTAATATTTACCACAGGAGAGATACTGCTAACAATACTCAAACATTGGTATCGGAAGTCTAGGGTATTAGATCTTGGTGAAGCTGAAGATAATGATCAATGTGAGACTAAAAAAATCCATATTGATCTCAATAAACAAAACAAATGGATCCATCTAAGTATGGCATTATTTACTAAATGGGTAAGGGCACAAATGGGAAAAGAAACTTCAAGACGGGCTTTGACACCATTGGAGAAAAGTGGGGATCGGGTAGTTGAAAATGTAGCAAGCATATTGATACACGGAAAGAGGTTTACTAGTTACCATTGACACATTGCTAATTCAACAATTGAATTCTACTATGGAAAAGATAGCCAGTTTGGGCAAATTGATGATCTTTTCAGGTCAAAGGAAGAGAATGATCAAATATATTTAATAGTAAGTCCTTTCAAGGAGCTCCATTAAATTCTAAAAATAAATTATGCATTTTACTAAATATTTTTTCTTGTTTTCTTTCCAAAGTTGTTAGTGTTGCTTAATTAATACTGTTATCTTGATTGTAAGATATATAATTTTTTTTGAATACATGATTTATTGTTTCAAAAATTATATTATAAAGTTAAATCATTTATTTCATTTTCTAAAGCTTCATTGTCAAAGACACCACTCCATTTTCTATTACTTAACAAATATATAAAATTTGATAGTAAAATTTTTAGAGTTTTCTTTTTGAGAGGGTCAAACTATATTGTGAAGATTTTTATCTAGAAATTCTTGTACTCTAAAACCAAATAATTTTCTCCCTTAAGTAAGCCATTTCAAAAATATGAAAATATAAACAAGAATATTAACTTATCTTATTTTTATTTTCTTTAATAAAATTTTTAGTTCAATCCCTTTTTTTATATGACATTAGTATAAAACCATGGTTAAATGCTACTATATAATTAATTTTTATTATATATATATATATATGAAGTATTTAGAAGGTCATCCTTTTTTATTTACTTGAATAAATGGCTCAATTATAATTCCCAACACTTATTAATCTTTCCCAAACTCAATAACAAATTTCTCATATGAAATATTAGCTTCTAATATAAGAGGTTTATCTATAGATGATATTCAACATGTGATTTTCCTTTTTAGATTCAGCTAAAATTAAACAAAAGGAGAAATCATGGATATGTGTATAAATGGTAACCATATTTTACTTAGAGGATTGTGAAATTCACTCATCAGAATGGTTTAAGTATTAAAATAAATTGAGGTCATTATTTTCTAGTATTTGAAACTAATTAGGAAATTATTCTAAAAATATATTTTAATGTGTATCATGTTTAAAAAGTTGGAAATATGATTTTTGAAAATTGTGAGTTTCTTATGAGATACCAAGCTTTATTTTACATTGTTTCAAGTAGAATAGAATTTTAGTATTAGAAATTGAAAGCAATGTACCATTATCAGATTTTAACTGTGTTCTACTTATAGAATGATTACATAACATTAAACATTATTTAAATCAAAAAGGTTTAAAAGATATTTAGAATTTTACAAAATTTCACCATTTATTAATCTTTGATTTGAAAACCAACTATGATGTACACTCACTAGAAATAAGCAAACCCAATTTTAACATAATTTATCAATCCAAAAATAATGAGTCAATTAACATGAAAATATATATTATTTCAAAACCAAATCTCTAGATTTAAAATATGATGCTTTAATGAAAAATTTATACAAAACTTTAATGCAATGAACTCTCTTAAAAAATTCAAAAATAGAATATCAAAACAAGTAATTTCTGCAAAAAAAACTACTAACTATTGTAGATAAAGCATAAAAATAAGTCATATTTTTAAAAAAAATGATCTAACAATATTTATTTTTGTTAAAAAAATCAAAAACATTGTTAAGTTTGCTTGTTATAATAATGTTAAAATCCACTAAACATTATCTAAAGGTGGCAAAATATGTCAAAAATATGTTGAATTTTGTGAGCCAAAAATCAACAATTTTGTATCATTTCCTGTTGTGCTATGACTTTATTCCACCCTTTTTATCTGATTCTTCCAGTATTACTTTGCTATTATCACTAGTTTTCAAGTTAAAATTTACAAATGTTCATTATACTTGATAATATGAAAATTAACTCAAAATTTTGTAACTACAAAATAAGATTTTGAAAATCCTTCTTTCAATCAATATTTGAAGAAATTTTTAGTTTATTTGAGTAATGATTTTGAGAATAACAAAAAATTTGAAATTCACAAGGACTTATTTCCAGAGACTATAATTATTTACTTGTGTAATGCATGAGCTACTTATCAATGATGTAAAACATCAGAAAAGTAAGTTATAGTTATAAATCTACAGATTATACTGTGTCTGGTATATATATCTTCAATAAATCTTTTAAACTTATCTTAACCTACATACCACACAATAGAAAATCATTATATTAAAAAAGGAAAAAATTCTATGATAATATCATAAAGAATGATAACCATGGATTGATATTCCATAAAATTGGTTAGTAAAATTTTAAGAGGACCTAAATCAGTATTCTTTCATCAAAATATATCCTTTTTGTCTTTGTAATTTATTCCAAACAAATTTTTTGAAACTTGAATCTATATATCTAATGCCAAAACCACATAAAGTTCCCTCTTAGACTTTTTAAGCAATTATATATATATATATATATATATATTATTTATCAAAAATTGAAATAAAGAATAAAAACATAATTTTATTTACCTTTAATTATTTAAATATAGATTATTTTCAGAATGCATTGTGGTTACTTGTGAAGTTTAGAAGATTTGAAGTTGGATATATGAGTTTTTAGAAGGGCAAATATTGTAAAATTCTTTCATAAATATTTATTTCATAGTTTCAAATGTTGAAATCTACAAACTAATGGGATTTAAAATTATATTGAGATTTAAAATCTGCTTTCTACTCAAGTAAAATAAAATAAAATGATGATATCAAAATTGAAATTAAGTTTAAACTTTTGATATGCTCTATCTTCAATTTTATTGATAGTGCATCAAAAATTTAATAATATTTTTTTCCTTCATCACTTTTTACATAAAAGATAGTCCTATCATTTTATGCATTAAAGATTGCTTATATAAAGTTAACATCTATGTCAACTGTTTATGACTATTAATCTATATAATAAATTTTTTAGAAGAAAAAATAACATCAGTATATACTGACTTTGAAATTATTTAATTTAAAATAGTTTACAGGTAGATAATGAAGGGTGATTTCATTTTTGAATATGAATTATAGAAGTCTTATTTTGTCAATTTTAATTCTTTTTGAGCTCAAATGTATCCACTTCAACTTATGTAAGAATAAAAATTATTTTTATTGAAATTTACATGAGAAAGTATGCCTATTATTCAAAATCAAACTTGCTCTAATGGTGTTTTTCAATCATTATTTCCATTCATAACAATAAAAAACAGTTTTAGTTTTTGATATCCCCAAGTTTATATCTAAGGTGTACTATTCACAAAATTATTAAAAATATAATTTTTGAAATACATGATAAACTTGAAAGTGAGGGGGCATAAAATTTTTAAAAATGAATTCTAAATTCAGGATGGATAGTATTTTTTCTATTTTCACAAATGAACAATTTTTTTGTTTCAATTAATCCAGAAAAAAATTTTTGTTGTAAGCATATTATATTATATTTATTTTGATTTTAAATACTATATTCTCAAGATTTGTGTTTAATATTTCCTGTAAAACTTAATGTTAATGTGAATTTTAAGTAAGCCTGAAGAAATTTAATCAATAGGCATATTGGATATGTAAAATAATATTTTGCTCCAATCTTGAATCATCCTGGGCTAAAAAATATCCCGAATAAGGTTTTTGTGGGTCAATTTGGATTTAAGTAGGATTAAGTGAGGTTTAATAAAGGACAGATAAAAGGCTAAATTCATGACTAGTGACTTTTTTCTCAAAATAGTTATAAAATATGTATCATTCTGGAATCAAGCTTCAATAAAGTTGAATTGAAACAGAGATAATTTCTAGCAGCACAACACCATATTTACAAAGGTGTACAATACCTCAAATATTACTCATAATATAGGAAGGCAAGGAATCTACAAAATTCACATTTGAAATAACGATTTATATTTTGAATTTGAAATTGAGAAATGGAATATTATTTTTCAATTTAAATATCTATTAGTCATTTTACCAAAAGTTTTCAGTAATCAGATTGAATTTTGATGGTATTTTATTGTAGATTAATCATTTTGATGAGCCATTTACTCAAAATTACTGGTTTCAGTTCTAATATTCCATGTGAAATTCATTTCAAATCTTTTTGAAAGTGAATAGTTGACATATTGGATATGCAAAAGCTTATGTTAGATCAAAGTGAGATCAAAGGGAGTTCAAATCATGATTAAATTAGGATTTTGCAAGATCAAACGGTGATCAATGTAGGTTCATCTTGAGCTCAATTTGTGACAAATCTCTGACTAAATGTAAGGCCAAAAAATTTCCTACATGGTGATGATGTGTGCATAATTCAGGCATAGATTTGTGGCTCAACGGAGTTCAAGAAAGGGGTATTGCTAGCAATACCCCCCCATTTTTTTTGTGGTGAGTATTGCCAAATTTTCAAAAAAGATATAGATTTTTGTTGAAACTTATCTATTGTTGCAATTATGTAGTAAAAGATATCATTATTGTAAATTAAATTTACTTTCATAATTTTATGGGTTATCTTTTGGATGCAAAGTAATGCTTAGGTATGTTAAAGAATAATTTTCAACCTCTAAATTGATAATCATATTGGATATTTAAAAGCTTATGTTGGATCAATATGTGCTAAATGTTTGCTCAATGAAGGATAAAATTATGGTTATAGTTGATCAATCTATGCATAACTTGAGATCAATTGAGGTTCATTTTTGGACCAATCTGAGAATAAATGGAAATCTAACTCTAATTTACTTATGTTTATAAATTATTCATAAACCTAAAATAATGAAGGGACACTCTAAAGTTCAGGAGGGGATTGCCAGCAGTTCACCCCTAAAATTCCTGTGGTGTGGGTGTTTTCATTGGCCTTTTTAGAAATAAGAAAAAGTAAATTAAATAAAACAATTGACAAGATACAAGAAAAAAACTCACTAAATTTAGATTGGGTTGGTTTATATCACCATAAGGATCTATAGAAAAGATATATTTATTGGTTAAATTAAAAAGAGGGGAGGCTTGAGAGGAGGAAGGGGATTCAAAAAGATTTCTTTTAATATCATGTTTGGAGATAGCATCTTCTCAATCCTGCATGCTTTCAGGATTAACATCAGCTCACTCTCCAAATATAGAATACATCTCTATATAGTGAGGATGTAAATAATCATGCTTATCATCTATATATTAGGTGCTCTTACTGATATCAATTTCAATAATATCAAAACCAGTGGAAGATGAAAGAGTCTTTTCCTTCTTGTATTTGGCTCAATAGTCCTTGAAGCATTCAGAAATCTGTCTTGGAAAAAGATCAATCCTTCCCTTTGTCCTATCTCTTAATTTGTTGAACATCAGAAGATAGCCATTGGCTTTTGATGTGGGAGGCATCCTACTTTAGTTGAAATCTCAGTACCAAAAAAAGAATCATAATTAGTATTAGCTTTTAGCCTGTTGATAAGTATGAGGTGATAGTATTTTTTTACTTTAATTGTCTTTTGATTTCTTAGCTGAGTGGGGGAAATTTGGAGTATTTGGTTTCAAAGAACAAATGGTGGAAGGCTGCATTTGAGAAGATATGTGACACCAAGGAATGTTAAGATATTTGATGATGAAAGGGAGCAGAAATGAGCAGAAGAGATTGAGAGGGATCTAAATGGATGGGAGTGCACATCAAGTTAGGGAGGCTGGTACTTCCAGCAAGTTGTCCAAAATGTGGTTATGAAAAATTTAGGACAAAAATGTCAGATTAAATGTGAACATTGACACATAAGATGCCTAATAACCCAAACATTTTCAAAATTGATTGACAAAGATAGTTGGGGTATAAGGATTTTTATCCCCAATTGATTTAATTATGGATTGGCTAACCTTAATACCCTCTATTTTTCACTACAAGCAGGTTAACAGGCTTTGTTAACCAAAAGGACTTTCCCCTAACAATAGAAGAACCCTGTCACTACCAAAAATACAAGAATAACATGGGACAATCCATCAAAATATAGAAACAACCCAGTAACAAAATATATGTGTGTTATTCCTTAAATAAAACACTATAAGGGGAAATAAAAGAACTAGAAATAACTTTTAAATAAGGATGATCATCATTAGAAATTAAAACACTAATTATAATAATTTTCCCTGTGAAAATCCAATTTAAAAATAACCAATAATAATAGCCTTAAAACCCATTGAGAAACCAAAAACAGACATGAAATATGGGGTGACTGAATGAAGAGTCTTGGCAGGTTCTTTGATGGGTAAATAGTCAACTAATTAGGTAATTTTAAGCATGGTTGTGAATTCTGGGCACTAATCTTAAGCTTACTAATGTAATACGTGCACATAATGAGGTCAATGCACTATTAATGCAATTAGGACACAAAATAAGCACCTCTTGCTTATTTTAGCATGATTACACATATAGATCATACAATGAGGGGGTACTTTAGTGTAAAATTACTAACTTTTTTATTAATGAAGCTATTCATGTGTGATAAATACAGACAGCATAAGGCCAGTACATATAAGCCATTTTTAGAATAAAAAATCATTAATTTTTGGAAGTGTTACTTTAAGACATTTAATTAGCCTAATCAATTGCATTGAATAGGGAAAATCTATTTCCAAGTTCAATCTAAATATAATTAAATTTATGGTGCATATATGCAGCTTTTAAGTGATTTAAAGCACATTTATCAATTATTTCACTATAATAATGAAAAAAAACTTTAAGACCACTTAAAAATTATGTAATTTTACCTCTAAAGTACTTAAGACTACCCTAAAGTATTCCAACTTAATTTCAAGTACATTAGACCTATAAAAGGTGGGTATATGCATGTACTTAAGGTATTCTAATGGCATATACTGTAGTATATGACTTATTTCAATTATGTATACATATTGTATACACTCAATTATTTTACCCATGACTAATACATGCTTCTAGCATGTTGTATATGCTTGTTTAACTAAGTCCTGGGAATATTCAGGATGACACTTTTCCACCAAAAAAAATTATAAAAAATTATAACACACCACAAAATATTTGGGGGGGACTTGCTAGCAAGTCCTCAGCTTGAAGTCAGATGAAACTCAGCTGGAACTCAGACTGAAGTAATAATGAAATTTTACTTGAAATAAGCTTGAGACCTCGAAAAAATCAGAATGAATATTTATTGAAAAAATAGTGAAACTGTCATGATAACTAAATGGAAACCAGAAAAATTTATTCCAAGAATCTACCCAATGCACAGTATTTGTTGATGAAAATTATTTGAATAATACTTATTTAATGTAAGCTGATTAATGAAAAGACATAAAATCATATTATTTCCTTTCAAAGTATTACATTTATTAAATATAGTAATTTTATGAAAACTTTCAGGTAACATATAAAAAACAATCCGTTGTAGACAATCCTATAGTACTAGCTATAGGCCTTGACCAAGGGAGTTGGAGAAAAACCAGAGAGAAAATCCCCTGTCCCTTAGAAAAATAGAGTGAGATTTACTTGCTAAAGTAAGTTGGTTCCTGTTTTGCTAAAGCCCCTTTTAAACACACTTGACTACTTGATGAGCCAAGAAAGTAGTCCCCAGATAGACTACCAGACCAAAGAACTGAAATGTAGAACAAAGTCCACACCAGAGACAGCAAAGATACTTGATGTAGGCTGCAAATCCATACCAGAGACAGCAATAATACTTGCTATAGCTTGCAAGACTATAACAGAGAAAACAGTTGCCAAAGTTAAGTTAAATGAAGAACTCACTTGCAACAAACACAGCCAATTGTGGCCAGAAAACAGTGAAAACTGAGTGAGGAACAATGATATCACCTCCGGATGGTTGTATGATGATTAAGGTTGCCCCAAACTATCTTATTCACTATGTACACACAGACCACTAACTAAGAGCCCATGCGCACCCACCAATCTGGTGCCTGTACCTGCCAGATTGCATAAAAAACCCTCCTGGAGCGCTCCCCAACCTCCTAAAACAGAGGCGGGCGGGCCGCCCAACGTCGGAGATGCCGCCTGAAGCGGCCCGGCCTCCCTGAAGCCAGAAAACCAATAAAAACCACTAATCTACTTAGAAAAATTAGCTACAACTACTAAAACCTTTAAAACACGGAATTTCACTATAACAACATTGAGACATGAAATATAGAGAAAAATTAGCTCTATCAAATGGTACTAAGCACTAAACCCTAAGACTTAAGGTTAGCCCGTAAAACACGAAAAATAAAATTAAACAGCAATCTTTTATAAATGAAAAATGAGGAATTGACCCCTTAAAACTCAGAATATGAAAAATGTCCTCAAGACATAAAATATAGAGAAAAACCAGGGCTATCCAATGATAGTACCCACATACCCGCAGACCCAATATCCACGGAATAAAACCAGAAAAATACCAAATTCCTTAACAGATGTCAATTAAGACATGCACAAACAGCGCCAAATCACACATCAAAGGCCCCTGCCAATGTTGGAAGACCACATCCTCCCTCCAATTGAGAATGTCCGCATTCTTTCTTCATCCAACCACCATGTTTAACCTCCTTTCCAAATCTGCCTCTGAAATGGGCCCCTGCCAATACTGCATCAACAATAATTTAATCTGTGCCATAACACCACCTGTTCATCCATACAGAACGTCCTGCAATGTCTTCCACTCCAGAAAGAAGACCTGCCACAGACCTGGTCCACTTTCTTCTACAACAGATTCACCTCCGCCTCAACCTGGTCCTTCTTCTGCCAGCACCAAAAGATCTAGGCCATCCATCCTGATACCCAGATTAATCAAAAGGCTCCACCCTTCCCAGAAAAGTGCCACAACCCATAAAGCAACTAGTTCCCCCATCCCTGGTCCATCTGATGGTAAAGAACATTCATTTCTTCCTTCAACTTTAAAACTGATAACTTCTCAGTTCCTTCCTCTTCTGATAGTGATGATAACAATGTAGGATCCATTGCACCACCAACACCAACGCACTTGCCCACTATCAAGGCCAAGTTACAACAACACACATCTCAACAGAAACAACTTCTGCTTCACTATTTCCAATCCACTCCTGCTAGAGATCCACAGGACATTGAGAACAGAAGACACCTCATTCACCAGTTCAAGGCTAATTCTGAACACTTCATTTCATCTCTTGATTCACTCTGTAATTCCACTAGTACTTGAGTTTGATTCAGAAAAGAAAAATTGACCACACCCTCTATAGGATGTAACCACAAACAACCCTCAGTTTTAAGTCTTGGGGGACCATCCTCATTTTATAGTCTTGGGGGACTCAAAAACCCTCAGTTTAAAGTCTTGGGGGACTCAAAAACCTAAATCATAAACCCAGAACCAGAGATCAACCACATTAAGACACAGAGAAAAAACTTACATTCTGGGGTAATTGTGAATAGAGCAGCCAGCCCATCAATTACCCCCAAACTTGCCTTTGCTAAATTCGGAGGCTCCCCCTGTGGATACCCTCCACCAATCTTTCAAAACAACCCCAACAACAAAAATTTTCCCTCAGTTTATAGTCTTGGGGGACTTACAACCCTCATTTTAAAGTCTTGGGGGACTAACACAGCGTTCAGTTTAAAGTCTTGAAGGACTACTTCTTGACCAAATCTTAAAACCAGCCAGATTAAAGTCTTGGAGGACTAACAGAAACCAGATTTCAGTTTAAAGTCTTGATGGACTGTCTTGATACCATAGCTTTTTCAGTTTAGAGTCTTGATGGACTGATAAAATTTCCAGTTTAGAGTCATAGAGGACTGGCAGAATCTTGCATGAATCTGACCCAGCCAATTTCATGCAATACACACACAGCTAGACCCACGGAGCGTCCACCTTCACTTCATCTTCTACTCATCACTGAAAAAATCTTCTCTTATCCTTTTCATCACCTTTCATGCCACAAATCATGTCTGGATCCCCTGCTGTTGACTCCTCTACTCTTCCTTGCTTCACTGCTCCAAGGGACTATGCCTGCAAACAGTGCATCCACATGTGCAGACCTTGCACATTCACTCTTCCAAATCCAGAAGCCAAATTCTACAACAGGGCTTGTGACTCTTGCTATTCCAAAAAAAAGAAATGTGACAGAGATGCCCACTATCCTATTCCTCCGCCTTCTCCTTCTCACAAGTACATCTCCAGATCCCCTACCAGGTCTCCAGAACTTGGACCATCCTCTTCCTCTCTATCTTCAGCTCCTTCCAGAAGATCCAGAAGCTCAGCTTCCCGCACTCTTCCAAAAAGACCAGCCTTAGCTTCTCAAGAAACTGCTTTTATCACTGCTAAATTAGCTCCAAAAGCTTCAAAATCAACCCCTAGGCTTCTAGACTGCTTCCAGGCGGCCCGCCCGCCTTGCCAAACAGCGAAAATCAGGGCCAAAACTTCCAAAAACAGCCAGAAAATAGCCAAATTCATCCAGACAACAATAACAACTCAACCCAACTACCTCCTACTACTCCCAGAGCAATGCAATCCACCCTTCCAAAATCCAAAAACACCAAAATTTCCCAGATTTCTAAGAGAACTGCCAGAGAACCCCAAGAAGAAACCAGAACACCACACACTGCTCCACAACAACAACTTCGTCCACAACTAAGACAAAGAAACTACACTTCTCCTCTGTCAGCCAACTACTCTTCTGACAGTTCCATCTCTTCAAATTCTCCATCCAGAAAAGAGCAGTCTGCTTCCAAATCCCCCTCTCCTGCTCCATCCTTTAACAATCCTGGTACTCCATCACCAGCACCTCCTCCAGCTGAATCCAACAGAAATAACAACCACAACAACAACAACAATCTCACTGCTCCAACTAGGCCCCAGGAACATCAGCATCCCAGTTCACCTTCTCAGGATCCTTCAGAGGAAGACCATGAGAATCCATATCTTTCCCTAGTTGATCCACCCACTATGACCATAACAAAATCATCAGAGATCCACATCCCAGCTGCTTACAGATTTGATGAGCTTCCAATCTGTAAGTACCAAATTAATTATTCCATTTCTTCAACAAAAATAATTACTGATCCAATTCTTCTTGTCTAGTTGGCACCCCTCCTCCTGAATCTATTATTGGAGTTGGCCAAACTCTTGAAACTTCTTTGACCCTGGATTATGGAGAAATGAAGAAAAACCTAAGCACCATGTGTTCCAATATGCTAAAAGCCTTTGCCCTCCATGGACCCTTGAATGACTTTAAAAAATCCCTGAGAAAGCGCCTACTGGACAACCACTGGAAGATGTCAAGGATCATTAAACACACCCTCCAGCACTCCATTCCTGCCTCTTCTTCTTCCTCCTCTGAACTTCCCTCTAATCCAATCCCTGATCATTACAATCCCTATAATCTCTCCAGCAGGATGCACTTCAAAGAACACAGTGCTTCCCACAATCCCAACAAAAAACAAAAATGTCATCACAATACGGAACAGCCTCCAGAAGCTTCCTCATCCAGACAATGAGCTCCTGCAAAAGATTAGAAACATAAAAATAATATAAAACAAATAATAAAAATAATTTCAGAATTTTTTTTTTTTTTTTTTTACGGTCTACTGATATACTAAATAAAAAATTAATAATTAAAATGAAATGAAATAACATAAATGAAATAAAATAAATATAAAAAATAATACAAATGGTATCCCCCAGCCAATTGATGAGCTGAACCCCTGATACCTTACCCACATCCAAGTGCACCTTGATGTGGATACACAATTAATTCTTTTAAATGATTAACAGAAAAAAAGCAAAAATTTTGAAATTCAGAAGATAATAAAAAAATAATGAAACACAGAAACACATGAAATAAATAATATATAAAAATAAAATATCATTGCCTGGCCAATTGATGAGCCTTTCCCCACCAATGCTTGCCCACATCCAGGTGACCCTGATGTGATAACACCCTATATTTTTGATTTTATAATTTTAACAACCCCCATAAAAAAATTAAAAGAAAAAAAGAGAAAAAAGAAAATAATCTAAAACTACTGTCTAGCAAAAACATAACTTCCAAATCAAAGAAAGTCCAGCTCCATAGATGGTCCAATAAGGGAAAGTCCAGTCCATAGAAATGATCACTGGGTGGGCTCCCTCCAATAAGTAAAAATGATGGGAGACCACCAGTGATCCACCACCAATCTGAAGAACCAAAGATAAAGAAGCCAGTCCCAAACCAGTTTAAAGTCATAGCTGACTTGAAACCTGAATAATAAACAACAGAACTAGAATTCAACTAGGAAAAAACAAAAGACTTGAGACAGACATTCTGGGGTAACTGTTCTACAGAGCAGCCAGCTCATCAGTTACCCCCACACTTGCCAGAATAAAATCTAGAAGCCCCCCCTGGGTAACTTCTAACAAAAACACAACGTCCAACACAAAAAAACCAAAACCAATAAGAGTGAAGAATCCGGCACTTGAAAACCAAAGGAAATTCCAGTTTAAAGTCATAGAGGACTAAAACCTGTGAAAATAAACCAATACTAGGGTTCAACCAAATTAAGAGAAAGGGTTGGAAACAGACAATCTGGGGTAACTGTTGATAGAGCAGCCAGCCCATCAGTCACCCCTACACTTGCCAAGATCAAATCTAGAAGCCCCACCCATGGGTACCCTCTAACAAAAGTTTCCAACAAACAGATGCATAGCATCACCACAAAAAAAACCAAAATTAAAGAATGGTCCGTAGTTTATCCTCATTGCGGAGTCAATCTTCTTCATGCCTAGTGCCTCTAGGATAAAACCTCTTCACTTGGTCTGCAGCCACCCTCTTTTTCAAGACTGCACCATCCAACTCTTCCAAAACATAAGAACCTCCAGGCGCCTGAGATCTGACTCTGTAAGGTCCATTCCATCTGTCAGCAAACATTTTGCCCCACTGACTCTCCAAACTTCTATTATACACCAAAACCAAAAAACCAGGTTTTAAGGGATTCCTGAGTCTATGAGCCAACTTCTTGTCCCAGTACCTGACTGATTGATTCCTAATCTTCATCATTCTAGAGTACGCCTTCTCTTGACATTCCTCTCTACATTCCAGCTGTTGCATCCTGGAACAGAGCAAATCTTCTGTTGAGTGCACGTCATCCCAATCAATTCCAAGATAGGAGACAGCTTCCAAGTCCACTGGTAGAATGGGTTTCTGACCAAACATTAACTCATAAGGAGAATAGCCAGTTGTCCTCTTCACAGTGACCCTATCCGCAAATAAAACCAAGGGTAAATAATGCCTCCACTTTTCGGCACTATCTCCTCACATCTTCACCAAAGCATTCTTGATAACTTGATGGCCTCTTTCAACCATGCCTTCAGCTTCAGGATAATACAGTGTAGCCACTCTAACCCTAGAACCAACACTAGCCACAGCTTCTTTAAATTCGGCACCAAACTCTGGCCCACCATCAACAGTGACCAACTTCATCAACCCATACCTATAAATCCATTCCTTCTTCAAAAACTCTGCCACATTCTTGGAAGTCAAATTAACCAGATGCACTGCCTCAACCCAACCAGACAAATCATCCCTAGCAACAATAAAGTATTTATACCTGGCCTCTTTAATATGGACAGCATCCAGACTGACTCTTCCAAAGACAGTTGATTCACCAGTAGCACGGCCCACCTCTTTAGGTTTCAAGTGACTTCTTCTTTGACATTCTTCACAAGATTGAACCCAACCCTGCACAGCCAACTTCATACCCGGCCACCAAAATCTGTCTGCTACTCTTCTATAAGTCTCCCCAAAGCCTCTATGACCAAGGTCTTCATGCAAAGACTTCAAAACCAATTCTTGACCCTTCTTCTGAGTCACCACCACTTGAGGATTAGGATTTCTCCTTCTCATCAAGCGCCTTCCTGACACATAAAATCCAGGACTCTTCTTCTTGATTTCCAACCAAGTATCATCATCACAAATATCTGGCCTCTCCAAGGTCAACAGATATTGCACCAAAATAAAATAAAACCCAGATTGACCCCAGATCTCATCTTCAAAATCCAACAAAACAACATCCAAGGGCACAACTCTGTCATCAAAATCACCAGTGTGAACATGAGCCAATTGAGCAGCCCAACCAGGACACCAATCCTTAAATTTTGGCACGTCCTTCTCTTTCCACTGAATCTTGTGAGAATCCAGTTCACTAACAAAAACACCCTTTTCCAATTTTGAGCTGTCCCAAACAACAACTCCATCTTCATCAACAAAAACATCCTGATCACCAGAATCAAGATCAGATCCAGCCAGTTTAACCTCTTGGGGGAGGTCAGAACAATCGTCCAGTTTAGCCTCATGGGGGAGGAAAGAAAAACCCTCAGCACCCTTTGTGCTGGCCCTAATCACTGGAACATCTTTGTCAAACTCTTCAGAATCAGAATCCTCATCTGTAGGTGGCCTCCTTGATAATCCATCAGGCATAGTAAAAGTTTTACCTGGTTTGTGTACCAGGTCAAAAGAAAAATGTTGAATAAATGCCACCCACCTAGTCATTGGAGCATTTGGAAGACTAGGTGTATTGATCATCTGAACCAAAGATTTTGCATCCACCTGCAGCTCAAAATGCTGCCCCCACAAAACCATCTGTAGCTTCTTTAAACTTTTAGCTACGCCACACAATTCCAACTTAGGTTGAGAATACCTAGATTCCACCTCATTAAACACCACAGACTCATACCTTACTGGCCTGACCCTCCCAGTCTTATCCTCCTGAGACAAAACAGCACCAGCAGCTATATAACTTGAGTCCACTGCCAGATAAATTTTTCCAGCACCAACACCATAATCCAACTTGTGAAGAATTATATCTTCACCAACAACCTTTTTCAGCTTCTGAAAAGCCTCTTCACACTCTTCTGTCCATTCCCAATCTGCATCTTTTCTGGTCAACCTTCTTAAAGGTGAAGCCAACAACGAAAAATCCTTAATGAAAATCCTGACATATACACATACACCCAAAAATCCTCTGACTTCAGTAGTATTTTTAGGCCTTGGCCATGCCTGAATTTTATTAATCTTCTTCTTTGCCATAATCCTTCCCTCTTTACATACCACATGACCCAGAATTTCCAAAGCAGGAACACAACAACAGAATTTTGACCCTGAAATGGTCAAACCAGCCTCTTCAATCCTGAACAACACTCTCTAGAGTTATTGCATATTCCCACACAAACCTCCTTATTCCAGGGTTCTCAAATAACACCTCATTACCATAATCAGTGGATGATCCTTTAATTCCACCATCATCAATAAAAATACCAGCATGAGTAGGAACCTCATCCTGCAAAATCCAAGCCATCTGTGCTTGATAAACTGCCACTGAATTAGTTGCTCCTTGAGGCAACCTAGTGAGCTGAAATCTTCCCAAATGAGTCTCAAAAGTTGTGAGAGGCCTTGAATCCGTATGGAGTTCCCTCTCATCATAACCACCCATAATATCACCCAAACCATAACACACCCTTCCAGCAAAAGCTTCAACAAAATCCTCTGCACTTGGCGGCATACCAGCGTCCTTGATAGTGACTCTATTCAAGGCTCTAAGATCATGAACCACCCTCAACTTTCCATTCTGCTTCTTTACACAGAACACTGGACTTGAGTAACTGGATGTTGATTGTTCATATAACCCAGTCCTGACTCTTTCCCTAATAATCTCCACAAAATCCTCTCTGATAGTGGCTGGAATCGGAATAGGTTTGATTTGCCAAGGTTCATGACAAAAAACAGGAATCAAGTAAGGTTCCCCATAAGAGTGCTTCAATACACCCCTTTCCTCCTCAACAAATGCCACCGCTTTTTCCCTTAGCACAATAACGTGCAAGAACAACTTCTTTTCTTCCTCAGACAACCACCCATCAGGACCAAAATTAACAACTTTCAATCTTTCCACGGTCACCCTTGCCGTCTCTACAAATTCTGGAGGGTTCTTCACCAAAGGAATACAGTACGGATCTCTTGACAAAGGAGGTCTCTTCAAAGGCGGATTCAAACCCACAGGCATAGGCTCATTGACAGGCCTAATCTTCTGCGCTACCTTCTTATACTTTGCCGCTCCACCTTCAACTTGAGGGATCTTCAGGAAATCTCCACCACCAGACCTGGAACAAAAACCTAGGGTTTCCCCATTGCTCACATGTGTGGCCAAGGTAATATTTTTGAAAGGTGTAGAAGAAACCCTAGCGGTGCACAATTGGGAGAACTTACTTTTAGACCCCAATCTCACCACTCCAAAACTTTTCTTCAATTCCACATCTTCATCCTCACTTACAACTTCAAAATCTTCAAATCTTGATTCATCTTCTGAATCACATCTTCTAAAATTGTGCAGTTTATCCTCATGCTGGAGGTCCAAAAATAGATCTTGATGATCTTCTTTCTTCAACATTTTCTGCAGTTTAACCTCATGCTGGAGGCCCAAAAATAGATCTTGACAATCTTCACAAAAATATTTTGCATCTTCTTTCTTCATTATCTTCAGATTTTTTTCTTGATTTTCTTGAATTATCTTGAAATTTTTATCTTCTTTTCTTGAGTTTTCTTCTGTCCTACAAAAATAACCAGGGGTTTCCCCAATGCTCACATGTGTGGCCCAGGTAATGTTTTTGAAAGGTGTAGAAGAAACCCTAGCGGTGCACAATTGGGAGGACTTACTTTTAGGCCCCAATCTCACCGCCCCAAAACTTTTCCGCATATCTTTCAATAAAGATATATAACCAATCTTCTTCTTTGAACTTGAATTAAAAATAATTAAGAATATTGAGAGAGAACAGAGACTTGATAAAAAACTTGATGAATACTTGCAGAGAAGAGAAACATTAAAAAGAGAAAGTTGAAAATCCACTTGGTATATCTCCAAGGGAGCTGACCTACTACAACCTGGGATTTCCTCATCTCGGGGAGAGGTTGTAGCACTAGGGTGATCAGCCCTTATTACTCTAAAAAAGACAGACTCTCAATAGAGCCTGAGCCGCACTCCAAAAAACCAGAGGCAGCACCCACTTCCTTCCTTCTCCTGCAGCAGTCCATGCACTGGCACATTGAAGATAAACCAGGCCTAGTCTCCCAACCATCCTCTCCAGGGGATGACAACCTCATGTGAAGCCTCCTTTTGTCTTCACCAGTCAACTCCAAACTGATTCCCAAATCAAATTGATAACCAATTCTTGCCTGAAAATCCATCAAGAATGGCCCACCCAAAACTGCTTTTACATTACCTTTAGCAATGTAAAAATGAACCTTCCCTGAGGCTCCTCCAACATCTAACTTCACAAAATCTGAAGTTCCAACCAATTCAGTGACATGGCCACTGATCCCTCTCAAATTCCCACCAATACCAGTTTTGATGGGGAGGCCCATATGAGTTGCCTCAAACAAAGAAATCAGGTTTATCTGAGAACCTGAATCCACCAATGCCCTTGCCTCCCTGCCATTCAGAGTGACATTGACATATCCCAGAGGAGCAGAAAAATGAGTTTCCAACCCCTCACCAAACTTTTCAGCAGAATGACAAATGTATTCTACCTCACCAGAAGAAACCCTTCTCCTGGTCAACAACTTCTTCTGCCTATCAGCCAACCCTGGACTGATAGCATACAATTCCCCATAAGATAGGGAAACCTGACCCTGGTTCATCCTTTCCAGGACAGAGTCCATAACATTAACTTGACCAGACACTACTGGCCTCTCAAAGTGAGCTCTTTGCTTCACCATCTTGGTCCTAGAAGATTCTTGAGGACCAGCACCACCAACAGATTTACCATTAACAGGAACCAAACCAGATCCCTCACCAGAACCTCTGACTCCAAAAGGCTTTGGCAATGAAGCCAAAGGGACATCCTCCTCGGAGTCAGAATCCACCTCCATTGGCATTGGCTCACCATTCAGGTCCAATGCACCAAAACTAGGGGGGCACATGTCAGCCATACCTTTCTGCATCTTGTACAGCTCCTCTTTGCTGTACCTTTTCCTAGCTGCACTCAGCTTAGGATCACCCTTTGAAGCATTTGGCTTTGGTTGGGCCTGAGAACTGCTCTTAGGCCTACCCACCTTCCCTGCTTCCACATCATAAACACCAGCCAAGCATTCACCACTTGACTGTCCACCACAAGAATACAACTCCGAACCACCAAAAGAAGTAGAAAAAGAGACCTTATTGACCTCCTTCCCCTTTCCCTTGACATCCTCATCTACCTTAACAGAAGACTTCCCCTGATCAGGAATCTCCTCAAACCTTGGCCTCCTTTGATTGAGACCACCTCTTCTCCTGACCAAATCAACAGGAGCCTGCCCCTCACTGGGCTTCACAAAAGAACCGTCAGGGAACTTAAAAACCCTGCCATCAAACTCCACTTTTCCTTCAGACACATCTCTGTTCAGTGCCCAATAATCATTGGACCTGTGCCCCCTCCTACTGCAATAAGAGCAAACCCAAGGATCACTCCTACCAGCCCTCCTTTCAAAATCTCTTGGCTGAGAAGGTGCCTTATTAACCTTCTTGGCCTCCTGGACAAAAATGTGCAGCTGTTTTGTCAGATCAGCCAGCTGCTCCACCATTGGGTCCCTCTCCTGTTTGGGAACCTGCACCAAATTCTTCTCCTCCTTCTTCACCCTAACTTCCTCTTCAGCCAAAGCCTCACTGACTTTGCTGACTTACTTGGCACACCCCTCCTGATAGGTGTCCACAGCTAATAACTTCAAATGGGCCTCAACAGCCTCCTTCACCTTATCCAAGGCAGGCAACTTCTGATCCCCATTAGAAAGAGTCTTCATCAATTCCTTCCTTGAAAACTCCTTCAACACATCCATCCTGACATCTCTAGCCAGGGCAGACCAAAAAACATCCTTGGCAGCATTTTCATGTGCCAGCTCCTCCACTTCCACCAAATATTCCACCACAGGATCAAACTGTAGCAGAAACTTCCTGTAACTATGTAAGTTACCAACACCACCATAAGATTGCCATTCACTGACAACCTTGTTCAAGTCCACCATAGTGAACCTGACACCCCATCTATCCACCATTTCCCTACACAACAATTTCCAATCCCTCTTCTTGTAGCCAGACATGGCCACAATCTCCTTCTCCACTGACCTATCACCAATGAAGAAGATAATCTGCTTCACCATGTCCAGGTAGGAAGCACCATCCACTCCAGCAGCAGTTTCATACTTCTCTAGAAACCACTTGACATCCTCCCCATTAAACTTGGTACCATCCCAAGTTTTAATCCTCACACACTCCCTAAACATCACAGAAGGAGGACCATTCCCCCCACTGACAGTCACCACAGGAATAGCAGAACCAGAAGCCATTCCTCCTGACCAAAACACCAAAAAGAGCCAACCAAAGAAAACAGAGATTCCAAAGAACTAGCAAGTTCCACCCCACATTGGGCGCCAGAAATGTAGACAATCCTATAGTACTAGCTATAGGCCTTGACCAAGGGAGTTGGAGAAAAACCAGAGAGAAAATCCCCTGTCCCTTTAGAAAAATAGAGTGAGATTTACTTGCTAAAGTAAGTTGGTTCCTGTTTTGCTAAAGACCCCTTTTAAACACACTTGACTGCTTGATGAGCCAAGAAAGTAGTCACCAGATAGACTACCAGACCAAAGAACTGAAATGTAGAACAAAGTCCACACCAGAGACAGCAAAGATACTTGATGTAGGCTGCAAATCCACACCAGAGACAGCAATAATACTTGCTATAGCTTGCAAGACTATAACAGAGAAAACAGTTGCCAAAGTTAAGTTAAATGAAGAACTCACTTGCAACAAACACAGCTAATTGTGGCCAGAAAACAGTGAAAACTGAGTGAGGAACAATGAGATCACCTCCGGATGGTTGTATGATGATTAAGGTTGCCCCAAACTGTCTTATTCACTATTTACACACAGACCACTAACTAAGAGCCCATGCGCACCCACCAATCTGGCGCCTGTACCTGCCAAATTGCATAAAAAACCCTCCTGGAGCGCTCCCCAACCTCCTAAAACAGAGGCAGGCGGGCCGCCCGACGTCGGAGATGCCGCCTGAAGCAGCCCGGCCTCCCTGAAGCCAGAAAACCAATAAAAACCACTAATCTACTTAGAAAAATTAGCTACAACTACTAAAACCTTTAAAACACGGAATTTCCCTATAACAACGTTGAGACATGAAATATAGAGAAAAATTAGCTCTATCAAATGGTACTAAGCACTTAACCCTAAGACTTAAGGTTAGCCCGTAAAACACGAAAAATAAAATTAAACAGCAATCTTTTATAAATGAAAAATGAGGAAATGACCCCTTAAAACTCAGAATATGAAAAATGTCTACAAGACATAAAATATAGAGAAAAACCAGGGCTATCCAATGATAGTACCCACATACCCGCAGACCCAATATCCACGGAATAAAACCAGAAAAATACCAAATTCCTTAACAGATGTCAATTAAGACATGCACAAACAGCGCCAAATCACACAAAAAAGGCCCCTGCCAATGTTGGAAGACCACACCGTGACTTTTTTTATTATATAAAACTATTATTCCAGAATTGAAAAACTGTAATTTTTTTAATTGATAAAAAATAAACTAAATTTTTCATTTATTTATTTATTGAATTTCTAGATTACTAAATGATATATGACAATATAATGAATTATTTAAATAAAAACATGCAACCAACAGGAACCTTAAATTATTTATTTTAGCATACAGTGAAAAACATGGAACACCAAAATTTAAATTATAGTAATTATTTTTGAGGCTTTTTAGCTAAAAGATAGAATTTCACATATTCTTTACACTACTTACTTGTAGCTCAAAAATATTTGATTATATATTGAAAATGGCATATTTCTCGAGGTTTTAGACTTCAATGCATTTTTCAGGCACAGTAAATGCAAGAAAAGGAAAAAAAATTAAAGAAATATTTTTCTCTTTTCAAAATTAAACCAAACTCTTAGCTGCTAAGACAATATATCTAATATTTCATGAATAAATAAAGTATCTTTCTAGAGTTTATAGTATCTTTTTTATTGGTTTCATATATATACTTTTGGAATACTTCCAGTTGATGAAGTGATCTAGAGAACTCATAAAAAATTACCACTCAGTGAATTATTTTTGTAAAAAATACAGATAAAATGTTCCTAAAGTTATGAAAATAATTTTAAAGAAAATAAGTGAATATTTTTTGAAACTTTAAGCTGAATAGTATCACTATGCAATATAAGGGGTGGACTTTCTAGCAAGTCCCCAACCTGAACTCAGAAAGAACTTAGATGGAACTCAGACTGAACTCTACTTGAACACCCACCAAAAACTGTTCTTCTGAGTAGTGTGCATCCCTGACTGTATGGTTCCTTTGTCATTAGCTCAATGTGGGCTCAATATGTGGTGAATTTGGGTCCAAGGTTGTGGACTTGCTAGCAAGTCTGCCCTCTATATTGCATGGTATATGGTGTACCTTAATGTTGATATTTGAGATAAAAATACTGTTGTCCTGGAGATTCACTTCAAAATTTTAATTGTGTTCCCATGTAAGAAGAGGTGCTCAAGATGAAAGTTCAGGCATTTTTTAACACTCAATTACTCTATCAAAGATCTAGAACAGATATTTTTCATCATTCAATCATTTTATTCATAGAATAAATTCTATATAGCATTTTTTAAGAAAGATAAAATAGATAATTTTAGTCATGACATCATAAATTATTACCATTATATTAATAAATTTTTTCTTAGTATAAATTTTTAACATACTTTAAAATATGTGGCAAATATTTTAGTTTTTTGTATTCAAGATTGATTAAATTAAATTACAGAGGCTCATATTCTTGGTTTTTGAGATAAAAAATTCACAAGATAAATTTACAGCTCTAAATTTGATCATTTTTTTCAAGTTAGAAATATTGGTTAATGGTTTTTCAATACTTTATTTGAAATAATATAATAAAAAATATGGGTAAAAATCAATTATTTTAGACATTAAATGAGTCAATATGTTTGATATTTTTCTTGAAAAATACTATATATATCTTCTTATATATTCCAAGCATCAAAATTCATTAAATGAATAAATAAATTTTTTATTTAAATTAATTTAAACAGATAATATTATGAATTTCCAGTGAAGATTTAAGCAGAAAAAAAATTCATAAGTTAAATTTGATTGAAATTGAAATTTTTGAAAAACTTTTTTTTCTCTATTTTAAATATTTCTATTTTTGTGCATTGGTGTAATTTAAACTTACACATATAAATCTATATAAAAGAATATGTTACCAATAAGTACCTGAATTATTTTTATTTAAAAGAGATATTTTCCTTCATTAAAATATATAGAATGTAAATAGGAACTATGGAACCTGTTTATAGATATTATAGGACTATATACATAACTGTAGGATTTTTTTAGTCTATCATTTGGAAGAAAAATCATAATATAATAATTGAAGATAAAATGACAGCTATTTAATTTTTTTTGAAAAAATATTTTACAAAGTTTTCTATTTATTCCCATGACATCATATCATATAATAGGGGGTATCAAATTTAGAAATTTTTCATTTCAAAACACCTCTTTTTTACACCAAATCAACCATGATTATTTTTTTAAATATGCCATATTGTGCCGCCATAACACCTTTTTATTGATAATTAATACCATTTTTATGGCTTTCCTTATGTGTTGTAAAATACCTTTTGAATAATTCCAAATTTCTAACTTTGATACCCCCTAATAAAAATATTTTTTATAAAAAAAATATACTTAAATTTACATTATAATATCTACTTTTAAATTTTAAGAATTTCAAAGAGCTTCTCACATCTTAAATAAGATTGAACCACAGTCAGGCATAGGTTGTCATTAAGGGTTCAATCTAATTTCTTTCAAATCTAAGATATTTAATTTTATAAAATTGTATGTATTTATTTCCATAAAAGATTTTTAGAAAGTAAGAGAGCTCATAGAGTTGTTTCTTTTATTATTTAAATAATAATATGCATATTAATAAATATTATAAGGTATATTTATCTGAGTTTTTATTTATTATAGATATTTATTAATGTATATACAGTAAACAGAAATTAAGATATTAAGATAAAATTTTAGTTATATTGATAGATATTTAGTTCAATTTCGATTTGAAGCTCATAATTCATGAAAAATATTCTTTTCACCTCACCAGAAGAGCTTAAATGTTAATTCAAAACTATAAAAGTTAACCTGATGAGGCCTATGAAAATGGGTAAAGTAATTCCTTTTGTTTTAATTAAACCTTTTCAGTTATTTGTATTAACTGTTTTAGATTTCCTTTCTCATAGATCTCATTTTTTCATACTCACTTAGTCATTCATTATATTAATTATTTTTTTTGGAACTTGATGGTGGGAAAGTAATCTCTTATTCACAGGTTTAATTCATTGCTCTTATTTTGTATATTTTTAATTAAATTCTTTTAATCATTTGTTTCACATTACCTTACACTTTTTTAAATACTATTGAACCATTCCAGAAGGTCCTTTTTCCTATAAAATAGCTTTGGAAACCTCTCTGGAAAAGGAACATTTATTTCACACTCATATTTTATCATATTTTAAATATAATACAACTATTATTATTTTTATTAGTACTACTGTTCTAATTTAAATTTTATATAATATTAAAGTTGCCATAAATCTATTAACAATATTACTTGATTGCCACGCATTGAAATACAACTTATTAAAATAAATATATTTAATATCAATTGAAACTACTATTGTGTCATTTCTCATAAAGTATTGTTGTATTACTCTCCATAAACTCAATTAAAATTTATTTCTCAAATACTATTTACAACTTATTATTTATTTTCCTCTTCTACCTCTTCTTTTATCCTTCTTTTCCTAATCCTTCTAGATGACCCGCTGATAGCCATGGATTCAAAAATGATTATGATGAGTGGAAAGAAAAAATAATATATAAATTGCCTATATCAGTCAGAGACATTATTTTAGCTAGAACTGAAACCATCAGAGATACTTCTGGTTTTATTAATATATGCAATGAAATATTATTGAACCTCAAATATAAAACCAGGTATAATAATTATAAACAAAATGTTGAGGTATTAAAACCTACTACAAATAAGTTACCATAGGAGAAGAAAAAACCTTCAGCTCCCCTTGTCCCTAAAAGACAAGAAAGTAAAAGGTGCTACAAATGTAATGAACCTTAAGCTAAATTTCATACTTTTAAGAAAAGAATAAATTTTATTTAAAATCCACAAGATTCTGAACCAAGTAAACATGAAGATGAAAAGGAGTAATCTAGTGAGGATTGAAAAAATAAAATTTCTTACAGTGATGATGAAAATGAGATATATGTATTAGAACACAATATTATGTACCTGAATGATGCAATACCTCATACACATATATCTTTAACTTCCATTGAGTAAGCTGAAATAATTAAAGATTTAAATCATGATACTTAAAAAATAACACCTATTAGAGCACCTGTTATCATATTTGGAAAAGAAATAAATGCCATTCTTGAGACTGGGGCTGCAGGTAATGTAGTTTCTATTAATACATTTATGAAACTCGATAGTAAGTATTAAGAAAAACTGGAACCTGTACAGACAAAGAACCGGAGGTTCTTTGGTTCAATATTACATCCAATAAGAAAATATAAAACTGCTGTATTTTAAAATATAATAATGGAAATGTAAGAGAAGTATGTGAATTTTTAGTAATGTATAATAATAATTGTAGTGACTTATTGACCAAATTTGGCATCAAACTAGATCCTGAAAATTTTTGCTTCACTATAGGCATGAATGGGAAATTAAAATTCAAGATTTTCTCTGAAAATTTAGCTTATTCCATTTCTCCTAAAGAAGAACAACTCCAAGGTGGAAGGACCACCTCCAAAGTGGTAGGATTGGAAAATGAAATCTAAAAAGCCTCTTTTAGTCCTCAACTCTCAAAAATTTAAGAAAAAAATGTTTTGAGATTGATAAAATTTTATCCTATGGCATTCGCTGATTGTTCAAATGAACTAGGATTGGACAATGACCATGCGATGAAAATCTATTTAAGTTTTGATTTGGATAATATTCCTGGCAGCTTGAAAAAGAAACCATGCCCATAATCTCCTTAAAAAATGAAAGACATTGAAAACAACATTAAAATTTTGTTAGAAATGGTTATTGTTTAAAAAGCAGACACAAAACCTATGTATTGTGTTATTTCACCAGGTATTAATCTCTTATGAAAAAGATAAGGAAAGATTATGTGGTGATTACAGAGCTCTGAATACATTCACTGTAGATAATATTTAACCTCTTCCAAGGATATCTTCTATCCATGCTACCTTACAAGGTGCAAATTATATTTCCTGTCTGGATTAAAACAAAATTTACCACCAGATTCCTGTGGAAAAGAGTTTTAATTTTTTCTTACTCATTACCACACACATGGGGATATATAAATATGTGAGAATGCCTTTTGGCCCAAGGAATTTCCCTTCAGTCTTCCAAAAATTGATGGATAGTGTTTTTCATCAGGAAATGATTTAAGGATGGCTTTTAGTTTATATTGATGACATCATAGTGTTTTCAAAAACATATGATGAACATTTAAATCACCTGAAAAGAGTATTTCAAAAAATGAGTGAAATTAATATGACAATTGCATTAAAGAAATGTAATTTTGGGTTTCAATTCTTGAAAGTACTTGGACATGTTGTATCTGGACTAAAAATTTGTGTTGACCAGAATAAATTGGCTGCAATAAAAAACATTAGTATACCTTAAAATCTGAAAGATGTTCAAAGTTTTCTAGGTACATGTGGATATTACAGACAGTATATAAAAAACTACCAATCCATTGCAGCTCCTTTAGCAACATTAATCAGGAAAAATGAGGCTTTCATTTGGAATAATGGAAGACAACATGCCTTTGATAAACAAAAGGAATGTTTAATGTCAGCTCGAATATTGTGACTGCCAGATTTTAACCTACCTTTTATCTTGTACACTGATGCAAGCTTCACAGGTTTAGGTGCTGCTTTACAGAAGAAACAGATAATAAATGGTAAATTATTTGAAGTAGTTATCTGTTATATATCCAGAACCTTAAGAAAGACAGAATTAAGGTATGGTGCCACCCAACTGGAATGTTTAGCTGTTTTTTGGGCCCTGGAGAAACTTCATTACTATCTGGAAAACCAGAAGTTTGAATAAATAACAGATTTCAGTGCAGTAAAATCATTACTAAATATGAAAATACCTAATAGGCACATGTTTAGATGGTAACTAGCTGTACAAGAGTACAGAGTTAAAATGACAATCACTCATAGAGCAGGAACATTGAATTCTAATGTGGATTTATTATCCACAAGTCCTTTGCCAAATGATACTTACAACCCAGCTTACGTGCCTAAAAATGAGCTAATACATATATTTGGGATTTATATTGTGTATTTAGAAGATGAATTTATGCAAACTATATTATAAAATTATTCATATGATAAATATTTGTCTAAATTATCTACCATTTTAAATGATCTAACAAATGCCTCTATGAGTGCATTAATTAAAAACTTACCTCCAAAGTATAAAAATGCATTTGAAAAAGGTAAACTGTCAATTAAAGATGGATACATATATTACAGAAAAAATCTAAGTAATTTAATAGTTATACCACCTTCTATGAAAGAGTTAATGTTAAGTACTTATCATGATGACATCTTAGCTGGTCATTTTGATTTTAACAAAACATTAACTATAGTTAAAAATACAGCCTTGTGGATAAACATGAAAGAAGATGTACAAAAATACATTGACACATGTGACTCTTTTCAGAAATCTAAAATATTGACTGGGAAGAGAGCTGGGTTGTTACAAAAAATAGAGGAGCCAAAAGCTCAATGGAAAAATATAAACATGGAATTTCTCACTGGCTTGCCATTAGCAGGAAAAGAAAGTTTCAATTCTTGCTGGGTAATTGTTGATAGACTAACAAAAATGTGTAAATCTATTCCTACCCATAAAGAGGTATCTGAAAAAAACTTGGCATTACTATGGTGGAATAAAATGATGAATACTGCTCGGTTCCCAAAAGGCATAATCTCTGAAAGAAATCCTAAATTTATGTCAGTGTTCTGGACATCTTTGATGGAAGTATCAGGTTGTCAATTGAAATTGTCTACAGCACACCATCCACAAACTGATGGGCTAGCTGAGAGAATAATTCAAACTCTGAAAGACATGATCAGAAGATATTGTGCCTTTGGTTCAGAATACAAAGACAATGAGAATTTCACACATGACTGGGTAAAATTAATTCCTGGCCTTGAATTTGCTTATAATAGCACAACCCATTATGTAACAGAGAAAAAAATATTTGTAGTCTGGATGGGATATGTACCAAATACCCCAGTAAATCATTTAAATAAATTACCAAGGTTAGATATATACCCTGGTACTAAATTATTTATTCATATGCAACAAATTTGTGGAAAGCATACAGAAGAATGCATCCAAAGAGCATTTGAATATGAAAAGAAAAGGTGGGATAAATCTCATAAAGAATTTGAATTCAAAAAAGGAGATGAAGTCCTAATTTCAACACTACAATTTAACTTACAAGGTGATGTTAAATTAAAGGTCCACTTTGTAGGACTTTTTGTAGTCAACAAAATGGTTGGTAATAATGCTGTGAAAGTCATATTATATTCCCCATGTGACAGGAAACATCCAGTTTCCCCTATCTCATTATTAAAACCTTACTATGCAAATGATCCTGACTTATTTCCAAAAAGAAGAGTAAGGCCTAAAAAAGAAACTTGAAGAAATTGTGGAAAAAGAAGAGATTGAAAAAATACTCAAGAAAAAAATCCTTACCAAAGAAAAAGGAGCTGAGTCTTAATTAAGATATAAGGAAAAATCAAATGAATTTGATAGATAGATACCTGAAAAAGAAATTTCAAATCTATACTCCCTTCTTATAACATTTAAACAAAAATAAAATTCTGTCCAACCACCTGAGGGGTTAAAAAAAATTCATAATATTTTATAATGTTTTATTTCTTTAATAAACTAAAATTTAATGCTACAGAATTTTCTGAATACCTGAAGAATAAAATAATAATAAAATGTATAACTTATCATTTTTTATTGTTTTTTTAGGTGGGAGAGTGTCAGCCTAGATATCCCCAAAACTGAGCAAAAAGTACTTATAAATTATTTTAAACACATTTATTATACATGGGAATAATAAATTAAAGTACACAAGTTGTATACATATGCAAAAATTATGAGAAAATACAATATATGCCATTATAACACTTTGTATACAGGCATATATCCACTTTTTATAAGTCTTATGTACTTAACATTAAGTTTTAACATGGTAAGGTAATCTTAAGAACATTAAAAATAAGGCTACATAATTTTTAAGTTGACTTAAAGCTGTTGTTTTCATTTTTTTATGTGAAAAACAAGAAATGAGCTTTAAATCACTTAAAAGTTGAATGTATGCGCTGTGGTAGCCTAAAGTTTAGTACGGCACCTAAGTACGTAAATGGAGTTATTACCGCGTGCAAGATTGGCGTTATTATTTTTTTATATATAGAAGGGTTTTATTTAATTTATTTGAGTTTTAAATATGAAGAAATTGGTCACGAGCAAATGCCTACACAAAAACAATTTATTTTACGGAGAAAACTTATTTTTACGGTCTGAAAAATTTATAAGTATCAAGTCAAGTTACTCAAGAACCTTGGGAAATTTTCCCAGAATTTTTACTATTTTTCTTATATTTTTAAATGAATTTTAAAGTTTTTATAGAAATATTTACGTTTTCAGAAATTACTTAACTTCGATGAATTTTCACGGGGTAATTAGAGCTGCGCAGACTACGAAAATTAGTTTGGTATGTAAAGGGGAAGAAGCTTTATTATGTGTAATTTTTCTAGATTTTTTATTATAGTTTTAAGGTTCTAATTGAGTGCGGAAGTCCGGACGGACTCCGTTTTGACTCCGTACGGACTCCGTACGGGCTCCGGATTGACTCTGGAAGAGCTCTGGAGGGGAAAACTTAGGCACGTGACTAGGAATACTTAAGCGCTTCTCAAACTCGAAATTGAGAGGGGGGACACATCATACAGCTTAATCATTAACCACCACGGTCTCATTTTTTATTACTCAACAAATTTAAATAAATTTGTAATACCCTTATAACTTTATATTTTATATTTAACATTTTAGAAATACTATTCAACAATTTAAATCACACTTCATATAGGGTATCTTTAGAAAGGTCTTTGTCGCTGGGACTTGATTATTGCTGTCTCATAAAAATTTAAATTATTATAAAAACATAAAAGTCAATCTTTTCAGATCTTTCACTGGTACACCTTAATTGTTGTTATCAGTATTTCTTTATCAACAGCCACTTTCTTTAAATCTCAATAAGCGTTAATTATTTTAGAGTTTCATTATTTTTATCAATCGGATCCAAGTAGATTGGTTAGCTTAGTGATTTAGAACACCCATTTTGTTATTTTTATTGGAAGGACGGGGTTTTCAGCTAAATCCACATATCTCCTCCGGATTCTGCTTACAGCAAGGCGACTGTAAGAGTTTACCTTACCATAGTTGGCGCCCAACGTGGGGTTCGATTTCTCTAGCTTTCTTTAAAAGACTTACTTGGATCAAGAACGTTATTAGCCTGCAAGAGGCTTATTTTCTGGAACTCTAATTGGATTTTGTAATTGGCCTGCAAGAGGCTTGTTATTTTATCGATTGTTAACGCTTTTCATTACTTATTGGGATGTCTTCTTCTGCTGTTGCTTCTGGATCTTCTAACCCTCTTACTCCCTCAGTTAGAATTGTTTCTTGGGATGGCCCAAAGTTTGATGGGGAGGAGGTTAAATGGTTCATTAGCAGGTATGAAGCTGCTGCTGCTGTTGATGGTGCTTCCCATGTGGATATGGTGAAGCAAGTTAGATTTTTTATTGCCGATAGGGAGGTGGAAAAAGAGGTTATTGCTATGCAGGCATTCAAGGACAAGGATTGGGTTAAGCTTTCTAAAGCTATGGTTGATAGATGGGGTGTTAGGTTTACTATGATGGACCTCAATAAAATTGTTGGAGACTGGCAAGCAAAAGGTGGAGTTTCTTCTATGGCTGACTTCAAAAAGCTCTGTGTTCAGTTTGATGAAGTGGTGGAATATCTCATACTGGTGGACGAGTTAGTGCATGAGAACCAAGCAAAAGATTTGTTTTGGTCAGCATGCAGCAGGGATATTCGTATGGACGTCTTGAAGGATCTTTCAAGAAAAGATTTGATGAAGGAACTGCCTAATGGTGAGCAGAAACTGCCGGCTCTGGAGGTTATCAAGGACAACATTCAAGCCCATCTAAAGTTATTGGCGTTGGACAAATATCAAGAGTCATGCACTCAATATGTTAGCAAGGTTAGCGAAGTTTTGGCCGAAAATAACGATATTATGGTCAAAGCCCAGGAGGCCAAGAAGGCACAAATGGGATTACCGGCTGCTAAAGTTGAGGGCAATGTAGATAATAAGATGGTCGATCACCTGGCCGATTTAACTAAACAATTAAAAATATTTGTTCAAGAAACCCAGAAGGCCAATAAGGCCCCAATCGCTTCTTCGTCGACGTCGACTTCTTATCAGTCTAGAGGTTATGAACGTCGAAATTATAATGGCAATAACAATGGTAACCGCTTCCCAGGCAATGGGAGAAATGGTGGGAATGGTGGTAGTAATTATAGAGGTGGCTATGATGAGCCAAAGGTGTGCTCCTATTGTAATAGGAGAGGGCACAGAGCAACAGTTTGTTTTGCTCTTGATAAAGATATGGATGCTGGGCGAGTTTTATTCGATGGTAAAGTTTATAAATTTCCCGATGGTTCGTTCATCAAGCCCAGTGATGGACAGTCTCCTTCTGATTTGGTCAGAAGAAGTTTAACGGCTGAAAGGAGAGCCAGATTTGAAGAGGTGACGGATGAAGATGTTAATGCCAAGAGTGGCAAAAATGGTAACGGTAATGGTGGTAAAGCTGACAAGGGCAAGGAGAAAGAGGTCAGTAAAGCCACATTTTCTACTTCTTTTGGTGGTTTAGAGCTGGCGACGGTTGCCCAGGTGGAGGGTAGCTGTATGGCTGGCGAATACGATGTTAATGCTGCTAGAAGAGCAGCTGCTACTAAGGCGAAAAGTAGCATTCAGAGCCAATTGAGGGCTAATCCTGGCAAGGCCAATAACAAAGTGAACCCTTACTCTAAGGACAAGAATTCTAGTGCTCAAACTGCCGCCAACAAATTGAACCCTTACTCTAAGGACGAATTATATAAAATGCAGAAGGGGATTGCTGATATGGGGCCCCCTAGTTATGGCAAGTTTGATTTAAATGGTGAGCCTATGCCAGAGGATGATTCGGATTCTGAGGAGGACGTACCGTTGGCGTCTCTACCCAGACCAAGTTTTAGTGGTCCCATCCCAATGGAGGGAGTAAGAAGGACTAGCGATGGATCAGGATTAGTGCAAGAAGCTGGTGACGGAGTTAGGGTTATAGAAAGTGAAGATGTTATAATGGGGGGTGAAGATGGCTCGGTTGGACCTCAAGAGGTACCCAGGGCCAAGGTTGTTAAATCAAAGGTCCAGTATGAGCGGCCAGTAGTTTCTGGTCAAGCTAATGCGATGGACGCAGTTTTGAATAGGGTGAATCAGCTTCAGATTCCCTTATCTTTGGGGGAGTTATTTACGATTAGTCCGGCGCTTGCTGAAAAGCAAAAGAAGCATTTGACGAGGCGTCGGGTTTCCACTGGAGAGGTGGAATATATTTGTGAAAATGCTGAAAAGTTTGGGGAAGATGTAGATACACATTTTTCCGCTCCCCTGGGTTACCTGGTGGTAACTCTTAATGGTAAAGAAGTAAAGGCCTTGGTCGATTCAGGGTCTCAAATTAATTTAATTTCATTGGAGCAAGCAACGAGTATAGGCTTGCCAATTAAAAGTGGAACTGGGGGAAACCTCAGAGGTATTGGAGGGCATGCAACAGAGCTGATGGGTACTGCTGAGCATGTCAGGTTAGGCATTGGTGGATCTGTTGGTAAGGTTCACTTTTATGTGGCCAGAGGAGCAGTCAAAACTGTTCTTGGTGGTCCTTTTTTGATGGATTTTGAGGCCAGGATAGGGTATCAAGCTGGCATGGGGATTAGTTTGGAGATCACTGGTGAAGATATGCGGAGGTTACATATGCGGTTAGCACCTCCTGGAGATGAAGGTTGGGAAACACGGCCAGGGATTACGACTTTGTGCCAGTGTTGTGTTTGCACCAAGAAGCGGCATATAAAACGGACGGCTTCTGGTGAATTATGTTTGTTGGAAAGGGATGAATGCCCTCATTTTTTGGGGTAGCAGGGGCTGATCGCTCTAATGTTGTAATCTCTCCTCAGGATGAGATCCCGGATTGCAATAGGTCAGCTCACTTGGAGATAATTCAAGTGGATTCTCAATTATTTTCTGTTAATATTACTTTGGAGTGCAAATACGTTTTGGACTTTTCTATATGTTTATTGGATTTACCCGGTTTTTCTATTAAATTTAAAAATGGTGAAAAAGGCAAAATGGGCCAAATCAGGTTGGATAAAAATTGGAAGGGTATGTTTTGTGACCTCCAGCAAGAGGGTAAACTGCAAAAATTACATCAAAACTCGATTAAAAATCTCAGTATAAGTAAAACACAAAAAAATAACTTTTGTGAAAATGTTATTCGGGGCCTCCAGCAAGAGGTTAAACTGCAATTATCTCCTTCTATTTTGGACCTCCAGCAAGAGGGTAAACTGCAAATATCACATCAAAATCCGATAAAAAATCTCAGTATAATTAAAACCCAAAAAAATAATTTTTGTGAAAATTCAATTCCGGTCCTCCAGCAAGAGGGTAAACTGCCAACTTTCTTTACGGGTGATTTACTGTTGGATAAGGGAAGCAAAGGTGTTGGAAAATCTGTTTATAAATTAGACGAGGGAAAGGAGAAAAGGGTAAAATTTAAAAATGAAATAAAATATTTTTCTAATTTTTCTTATTCCAATTCTGACAATGAAGAAGATTCATTTGATGAAAGTTTTAATGGCGATGTTTTACCTCAAGTTTATTTAGATGTGGACGCAGCCAAATATAAGAAAGTAGCAAATAAAGTTCGACCTATTAATGAACCGCTACCTGCTGAATTAAATCCACCCTTGAGAAGACCAAGGTTATCAAGAGATCCTTATGAAAGTCCCTTGGTAAAGAATCCGCCTGAATTTTCTGAGACGTCAAGAATCACTTTTGAGAGACTGGGTGTTGTTAATTTTGGACCTGATGGTTGGTTGTCTGGAGAAGAGAAGAAGTTGTTGTTGGATGTGATGGTCAAGCAAGAGAAGGCCATTGCTTTTGTAGAAGAGGAGAGGGGTGTGTTGAAGCATTCCTATGGGGAGCCTTACAAGGTTCCTGTGGTATGTCATGAACCGTGGCAGCAAAAACCGATTCCTATTCCAGCTGCATTAAAAGAAGCTTATATCGAAGTTGTCAGAGAACGGATACGCACTGGACTTTATGAGCAATCAACGTCAAGTTATTCTAGTCCGGTATTTTGTATCAAGAAACCGAATGGCAAGCTTAGAGTTGTTCATGATCTTAGGGAATTAAATAGGGTTACAATAAAGGATGCTGGGATACCACCTAGTGCTGAGGAGTTTGTTGAAGCGTTTGCAGGGAGAGTGTGCTATGGTTTGGGAGATATTATGGGTGGATATGATGAGAGAGAGTTACATCCGGACTCAAGGCCTCTCACTACATTCGATACGCCACTTGGACGTTTACAGTTAACAAGATTACCTCAAGGAGCAACAAATTCGGTTGCAGTTTATCAAGCTCAGATGGCTTGGATCCTTCAAGATGAAATTCCACAATATGCTGGAATCTTTATAGATGATGGAGGAATTAAGGGACCAACAACCGACTATGATAACCAGGTGTTGGAAGAGAATCCCGGGATACGCAAATTCATTTGGGAGTTTGCAATTACTTTAGAAAGAATCTTGTTTCGAATTGAAGAGGCTGGTTTAACTATTTCAGGTTCAAAATTTTCATGTTGTGTGCCAGCCTTAGAAATATTAGGCCATGTGGTATGTAGAGAGGGTAGGATTATGTCCAAGAAGAAAGTTAACAAAATTCAGTCCTGGCCAAGACCCAAGAATACGACCGAAGTTAGAGGGTTTTTAGGCGTTTGCGTATATGTTAGAATGTTTATCAAGGACTTTTCTTCATTGGCAGCTCCATTGAGACGGTTAACGAGAAAGGATGCAGACTGGGAGTGGGATGAAGAGTGTGAGAAGGCGTTTGTGAAGTTGAAGGAGGTTGTGGGGAAGGATTTAGTCCTGCACAAGTTGGATTATGGAAAAGATGCTGGCAGAATTTATTTAGCAGTTGATTCAAGTCAGATTGCAGCTGGGGCGGTTTTGTCTCAGATGGATAAAGCTGGTTACATCAGGCCAGTTAGGTATGAATCTGTAGTATTTACTGAGGTCGAAGCAAGATATTCTCAACCAAAATTGGAATTATGTGGTGTGGCGAAAATACTGAAGAAACTTCAGCATATTTTGTGGGGGCAACATTTTGAGTTGCAAGTGGATGCGAAATCGTTAATCCAGATGATTAATTCCCCAAGTTTACCGAACGCACCCATGACGAGATGGGTAGCTTTTATTCAACATTTTTTGTTTGATTTAGTTCATAAGCCTGGAAAAACTTTTACTATGCCAGATGGTTTATCAAGGAGACCACCCACTGAAGAAGATTCAGACTCAGAAGAGTTCGATGAAGATATACCTATTATCAAAGCCAGCACTAAAGGAGCTGAAGACTTTCCATACCTCCCCCATGAGGTTAAACTGGCAGGACTATTGTGTTTAGATTATGATGATGATGACCTCCACCAAGAGGATAAACTGGAAAATAGTTTTTATGTTAATAAAGGTGTTGGAAAAGGTGTAGATAAATTCGGCAGAGAGGAGGTAGAAGAAGATGTGGTGTATGTAGAGGAAGATGGATTGGTAGTGTGGGATAGTAGTAAATTAAGGAATGGTGTATATGTTGGAGAATTAGAGAACTTAAATAAAAAGGTGGATAAAGAGAAAGAGGTATTTTCAAATACGGTTTTCGAAGGATCCAAAGGTTCAGAAGAAAAACGTCGACATAGCTCGATTAAAGATTTATTTAGGGGTCAACGATTATTGGCTCATTCATGTGCAGGTGATATTGGTGATAGAGAAGTCCCTATTGATGTTATATTAATCGATTTTCAAGATGAAGTCTGGGGTCAGACTGGTTTTTATTTTTTATTAGTCAAATATTTGTTGACTTTAGAGAGGCCAGAAGATTGTGAAGACGATGAATGGGTGGCTATCAAGAGGAAGTCATCTACGTTTTACCTATCTGGTCGACGTTTAATGAGGGGGAGGTATCCAAATCCTCAAGTAGTTATAACTCAACAGAAGGGGCAAGAATTAGTTTTGAAATCACTGCATGAAGATCTCGGGCATAGAGGCGTTGGAGAAACATTTAGAAGAATTTCTGATCGATTTTGGTGGCCTGGCATGAAGATGGCTGTTAAACAATGGGTTCAGTCATGCGAAGAATGTCAAAGACGAAGTTATTTAAGGCCAAAAGAACCTGGACGCGCGACCGGTGAATATACGCTCTTTGGAAGAGTTAGTTTAGATGCCGTTCATATAAAAGAGGGACGGTATAAATATTTAATTGTGGCCAGAGATGATTTATCTGGTTGGGTAGAGGCAGCGCCTCTTATTAATTTAACTGCCAAAAATGTGGCAGAATTTTTTTTGAATAATTGGGTATATAGGTATGGGGTGATGAAGTTGGTGACGGTAGATGGAGGTCCTGAATTTGGGACAGAGTTTAAAGAGGCCGTATTGAAAGTTGGATCAAAGGTTAGGGTAGCAACCCCATATTATCCTGAAGCTGAAGGCATGGTTGAAAGAGGGCATCAAGTTATTAAGGATGCTTTAGTTAAAATGTGTGGGACAAGTGCCGAAAAGTGGAGGCACTATTTACCTTTAGTTTTATTTGCTGATCGAATCACTGCCAAAAGGACGACCGGATTTTCACCTTATGAACTTGTTTTTGGACAGAAAGCAGTTTTACCGGTTGATTTAGAAGCTGAATCATATCTTGGAGTTGACTGGGACACGGTCAAAACTACTGAAGAATTATTGTGTGCAAGAATGATGCAGCTAGAAAAGAAAGAAGAATATTTAGAAAAGGCATATTTGCGGATGATGAAGATCCGAAATCAATCAGTTAGATATTGGGATGAGCGGTTGGCACATCGATTAAGGAAACCTTTGAACCCAGGTGATATGGTCCTGGTGTATAATAGGAGTTTGGAAAGTCAGTGGGGAAAGATGTTTGCAGATAGGTGGAATGGACCGTATAAAATCAAGGAGCAAGTTTCCGGCGGTTCATATGTGCTAGAAGAGTTGGATGGAGTAGTATTGAAGAAGAGGGTAGCAGCCGATCAAGTGAAACGGTTCTATCCTAGAGGCACCAGGAGTGCCGAAGTCTTCCTCCGCAATGAGGATAAACTATGATATCAATGAAACTTTATGGATTCCTCCGCAATGAGGATAAACTATGACATTTTATGAAATTATATGGACGAACTCCGAAATGAGGATAAACTACAATTTTAATGATATTGACAAAATTTTATGGATAACTCCGAAATGAGGATAAACTACAATTTTAATGACATTTATCAAATTTTATCCTCCGCAATGAGGATAAACTATGATATCTACGAAATTTTATGGATTCCTCCGCAACAAGTATAAACTATCTTCTTATTTTTATCAAAAATACTTTACTATCATTACACTGCATATGGGCGATGAAACTGTGATGAAACATAACGAAATGCGAGAAAACCTTCATTGAAAATTTTCAAAATTCAAAATTCTTAAAATATGGGTGAAGATAGTGTTGGAAAAATTTTAAAATTTATTGGAAGAAGTGTTCACAGGGGAACCTTCTTAATTTAATATTGGCAAGTGTGGGGGTAATTGATGGGCTGGCTGCTCTATACACAATTACCCCATAATGTTCGTTTCCAAAATTTTCCCTGTTTCTAGTTGAATCCTGGCTTTGTCTTTTAATTTTAGGAAGTCCACTAAGACTATAAACTGGAACGAATCAAGAGACACCGCTCTCAACGCCGGATTCAAGATTTTTTTTGTTTTATTTTGTTTTTGATTTTTTATGTTAGATTGTGATTTCTTTTCTTTAATATATATTATGAATTATTGTAAAGGTGATGCTCACTGGTGGTCTCTAATCATTTTTATAAATTGGAGGGAGCCCACCCAGTGATCATCATTATAAAAATTATCTTCTAAAAACTTTCATTTAATTTCTTTTCTTTTTAATTTCTCAAAATTGTGTAACCACATCAAGTTGCACTTGGATGTGGGTATGATGTCGAGGGTACGGCTCATCAAATGGCCGGGGGGCATCTTTTAAAATTTTATTTTAAATTTTTTTTTAGTACTTTTTTTATCTTTCTTTTCACATTCATTTATCTTTCTTTAAAATAAAATTTTAACTTTTATTTAAAAACTATCTTTTCTAAAATCTTTTATTTTAAATTTAAAAAAAAAAAAAAAAAAAAAAAAAAAAATTAATTAAAATAAAATAAAATTAAAAAAAAAAAATAAAAAAAAATAATAATAATAATAAAAATAAATATAAAAATAAATTAAAAATAAATTAAATAATAAAAAAATGATAATAATAATAATAAAATAAAAATAATATAAAAAAAAAAAAAAAAAAAAAATTAAAATTATAATTAAAATTAAAATTAATTAATTAAATCAAAATTATTATTATATTTCTTAGTTTTATTTTTTTTAGTTTTCATTCTTTTTAGTTTTATTCATTTAGTTTAGACAGGAAACAGGGTCTAGGGGAACTCAATACATATGGGATTTTACTTCAAGACATCTGTTAGTCCTCCAAGACTTTAAACTGGCTACTGTTCAAGACGTTCTTTAAGGTTTTTTTTTATACGTATTTTGGATCTGTTAGTCCTCCAAGACTTTAAACTGGCTACTGTTCAAGACGTTCTTTAAGGTTTTTTTTTATACATATTTTGGATCTGTTAGTCCTCCAAGACTTTAAACTGGCTACTGTTCAAGACGTTCTTTAAGTTTTTTTTTATACGAATTTTGGAGCTGTTAGTCCTCCAAGACTTTAAACTGGCTAATTTTCAAGACTATCGTTAAAATTTTTTTTATTGGATTTGTTAGGTCCACCAAGACCTTAAACTGGAGTGTTATCAAATTTTAGGTCCACCAAGACCTTAAACTGGACTATTATCAAGTGTTGGGTCCACCATGACCTTAAACTGGATTTCTTATCGATTAAATGTTTGGTCCACCATGACTTTAAACTGGTAGTTCATTCATTGTTTAGTCCACTATGACTTTAAACTGGAAAATTAATATCTGCAGGATAATTCAACATTTGTTGGACCACTATGGCCTTATAATGGATTACTTGTCGATCAAATGTTTGGTCCACTATGACATTAAACTGGATTATCAAATTTATTCAATCTTTGGTCAAGCCTAGGCCTTACTTGGGAATATATCAAGATATTTATGCACTTAAACGATCTTTGGTCCACCAAGACCATAAACTGGCAATTGATTACATGTTTGGTCCACCAAGACTTTAAACTGGAAAGTCAATCTTGTTTGGATAACTCAATTCAATCTTTTAATTTATCACTGTCCACTAAGACTCTAAACTGGTTATTCAATTATTTCTGGAATTGGGTGCTGATAGCTTTAGGTGGTTAAAATTTTAGGTGGTGATGATGCTAAAGAAAGCATAATGGTTAATTAGGTGAAATTTGTGTCGCTTTAACATGGTCTAAAGTTAAAATTATTATTGGAAGCCTGGCAAAAGTATTTTATGGGTTTGCTGTATAGCAAAGTTTGAAAATTGTGATGAAGGAATCAGAAGTTAGGATGGTAGTTGGATTTTAGGGAATGATTTTTTTAGTGCCTCATAGTTAGGCCATTTTTTTTTGGTGTGAAGCTTGGAGGACCTTATGGCGAGATTGGAATCATAGAATTCGGCTCAGTGGGGGGCCCTATGAGGTTGGAATCAGGAGTATTTGGCTCATAGGAAGATCCACTCTCTCAATGCTGTGACAAGAAGGAAGACTGGTATATGGGAGTCTGAAGGGATTCAAACCTTGCTCTCAGTAGTGGAATCATCACAAGATTTATTTTATTTTATTTTATGTTATATCAAGCCAGAGAAGAAAGAAAACATCATTTATGTTGAAAGTTTAAGAAGACCAAGCAAAAACAAAATTTTATCAAGTTATACTGTTAGAAAAGATAATTTCTTTGAAATCGTTAAACATCATTATCAAAGCTTTGCATTAAAATTCTTCTTTTCATGAGGTCTTCATGGTTATTAGCTGGAGTTTCTTGAAAATAGGCCAGCATTTTTCGTTTCAACTCATTAGTAAAGTCAAGAAAAAGATAGCGATGAAAATTTGGGTAATGATTGATATAGTCCGTCTTCACTCTACCAACATCATCAGTGTTGGTTATTTCGACAGCTAGAAGTTCAAATATGTTATTAAGTCATAGGTTTAGTCAATTTTGATTAAAAGTTTTTTTTAGTAAGATAAATAGGGTCTTACATTTAGAGCCAGGAAACATAGTCTCAGCAAAGTTAGTTGGGGGTACTGGCGTTATAGGATTAGGATCTTGTGAAGGCAAAATTAGGCCGGGATCCGTTGATGAAGATTGAACTTTTGAAGCTGTTTTTGATCTTATTCGTTTTAAGAAGACAGGAATTTTGGATCGCTTTTTAGAAGTTGAGGGATCAGGGAGAGCTGCTGGTCCTAAATATACGTTTGTTTTAGAAGGAACTATTGGCCGGTTGCATTTGACTTTTTTCACACGGCATAAGTCGCAAGCTGTTCTGCCAGGAAGATTAGGGTTGGACATTAAACAAGGTACCTGGTATCGAGCGCAGAGTTCACATGGAGCGACAAGTTCTTTGGAAGACATATTGATGAAGATGAATTTTATAGTTGATTAAAGAAGATGGTGGTTGAAGTTTAAAGATGAATATTGTGTTCGACCACTTATGCAAAGTTTTAAGAATGGGGACATTCTCGATTGGAGGGAGGATGTGGTAGCCTAAAGTTTAGTACGGCACCTAAGTACGTAAATGGAGTTATTACCGCGTGCAAGATTGGCGTTATTATTTTTTTATATATAGAAGGGTTTTATTTAATTTATTTGAGTTTTAAATATGAAGAAATTGGTCACGAGCAAATGCCTACACAAAAACAATTTATTTTACGGAGAAAACTTATTTTTACGGTCTGAAAAATTTATAAGTATCAAGTCAAGTTACTCAAGAACCTTGGGAAATTTTCCCAGAATTTTTACTATTTTTCTTATATTTTTAAATGAATTTTAAAGTTTTTATAGAAATATTTACGTTTTCAGAAATTACTTAACTTCGATGAATTTTCACGGGGTAATTAGAGCTGCGCAGACTACGAAAATTAGTTTGGTATGTAAAGGGGAAGAAGCTTTATTATGTGTAATTTTTCTAGATTTTTTATTATAGTTTTAAGGTTCTAATTGAGTCCGGAAGTCCGGACGAACTCCGTTTTGACTCCGTACGGACTCCGTACGGACTCCGTACGGGCTCCGGATTGACTCTGGAAGAGCTCTGGAGGGGAAAACTTAGGCACGTGACTAGGAATACTTAAGCGCTTCTCAAACTCGAAATTGAGAGGGGGGACACATCATACAGCTTAATCATTAACCACCACGGTCTCATTTTTTATTACTCAACAAATTTAAATAAATTTGTAATACCCTTATAACTTTATATTTTATATTTAACATTTTAGAAATACTATTCAACAATTTAAATCACACTTCATATAGGGTATCTTTAGAAAGGTCTTTGTCGCTGGGACTTGATTATTGCTGTCTCATAAAAATTTAAATTATTATAAAAACATAAAAGTCAATCTTTTCAGATCTTTCACTGGTACACCTTAATTGTTGTTATCAGTATTTCTTTATCAACAGCCACTTTCTTTAAATCTCAATAAGCGTTAATTATTTTAGAGTTTCATTATTTTTATCAATCGGATCCAAGTAGATTGGTTAGCTTAGTGATTTAGAACACCCATTTTGTTATTTTTATTGGAAGGACGGGGTTTTCAGCTAAATCCACATATCTCCTCCGGATTCTGCTTACAGCAAGGCGACTGTAAGAGTTTACCTTACCATAGCGCTATAAATTTAATAATATTAAAAAATGTGCCTTTACAAATTAATTTGTCTTAATTAGGACTATTGATTTGGCTACTCAAATTCATAAAAATAACACTTTATAAATTTGGTGTTTTTTATGCTAGAAATGGATTCTGTGTACTGGCCACATACTGCCTGCATTTTTCCTGTGTGAATAGCTTCATTTTTAGCAAAGTTAGCTTTTTCACACTATAATTACCCCACATTCTACTCTCACTGTGGGGAAACACTCTAAAATAGGCAACAGGCGCTTATTTAGTGTCCTAATTAAATTATAGGTGCATTGACCTTATTATATGCACTAATTTCATTAATAACCTCAAGCTTGTTGCCTTTAATTCACTACCACACTGTAGACAATCCTATAGTATTAGCTATAGGCCTTGACCAAGGGAGTTAGAGTAAAACTGGAGAGAAAAACCCCTGTCCCTTTAAGAAAAACCAGGTAAGATTAATTTGCTACAGCAAATTAGAGACTGTTACAATTCACCATTCCAAACAACTCCTTGACTGCTTTACAAGCCAAGACAGTAGCCAATAGAAGACCACTGAGAACCAAAGAGCAAGAAAACCTGAAATGCAGAGAAATCCACACCAGAAACCAAAGACACAGTGCACTTGTTGCACAAACACAGCAAAATAACTTGATGTCGGTTGCAAAGCCACAACAGAGAAATCAGTCTCCAAAGTTAAGTTAAATGAAGAACTAACCTTGCAACAAACACAGCCAATTGTGGGCAAAAAAAACAGTGAAAACTGAGTGAGAAGCAATGATATAGCTACTGGATGGTTGTCTGATAATTTAAGTTGCCCCAAACTGTCTTATTCAGTATGTACACACAGATCACCTATCTAAAATCCATGCACAGCAACTAATTTGGCCCCTTTGACAGCCAAATTGAATAAAACCCTCTAGAAATGCTCCCCGACCTTCTAGGACTAAGGTGGGTGGACCTCCCTGAAGCCAAAAAAACCACTAAAAAAACATCTAAAAAGCCCCAAATACTTAGAAAAATCCACTACAACTGCTAAAACCCTTAAAACACAAAATTCAGCTATGACAACATTGAGACAAATTAGCCCTACTTAATGTTACTAAGTATTTAACCCTAAGACTTAATTTTAGCCTGTAAAACGTGAAAAACAAAATTAAACAGCTATCTTTTAGAAATGTAAAATGGGGAAATGACCCCTTAAAACTTGGAATATGAAAAATGTCAACATGACATAAAATATAGAGAAAACCCAGGGCTATCCAATGGTAGTACCCACATACCCATAGTCTCAATATTCACTGATTAAATTAAAAAGATACCTAATTCTTTGACCAATGTCAATTAAGACATACGCAAACAGCACCAAACAGCCCAACAAAAGCCTCTGCCAATGTTGGAAGACCACAATGCTTAAATTTGCCTAAATAGTCAAGGATTTACCTGTGCAAGCACCTGCCAAGGACTGCATGTAGTTACCCCACATCTCATGGCCTTTTTTGAGTTATTCAGTGGTTTCTCAGTCAGTATTGGTTATTTTTGAATGGGGATTTCACATAGTTTATTGTTATAATTTGCCCCATCATTTCTATTGTTAATCCCCCTTAATATTGGGTAATATTTAGTGTTATTATTTCTCTTCTTAGTCTTTTATTTTAAGGTATTACATGCATATACTCTCTTTTTTGCTTATTCTTTATATTTGATGGATCATCCCTATAACTACAGGATTTTGGCAGGTGATATCATTCTAATTATGTTATTGGTCACCCTTTATGTTGTTGGACATGTGTATTAGCTGGAATGAGACATCATTAGCCATGTATAGAGCTGGTAAATCAAGGGTTTCATTGGAGGAATTATTGGGTATAAAAGGAGGGGGTTTTTGGTTTTGTTTTCTACATTCTTTATCATTAAAATCAAATATATAACAAATCCAATTACAATACATATCAATAGCACTTATAAAGTCTTTGAATATTATCTGAATTATTACATATATTTTTCTACAAACTATAAGATTGTCACCCATTTATAATTAGTGAGATTAAAATTACTGAGACCCTTATATTAGGGGGTGTCAGTTCTGGCAAATCCGCACTTAAATTAAGTGCGGATTTCAAACCAAATCAGCACTTACAAATCAGCACTTAAATTTTGCAAAAAAGTCACTTATTTCAAAAAAGGGTGTCAGTTATGACCTCAAATCAGCACTTTTTTCCCGTTTTTTTTCACAACCACATTTTGGCCACAAAACATCCCTTCCTTTCTTACCCCATCCCTGTCACATGTGACACACTGACCTTCCTCGCTACCTACCCATCAATCCTCGGCACACACCCCTTCCTGACATTTTCAATATTTTGACCAGGCATGTTTACATTCTTTTTTACTTATTTCTTCTACTTTTTAATCTTTTTTCTTGTTATGTGCCAGTTTCATAATGCCTCCCAGACATTCCAAATCTCAAAAGGTAACTCAAAAATCTGCTTCGTCACAAAAGTCCCCTCGTAAAGCAAGCCCTACACCTGAAAAATCAAAGTCAGGTTCAGGTCAGCTTAAAAAGGATGATTATCTCATCATAATCAACTTCCTTAAAATAAAATAAAATTTTGAAGCATGTTTTGGATGTGAAAAGTCCACTCGTATTGGATGTCCACCTTCTTCAAAGGTTAATGGCTACTTATTGATGGCCAATGAAGTAAGGAAGAAAACAAGGGAGAGAATCGATATCAATCCTAAACAAATGAAGGAGAGATTTAAGAGTTACCAATCAAAATATAAAAAGGCTCATCATGCTGCAAATGAAACTGGATTTGGTATTGACGATGATGATTTGGAGATTGGAACTACTACTGTTTCCAAAAAGCTCAATGTCATGTGTCCTTTCTATGAGGAAATGGATAATCTTTTTGGCACCCGAGTTGATGTAAACCCTTGGTTTCTACACGATACTACTAAGCATATACCCTCTGGATCCAAACCTTCCTATAATCCTCCCAACACACCTTTACTTGAAGAAGATCAAGATATAAGTAAGTTTTGTTTACTATATATCTTAATCATTAACTCATTTATTTATTTATTTCAATTTAATTTTCTCAGCGAAATCAACTATTGCAAATAATGCCCTTGACTTTGAGAAGATGAAGTTTGATCATATGCTAAGGAAAGATCAGCAAGCCTTAGATTTGGAAGAAAAAAAATTTGAGGTAGAGCAGATGGAAAGAGTAAATGACCGTCAATTTCAAAGAGAAATGGCTACTTGTGAATTGGAAAAACAAGAGAGTTTTAAAAAAAAAGATTTCATTATGGAATGTGTTAAAAATGGCCAATCTTATGAGGACATTAAAAAATTACTTGACCTTTTCAATTGATAAATTGTTTTTCTAGTTAATTTAATTTTGGTAATATTTTCTTATATGCTGACTTATAAAAGGAAAAGAATATAGTACGTTATTTTTGACAAAAATTTGAATGTATAATAAAAATTTTCTATCTTTACTTGCTAGTCAATAAGTTTGCTTATCTAAATTTTTCTAAGTCATCAATTTCACATGTCAGATTTAAAAAATTGGCAATGCCCTCCCCTGCATTTTATTGAAACAAGGGGTGGGTACCACCAAATTTTTCTAAGTCATCAATTTCACATGTCAGATTTAAAACATTGGCAATACCCTCCCCTGCATTTTATTGAAACAAGGGGTGGGTACCACCAAATTTTTCTAAGTCATCAATTTCACATGTCAGATTTAAAAAATTGGCAATACCCTCCCCTGCATTTTATTGAAGTAAAGGGTGAAAGTCATCAAAATTTAATATAATTACATAAATTAATTAATATATAAATAAGATATGTCAAGTATACTACTTTTAAAGTAATGACAATTCCTTAAGCCAAAATGCAGATCAAGTCTAGAAACTAGGTTTGGGACTTTCCACAGGTATAGGCTAGAGGAACCCCATGAAACAAATTAATGTTATCATGATTACCATTTATACAACACAAGGTCGTGGGCCCATTACTTTAATTTCATAAATTGAAATATCATATTTATTTATTAAAAATTTATGGAAGAATATTAAATATTTGGTTATTTTTTTGTATATATTACTTGATTGAGTTACTAAGAGGGGCAATAATGCTCTAACAACATGCTCGCTGCATTAGAACTCAATCATGTAATAATACAAAAAATTTTAAAGAATTTTCTTTGATGGAAAAACAATAATTTTACATTTTCAGCTAATATTTTATGGAAGTGAACTCTGTTCTTCGCCCGAAGAACAGAGTTCATCCTCCTATTTTCACACTCTGTTTAAAAAGAATAAAATGACTTACCTGGAGAGATGAGTTGAGAAAAAAGAAATATAAGTGAATGGAAGTGAACTCTGCTCTTCGCCCGAAGAACAGAGTTCATCCTCCTATTTTCACACTCTGTTTAAAAAGAATAAAATGACTTACCTGGAGAGATGAGTTGAGAAAAAAGAAATATAAGTGAATGGAAGTGAACTCTGTTCTTCGCCCGAAGAACAGAGTTCATCCTCCTATTTTCACACTCTGTTTAAAAAGAATAAAATGACTTACCTGGAGAGATGAGTTGAGAAAAAAGAAATATAAGTGAATGGAAGTGAACTCTGTTCTTCGCCCGAAGAACAGAGTTCATCCTCCTATTTTCACACTCTGTTTAAAAAGAATAAAATGACTTACCTGGAGAGATGAGTTGAGAAAAAAGAAATATAAGTGAAATTGATTGAGTGATGTAGGAAGAGAGGAGAAAACGGATATGAGTGAAGAAAAAAAAGAGAGTGACTGAAAAAATATGCGTTTGCTGAAAATATGCGATTTCATTTTTGTTGGCCAGGTGAGAAGTTGAGATTCCAAGGAGTTGATGGCAGTGATACATCGTTTGGTATAAGTGTTAACTGAACCATACCCTAAATCAAAGACATTTTCTAAACGTTTCAAAGCGGCTCCATTACCATTTGAACCCAAACGACATAGTGTGATGGCCAATTGAATTGAAGGATGTCGTTGTTCTTTTTGAGAATTATTGTGAAATATGGGATGATCCTGAATAAGCTCAAGCAATTTAAGGAAACATTCCTGAGAAGTCCTGAACAGCTGTCTAAAACTGGGTGTAGATAGGTTAAGAAGTGTTTGGATGGTGTACTTGGGGGTATGAAGTACTTGAGGCTTTCTGGGAAGAAGGTAACGTTTCGTGGCCATTTTTGATAAAAAGACAAAATCTTCTTCTAGATCAGAATCAGAATCGCAATCAGAGTCCAAGAGCAGTTCAAGAGCCATGAAAGTCATTGCTTTATGTAATTTATCACGATTTGAAAGTGAGGAAGGCATAACTCTTATATGATATGATATGAAGATGTAAGTGATGTACGATGTTTTGAGTTATGAAGTGTTATTCTGCGGAGTGCTGCGTATGAATGGGATGATGCTGACAAATCAGTGAAATGGGACTTGATGGTGAAATCAGCACTTTTGGTTGAGAAAGTGCGGATTTGAGTGAAATAAGTGACTTATTTCATTTTGAAATCCACCAGTATTGGGGCTAGTGTGTTTTGGAAATCCGCACTTATTTAAGTGCGGATTTGGTCAAATTTAAGTGCGGATTTGTAAGTGCGGATTTGCCAGAACTGACACCCCCTATTGAGTTATATTTTAATACTTATTGGATTTGTACTACAGTATTCATATAGGACCATTTAAATCTTCTAGACAACGGACTATTCAAGCTATTTCATGTCTCTGTACTTGATCTCAGCCTGACAGTTATAATTATGGGAGACTAAGAGGTAACTGGATTACTAAGTAAGTTGTCTGATGAGGCGTGCCCCACAGTGCTTGCCCCATAAAACCCCCTTATGCAATATCCCTTGCTTCTCACCTATTACAATGCATAGCGCCCACAGCGCTCCTCCTCCTCACTTCTCAAAACAAATCCTAACACATAGTCACTAGAATGAATCTACAGATTATTTACCTCCCATTATTATAAATAACTTACTCTACATGCTTTCATAATTCGAACATGATTTCACTACATACTTCCTGAAACTGATTCACCACATTTTATTAATAAGTGCTAGAAATACATGCTCTAAGCACTTAAGTTGAGTCCAGTCCTTTGAAGGTAAGAAGACTTTTTTGATACCTCTAAACCCATAATCCTTTGTGCACACAAGTTTTACACACGTTTTCTTCCACTATGGACAATAATTTGAACGCAAATATAACCCTTGAGTTCAAATCGCTTTGAAGAGTTGAGGAAAATGCTCGATTTTTTTATGAAGACTTTTTTAGTTCAGCCATACACTTTCCATGACTAAATGGAGTAATATTGCTGTAACCTGGGTTCTAAAAAAAAAAAAAAATAAAAAAAAAAAAAAAAAAGTCTATTAGTTATTCAATGAAGATTGAAGCTTTTGGATCAACTGTGAATTTTCATGCTTAACAATATTAAATGGCGGTGAGTTGGGATCTGCAATAACATTATTAATCAGTCGAAGAAAACAGTATGTCAATCAAGTCCCATTTGCAGCTAAGCTTTTTCTCGTTCGGTGTTGAAACTTATATAATTTAAAGTTTGTGAAGCTTTCCATACCACGTTGAATTGGTTTAATGGTAAAATCCTTTCATTTCATTATTACAAATTAAGCTTGAAGTTCAAGCTGTGGACTCAAAATTCACACTGAGTTTGTTTTTGGACCTTTGCATTTTTTTGATTGGTATCCCCCAAGCACTTTCTCATTTTATTTCAACGCGATAAATATCGCGAATTACTAGAAAACACTTTTATGTTTACATTTAATGCTCTTCTTCTCCCTCTTTGCTTCACCTTCAATTGCACATTTACTAGTATTAGTTCATTAACTAATCATGACTCTTTTTGGCTGAGATTGTTTGAAAATGAAAAAAAAAAAAAAGAGGAAGCCCCAGCGACAATAGTGACACAAGCAGTCTGTATACAAAAAGCCACCATTGCAAATTAAAACCTGACCCTAACCCTAACCCTAAATAACTAACTATTAAAAAGACAAAAAAAGCAAGCACAAAAACTTAAGTTTGTCATGATTTTGATTAGCAGAACTAAAAGATTGAGGATCTTAATTCGTCCAGGTGAAATGATATTTAAGGTTTTAGCCGCATGAATGTGGCGTGGTCAAAAAAAAAAATGTTCTTCTTCTAGAAGGAAGAAGAAAGAATACTCATGTCGATCAACTTGATGGCGTTTTCCAAAATAAAAAAAAATAAAAAAAAAAACGGTGGTATGTGCTCAAATCAAGGCGACAAGTGAGCTTCGGGTAATTTAATTTTATTGGGCAGTGATGATGGTTAATTTGGTTCAGAATTCATTAATTATTTTGATACTAGACATTATCTTTATATATATATATATATAAGCTATAGTGGCGCAGTAGAGCGCTTGCAACTATTTGAAAAAAGTTTGCAGGTTTACCGGTCTCCCATTACCTGCCAAAAACATGAGCCCGGGTCACGTTTTTGGCAAAGAAGGAGAGGCAAGAAAGCCATAAGGTTTTTTCAAATAGCTATAACTATTTTATTGTAAATATTTTGGGAGGGTTGGAGGAACTATTTAAATTTTAATGCCGTTGGGTTTGTGGTTCTCGATTTCATTGAAGGTAATTTGGCTGAAATTAAGTGGCGTGGTTGTTGGTGAGAATGATGACAGTTTGATGAGTGATGGAGTTTGGTGTGAATATACTTAATAAAGATGATTTTTACCCCATGGGGTCTGCTTATTAAGTAAATAAAATAAATTTATGTCATGAATCTATTGGCGAGAACCTCGCAGTTTTCTTGCTTCTCACCCCCCGCGAAAAGTAAGTTTAATTCATGTTTTTTGCGGGAGATGAGAAACGAAAAACCAGGAAGATTTTTTCAAATAGCTGAAATTCAATGTTATGTTTGAAATTCAATAACAGTATTAATTCAATACAGGAGATGGGATTTTATTCAATTAGACAGAGAAGCATAATTGTATCTAATGCAATGAACGGTGAATTAATGGTAATGATAATGCGGTTTTATCTAATGTCAATCTTAAATAGTCAGCGTCATTTTGGAATGATTCCAATGATAGGATCTCAACATTTCCTCTGCCTGACATCATGAGCGGAGTTAAATCGCAGATTATTAACATTCTTTAGGAGAGATATTTCATGCAGTTAGTTAGCTAGGCTATACTCTGAGTGCAAAAGTCAAACTCTGGTATGATATATGTAGGGACAGCTATTTCGAAACATGTCTTCTAAATGGTCACCCCAGAATGTAAGTTTATGTCGGGGTCACCTTGTAAAAAAAGAGGGTTGGGAATATCCGAAAGACCAGAAACACCAAGTCAACTAACCAAAACTTGTATTCTGAGTGAGGTGCAAACAAAAAACCAAGACCAAAAGCAGGAAAAAAAAAAATCTAGAGCGCGCAAGGTTTTATTGAAGTAGCCGTGTGCAATGGAGCAGCATCACTTAATTAACTTTCACATAGCTCCGAAATTTGGTCGCATCTGGGAGATGTGAGAAAGTATAAAAAAAGGCCAGAATTTTATATTATTTTATTTTGGTTTGAAATTTAATTTACTTTTTTGGGTGCGTGTAGGTTGAAAGTTACAGCAAGTGATATGAATATACTAAGCAAAGCATAGGGATGGAATGCAGCTATTAGCTATGAACTGTGGAGGATGTCCACTCAAGTGTTAGCAGAAATGGAGGCTAGAGAACAGTTGAGAAAAGATGGACAATCAGGAACAGATAGCCAGCGATGAGCAGTGGGGTGAGAGGTGAGGAAAAGGAGAGATGGCGGATGTGGAGGGAGCAATCCTTGACAGCCAAGCGCTATCCGACCGAGTTGCCAAAAGCAGCTACACCAATCTATTGTACAAAAGTAAACACAACAAACCAACCAAAAAAATAAGTCTTACCAGGGTGGTTCCTTCCTTGTCTCGTGACTACTGGACTGATGATGGGTTGTTTGTTATTGGCCATTAATTAATTATCAGATGCCCATTTATTTGGATTTTAGCTCTTCTACCCACAATCTCCATCACTATTGTGGTCACCCTACTGGTCCTCTTCTACATAGTCTGACCTGCCCTTTAGTTGCTTCGCTTTCCAGCACAAACTTTCTTGATTTTTTTGTATCCATTTCTTTCAACCCATCCTCCCACGCTCTACTTTGCTGTGATATTTATATTTACTAGCTTTTTATTCTTTTTTACGCCCCCTTTCCTCCCTCCCCCTCCCCCTCTCTTTCTCTTTCTTATTCTTCCTCTTCATGGTTCATTGGAATCCCAACCTCCCACTTTCTTTTACTCGCCGGCATTCTGCTCTGCGCAAATGGTGGCTCAATTATACTTCCTTTGATCTGGTGGCTTATTTCTTCACTCCCAAGCCCTTACGTTCCTCGGAGGTCTCCAGGAAAATATACGTCAACTTGAACTTCCCAATCAATTTAGCCTATAAAAAAGACAAGTATGGCCGAATTCTTCTCAACAAGCCCAATCCAGTATGTTGGCTTGACTACCGCACTATTTCCATTTGTTTTTCCCCAAATGAGAGTGCTTATTTATGTATTTGTTCCATCTTGCTTTCTATCACTGCTCCTTTTTAATCTTTGGTTTAGGCATGGCTATTTGCAAGTAATCAAGTCCGAACGGCAAAATACACTTTCTTCTCTTTTATTCCCAAAAACTTTCTTGAACAGTTTCGCCGAGTGGCCAATGTCTTCTTTCTTAGTAAGCTTTTTGATTATTTATTCCTTTTCATGTTGATGATCATTTGTTTACTCAGTCTTAATAATACATTCTATTCATGGTGGCGTTGGCACATGGTACGGCGTAAACAGTTCTTGTCATCCTTCAATTCTCGCCTCGCTTTTCGCAAGTTTCACCTGCTTTGGCTTGTCTTCCGCTTCTTGTTGTATTGGGTATTACTGCAATTAAAGATGGTTACGAAGATATCAAGCGACACCAAGCTGATTATCAAACCAATTCTCAACCTTGTCTAGTTCTTGAACCTAACCCTGCTGATAATTCGTTTGCGAATCATAATATTTCTTTACCCAAGCGTCACGGAGTACTGAATATTGGATCTCTAACTAAGAGAGATGGTTCAACTCATTCTCATAAAAAACATTGGTGGAACCGTTCTGTTCATGTCCCTCATAACAGTCATCCTGGCTCAACTTTTGACATTAATGAACCAAAAACTGAAGAGCAACAACAACAATATCAACCAGAACATGAACCTAAACTTCATTCTGAAACCGCCGCACTTAATCCCCAAGCTGATGGTCCCCGATTTGTTTCTAAAACCTGGGAAGATATAAAAGTGGGCGACTTTGTTAAACTTCACAAGAATCAATCTGTTCCTGCCGATTTGATTATATGCTCCACATCTGACGCTGAAGAGAATGTATGTTTAATTGAAACTAAGAATCTTGATGGAGAAACAAATCTCAAATCTCGACATGCATGCAGTTCATTGACTTGGCTCAGATCTGAGCGTGATTTTGCCAGGGTTCCATCTTTGAAGCTAGAACCCAAGAGTCTGAATGAAGCAACTGATCAACTTTTGGATCCTTCACATCATAACTGGGCACATGCCCAGTTTTATGTGGAAAGTGTGCCTCCTGATCCCAACATGTTTAAATGCTCTGCTGCAGTGGTCTTTCCATATGGTGAACAACACAACTCAGAAAAATCCACAAAACGAGTACCGATTAATTTGAATCAAATGTTATTAAGAGGTACCGTCATCCGCACTACTGAATGGGTAATCGGACTAGTTGTTTTCACTGGTCCTGATACAAAACTGATGCTCAACTCCAGTTCCACTCCTTCTAAGAGGAGCAAAGTCGAACGAAAGATGAACCCAATGGTGTAGGTTTTTTTTTTTTTTTTTTTTTTCAAAATTTTAAACTGGTCTCTCTTTATGATCACTGTCAATACGTTGCTTAATCAGTCTTTTTTTTTTTTTTTTTTTTTTTTTTTTTTTTTTCCCTTTATTTTATGGCCATATTTTCTATATTAGTTTTGTCAATCTAGGAATCTTAGCATCCATGTGCGTATTTAACGCCATTGGTTCTCGTGTCAAAGAAGGTCAATTCTATGATCAACGTGCCTACTGGTCTTATGGTTCCAATCAATCCGATGATAATCCTCGTATAAATGGCTTGATTGCTTTTGCAAATGCGATGATTACCTACCAAAATATTGTTCCGATATCCTTGTATATTTCTATCGAATTTGTCCGTACACTCCAAGCTGTTTTCATATGGGCTGATGACGAGATGTTGTATAAGCCCAGTAATAAGCGTACTTTGGCCCGAAGTTGGAATCTCAGTGATGATCTTGGTCAGATTGAATACATTTTCAGTGACAAAACCGGTACTTTGACGAAAAATCTTATGGTCTTTCGGCATTGTACTATTGGAGGCAAACTATATATGGGCCAAGAAAATTCAGAAGATCAAGTTAAGAAAGAAAAAATTAAGAATCTTACACAGAAAAATGATCCTACTGCTATGATGGCTTTTGATCATAATCAAACAAAACAAGCCGATGCCTCCCTCTTATCTGAAGATGGGACAAGGGTAAGTAGTGGCATAAATGGAAAACCTTTCATCAACGAGATTGTCTCCATTTTAAGTCCTCCATCCAGCGATTCTGCCTCTCAAATTTTTCCTATCCAAGATGAAAAAATAGTTCTCAGGCAGTCTAAAATGTCTTCAAGATCCAGAGGAGATGATGATTTAATTAATTCCGAGTCTTTTAGTGATCTTGGCCTTCTGGCTGATCTTGCAGAAGTAGAAAGCACTCAATCTCGGTTGATTCATGGGTTTTTTCTTACTTTGGGATTATGCCACTCTGTTTTGGCTAGCATGGAAGAAAGCAGCACTAATCAATCAAACTCTCAAAAATCACACGTCCTACAATATAATGCTCAATCACCGGATGAATCTGCTTTAGTCCAAGCTGCTGCCGATGTGGGTTTTGTATTTCTTGGGAGGGATAAAAATATTATCCGGATCCAGCTGCCTAATACTGACAGTGGAAACTCCCCGAGTGATTCTGAAGAAGAATGTGAAGTGGCTGAGTATGAACTACTGGAGCTGATTGAATTCACGAGTGCTCGGAAGCGGATGAGTGTTGTGATTAGAAAGCTCGAACATGATACTAAAATTGATTCCACTAATGCCGATGAAATATCAGAGTCGCGTTCTAGTTCACTTCGACCAACGGGACCACTATATCTTCTCTGCAAGGGTGCGGATAATGTCATTTTTAATAGGTTGGCGCCAGGGCAAGAATCTTTAACACGCACAACTGATGAGCAGCTTGAAGAATTTGCTCATGAAGGTTTAAGAACACTCTGTTTGGCGTATAAAATTGTTGAAGAAAACGAGTTTTTGCAATGGCAACAGCGATACCAAATTGCCAACGCTCAAGTTGGTCCTAACCGGGAAGTTGAAATTTCAGCTGTTCAGGATCAGTTGGAAACTGGGTTAAGACTTTTGGGTGCAACAGCAATTGAGGATAAATTGCAGGATGGAGTTCCTGAGGCAATCGCCGATTTAAAAAGAGCAGGCATTAAAGTCTGGGTGGCCACGGGTGATAAATTGGAAACTGCAGTTGGTTAGTATATATATATATATGTATATATTGCACGAAAAAATTATTTCAATCCTTTATGATTTTATTATTATTATTATTATTATTTTTTGGAAACATTTTTATACGATTTTTTTTTCGAACTACAATTCATTGACTGCCAACTTGTTTTTTTGTTTTAGCTATCGCTCGCTCTTGTAACTTGATTGCTGATGACACGAATTTAATTGTTGTGCGAGGTGGGGCATACGAACAGGCAAATTCAGCTTACAGTCAACTAAAAAAGGCATTTGTCAGTTTTTTCAATGGAAGCACAATTATTCCTCTGTTAGCTGTTCAACCTCCTGGCACCTTCAGTGAAAGAAGATCGATTTCTGGTTTAGGACGCGTCCGCTCTCATGCAAGTACTGTCAGGAGTGGCCAAGAGTCTTGTGACTTGAATGAAATAGTAGGACAAGATAACGGCACTCGACCTGGTGGCTACGGATTAGTCATTGATGGAGAATCTCTTAACCATGCTCTTACGGAGCCCTTTACTGCCGAGCTATTGCTTGAACTCTCAATTAGATGTCAGGTAGTTGTTTGCTGTAGAACGTCACCTAAGCAGAAAGCTGAGATGGTCAAATTAATCAAAGAAGGTGTTGGTGCCATGACATTAGCAATTGGTGATGGTGCCAATGATGTGTCAATGATTCAAGAAGCGGATATTGGAATTGGGGTATCTGGTGAAGAAGGTCTTCAAGCTGTCAATTCTTCCGATTATGCCATTGGTCAGTTCAGGTACCTCTGCCGGTTATTGTTAGTCCATGGTCATTGGAGTTACCATCGCAATAGCAAAATGATTGTCAGCTTTTTCTATAAAGAGATGATTGGAATCATAGTTTTGTGGTTCTTTCAATTTTGGTGTGCTTATTCGACAACCACTGTATACGAATACACAGTATGGACATTTCCTTTAGTTTCTTCTAATTTTTGTTTTCTCCATCTCAAAATTGATTTATTTTTTTCGCAATTCTTATAGTATTTACTCTTTTACAACGTATTTTGGACCCTTTGTTTGTTCAAGTTTTCCTTTTTATATTCTTAACTCTAAATCAAAATTTGATGAACTGATTGTGGTTCTTCTTTTTTATTTTATTTTATTTTTATTGAACGAACATTTGCAGTGCCTGTGATTGGCATAGGTGCGTTTGATCAAGATTTAAGTCAGCGGCCTCTCATGCAAGTTCCAGAGCTCTATTCTGTGGGACGTGAAGGGCGATTATTTGGTTTAAAGCGATTCGCGTGGTATATGATCGATGCAGTATACCAAGGAGCTATATGCTTTTTCTTCATTCTTTTTACATATCAAACCACCACTCCTCGAAGGGATGGATATGATGTCGACATGTATGAGTTTTCAACGGTGATGGTTGTCGCCGTTGTATTTGCTGCAAATCTACACAATGGATTGAACTCTAGCTCACTGAATGCTTGGATGATAGCATTTGTTTGTTTTGGTCCTATATTATCCTTATTATTTACGGCAATTTACTCTGCTCTAAAACCTGGATGGGTGTCAGTATTTCACTCAATTTTTAGTCGTCTACCTTCAACCCATCCCACTTACTGGTTATTTATTTATCCTCGCAGCTGGACTAGTGTTTATGGGAACAATCATCGATGGTGGAATTCAGCTTATTGGTGGTGGGGGTTAATATTCGCCATTGTTCTTTCTTTATTGCCAAAGCTTTTTGTCAAATTTTATCGGGATACCTATATACCCGAGTCTGTGTTTCTTCTGATTACATATTTTTTGCCATCTTCCTAACGCCGTCTATATTTTGCAGCGACATTCACATTTTACGTTATATTGATAAGTATGATGCTTCTCATGATTATAAGGCCGATCCTCAGATGCCATATCTACGGGATCAGAAACATTATCATGCGGACATGAGCCCTAGTGGATCGCGTCAATCAGGACTTCCAGTCAACAAAGGGAACACAGCGCCCCCTCCGGTATCTGCAAGTCTAACCGCTGATCCGCAGTTTCTTTATCTATCGGGAAGAACAAAGACATCCACTAGCATTACGCATCATATGGCCACCGGCATGACCTCTCCTACTGGTCGTGGATTCAACTTTGATCAAGCTGATGGAATTGGTGATACTGCCGTCGGTAATAAATTGAGAAAGTATAATACCAGTCGGACAAGTAAGTATTTAAATTTTTAGTATCCATTGGTTGTTTGATAGTCTTGATCAAAGCTGTATGCTTATTATTTGCGAAATCAGGCCTCTCTGCTAATCGCTCAAATAATCGTCCTGTAAGCCGATCCCTTCGGATTGGAAACCTTGAACTTGGTTTTCCTTCTCTTAGGGCCAAGACAATAAAAATGAAATCAACCCCAGCTGACCAAAGAGCTGATTCTATGACGGGAGGTGGGAGTGATCATCGAGAAGGAGAAAATGTTGGAGCTATGCAAGGTCGACGGGCCAGTGTGAACAGCAAGGGCCGGAAGTTTTTGAGTGGTTTAATGGGCGGACATATACAATCATCGTTAATTTACAATGAACCCATTAGCGGTGCTATTGAACCTGTTCACCGAACACCATCAAAAGAACGGACTGGAGAAGAAAGGGGTGATGGATTCAGAGGTCAATCTCAAGTGCACAATCAAGGTGCCATTTCGAGCTTGGGACTAACCGGGGTTGAGCCCATGGCTTCAAACTCCGCAACCGCTTTCCATTCGCCTATGACTTCAAATCCCCACCCTGAACAAACTTCCCTTTCAAATCGAGGTAGTGGCTGTATAGCAGATCCACCAATAGAGTTGTCTAATGAGTCGCCTGTGGAAGATGATATCTTACCTGCCTAATTGTCTAAGGATGGACTAATAAACAAAATGTTTCCAGAAGTACCGTGTAGGACTATTAAGAACGGAAATTAGAACGTCTAGACTATATCCTTTATATATTGTAATAATTTGTTTGCTGATAGTATTATTAATCCATTGTAGCTGACTTTTCCTTGTATCTACGGTGTTATAAAGTTGCATTTATGTCGTTTTTTCATGGAGCATTTAATTAATATTTGTTTTTATTTTCGGTGCTTTCACAAATCTATTAGAGTTTTTATAAATCTGCTTATTTATGCAGCTACACCTTTTATTTTAATTTTTTGGCTTAATATCTAGTATCTTCCTCCCTTATGATTAAATTATTATTAGATAATTTCTTTCTGTGCTGAAGGGCTTGGCTTAGCTTAATTTTAGAGATGTAGGAAATGTTCATATCGTTATGACTTGCGGGGATCTCTGAGTCTAAGTGAGAGGAATAGAAAATCAACCATCTACCATTAGAAAATCCCAATTTTCTATCCAATCAAAAATAAATAAATATAAATATATATTTATAAATATAAAAAATTTTGAATTATGATATTTTTTTTTATTTTTTATTTAATCTTTAAAACGTTTTTTTTTTCTTTCTTTTGATGACTTACTTTATTAGAGCATGGAGGAGGGGGGGGGGGGGGGGGGGGGGGGGGTGGAGACATTGATTCCATTATTTTTTTTACTTTTATTTTTTATTTTTTTATTTTTTTTATTTTGTTATTTTGTGATGGTTGAGAATAATGTCTTATTGGATTTTGAAAGTTATGTTGTTAAGAAAAGGTAAGAAAAACAATGACCAAAAATAATAATAATAAAAAATAAGCAAAAAAAAAATAAAAAAAATAAAAAATAAAAAATAAAAAATAAAAAATTTGAAATCAATGTATAACTAGGAAATTATTGTGAATTGATGAGTTTTTTTTATTTTTTATTTTTTATTTATTTTTTATTTTATTTTTTATTTTTTTATTTTTTTTTTAAAATTTAATTTAATTTATTATTTTTGTAAACCATGTCTCAACAGTGTGATAACCCAAATTTAATCAATCTTTCAAATTCATGGGTAAATGTTTAAATACAACTTTGTGATACTTGATCCAAGAATGAATAAAAAGAAAAGAAAAAATAATAATAGGGGGGTCTCAAACCTTACCAAACACACTTGGAGTGTTTCATTTGAAAAATGCCACACAAACAACACATTATGAAACATGGCTGATTTTGTCAGCCTAGGTATCCCCAGGACTGAGTATTTCTTATGTTTAAAATACAATAACCTTAATTGCATTAAGCTTATACATTAATATTATGGTTATAATACTTATATATATGGTTATTATGCTTATATATTTATTTATTACACTATCATATGACTTATATGAATTTAAATAACTAATTCATAGCCTAATAATACTTATTAAGGTGCTAATAGAGTCATAATATACTTATCTTAAGTGATATTAAGTAATTATAGACATACATAAGCTTATATGTATGCAAAAACCTCATATTCAGTGAAATATGTAGTTATATTAGGGTGTATCAATGTTCAGGGATCTGCAATTAAATTAATTGCAGATAAAAATCCTCATACCCCAATTATCTTCTGCAATTATTTTTGCTAATAATTGGGTTATTAGACACTTTACATGTCAGTGTTCACCTCTTATCCGACATTTTTCTACTCAATTTTTGATAACCACATCTTGGACAACTTTCTGTCATAATTACATCTTGCATAGAGTAAAGAGAGACATCAAGATGGCATCCACAATTATATGTCATGTGACTTGCTGACAAATCAATCATGGATGTGATGAGTTTGGGATCAGGAATTAGGAGTGAAAATTGGGGTATAAGAGGTGGGATAATGCATTATTGTGGATTTCTTATCCACTAGCCCTGGGGCTAGTGGATAAGAATCTTCCACAATTAATAATGTCTGATCCCAGGAAAAAATATTCCTGATCCCTGAACATTGATACCCCTTATTATGTATATATAGGTCTATAAGTGGCTTTAAACCTCTAAATAGCCTATAAGCTTCATTTTCCTGCTTATTTTAGGTCTTATGGATATATTCAATGGACTCACCATGCCTACACAAGCATATACACCTTTTTCAGGTGCATATATCTGGTTTGGACAACTTAATCTGCTTCCTTTGATGAATTTTTACAGATTTATGGACTGGGATATGATTACTGGGTTAATATGGATGCTTGGGGATGTTATTAGGGGAATGGACAGTTCATTTCATTCCTTTATATTCTTTGGGTTTCATTCTATACTCTTTGGAAGAGTTATTTTACCTATTTTATTATGGTATCTGCTTTTATCTGTTTTCTCTATTTATGGTATGGGTGTATGATATCATTAATTGTGATGGAGGGTCCTTACTGGAGGTCTGGGTGTTGAAACTTCTTGAAGTGGAAATAATGGGGAGATGATGAGCCTCACAGTGCTGTAATTTCTGGGGATAGCAGTGACATCATCTGGATTGAAGGTCTGCACACTCCAGGGTATTTTGGTGTAAGTAAGGGTGGATTTGACAGGTTATTGGACATCACTTACTTACTACACATAAAATAAACATTATAAAACAATTATTAACATTTATAAATATATCTAAAAGCCCTTATAAATTGATATTATCTTTATATTAGTTATAATTATATTTTATTGGCCTATTTTCCACCACTAGCCCACACCAATCGAAAAATTGTGAGTTAATATTGAGAATAACTGTTTTATTAAACTTTCCCTGAGGTTTAATCCATAAATAATATAATATTAAGTAGTAAGACCATTAATATTTACTATTAAGTCATACTTAAATACTAGCATACTCTGACAGATTTGGTACTTGGAGTCTCAAACATGAGGTCAAATACACCCTACTTTTGTACAATTTTCTTAAGCACAATTCAGCCCAAAAATACCCACATCCTCCCAATCAACTGCACATCACCTTCTGTTAGGACTTACGAGGAGGGATTACTACTAGCACTAACACTAGCCTAAGATGGGACTGACTATGCTGAAAACAGCACTGAGACTAACTGAAGACTGACTATGTTGCGGCTGCCAAAAGTGGCAGTTAAAACTATGGGTGACTAAGAAGTAAATGAATTACTAAATAAGTTGTCTGATGAGGAGTTTCTTTCAGTGCTTGCCCCATAAAAATTCCTTATGAAACATCCCTCTCACCCACTTATTACAATCTATAGCACCCATAGCACTCCTTGTCCTTACCTCTCAACCCTAATCCTAACATTACCCCCCATTTTACCCTTCCTTCCCCCTGCACTCCTTCTCAAAATCCTTCAACTTTCTCTTTGCATTGCCTAAGCTCTACACTGGTTCCCAAAACCTATCCCCTACTCCATAGCCTTTCCAGTGCACCAAATACTGAACCTTCCCCCTGTACACCTGCTTAGCAATAATCCTTTCTACTTCAAACTCCTCTTCATTTCTTACATAGACTGACACTGATGGCTCTTCTGTGTGTCTTGGTATTGTATCTTCTTGGTGCTTTGGGAGTAATGAAATATTGAACACTGGGTGCACTTGTATCATTGAAATTGGTAGTTTCAATTCATATGCTGAGTCAGATATCTTACACTTTATCTTAATTGGGCCTACTTTCTTATGATCTAACTTGGCTTTTGGGAAAAATGTTGAAAGGAATCATGAGCTTAACTAAACCTCATCACCTACCTGTAGCACCAGATCTTAATTTTTTACCTTGATCATGGTGGCACTTCATTGACTGTTGGGATAGTTTGAGCACTGCTTCTAACTCTTGAAATATTTTCAGTATTTTATGAGTCCTTTCTTCAGCTTCTGGAACTTGAAACATTGATGGGGTATCAATTGAGAATGTTGGGTGGTATCTATAGTTGGAATAGAAAAGTGACATTCCAGTTGCAGCATGTGTCCAGTTGTTGTATGAGAATTCAGCCAATGGTAGTAGCTGCACCCAATCATCTTGCTGATATTTAATGGAATGGAATAGATATTTTTCAATGTCCTTATTCTCTATCTCAGATTTCCAGTTGGTCTATGGATGCCATTCTGTTAAAAAGATGGGCTTAATGTTTAGATGCACATACATCGCCTTAAACAGCTCAGAGTTAAAAGTACTTCCCCTGTCTGATACTATACTTTCAGTAAATCCATGTAACTTCCAAACATTCCCCCCCCATTAAGTCTGCAATTTTTTCTTATGTGACATTTGTAGTTGTGGGGATAATTTGCACCATCTTGGTGCAGCATTCAACTACTTTGATGATAGCATTCTTTCCTTGAAACCTGGGTGACTTCACTATAAGATCATAAGAGAGTTCCTTCCATGGCTGCTTTAGTATGGTTAAAGGGGTTATTAGTGTGGCTTTTGAGATCACCATTTTCCTCTGGCAAGAGTCACATTCCACTACATAGTTCTGGACATATGCCTTCATGGAATTTCTATAAAATTTTCAATTTACCAGCTCCACTGTCTTTAGGGGTCCTGGGTGTCCTTCCATTGGAGAATTCTGCCTTGATTTGACCACCTGCCTCTTGAGCTTCTTATTTTTTGGCACCACTATCTTAACATTCCCAGTGATGCTCTTCCAATCCCTCCTTAGATAACAGCACCTTCACTAATTTCTGAACTCTGCCATCCTTTTCCTTCCCCCTCATTACACATTCCATCAAATCCTCAACTACAATCACCTCCTCTTCAAGATCCCAATTCAGTAAAGTTATTCCAACAGTGTGTAACTGGTTTGATGCTGGGCACAAGTCAGGGTGTCACAATAGAACATCATGTTTTCCACTTTTTTTTCCTGGTTGGAATTGAAAAATGAAGTTAATGCTGCTTAACAGCTCTTCCCAGAATGCTTGCCTTTGTGTCAGCTTTTTTGTGGTCAGGAGTTTTTCCCAAATTTTTGTGATCTGTATAGATGGCTTCTTCTTAGAGTCAAGAGATAGCATCAGTTCTGGTGGCAAGTCAACTGATTATAACAGAACATCAGAAAACTTTCTGGGATGAGCCCCTAACCCCTGAAGGGGCCCAGGGGGCCAATACTTTAGCACCATTGTCCCTTTCCTTCTCATTCAAACTCTCTTTCCCTTCCAGTAAATGTGTGGGTTATATTGGTCCAGCCATGTCATCCTCAGTACAATGTCATACTGGTCTCTCAGGTTAGTCACATATGCTTTGAACTGAGACTCCCTTCCATTGTACCAGAATCTGAAAAAAACCTCTGGGGATTTATAAAACATAATTAGATGCCTGGGGTGGTCCAATTTTTCTTTTTTCTCTCTATTTCTATGTAAAAACTTTTTAAAAATAAAACATTGTGTGGCCCCACAGTCCAGCAGGGCTCATATATGTGTTGTGGAATTAAGTGTCATTAATGGAAAGTTCAGTATAATACCATTATTACTTACTTCAAGTGGCTTACACACTGATAATTCCTCTTCTAAATCTACTTTATCCTTTCCCTATAATCCACTCAAGTAGGGAAAACCCTTCACTCCTGAGCACTTTCTTTTACCTGCACATTTCCAGAGCTATCCTCCACTTTTATATCCCTTATTTTCCCTTTACACTCTCTTTACAAATGACCACTATTCCCACATTATAGACAGAGACCTTTTATAATAAGTATCTGGTATTCCTCATCAGAGAGATTTTTTCTCCCACTGGCACCTTTTTCATTTTCTGAATCAATATCTATAGAATTTGGGTTACAAGTACTGGCCCTGCTTGATGAAGCATAGTTGCACCATTGACAAGCACCACTCCCCACCATCCATGCACTGATGTTTGAACTCCTTATCAATTTTAAAGGCCAGTTCCATGAGTACTTGGAGGGACATTAGAGAAGGGTGACTAATTAGGGAATTTCTGATTTTTGGAAAGAGTCCCTTCCTGAATTAAAACATGATAACCCTTTCTCCCCATGTTTTGACATAGCTGGTGTGGCCCTGGAATTATGACACATACTCAGCCACTGAGTGTTTCTGGCATAGTTGGTTTAGCCCATGTTTCAAGGTTTTTTCTACATTGGGTTCACCAAAGGATAGCTTGAACTCTACCATTAATTGGCCAAAAGTTGATGCTGACTTAGTGCTTTCAAAAAGCTCCTTGGTGTATGGCCCTGCCCAACATGCCAAAACATCTTTGAGGTTCAATATTGCAAACCCTATGTTTGATTGCTCATCTGGAAATTGATGAACATTGAGAAGAACATAGAGGTTTAACTTTAATGCATAATAATAAAATATCTTGGGGTCCTCATTTTCCATTGAAGATTTCTGGGACCACAATCTTTGGGCCTTTGATCAGTGGCACTGTTGCAGTAGGAGGTGCCTGTGCTTTGGCTTCAGCAGTGTCCATGTCAGTGTGTGCTAGTATCTAAGTATGATTTAATAGTAAATATTGATGGTCCTACTACTTATTGATAAATGATTTAGTGATTAAATCTCAGGGGAAGACTAATAAAATAGCTATTCTCAATATAAACTCACAATACTTGGATTTTTATGCATGCTAGTGGTGGAAAATAGATAACTAAAATATAGTTATAGCTTATTTAAAGATAATATCAATTTATAAATGCTTTATAATATATTTATATATGATAATAATTGTTTAATAGTGTTTATTTGATGTGTAGTAAGTAAGTGATGTCTAATAACCTGTCAAATCCTCCCTTTCTTATACCAAAATCCACTGGAGTGCACAGACCTTCAATCCAGATGATGTCACTGCTATCCACTGCAATTACAGCACTGTGAGGGCCCATAACCTCCCCATGGCTTCCACTTCAAGCAGGTTTAACACCCAGACCTCCAGTAAGGACTCTCCATCACAATTAATGATACCACAGACCCATACCATAAATAGAATAAACAGATAAAAGCAGATACCATAAAGAAACAGGTAAAATAACTCATCCAAAGAGTATATAATGAAATACAAAGCATATAAAGGAACCAAATTAACTTTCCAATCCCCCAATAACATCTCCAAGCATCCATATTAACCTAGTAATCATATCCCAACCCATAAATCTGTGAAAAACCATCCAAGGAATCAGATTAAGTTGTCCAAAATAGATATATGCACCTGGAAAAGGTGTATAGGCTTGTGTAGGAATTTTGAGTCCACTGAATATGTCCATATGGCCTAAAATAAGCAGAAAAATAAAGGCTATAGGCTATTAAGAGGTTAAAACCAACTTATAGACCTAAATATACATAATATAACTACATATTTCACTGAGTATGAGGTTTATGTATACATATAAGCTTATGTATGTCTAAAATTACTTAATATCACTTAAGATAAGTATATTATGACTCTATTAACACCTTAATAAGTATTATTAGGCTATGGATAAGCTATTTAAACTACATAAGTCATATAATAGTGTAATAGTTATATATATATGTATTATAACTATATATATAAGTTTTATAAACTTAAATTTAACTTATAAGCTTAATTTAATTAAGGTTATCTTATTTTAAACATAAGAATTACTCAGTCCTGGGGATACCTAGGCTGACAGTCCAACTCTTCTTCCATGGGGCCACAATATGGGGGCTTTTCCTCTGCTAGAAGCTCTATAAGTCTGGTGTTATTTTCCTGAAATTGTGTCATTTTCTCTTACATTGTGGTGAGGAGTGTTGCATCAGGATGGCCTGAGGGGTTCATGGTCCTTCTGTAGTGTGCTGGCTATAGATCAGACAAAATGTCAAGACCTAAGAGGGTGGAATACTACTAGCACTAACAATAGCCTAATACAGGACTGACTATGCTGAAGAAAGCAGTGAGACTAACTGTAGACTGACTATTTTGGGGCTTCCAACAGTTACAGTTACAAGTAAAGGTTACTAAGAAGTAACTTACTTACTAAATAAGTTGTCTGATGAGGAGTGCCTTACAGCACTTGCCCCGTAAAACCCCCTTATGCAACATCCCTCTCTCTGGCCTATTACAATGCATAGCACCCATAGCACTCCTTCTCCTTGCCTCTCAATCCAAATTCTAACACTTTCCTTCTATCCTAGCCCATATAGTCCACCTAACATCTCTTCTCTCCCAGTTCTTTTCCAAAAACAGATTTTTCTCCTCCATACCACAGCAAGTCTTTTAATTTTTATTCCTTTCTTTATCAAATTTTCCTGCTCAAATTTCTATCCTCACAACTTATTATTTTTATCTAAGGAATCATAAATAGAATCAAGGTCCAATCCAAAACTTGCTGAATCTCATATGAATACTCAAGAATCTCCTTTAGATACCTTGAAAGAGTCTCCTGAGTCTGAAGAACCAACTGAATATTCTAATATTAATCTTAGTGCAGAGTAGTAAGCTTAAACCACTTTTATAATTATTTTTTCTATTTTTATGGATTATTTACTCCCCATGTATTAAGCAGAACCAAGGCTCATCAAATTGAGAAATTTTCAAGGAATTAACTGAGTATAACAGGTTAGAAGATAAAGAATCAAACCATCTTGAAAAAAACTCAAGAAAAGGGCTTTGGTTAGTTCTGGGACAACTCAATCTACAACAAAGGCTGTTTTTTCTGCTTATGGGGAGATTTTGAATAAATAAATGTGAACAGGGTTTTTTTGTATTTAATAAAGAATTTTTTTCAATATATTTCTATCACTCTTTAGATTTAAGCTTGTTTCAGAAAAAGAATAATCTCACATCAAAATCATGAAGTTGAAGCCTCAAGAAAAAACTGTGGAACATCAACAACTTTTTGAGCAAAAAAGTGGCTTCATTCACAATCAAAAGATGAATTTATTTTTGGAAATTGAGATAGATTGTTTAGATTTAGAAAGGGATAAGATTAGAATTCAAAGATAGGACTGTGAAAAACTTAAAAATAATCAATTTTAATTGAAAAATGCCAAAATTTTGTTACAAGTTGATGAATTAAAAATGAAGCAACTCAATACTGAAAAATCAAGAAATCAAGATTTTTTACTTGTCTGTGTTAATTTAAATAAATCAAATGCTCATAATAAAAATTTTCTTTCTCTACTTGGTTATATTTCAATAAATATTAGTAAATTTCTTTCTAAATTTCTTCTTTAATATCAACTTGAAATTCTTCCACCAATTCTTGTATCTCTTTCTTTAGATGTTTAAACTGTTCAACATTCTCTGTATAACTAAACTACTGATATCTAATAATCTAGATCCTACTCCCTTAATCATAATTTCAATCTTTCTATCAATGGTGTTTATGAATTGATATTTTGTATTTGATTTATCACTTTCTTACATTTTTTCTCAAATACTATCTTCATCATCAGATTATTTTTGGGTGCAGATCACCAAGTTTTCTCTAAGTCAAAAAAAATTTATGTGATTTTTTTTTGTAAGAACCCTTCCATGCTATTTACCATGAATGGGGGGATCTCCAACATTTTTCTAATTCAAAAAAGTATTTTGACAAAAAAAATGAAAATACCCTCCCCTATGTTTTATTGAAGTAGGGGCCTAGATTGAAAAATTTCAAGTTCAATCCATAAATTTAGATTTAAAAGAGTCATATATGATAATTAGAAAACTTATAGTAATGACAGTTCAAGTAAAATGTGAATGGAAATCATCTGTGACCAAATTAAATGAAATCAGATATAAGTGTATACATGAACCTCAAGAGGAAAGAAAATGTTCCCATGATTACTTTTATACAACAAATGGCCCAATGGCTCATTAATTTAAGTAAGTAGAGTATCACATATGACTTGTTAAAAATTAATTGATGAAATAGAAAGAAAAATTAAAAACCTATATTAGAACCCATAATTTTGTTGCCTACCTAATGTTTTATTTTTTACATTACCTTTGTTTCTTACCAGATGAATCTGTTTGACCAGCTCTAGATTTTTGGTCATTTTTATCTAAAAAATAAAAACAAAGTCAAAATAAATGAAAAAAAATAATTAAATTGAATAAAAAATATCTGAAATAGTTCAAAAAGTCACCAAAAAATTTACAAAAAGTTTCCAGAAAAGTTGCATAAAGTTCAAAAAAAAAAAGCATCCAGAAGTCTTCAAAAAAGATCAAAAGTTTTCATAAATGTGCCAAAAAGATCCAAAAAAAAGCATCCAAAAGTCTCTAAAAAAGTTTCCAAATGTTTCCAGAAATGTGCCAAAAATTTACAAAAAAAAAGTGGCCCAATATTCCCAAAAAGGTGGCCAAACATTCCTCAAAAGTTTAAAAAAATTGCCTAAAAAACTCCAGAAAAGTGCCCAAAAAACACCTGAAAATTGCTTTAAAATGCTTTAAATTGTTTATAAGTCTTTCCAAACGGTTTTAGTAAAAAAAGACACATAATAGCTCAAAAACACCCAAAAATAACTAGGAGATGCTTGAAGAATATTTTCAAATCATTTTAGCAGAAAAAAGACCAAAAATTGCTCAAAAACACTTTATAACAAGTGGAGAATTATCAGAAAATGTTTCTGAATAGTTTTCAAATGATTCTGAAGTGATTTTCCAAAAAAAGGCCAAAAAAAGAGAAAAAATATCAGGGTTGGTCTAAAAGTAAGGTAAGTACTCTATCCCCTTTTTATTAAAATGAAATGGAGTGGAGAAAAGATAGCAAGATGTTTGTGTTACTATATAAAGTGACTAGAAATTCTATTATGTAAAAAAAAAACTAATAAGTAGAATTTTTATATAATAGTTCTAACAAAAAAAACTACATAAAAGATAATCAGTATTGACAAAATATTGTAAGATGATGTAAAAAAATACCTCTTCCCCTTACAATCAAAGCCCATTTTTATAGACAAAAAAACACATACCTGTAGATAAAAAGTTTAAGGAGTATTTCAAATAAGTAAATACATTTATTTCTAGAAAAAGGAATATAAGAAGTAAATACACATGAAACTAGATCAATACTAAAAAATAGGAAATGTTACTAAAATATTTAGAATAAAATTTCCCATTTCAGGTTAATTTACTCATGTCACAGAAATACAAAATACTATTTTTACCACTCAAGGAAAACATTCACATGTTGCACGCTTCCTTGATAAAAAATCTCATCCAAAGAATACCTAGTTCAAATATTAGTATTTTTGTGTATCAATTTATTAATTAATGGTTAGTTCTCATAATTTATAATATTAAATTCTTCTTTAAGTGGTATTAGAAACAAATGAAGTAAGTATTTTTTCTTTTACACTTAATACCTGTCTGACAAAAAACCTTAAAATGACCAAAAAGCACCAAAAAGTAAATAAATCAATAATAAAAAAGATGGAGAACCAAGAAAAAAATCAAAAAAGAGCAGACCATTCAGTTATTAAAAAAAAGATGATTAAAAAAAGGAAAAAAAAAGACAAAAAAGACATTTCAATCAGCAATTAAATTAAAAAAAGTGATAAAGTGACTTACCTTGAGAGCTGTGAATTGAGAAGTATCAGAACCAAAAATGAGTGATACAAGTGAAAGATGAGGAGAAGATGAGATACCATAGTGAGAAAGAATAATATAAATGGTATGAGATTTTAATTCTGGGAGCTGAACCAAAAAAAATTAAACTGGGTAATTGGGGAATTTCATTGAAAAAAAATATTATACAATTTTTTTTAATTAGTTAAGATAGGCCTTTAAAATAAGAAAGGGTTATTGGAAGTATTTTAGAGCACATATCACTGGTTTGAGATGATGAACTACCTCTAGATTCTGCTTGTAGGGGTAGGTCAGCATTGGAATTGGTACCAGAATTAACCATTAGATCAAGAGCTAGAGCTGTAGCAGTGATATATAGTTTTCAAAAGACTGAAAGTGAAATTTTATGTTATTAAAAAGTGATTAAGATTAATAGGGGGTATCAATGTTCAGGGATCCGCAATTAGGGATAAGGAATTTTTTTTTCCGGGATCAGACATTATTAATTGCGGAAGATTCTTATCCACTAGCCCCGGGGCTAGTGGATAAGGAATCCACGATAATGCATTATCCCGCCTCTTATACCCCAATTTCCATTCCTAATTCCTGATCCCAAACTCATCTCATCCACGATGGATTTGAAAGAAAGTCACATGACTCATAATTGCTGATGCCATCCTTAAGTCTTTCCTCACTCTATGCTACTTAATTTTGGTGGCGAACACTTAAGTTTTTTTTCTATCTACACACCCCAACTGCACATTTGGCGGTGGATTCCCACTTCCCTCATCACAACCCTTTCACCAGCAAAAATGAAACACCTCTCTACTAGACGGCTACTTCACTCCACTATTAATGCCATCACTTTACTTTTAGTTCTCTACTATAAATCTGACTCTTATTTGGAAGATGCTTTAGCTTATATGTGTTTCCTTTCCAAAAAGCGTTACATCATCACCAGGGGGCCGAATCTTTATCATGATCCCCGATATGATCTGGCCTCCATTCTCAACATTCCTCATTTAAACTTCACACAACTTTTTAGAACTTCTCCCGATTCTTTCTTCAAACTTTATCAACTCATCTCCGATCATCCTATCTTCCATAACAATTCTCATAACAAACAGCGTAATCCTGCCATCCAACTTGCTGTTGCTCTATGTCGCTTGGGCTCAAATGGAAATGGTGCTGCCGTAAGACGTTTGGATAATCTCTTTAACATAGGATATGGTACCGTGATATTATACACCAAGCGCTGTATGATTGCTATCTTTTCCCTCAAGTCTCAAACTCTTGCTTGGCCAACTCCAGAACAGCGACTTGAATCCTCTCAAGTAATGCAAGCTGAAGGTTTCCCTGGCTGTATAGGTTTTGTTGATGGCACAACCATCCCTTTGAGTCAAAAGCCTGCTCATGATGGCAACCATTATTTTGATCGCAAAAAAAGGTTTCTTCAAAATCTTCTCCAAGTTCTCATCTTTCAAAATCTAACTTTTTATCTTCTTTCTAGATACTCTATTGCCGTTCAACTTGCATGCAATGTCAATAAAAAATTTATTGCTTTTCACAGTGGCTGCCCTGGATCATGTCATGACTCTTCCGTCTTCCAAAGAATGAGGATTTCTCAATCCCCTGAATCATACTTTGACGAATCTCAGTACCTCCTTGCAGACTCAGCATATGCAAGTGGAAAGTACATTATACCTGCTTTCCGTGGTGCAACTTCAGAAAATGACCCCAAAACTGCCATTAATTATCACCTTTCACAATCAAGAGTACAAATTGAACATGCTATAGGTATTTTAAAGGGACGATTCTTTAGTCTTCGGGAGCTCAGAATCCAATTTCAAAAAAAATTGGAGATCAAAACTGCAAATCATTGGATCTTGACTTGCGTAATACTCCACAATATTCTAGCTGATTTAAAGGATGAGTGGAATGATCTTTATGAAGAAGAGGATCCTGAACCACCACCAGCACTCCCCTCCCTTGATTCACAAATCATTCAATCAACTGGCATACGCTCCATTATAATGCCAATTACTCTCCAACACTTCACTTTGCAACGCTTTTAATTTTTAATTTTTATGTTTTCATACTTTCCAAATGTCACCTTTGTGTATTTTATTCACTTGGTTTTGTATTTTGGTTTGTTGCATATTCATTTTTTTTTTGAATTTACGGTGAATATCTTTTTTTTGGATGGCTCATTGGTTTTCTTTCACCAGCTCAACATGAAATTGCATATTTTCTGAAATTGCATATTTTGTCAGTGATTTTTTTTTCATTCATCCCTCATATCCTTTTCCTATTCTCCTCCAACATCCCTTAAACAATTTGGTTCCATTCATTTTGTCATCTCATCTCTCCAGGTAAGTCATTTTATTCATTTTTTTTGATTTTTTAATTACTAATTATAATTTTTTTTGTTTTTTTCTGTTTATTTTATTTTTTTTATCTAAATTTTTTTTGTAAGTGGTTATTTTGGATTTCAATGGTATAATTAACCTTTTATTCTCTCCCTCTTTACTTTCTTTTTTAGCTCCATCACCCTACTCTTCATCCCTCCTTGGCATGGTCATTATCCCCCCTTTCCCTTATTTCACTTTTTTTTGGCTCCATTTCATTGAAACACATACATTGCACATTCTTTATGCATTTCACTTACTCCATATTTAATTTCCCCACAATTCCAACATCAATCTTTCTCACTCTATTTTTCCTACTTTTCAATCAAGGTAAGTTTCATCTCCTTTTTTTCATGCCTATACGATATCTCATTCCTTTTATGAAAACTTCATACTTAAATATATGTATGACTCTTATCTGGATAACAGTGAACTTATAAAACTCCTTTTGATCTCATCTTCATTACCACTTTTCAAGTTTTTGTAAAATTTTGAAAATCAGACTCAGAATTAGGGTTAGGTTTATTCAAATCTATTTTTCTTTTGACTGACGATTCTCCTGAAGGCTACCTTTCATTTCCTGCAAACAGATTTGAATTTGATTCAGTGGTTGCTGAGATATTGACCGTTAAAGTTGAGCCTTTTTTTTCCCAATTTAAATTTTTATTTCATTTTTTTATGTAACAAATTAGGGTTAGGTTTATTTAAATCACATGTCCTTTAACTGAAGATTCTACTAAAGCATGTCTTTCATTTCCCACAAACAGGTTTGAATTAGGTTAAGTGGTTGCTGAGATTTTGACCTTTGAAGTTGAGCCTTTTTTCCAAATTTCACTTGTCTTATTTCACATTTTTATATTGCATATTTAGAGGATAAGGATTCTGAAACTCTTATATGATTATTATCTAGGCATGTATTCGTTGCTCAAGAATATCACTAAGGCTCAAAAAGATGAAGATTTTTGCTTATGGGACACTCTACCTTCCTTTAACTCTTTTCTTGCTTTTCGACTCAAAAAGCTCTGTAATAAAGCATTTGAAGAAAATCATGAACTTGCAACCAAAGTTGGAATACCGAATTGGTGTGACTCCAAATGGGAAGATATCAGCCACAAATATCTTTTATTCTCTAATGATATTATCACTCATTCTGGATTCCACAATAGGATTCATATCGATAGGAATGATGCCAATTTTCTTACTTTTGGTATATTCTCATATATCAAACCGATTACTGGGCAACCAATACCATCTCCAGATAAAATCAAAGGACATGGTTTATATTTTCCAGACCACCGGTGCATCATTGATTTTGGTTTGGGAAATGGTATCATCGAAACTATTTGGAATTCTTCTAAGGATAATCATCAAACGACCAAAGCTCCTCCTGGTTTGGAATCCTGTCAAGATTTAACACATTTTGGTTGCTCATTTCAAATCAGTCATAAGTTGATTCACAGAATCAATATGGTAAAGAAAGAAGGTAAAGTTAATCGATTTAAAAAAACTTTATTTAGATCCAAAAAGTATGGGGATTAGAGTTGTCATCAAAAATTTTATATTTTTTCATAAATTTTTAGTAAATATTTTTTATGTATCAATTTCCTCAACTAAAGTAATGGGCCAAAGACCTTTTGTTGTATAAAAGGTAATCATGATAACATTTATTTGTTTCATGGGGTTCCTCTAGCTTATACCTGTGGAAAGTCCCAAACTTTTGTTTCTAGACTTGGTCTGCATTTTGGCTTGAGGGATTGTCATTACTTTAAACTAGGGAAAGTGATATATATTAGATATTTATTTAATAATTTATGTAATAATATTAAATTTAGATGACTTTCACCCCTTACTTCAATAAAATGCAGGGGGGGGGGGGGTATTGCCAAATTTTCAAATCTGACATGTGAAATTGATGACTTAGAAAAATTTTGGTGATACCCACCCCTTGCTTCAATAAAATGCAGGGGAGAGTATTGCCAATTTTTTAAAACAGATATAGAATTTTTTTGACTTGTAAATTTTTTGGTGATACCCATCCCTTACTTCAATAAAATCCAGGGGGGGTATTGCCAAAATTTCTTATAAGACTTGTGAAATTCTTGACTTGTAAGAATTTTTGGGATACCGGTAAAATGCAGGGGGTAGTAAAGCCAAATTTTCATATAAGACTTTCAAGATTCATGACATGAAAGAATTTTTGTGATACCCACCCCTTACTTCAAAAAAATCCAGGGGTGGGAGATTGTCAATTTTTCAAAGGAGACTTGAAAATTTTATTTAAAAAAAGAATATTTAACATTAAAATACAAAATTTCAAGAAATACAGAAAATAATTGTAAAATTTATGTACAAATAAATATGAACACATGAAGTGTGAAAGAAATAAAAGAAACTAGTCAACAAAAAATTTTATTAAATGTTCTATTTCTTCAAAAGATTTGTTTGCTTTAATGCATTTGGTCAAGAAATCTTTCTTTTTAGAACTTTCTTGAAGATCATGCTTATACTTCATCTGTTCCATTAAGTTTTGATGCTCAAGTGTTTTTTCCTCTTTTTTGGATTTTTCAATACTAAGAGTTAACTCAAACTTCTTCTCCTCCAAATCTTGGACCCGATCATCCTTCCGTAAGGAGAGCTCGTACTTCCTCTCTTCCAAATCTTGTACTCTGTCATCCCTCCTTAAAGAGAGCTCATATTTCTTCTTTTCAAAGCTTAGAGTCTCTTTAGCAATTTCCACTTGTTATAGAGTGAGAATAAAAATTAACATAAAGTAGAAGAAAAGCAGTGTAAAGTGATAAGAGGTATGATATCACTTACCAGCATCACGTTTCTCTAAAAACTGTTCCATTGAAGAAAAAGGTGTTTGTGATGAAGTATCACTTTTTCGTCTTCTTTGGGAGATGAAATATAGACTACTTGAAGCCCTTTGCTTTTTGTTCAACGTAGCATTTTCCTCCTCATCATTGTCACTAGCTTCAGACTCAGTTGATTGAGGATCCTGGGTTTGTTCATCAGCCTTTTAAGAAATAAGAAAAAGATAAGTAAATAAAAAATAGAAAAGATAAGATAAAAGAAAAAAGAAACAGACCTGAGTTATATTTGGTTGGGTTAAATCACCTATAATATCTACAGAAAAGCTATCTAGATATGTCTCATTCAAATGAGGGGAGGCTTGAGTGGAGGAAGAGGATGGGAAAAGATTTGCTTCAACATCATGTTCGGAGATAGGATCTTCTCCATCCAACATGTTTACAGGATTAACATTGGCTCGCTCTCCAAAAATTGCATCCATCTCTTTAAAGTAAGGACATAAAGAATCAAGTTTATTGTCTATGGATTTTATGCCCTTAGTTATATCGCTGTCGGTAATCCCAAAACCAGTGGAAGATGAAAGAGCTTTTGCCTTCTTGTATTTTGCTTGGTAATGCTTGAAGCGTTCAGACATCTGTTTAGGCAAAAGATCAATCCTTCCCTTGGTCTTAGTGCGTAATTCATTTGCCATTAGAAGATAGCCATTAACTTTTGATGCGGGGGGCCGTCCGACTTTAGTGGCATACTCAGTACCAAAACAAGAATCATAGTTAGATTTGGTTTTCAGCCAGTTGATAAGAATGAGATGTTCATCTTTTTTTAATTGAACGGTCTTTGATTTCTCAGCTGAGTGGGGAAAAGAGGAAGTAGTGGGAATTGAAGAACAACTGGGTGATGGCTGCCTTTGAGAAGATCTAGGATGACGAGGCATGTTATTATAAATGAAGATGAAAAGGAGCAGAAACAAGCAGATGAGATAGCGAGATGAAAAGGAGAAGAATCAAATAGATGAAATGGGGAGAAATTCTGAGCGGATAGAATGAACAGGATGGGATGAGAATGGAAGTGCGCATCAAGGTAGAAGGCTGGGATATTCAGAAAGTTGTCCAAGATGTGGTTATCAAATATTGAGGATAAAAATGTCAGATAAGAGGTGAACATTGACACGTAAAGTGTCTAATAACCCAATTATTAGCAAAAATAATTGCAGAAGATAATTGGGGTATGCAGATTATTTTCCGCAATTAATTTAATTGCGGATCAGTCAACATTGATACCCCCTAATATATTGATTAAGTGATAGTAAGTCATGAACCTCACTCATATGAATAAGCCCTTAAGGAATAGATGAAAAAATTTTAGGTGTTGGAGTATTTGTGCCTAGTGCTGACTAATCATTATGAAGAAGTGAAGTGTTTTAATAACTTATTTGACCCAAAAGAAGATGTATTTGGTGACAAATTTGCTGTTAAAATACACATGTACAGAGCAGGTGTATTTTTTCATTTTTTGATGGTGTTTTTGGTGCTTTTTTGTGGCATGTTTATATGGCATATTTGGTAAGTTTGGAGACCCCCTAATAATAATAATAATAATAATAATAATAATAATAATGATAATGATAATAATAATAATAATAATAATAATAATAATAATAATAATAATAATAATAATAATAATAATAATAATAATAGGGGGTATCAATGTTGACCGATCCGCAATTAAATTAATTGCGGAAAATAATCCTTATACCCCAATTATCTTCCGCAATTATTTTTGCTAATAATTGGGTTATTAGACACTTTACGTGTCAATTTTCACCTCTTATCCGACATTTATTTACTCAATTTTCCATAACCACATCTTGGACAACTTTCTGGATATCCCAGCCTTCTACCTTGCTGCGCACTTCCATTCTCATCCCATCCTGTTCATTCTATCCGCTCAGAATTTCTCCCCATTTCATCTATTTGATTCTTCTCCTTTTCATCTCGCTATCTCATCTGCTTGTTTCTGCTCCTTTTCATCTTCATTTATAATAACATGCCTCGTCATCCTAGATCTTCTCAAAGGCAGCTATCACCCAGTTGTTCTTCAATTCCCACTACTTCCTCTTTTCCCTGCTCAGCCAAGAAATCAAAGACTGTTCAATTAAAAAAAGATGATCATCTCATTCTTATCAACTGGCTGAAAACCAAATCTAACTATGATTCTTGTTTTGGTACTGAGTATGCCACTAAAGTAGGACGGCCCCCCACATCAAAAGTTAATGGCTATCTTCTAATGGCAAATGAATTACGCAATAAGACCAAGGGAAGGATTGATCTTTTGCCTAAACAGATGTCTGAACGCTTCAAGCATTATCGAGCAAAATACAACAAGGAAAAGGCTCTTTCATCTTCCACTGGTTTTGGGGTTACTGACATTGATATAACTAAGGGTATAAAATCCATAGACAATAAACTTGATTCTTTATGTCCTTACTTTAAAGAGATGGATGCAATTTTTGGAGAGCGAGCCAATGTTAATCCTGTAAACATGTTGGATGGAGAAGATCCTATCTCCGAACATGATGTCGAAGCAAATCTTTTCCCATCCTCTTCCTCCACTCAAGCCTCCCCTCTTCTAAATTCTACGAATCTAGATAGCTTTGCTATTGATCCTATTGGCGATTTAACCCAACCCAATCTAACTCAGGTCTGTTTCTTTTATCTTATCAATTCTATTTTTTTATTTACTTATATTTTTCTTATTTCTTAAAAGGCTGATGAACAAACCCAGGATCCTCAATCAACTGAGTCTGAAGCTAGTGACAATGATGAGGAGGAAAATGCTACGTTGAACAAAAAGAGAAGGGCTTCAACTAGTCTAAATTTCCTCTCCCAAAGAAGACAAAAAAGTGATACTTCATCACAAACACCTTTTTCTTCGATGGAACAGTTTTTAGAGAAACGTGATGCTGGTAAGTGATATCATACCTCTTATTACTTTACTCTGCTTTTCTTCTACTTTATGTTAATTTTTATTCTCACTCTAGAACAAGTGGAAATTGCTAAAGAGACACTGAGCTTTGAAAAGAAGAAATACGAGCTCTCTTTAAGGAGGGATGACAGAGTACAAGATTTGGAAGAGAGGAAGTATGAGCTCTCCTTACGGAAGGATGATCGGATCCAAGATTTGGAGGAGAAGAAGTTTGAGCTCTCTTTACAGAAGGATGGTAGGGCCCAAGATTTGGAGGAGAAGAAGTTTGAGTTAACTCTTAGTATTGAAAAATCCAAAAATAAGGAAAAAACACTCGAGCATCAAAACTTAATGGAACAGATGAAGTATAAGCATGATCTCCAAGAAAGTTCTAAAAAGAAAGATTTCTTGATCGAATGCATTAAAGCAAACAAATCTGTTGAAGAAATAGAACGTTTAATGAAATTTTTTGTTGACTAGTTTCTTTTATTTCTTTCACACTTCATGTGTTCATATTTATTTGTACATAAATTTTACAATTATTTTCTGTATTATACATACAATGGGGCTGGGAGGATAGCGAAAGGCATGGGGAGAGAAGACAAGCATGTGTTGATAGAATTGAAAGGGATGGAGATTGGTGCAAACAGAGTGTGAAAATAGGAGGATGAACTCTGTTCTTCGGGCGAAGAACAGAGTTCACTTCCATAAAATATTGAAAGCGATGGAGATTGGTGCAAACAGAGTGTGAAAATAGGAGGATGAACTCTGTTCTTCGGGCGAAGAACAGAGTTCACTTCCATAAAATATTAGCTGAAACATAGTTTTCAATTCTGTAAAAACAGTTGTAAGTAATAGAAAAAGTCACTGATTTTTTTTATATTTAATCTGAAATTTTTTAATAAAATTATTGTATTTAAGAATTGCAATATTGTCAATCAATTTTTATTGATAAACTTAATTTAATAAAGTATTATTTAGATAAGTTGCTTCAAAAAATACTTTGCATTGAGTAGACTCATGGAATGATTTTTTCTGGCTTCCATTCAGTTATCCTCACACTTTCACAATGTTTTCAATATAGATCCATTATTATTTGTGTGATACTTCAAGTGAAAGTTCAGTATTACTTCAGTCTGAGTTCCATCTGATTTCCATCTGACTTCAAGTTGCGGACTTGCTAGCAAGTCCGCCCCCCATATTGCGTGGTGTCTGTTTAAAGGAGGATATAATGATTAGGTAGGGGGGTAAAGTGAGTAGAAGGGGGAGAAGGGGGGGTGTTTGAGGCGCCTAAAGAGAGGGAAAGGGGGGGTTTGATGTGGGTAAAGAGAGGTGAAGGGGGGGGTTTGAGGCGCCAAAAGAGAGGTGAAGGGGGGGTTTGAGGGACATAAAGAGAGGGGAAGGGGGGAGTATTGAAGCACCTAAAAAGAGGGGAAAGGGGGTGATGAGGGACCTAAAGAGGGGGGAAAGGGGGGATTTGAGGCAGCTAAAAAGGGGGTAAAAAGGGGGTCAGAGACAGGTAAAGAGAGGGAAAAAGGGGGGCCTTGAGGATCATAAAGAGAGGTGAAGGAGAGAAAAAAAAACAAAAAAATAAAAAGATGAAAAAGAGAAAAAAGCAAAACAAAAATTAGTTTACCCTAGAACAAAAATAATAGAAGCACTTACAAAAAAAACAAAAAAACCAAAAAAAAAGCAAAAAAAAAGCAAAAAAAAAGCAAAAAAAAAAATCATGATTAGCAAATAAAAAACCATGAAAAAAGAAAAAAAATGACCTACCTGGTGAGTTGAGTTGAGAAAATAAATGCAACCAAAATATTTGAGGGATGTTTGAGGAGAATAGGAAAAGGATATGAGTGATGAATGAAAAAAAAAATCACTGACAAAATATGCGATATAAGAAAATATGCGATTTCATGTTGAGGAAGTGAAAGAAAACCAATGAGCAATCCAAAAAAAAGATATTCACCGTAAATTCAAAAAAAAAATGAATATGCAACAAACCAAAATACAAAACCAAGTGATTAAAGTACACAAAGAGGACATTTGGAAAGTATGAAAACATAAAAATTAAAAATTAAAAGGGTGAAGAGAAATGTTGAAGAGTAATTGGCATTATAATGGGGCGTATGCCGGTTGATTGAATGATTTGTGAATCAAGGGAGGGGAGTGCCAGTGGTGGTTCAGGATCCTCTTCTTCATAAAGATCATTCCACTCATCCTTTAAATCAGCTAGAATATTGTGGAGTATTACACAAGTCAAGATCCAATGATTTGCAGTTTTGATCTCCAATTTTTTTTGAAATTGGATTCTGAGCTCCCAAAGACTAGAAAATTGTCCCTTTAAAATACCTATAGCATGTTCAATTTGTACTCTTGATTGTGCAAGGTGATAATTAAATTTAGTTTTGGGGTCATTTTCTGAAGTTGCACCACGGAAAGCAGGTATAATGTACTTTCCACTTGCATATGCTGAGTCTGCAAGGAGGTACTGAGATTCGTCAAAGTATGATTCAGGGGATTGAGAAATCCTCATTCTTTGGAAGACGGAAGAGTCATGACATGATCCAGGGCAGCCACTGTGAAAAGCAATAAATTTTTTATTGACATCGCATACAAGTTGAACGGCAATAGAGTATCTAGAAAGAAGATAAAAAGTTAGATTGTGAAAGATGAGAACTTGGAGAAGATTTTGAAGAAACCTTTTTTTGCGATCAAAATAATGGTTGCCATCATGAGCAGGCTTTTGACTCAAAGGGATGGTTGTGCCATCAACAAAACCTATACAGCCAGGGAAACCTTCAGCTTGCATTACTTGAGAGGATTCAAGTCGCTGTTCTGGAGTTGGCCAAGCAAGAGTTTGAGACTTGAGGGAAAGGATAGCAATCATACAGAGCTTGGTGTATAATATCACGGTACCATATCCTATGTTAAAGAGATTATCCAAACGTCTTACGGCAGCACCATTTCCATTTGAGCCAAAGCGACATAGAGCAACAGCAAGTTGGATGGCAGGATTACGCTGTTTGTTATGAGAATTGTTATGGAAGATAGGATGATTGGAGATGAGTTGATAAAGTTTGAAGAAAGAATCGGGAGAAGTTCTAAAAAGTTGTGTGAAGTTTAAATGAGGAATGTTGAGAATGGAGGCCAGATCATATCGGGGATCATGATAAAGATTTGGCCCCCTGGTGATGATGTAACGCTTTTTGGAAAGAAAACACATATAAGCTAAAGCATCTTCCAAATCAGAGTCAGACTTATAGTAAAGAACTAAAAGAAAAGTGATAGCATTCATTGTTGAGTGAAGTAGCTTCCTAGTAGAGAGGTGTTTCATTGTTGCCGGTGGAAGGGTTAAGTGATGAGGGAAGTGGGAATTCACCGCCAAATGTGCAGTTGGGGTGTGTAGATAGAAAAAAAACTTAAGCGTTCGCCACCAAAATTAAGTAGCATAGAGTGAGGAAATACTTAAGGATGGCATCAGCAATTATGAGTCATGTGACTTTCTTAAAAATCCATCATGGATGAGATGAGTTTGGGATCAGGAATTAGGAATGGAAATTGGGGTATAAGAGGCGGGATAATGCATTATCATGGATTTCTTATCCACTAGCCCTGGGGCTAGTGGATAAGAATCTTCCGCAATTAATAATGTCTGATCCCGGGAAAAAAAATTCCTGATCCCTAATTGCGGATCCCTGAACATTGATACCCCCTAATAATAATAATAATAATAATAATAATAATAATAATAATAATAATAATAATAATAATAATAATAATAATAAGGAAAGGAAAGGATTTATCCTTTAAAGTTTAAAAGGAAGAAAAAATAAGAAACTTTTAATTTTCCTTCTTCTCCACTGTCTTATCTTTGGTTTACCTCTCCTATAATTATTAAGGTGTCTCAGGCCTAGCCAAATAAGCTACATAAACATGCCACAAAAAAGATAACAAGCCTGCCATAGAAATGAAATACACCTGCCCTGGACAGGTTTATTTGAACAACATATTTGTCACCAAAAATGTCTTATATTGGGTCAAAAAAGTCATGAAAACACTTCCCTTCTTCATCATGATTAATCAGCACAAGGTACAAGAATGCCAACACATAGTTTTTTTCACATAATCCTTAATTGTATATTCATATGAATGAGATATGTGACTTACCAGCACTTGAACAATTTCATAATCATACATTTACCCTTAATCTTCATCACTTCTCACTTTTGTTGCAATGAATTTCCCTAATTTCCCAGTTTACTTTGTTTTGGTTCAGCTCCCAGCCTTGAAATTGCATAACATTTCTAAGATTCTGTCTCACTAAGATATCTCATATTTTCTTCTTCTCTTACTTGGATCACTTATTGTTGGTTCTGATACCTCTCACTCCAAAGCTCTCAAGATATGTCACTTTCCCATTTTTTGTTGTTTAATTTCTGATTGGAATGTCTTTTTTTCTCACTTTTTTTTAATTCTTTTTTTATCATTTTTTTTTTTTAATTTCTCATTGAGCTTTTCTTTCCCCCCCTTTTTTTTTTTTTTTTTTTCTTGGTTCTTTATCTTTTTTTTTTCTTTTTTATTGACTTTTGGGAGTTTTTTTTTAGTCATTTTTAGGTTTTTTCTCTTCTTTCATCAAAAAAAAAAGTGTGGGCACCTGATTGCAGGTGTTAATCCCTATCTTTGATCTGATTTAGTTCTAGCTCAGCTTTAAGTCTTCTGGAAAGACCTCACTCTGAGCAATGAGCATGCTACCTTGTGTGGCACCAATTATGAGCTATTCTTGTGTCACAAATGGATTGAGGGATGGGAAACTTCTAGTAGATTCTAGGTATTTTTTGTAGTGTTTTGGATTTTTTTTTCTTTTTTTGCTTAATCATTTCAGATTTATTTGGAAATGATTTGGAAATATTTTCCAAGAATTTATCACTAGTTTTTTTAGGTATTTTTGATCCATTTTTTTTTTGGGGGGGGTTTCTTTTTCTTTTTTTCAAAAAATGATTTGGAAATGTTTTTTTTTGAGAATTTTGCTGCAATTTTTAGGAGTTTTTTTGGGAATATTTTGGGTCTTTATTTCAAATAAAATGATTTAGAAACAATCAGAAACATTTGGAAACAATTTGTAAGTGTTTCACAAGCATTTTCCAGTGATTTTTAGGTATTTATTTTGGCACTATTCTTGAGACTTTAGAACACCTTTTTTTTGGAAACTTTTACCACTTTTCTGGGAACTTCTAGGGACTGTTTGGGGGAATTTTGAGAAAAAAAATTTAATTGAATTTGGGGCTTCTTTTTTGGGAAGAATTGGAGCAATTCTTGGGAATTTTGGTAAAATGGTTTCACCACTCTTTGGGACTCTTTTGTCAGGTGGTTTGGAGAAAAATGTATAAGTACGTTCAATATTCTTTGATATATTTTTTTATTTAGATTGATTTTTTTAAGAATTGTTTAGATAAAAATGACTGAAAATCTATAGTTGGATAACTGGATTCATAAGGTAAGTAAAGAAGGTAATCTAAAAAATCAAACATTAGGTAGTCAAAACAATATGGGGTGTCATATAGGTTGTCAAAATTTATTTTTATTTTCTGAATTAAAATTTTAAAATTTGTATATGATACTCTACTTACTCAAATTATTGAGCCATCAGGCTGTGTTTTGTATAACAGTAATCATGGGGACATTTTTATTCCTCAAAAGGTTCATGTATACACTTGTTTTTGATTTCATTGAATTTTTTGTCACAGATGATTTAGATTTACATTTTTACTTAAAGTTTCATTAATATAAGTTTGTTAATTGTCATATATGAATATGTAACATGTTAATTTATGCAAGGAAATTTAATTTTGGAAATCTAGGCCTCTACTTCAATAAAACACAGGTGAGAGATTGCCCAATTTTTTTTTTGATAAACAACTTTTTTTGGCTAAGCAAAAAAAAAATGGTGATCTTCACCCCATAATATAATAAATATCAAGTTAGGTTCTTACCAAAACCAATTTTCAGGATGTGTTTCCATCCATTCTGTTGATCTACCTAAATCTGATCTCTCTAAAAACTAAATGAGAAGTTAAAGTTTTAATTCTTTTTCAGGTTCTTTTTTTTAAATAAAATGAGTACCTTATCTAGTGTTGAAGACTATTCTAATCTAAGAAAGATGATAAGCTGAAAAATAAGTGGTTGATGTTAGAACTTATTGATTATTTTTATGAGAATCAGGATAGTTTAAGCTGTGATGATAAGAATTTGAGCAGGAAACATTGATGAAGAAAAAAAATAATGAAAAGAAAAGAAAAGAAAAGAAAAGGGTAATAAAAGAACTTACTATGATGAGATGATTTGAAAATTTTTTTTGATTTGGAAAATTGGGATGAGAGAGAAGAGCTATGATGAGTAGAGTTGATTGGTAGGATGTGGGTATTGGTGGGCTGAATGATGGCTGAAGAAAATTGTACAAAAGTAGGATCTATTTGACCCCATGTTTGATAGCCCAAGTACCAAATTAGCTATTGTGTGGCATTTTTTAAATGAAACCCACTATAGGTATATTGGGTATGGTTTGAGAGCCCTAATTTCTATATTTCAATCCAAAAATGAAAAAAGATCTAAATTATATATTAACCCTTAGCTAATTTAAATCTAACCATTTTGTTCCCCCTCCTCTTGTATGTGTGACAGCATCACCACAGGGTCAAAAAAAAAGAGGACTGGTAGGTAAGTTGTTTTTTAGCAACCTTAGAGTAACCCATGAAGTAATCATTGAGGAACCTTTTTGAGGGTTATATGAGTAGAAATCCTTCAAGTAATGATATTTTGGAAACACTTGCAGATTTCTTTGCTCCCACCCCCTGCCAAAAGCATGAATCTAGGCAATATGACATATACTTTATTTAATATTCAATATGAATAAAATATGAAAAAAATATGCATGTACAATACACAAAAAATATGCATATAATATATAAATATATTATGCATATATAATATGCAAAAAATATGTTGTCAATATGAATAGAATATGCATATGCAACATGCAAAAATATGGATATGAAATATGAAAAAATATACATATGCATTATGTAACCAATATTTTATGAAATATGACTAAAATATGCATACACAATATGCATAACATACATGTATTTTATATGAATTCTTTTTTGGTTGTGAATATGATTGACAAACCAAAATGTACAATTGCCCTCATGAATTTTCACTTTTGACTAGTACTATGGGCAATAAAAGATAAGGTCAAGCAATAAAAAAATACTGAGTGAATTCATTTTTGGGAAGAGGAAATCAGAAGTGCAGAATGATGGTTGGTGCTCATAATTTAATATGCTTCTTTAATATTAAAGGAGAATTTTTAATATTGAAAATGAATCTTTGGTTGGTTGGTATTTTATTTACTTGTTCCATGGTCTATTCTCAGTATTGTTATTATTCCTTCACAGGGGGGGGGGGGGAATGATGAGCTAGATGTCTAGTTCAGTTTTGTGACCCTATTCTATTCCTAGGTGTGTTTTTGTGACAAACCCTTGAATTTCATTTTTATGCCCACCTTATTTTTTTTGCCTTTGGAAGAGAATTAAGGTGGTGTGGTATGGGTATGCTTGTAAGAGAAGAGAGGAGGAGGTGCAAATAGAATTTTTAGATGAATCCATAAAGATGAGAGGATATGAGCCAAGGAGATGCCAATGTCAGAAAAAAAAAATTAAAAAATAAATAAGGTGGGGTCAATCAAACATGGTCACTCCACAAATCAGACCCAGAGTCATACCCTGCAACCAAAAAACCTGAACTAGACATCTAGTTCAAAGATTTCTCTCCCCCCCCCCCTGTTCTTCATATTATTGAATGATTTTCAATATTGACATTTCATTTTGGATGCTTTTGATGTTGGCTCTATTTTGAAACCATTGAGATAATTTTATACTTGACCTTCATAAATTCTAGCCAAGTATAAATTAAGTGATTATAATTTTAAACTTGTATTATGAGGGCATCTTGAGTGCAGTTATATCAAGATCATTATCACTCAAATAAAATACTTGATTATATATTATGATCACTGACTTATTGAAAAATTTTCAATGTTGAAAAAGGCTTTTGGTCATATTTTCAAGGGCTTGTTGGGGTTTTGTCTCCATTTTAAAAAACTTCATATATTTAATAATGAGGTGATGATCATTTATACAGTGGTCTGAAAATGGTGTCTCAAGTATATGATGTAGTTCACATAGTCGATTTTTGTTCTCTATCTTACTCACAACATTCTTGAAATGTTGCGTTTTAATGCCTCTTTTAACTCTTCAGATAGGCCAATCATTTTTTCTTCTATATCACTTGCTAATCCACAGTACCATGTCATCATTAAGAATGATTTTCCTTTTGAAGGACATAGTGCTTCTGACACAATGAAGAAGCCAGAGTTAAAATACAGTGGAATGGTTTTGTAATTGATTTGATTTAAATGATGAAAGATTAAAGATTATAAAACCTGACATATGTTACCAACGTACAAGTAAATTCAGTAAGATACAATATGTGGATTGAATTTTGATTTAATAATTTTATTATGTAATTTAGCCCTTCAAATAGATTTGAAAAGGAAATTTTATGTGAAAATTTTTTTAAATGACTTTTTGTTTCCTATCTGTAGCCCTTTTTTTGGCCCCCAGGGGGACCCCACTTGCACCCCCTGCCTGGTTACTCACAGAAGGGCCTTTAAAATGAATGTTGTGTATGTCTTTTGTGTTCCCATTTTCCCCATATAGCTCCTTCTGGTCTCTACTCAACCATTTTTCTCACCCAATATTTCTTGATCTTTATTTCACTCTCATGGCTCCAGCTCAATACCCCATGCTTGTGTAGGACACTTTCAATGTTGCTCATTCCCCATCATCCCCTTCTCTTGCACCCCTTTGCTTTCATGGCATGTGCCATAAAAGATGCTGTGTCTTTTCAGCATTTGACTTAAATGTGACGTTGTCAGGTATTGATTTAAATAGGACACAAGTGAAGCAAGTTGTGATTTATCTCACACAAAGGTGTATGTGAGTAAGTACTAGTTCACATTCTGAAAAGATGAAGCTTCTTTTCAGCATATGAACTGGTGCTGGCTCCCATTCTGTCACGTTACTTTTTTTTGCTTCTTCTACACACACACACACACACACACACACACACACACACACACACACACACACACATATATATATATATATATATATATATATATATATATATATCCAGCTCTCCCCCTCAACTAACTTTCCCCTCCTGTTACTTTTACATGTCTTACATTTTGCACATCAGTTTTTGGTTCTCTCTTTCTTCTCATATTTTGAATATCCACAAACACAAAAAAAAAAGGAAGTAAATATAAAACATAGCTTGCTGTTTAAATAAATTGTAATAATACTAAACTAAAAATAAACTAAAGATAAAAAAATGGAAAAAAAGAAAAAAATGGAAACATGGAAAAAAATGGAAAAAAAAATGGAAAAAAAATAAAAAGAAAAAAAAGAAAGAAACATGGAAAAAAAGGGGAAAAAAAAGAAAAAAAAAAAAGAAAAAAAAAAAAAAAAAAAAGAAAAAAAAAAAGAAAAAAAAAAGAAAAAAAAAACCCCCCAAAAATGATCTAGGTTAGTTAATATTTTCAATGAATCACTTTGAAATTCAAAAAATTAAAAAAAATTAAAAAAATTAAAATAAATTAAAATAAATTAAAATAAATTAAAATAAAACAAAATAAAAAGAATGAATATATCTAGATAAGCTACAACTGCTTATTATATATATTTTGGAACTTGTCTTTTGTGAAAGGAGAATCACAGAGGATGGGCTGAGAGTTAAATATAAGAGCCCATGTAGATTGGTTGATCAGTTGGGTTGATAGTAGGGTATTATCAACCTGGATAGTCCCAGGACTGAGTGAAAAGTCTTCATAATTTATATTAAACACATGTAGTTAACATGGGAACAATCAATAAAGTTAGACAAGTTGTATACATAAATAAAAATTATGCTAGAAATGCCTTCTGTGTACCCATTACATACTGCCTGCATTTTTCCCATGTCCCATGTGAATAGCTTCATTTTTTTTTTTTTTTTTTTGTTCACACTATAATTACCTTACATTTTTAAATTTGCTTAAATTAGTCAAGGATTTGGATGTTCAAGCACCTGCCAAGGACTACATTCAGTTACCCTAACATCTCATGTCCTTTTTTTTTTTAGGTTTCTTAGTCACTATTGGCCATATTTGGATGGGGATTTTGTGTAGTAATTTGGAATAATTAGTCCCATCCTTTCTACTGTTGATCCCCCTTACTATTGTGTAATAGTTAGTGTTATTCTTTTAATTTTTTAATTTTTTAGTCTTTTATTGTTTAGATGGTATATGCATATACTCTCTCTCTCTCTTTTTTTTTTTTTTTTTTTTTTTTTTGATTATTCTTTTATTTTTGATGGATTATCCCTATTACCACAGGATTTTGGCAGGTGATATTATTCTAATTATGTTATTGGTCATTCTTTATGTTGTTGGACTGTTTTATTGGCTAGAATGAGGTGTCATGAGTTGTGTATAGGACTGGTAAATCAAGGGGGTAGATTGGGAGGAATTATTGGGTTATAAAAGGAGGGGGTTTTTTGGTCTTGTTTTGTACATTCTTTATCATTACAATCAATATATATATATAACCAATACAATTACCATACAAATCAATAATACTTTTTAAAGTCTTTGAATAGTGTTTGAATTATTATCTCTATGTTTTCTACCAATTATAAGATTGTAAACCAATTATCTTTAGTGAGATTAAAATCTGGTGGGACCAGAAAGAAAAAAAAAAAATTTAAAAAAAAAAAGAAAAAGAAAATATATATATATATAAATTGTCCGACTTGATGACAAGTCATCTTTATTTTTATTTTTATTTTTATTTTTATTTTTTATATATTTTTTATTTTATTTTATTTTATTTTAATTTTTTTAAATTTTTTTAAATTTTTAAATTTTTAATTTTTTTTAAATTTTTTTTAATTTTTTTTTAAATTTTTTTAAATTTTCATTCTGTTCACACATATTATCAAAATGAACACTGCTTTTTTTTATTATTATTATTATTTTTTATTTTTTAATTTAATTTAATTTAATTTTTTTACCTTTCTGCTTCTTCTTCTGCTTCTTCTTCTTCTTATGAGATTAAATGTTCCAATAAACATAACTAAAGAAAAAAAAAAAAAATTAAAAAAAAAAAAAAAAAGGGTTCCTGATTGATTAAGTAATGTTTGCTTTAATCATAATTCTATCAACTATAAACAATTCCTTTCGTTTACATACAAGCATAAAACACCAATTCATTATATATATATATATCCACGTTTATAGTCAGGTTGAGTTAGTTAAATTGATGGGTGAGTTTTAGCTTATTTTGATGGCAAATCATCAGTAGCTCCACCTCCCAAGACATCAACTTGACCCATTAAATGATCTATTTGACCCATACATTCAATTCGACCTACCGTATTTTGATTTACAACATCAACATTATCTTTCAAAGAATCTAATTGCTTTGGAACACTCATTTCAATTACTACTTTCGTTAAAGAACAATTTTCTAAAACGATTTGATTAGGATCTTGTTTAATTAAAGAAAAAGAAGGAGAATATGAATAATTTAATTTTTCTATTAAACCACGTTGAATGAGAGTACGTAAAGCAGCACCATGAGAAACGATGAGAATATGATGAGATGAAGAATGAAGAGAAGGGTTTAATAAATGTTGTTTTAGTAGGTCGTTCCAAAAATTAAGTAAACGGGATAAAACTTGGGTTGGACGTTCGGCAGATGAATCGTCAGCTCCAGGAACTCGTTTTTTACCTTCCAAGTCACCTAAAAACTGTGAAGATTAAAAGAGAGAGAGAGAGAGAGAGAGAGAGAGAGAGAGAGAGAGAGAGAGTTAGCAGAGTCAACATTTTTATATTTAAAAAGAGAAGAATAGTACCCGTTCACGGAGACGAATGTCGGTCTTGACTGATATATTTGTAGGTTGGTGTTGTGCTATGATTTGAGCGGTCTATGGTAAAGTGAATAAGAGAGAGAGATGAGTAAGAAGAAAGGGAAGATATGTATTGGGGAAGATGATGAGTAAGACAACTTTATGAGCACGAGAAAGATCGCTAGACCAGATTTCAGTAAAGGAATGATGGGTGGAAGCTAGAAAACGAGCGGTGATGGTAGCTTGAGAGATACCGGTTTGATTGAGAGGCGAGTTACGTTGACCCTGAATGATACGGTTGAGGTTATCGTCGGCTGTTTATGAAGAGAGAGTGAGTATGACTGGCGTGAGGGAAGAGAAAGAAGAAATACTCTGAGCATGACGCTGTTGGAAATAAAGGGGGAGAGAGAGGATGAATAAGAGAGAAAGAGAGTGTGAAAGACAGAAGAAAGAAGACGGACGAGAAGAGAGAGCGAGAGGACAGTTGACATGAATGCGACGACGATGCGGAACTGGCGACTTGTAGCGAGTGCGAGTTGGATTGGAAAGGGTGAGTGATTTTGGGTGATTTTGGGTGAGTTTGGATGAGTTTGGGTGAGTGAATGTGGGGTTGTCAGGTCCCAGTGTCCAGCGAAGACCAGCCACGGCCGTCCAGCAATGGGTCCACAGGGTGAAGGAGCATTGCAGGACATCCAACCACTCCGGCGACGACTGGCACGCACTCGCCAAGAACTTCATCGCTGTTGCTGACGGCGTAGGCGGATGGCATTCTGCTGGCTGCGATCCTGCCGATGTCGCTCAGGGTCTTCTCTTCCATCTCTTCCATCTCTTCCATCTCAACCCCTCTCCTTCATCATGTCTTCCTCTTCTCATTCACAACGCCTACCAGGCTGTCCTCAACGATCCTACCATAGGGCCTGGCGCTTCAACTATCCTTCTTGCTCATCTCCATCCACAACATGGCTCTCTTGCCCTCGCTCATCTAGGTGACTCCGGTCTCATCCTCATCCGTCCTTCGAACCGTCTGCTCTGTCTTCGCTCTTCCCCTCAATCTCATTACTTCAATTGTCCCTTCCAACTCACTAAACTCCCTCCGGAACACTTGAAATCTTCCTCAATCATCCTCGATTCTCCTCATTCTGCTCAAACGGCTCATCTCAATTGTATCGATGGTGATATCTTGGTCGCTTTCACCGATGGCGTTTCCGATAATCTTTGGGATCATGAAATCGCTAGTGTTTGTTTGGATATTAATCCTTCTCCTAGTTCTCAATTCAATTTAAATCATGATCAAAAACAAGTCGATAATGCTGCTCGTCGGTTACGTGACTTGGCTCGCATCGCCAGTTTAGATGTAAGTACCAAAATTGTTCGTTTTATTACTGCATAATGTTGATTCTTAATGGTCTTGATTCGTGGGGGGGGGGGGGGGGGGGGGGGGAATTTAATCTCGATTTTTTAGGAACGAAAAGTCACTCCGTTTGAGATGGATGCTAGACGTCATCAAATTCATGATCTGACGGGCGGAAAGGAAGATGATATCACTGTCATCGTAGGGCTGTGTCGTGGTCCTTCTAATTTGGCTCATCTTTGAACTATATTATTTTACATTAAATATATATATATAATCTCTTATTCCTTTTTTATTCACCCTCCACACGTAAATTAAACTAAATATAGTTTTATAATCACAAACTATTATGACAACTTGACTATATTTAAAGTGTTTTCCTTTTCTTTATTTTTTTAAAATATATATATATATATATAATGAAATGGAACTCATTCCTAAATTATTAGATACCAAAGGAGGTATTTTTTTTGAAAAAAAAATAATTAATTTTTAATAAAGATATATTGATTTTAATAATTACATGATTACTTTTTTTTCTTTTTTTTTGTTCAAAAAAAAGAAAAAAATTGAGAGGACACCAGAGGAAATGTGTGTATGCTTGTGAGGGGGGGGGGGGGGACTTGCTAGCAAATTACCTTATTATTTTTATTTGAACATTCATTGATCCTTTCAATGTGTCAGCCTAGGGATACCCAGGACTGAGTAAAATAAGCACCTTGAGTGTCCTAGACACATGCATAAGGGCATCTCCACTTTGTTTTGGTAAACTCATTTGGTATGCATATTTTGACCCTGGCAACAACACTCATTCCATTAAGACCCTTGAGTAACCCATCAAAAATTGACAATTCATTGATAAACGTCAGTCATCTGACTGGATACTACTGCTTACAAATCATTAACTCATCCTCTAATCTCATGTTACTCTTCCTGAACACACCAGACACATCAGAAGGTTAATGTGTGTGTGTGTGTGTGTGTGTGTGTGTTTTTTTTTCTCCATTATACAATACTATTTTGGGCTTCATATTAACCTTTATTAACATATTAGGGGGTATCAATGTACAGGAATCCACAATAGGGGGTATCAATGTATGACTGATCCACAATTAAATTAATTGCAGATAAAAATCATTATACCCCAAATAATTTTCCGCAATTATTTTTTTGCTAATCATTGGGTTATTAGACCTTTTATGTGTCAATGTTCACCTCTATCTGACATTTTTTATCCTCAATTTTTCATAACCACATCTTGCACAACTTTCTGCATGTGCCAGCCTACCTACCTTGCTGCAAACTCCTATCCTGTCTATTCATTCTATCTGTTCAGAACACCTCTCTATCTCATCTGTTTGTTTCTTCTCCTTTTCATCTTCAAATATCTCAACATGCCCCCATCATCATAGATCTTCTCAAAGCCAGCCTTCATCCAGTTGTTCTTCAAATCCTATTACCCCCTCTTTCCCCCACTCAGCTGAGAAATCAAAGACTGTTCAACTAAAAAAAGATGATCATCTCAAACTTATCAACTGGCTAAAAATAAAAACTAATGATGATTCTTGTTTTGGTACTGAGAATCCAATCAAAGTAGGACAGCCCCCTAGCATCAAACGTTAATGGTTATCTACTAATGGCTAATGAATTGCAGAATAAGAACAAGGGAAAGATAGATCTTTTACCTAAACAGATGTCTGAACGTTTCATGCATGACCAAGCCAAGTACAAGAAGGCAAAGACTCTTTCATTTCCTACTGGTTTTGGTATTACCAACATTGATATCAGTAAGGGCATAAAATCCATAGATGATAAACTTGATTTGCTATGTCCATACTTTAAAGAGATGGATGCTATTTTAGGCGAGCAAGCTGATGTTAATCCTGCCAACATGTTGGATGGTGAAGATGCTATCTCCCAAACATGATGTCAAAAGAAATTATTTCTCATCCTCTTCCTCCACTCAAGCCTCCCCTGTTTTAAATTCAACAAATCTAGATAGCTTTCCAATAGATCCTTATGGTGATATAATCCTACGTGTTCCCACTCCTGAACGTTTTTATTTCTTGTCTAGTTGTTTTATTTTTTTTTATATTTCTCAAAAGGCAAATGAATCAACTCAGGATCCTCAAGCAAGTGAGTCTGAAGCTAGTATCAATGATGAAAAGGAAAATGTTACCTCCAAAAAAAGAGCAAAGACCATTAACTACTTTGAATTCCAACAGTCATAGAAAGCAAAACAGAGATTGTTTTTCCCAAACCCCCTTTTTCTTCCATTGATGATTTTCTGGAGAAACATGAATCTGGTATATGATAGCATACCTCTTAATAATTAAGTGAGCCTTTCTTTTCTTTTGTTAATATTCTTTTTCATTCTAAGTAAAGTTGAAGTTGCAAGAGATACTCTCAACTTTCAAAAGAAACAATGTGAGCTCTCTTTACAAAGGGATGATAGGGCACAAGACTTGGAGGCAAAAGAAATTTGAGCTTTCTTTACAGAGGGATGGGAGGATACAAGACTTGGAGGAGAAGAAATTCAAGCCTTCTTTAAAGAGGGATGAGAGGGTACAATGACTTGGAGGTGAAGAAATTCAAGATAAAGAAAGGGGAGAAGGCTCTAGAGTACAATTTCCAATTGGATCAAATAAAAACCCTAGTATCAACTTGAAGATGGTTCCAAAAATAAAAGATTTCTTGAGAGAAGGTGTTAAAGCTAATATATCTATGGATGAAATTGAACACTTAATGAAAATGTTTGATAACTAGTTTTTTATTATTATTTTGTTTTGAATGTTTTCTTGATAGATTGCATTAACGCTAATAATCAATCACTTGGCACACACTCTTCAATGAGATTTAAAACATTTTAGACTATTTGTTTGTTTGGTTAAAAAATTTTTTGTTTTATTTCTTTTTGGTGATCATTTCATATGTGCTGAACTTTTTAAAGGTCATGATTCTAGATGATTTTTTTTTTTTTTTTTTTTTTTTGCAAAAATTTGAAAAACTCATATATTTTTTCTTCTTTACATTCAAATCATTTAATTTACTTTTCTAAATTCAGCTAAGTCAACAAAACTCTATATCTGTTTATAAAAAAAAAATTTAGCAATACCCTCCTCCCCTTCATTTTATTGAAGAAAGGGATGAAAATCATCAAAATTTAATATAATTACATAAATTAATATATCAATTTACCTAGTTTTAAAGTAATGACAATTCCTGTCAAGGTACACTTTTAGTCTAGAAGATTTGGTACGTAGTTCTAGGAGGATTTATAAGGCTTAAATGGATTTTCAACAACTTTGTACGTATTTCTTAATTCAAAGGTGAATGTTTTACTCAATAACAGAGGTAGGATTAAAATATTAATATAATTTATAAATTAGAATTACGCTATTGTAAGTACTAATGATATAGAATATAAGAATAAGTGTTTATTTGGTTATTGTTGTAATAAAATGGTTTGGTAAGATAGAATGATCAAAAGACAACATAAGAGAGGCCTTTTATAGGCAAAGGAGAGACAAAGCACGGAAATCAAATTCTAAAAACAGTAGGGAAAAAGAGAGAAAAAGAACATTCCAGAAAGAGTATTTCAAATAATAAAGTTATTCCAAAAAGAAGGCGTCAAAAAAGATGTATTTACAGAGTATGTCAGAAATACATCAATATTTTTAATATTTACTGTAAATGTCAATTCCAAATAAGAAATTTGATTTATTTGTATATATTTAATATTATTTGAATATTTAAATCTTATTTTATCTTTGTATTTTATTTTTTAAATATAAAGTTTTATTTTTCCCAACCTGTCAATTGAGCACGGTGTTAGAGAAAATATAAGGGACAAAATTATAATTATAATTTTACTTATTTATTTAATTAATTAATTTAATTTTAACATTCTGTAACTAGTTAATTTATAACTAATGTTAATGTAACTAAATGATAATTAAATAATAATTAAAGATGATAAGGTGCGGCTTCATCCAGTAAATAATTACTTATTTCACTGGGTAAGTCTAGTAGCCTGGCTGACACTCCCTTACTCTAAAAAAAAAAATAATAAAAAAAAATGCTATGATTTTTTCTTCTTATACTTTTTTAGTAGAGTAGGAAGATTAGATATCTCCTTCCCAGGTATCCAAGAATCATATTCAGATGATTTATTCTTGAATCTCAATAAGTATTCTGTACCTTTCTCAGCAGTGACTATTCTTTCATTTAATATTTTTTCAATTTCTGCTGTCTCAGTGATTTCATTTGGGGTTTTCTTTGGTCTACCCCTCCTTCTTGGAAATAAATCACTATTGGATGTGTAAGGTTTCAAAAGAGATATTGGAAAAACAGGATGTTTTCTGTCATATGGGGAATACAGAATAACTTCAACTGCATTATCTCCAATCATTCTTCTGACAACAAAAGGACCAACAAATGGATCTTTTAATTTGTTATTACCTTGTAAGTTGAAGTGGACTGTAGAAATCAACACTTCATCACCCTTTTTAAAAGTGTATTCTTTATGGGATTTGTCCCATCTTTTCTTCTCATATTCAAATGATTTTTCAATACATTTTTGAGCATGATTTCTGCATAGTTGTTGCATTTGAAGAAAAGATTTTACACCAGGATGTATATCCAATTTAGGTATTTTGTTATTGAGAATTTGGGCAGGAGTATTAGGAACATATCCAAGCCAGAGCTCAAAAGGCTTCCTTTGAGTAACAGAATGAACAGTGCTATTATAAGCAAATTCTAACCCAGGAAGTAAGGTAACCCAATCATGAGTGAATCTGTCATTATCTTTATACTCAAGACCAAAGGCACAATATCTTCTTATCATGTCCTCTAAAGTCTGAATCATTCTTTCAGCTAAACCATCAGTCTGTGGATGGTGGGCAGTAGAATGTTTTAGATCAAAACCACAAACATCCATCAGAGACATCCAAAATTCAGAAGTAAATTTAGGGTCTCTGTCAGAGACTATGGCTTTAGGAAAACCAGCAGTATTAAACATATGAGACCACCATAAGAAAGCTAATTCTTTAGTGGAAACATCCTTGTGGGTAGGGATAAATTTACACATTTTTGTGAATCTGTCCACAATAACCCAACAAGAGTTATAACTGTCTTTACCAGCAATAGGTAATCCTGTTACAAAATCCATGTTTATTATTTGCCATGGGGCATCAGGAGGTTCAATATGTTGCATTAATCCTGCTCTTTTACCAGTTAATCTTTTTGATTTTTGGCATGAATCACAGGATTCAACATATAATTTTGTGTCTTCAGACATATTAGCCCACCAAGCAGTGTTCTTAATTCTGATCATTGTTTTGTCAAGATCAAAATGTCCAGCTAATATGTCATCATGACAAATTTTCAAGATGATTTCTTTCATAGAAGGAGGAATAACAATAACATTACTCAACTTTCTTCTATAATATAGATATCCTTCATCAATTGAAAATTTTCCTTTTTCCAAACCTTTTTGGTACTTTGGTGGAAGGGTTTTAATTAATGCTTGTATTGAAGCATTCTTTGGATCATTTAATATGGTACATAACTTTTTCAAGTCAGTGTCCTTATCATATGATTCCAGAATAAGCTGTAATAGCTCTTCCTCCATATCAACCACATATATCTCATGGATGTGGATAATTTCATCCTCAGGATCATATGCAGGATTTGAGTCATCATTTGGTAAGGGTAACCTTGATAACATATCCACATTTGAGTGACCAATACCAGCTCTGTGAATAATTGTCATTCTCCCTCTGTACTCTTGAACAGCCAGCTGCCATCTAAACATATGTCTATTAGGTGTTTTCAAGTTTAAAAGGGATTTAACTGCACTGCAGTCAGTGACAAGTTCAAATTTCTGGTCATCTAGGTAATAATGAAGCTTTTCTAGAGCCCATACTACAGCTAAACACTCTAATTGAGTAGCACCATATTTCAATTCACTATTTCTCAAGGTTCTTGAAATATAACAAATTACTACTTCTGAAACTTTATCATTTATCACTTGTTTTTGATGGAGGGCAGCACCAAGACCAATGAAACTGGCATCAGTGTACAAAACAAATGGTTGATCAAAGTCAGGTAAAGCAAGAATTGGTGCTGACATCAAACAGTGTTTCATAGTGTCAAAGGCTCTTTGTCTTTCACTATTCCAGACAAAAGCAACATCCTTTCTAGTTAATTGGGTAAGGGGTAAAGCTATGACTTGGTAATTTTTAATATACTGTCTATAGTATCCACACATTCCCAAAAAACTTTGGAGCTCTCTTACTGTTGTAGGAGCTTTCACCTGTTGTATGGCTGCCACTTTGTTCTGGTCAACACATATCTGTAAGCCTGAAACAACATGGCCAAGAACTTTTAAAGAATGGAAACCAAATTTACATTTCTTCAAAGCAAGTGTCATATTTATTTCGTCCATTTTCTGGAATACTTTACACAGGTGTTTAAGATGGTCCTCAAATGTTTTTGAGAATATAATGATATCATCAATATAAACCATCAGCCAACCTTCAATTATCTCTTGATGGAATGTGTTATCCATTACTTTTTGGAAAACAGAAGGGGCATTTTTAGGGCCAAATGGCATCCTAATATACTTATAAATACCCATATGAGTGGCAATCATCAGAAAGTTCTGAGAATTTTTCTCAACAGGTACCTGGTGATATCCCTTATTACCATCCAAACAGCTGATATATTTAGCACCCTGTAAAGTAGCATGTATAGAGCTGATTCTAGGTAAAGGATAGATATCATCAACAGTATAAGTATTTAGTGCTCTATAATCACCACATAACCTGGCTTTATCTTTCTCATAAGAAATTAGGACAGGTGAGATAACACAATATTTAGGTGTTTCAACTACCTTTTCAATAATATTCATTTTTAAAAGGGTAGAGATATTATCTTCAATATCTTTTCTCTTTGTGGGAGAAGCAGGATAAGGCTTCTTCTTTAAACTAGGTGGTATATCAGTTAATGGGCAAGACAATGAAAGTTTCATTTCCTCTTTAACTAATCCCAGTTCATGTGACCCATGAGCAAAGGCCATAGGAAAAGATTTTATCAAGTTAATGATGGAATAATTATCCTCACCAGAAAGTTGTTCTCCAAAAGAGGCATTGTCAATTTCAGACATAAGGGCATGCATTTCCTTTGTAGATCTTCCTTTATATTGAACCACCGAATTACATGTGTTCAATTCTGGTTTTAATAATTTTTTAGGGGAGGAAATTTTAAATTTTCTCTTCCCATTCAACCCCATTGTGAAACATTGGTTTGAAGGATCCAATTTTATGCCATACTTGGTTAAAATATCATTCCCTACAATAAACCAATTGCTCAAGTTATCATTTTTCATGACAACAAAATCACAAATAGCTCTTACAAAACCATGGTTATATTTAAAAAACACTGTGGCTTTGTATTTACCAATGGGGGACAAAACAGAGCCATACCCTCTCCAATTTTCAGAAATGATAGGCAACAGTTTAGATTTATAGTCTTGATCTACTGAGGCAAGTGCTCTTTCAGATACTACACTTCCTCCAGCTCCAGAATCCAGAACAACTTCAATGCTGGTTCCATTAATCAAGGCTGGTGCCTTAAGAGGGGCAATAACAATTGAGTTATCCTCAATGTTCTTTATGATCTCAGCATCCTCAACTGTAGATAAATCATTATTATCAATGTCAATAGTATTTAAATAATGAATATCTTCTTCCAGCATCAAGATTTCTTGTTGAGATTCATATGAAATATTGCTGGCACAATCACTTGATGTATCATCCAGTGCCACTGTGTCATCAGCATGCTCCTCTGTTTGTTCCACAAGATTTATCTTCTTGTCACAAACATGGCCTTTCTGCCAAGGCTTGTTGCACTTGAAGCAAGTGTTTGTTGCATACTTCTTTGGTGCAATAGGGGCAGAAGGTTTACCAACCTTTTCCAGAGGTTTTTGTTGGTAAGTGGAGGGTTTCTCCAAAGGGGTCCTAGGAATGAATCTTCTTGCCTCATACTTATTGTTTAGAAGTATCTCATTGCAAGTATTAATGAAAGAAGAGGGTTCTTTGGAGAACTCAGTCCTAGCCACAATCAAGTCTCTCAGAGACATTGGTAATTTATAGAGGATCCTGTCCTTCCATAAATCAAACTCCATATTTGGGTCCATTGCCCTTAAGATTTTTACAAGTTTCATTAAAAAATCAATAGGTTTATCAGTAGAAGAGCTATATCTAGTTTCCTCATACTGCCTTTGTTGAGCCATTCTGAACTTGGAGCCACCAAATTGTGCTTTAATTAATTTCTTCCAATCCTCCCATGAATAGTCATTCCCATCCAGGAGAACAGATTCATACCACATCAGGGCAACATTAGTGAACAAAGAAATTAATTTGGACACAATTTCCTCATCTGGGAGTTTGTAAGAATTTTTTAAATTATCAATTCTGCAAATAAATTGTTGCCAATCAGAGGAAGAATCACCATCAAATGTTGGGTACTGGTCAAGTTTTGGCCAATTCTTTTGATTTGAAGGAGTCTCCTTAGTACTAGCTTGTTTCTGAGTAAGAAGCAGCTGTAATTTCTCTAATTGTGCTGAAATCTCATTGTTTAATCCTTCTGTTGCAGATCCTGGTGCATCATCAGTTTTTGATGGAAACTCAGTGTTATCAACAGGTATTTCTGGATCAATTTTTATTTTAGATGAACTAGCCACAGGTACTGGTTGAGAATCCTGCACTATATGTTCCTTCACAGAATTGTCAGAATATTTTTGGTCATTTAACAATGAGTTCAATGTTTCTTCAATGGTTGTTAGTCTTGTTTTCATTCTTGGAAGACTAGATAAACTTTCATTGACAGTTGCAAAAGATAATTGATTTTTATGTTGAAAAGATGACAACTGGTCACTCAATCTTTTCAGATTTATCTTATCTATCTCTACCTCCTGGCAACAGGCAGATACAGTATCTTTTAGTTTAGACAAATCATTTTTTATATTTTGCCATAAAGCAATTTTCTTTTCATGGGTTGCTTTGTAATGAGACAATTCATCAGAGACTCTCTGTGCTTCACTTTTTAATGCTTGATAACCCTGATCAGTTAACAAACTATTATATCTCTGAGTCAATAGCATATTGTTCATTATATGATTTTTCTTGGCAATAATATCTCTCAAGTGCTCATCATTAATTCTTGCTACATCCGGAGTGTTTCTCAATAAGGAAACTGAGTAACTTTCCAGACTCTCATAGAACTCAGGGTCAAGAGTTTCATCAATCACAGCCATATCAGGATTAATCATTGAGGTAGAAATTAAAAGTAATGGATTGGATACATGAGATAACTGTCTACTATTCCCAGCCTCTATAGGTCTCAAGGTTTCATCTTGCCTTCCAGATTTACCTGAAGGAACAGAGTCAGCCACAAGAAAAGGCACTTGAGAATCAATAGAGGGACGTACCAGGGTTTGCTGGGTATCACCATATTGGGCTTCCTTCTTCTTTTGCCTCCTTGATAAGGGTGGGGAGGAGTGGGGTTTGCCTGGGTGGGCCTTGATGGACCTACCTGAGGTAATTGATGCTGATTTTGAGCTAAGTAGTCCCACTGTGTGTTGAGCCAGTCCCACTGCCACTTGGACACTTCTACCATCTCTTGGGATTGGGGAGCCAATTGTTGTTGATCCCTGGGAGGAAGAGGTTTCCTTTTCTCTTGGAGAGAAGTATTTTTTCTTTTCTCCCATTCTTCCAAGGCATCTACCCTTACCTTTAGTTTTAAGCTGTCTGTCTTTAACTCCTTTATGTGGGTTGACAGATTCTTTATCTGCTGGGACAACGGCATCTTTTTTATCTTGAAGCCTCTTGGAAGCTCTTCTGGTGGGTTTGTCCTGGGTTTCTGATCCTGAGTATTGTCCACTAGGATTTCTACTTCTTCAATTTCCACATCCTGTTTGGGGCAAGGATTTATTAGTTTGAGAAATTCTTCTTGTTAAAGGAGAACTTACAGAAGGAGGCTCATCATAATCAATTAAGTCTAGTTCTTCTTCACGTGCAGTAAAACCACTTTGATCAGTCATTTTAAGATTCTACTGAAATGAAGGAAAAGAGACAAAAAATTAATTAATCTTTTATTTTTAATTTTTATTTAACAGAAATAAAATAAAAATAAATAAAAAAAATCTTTTTAGGATAAAAATCAACTTAAATAAAATTAATAAAAAAAAATTTAAAACCAGGATAATGCAATCAACTGTAGAAATAAATTAGAATTTCTATTAATTTTTATTTTCAGGATTTAAATCAACTAATTTATTACCAGGATTTATTGTCAACTGAAATAATCAAATATGAATCTTTATTAATAAAAATTATTTTAACTGATTAATTAACTACCAGGACTTAATGTCAACTGAAGTAATTTAAATATGAATTTTATTACTTAAAAAGATTTATTGGATTACCAGGACTCAAAGTCAACTGAAGTAATGAAATGTTAATTATTTATTAAAAAAAAAATATAATTGTCAGGACAATTTGTCAACTGGAACAATTAATTAATCAGGACAAATGTCAACTGAAAAATTATAATAATTATTTTATTTAATAAAATATATTATTGTCAGGACAGTTTTTCAACTGGAACAATTAAAATTCAAATTAATCAGGACAATTGTCAACTGAAAAATGATAATAATTAATATTAATATATAATTATTTTATTACCTCTGGGACTAAGAACAGTTATTGCTCTATTATGGTCAACCAGGAAAAATAAAAAAAAATATAATAATAAAATTAAATTCCAATTACCAGACACCTCCCCCTGCAAAATGAGCAAATTAATGCCACTTACAGAGTGCTGAGTAAAAGGAAATACGTCGCAAATGAAGAGTGAAGAGTAACCCACAAATAGTAATCACAATAATTACCACGATATATACGATCTTTAGTCAGTATATGAACTTAAGTTTTGGAGCGCAGTTCGATTCCCGTTCGCAGCAAAAACTTTTATCACGTGACGTATGACGTTCGTCGTTTTCTTGCCTCCACTTGTCCTTTACAGGTGCTTCTACGCCGATGGTCCTCTCGATTACGCCTCAAGTAACGTTGCGCCGTCGATATTTCGGCAAGGTTCCCAATTGTCAAGGTACACTTTTAGTCTAGAAGATTTGGTACGTAGTTCTACGAGGATTTATAAGGCTTAAATGGATTTTCAACAACTTTGTACGTATTTCTTAATTCAAAGGTGAATGTTTTACTCAATAACAGAGGTAGGATTAAAATATTAATATAATTTATAAATTAGAATTACGCTATTGTAAGTACTAATGATATAGAATATAAGAATAAGTGTTTATTTGGTTATTGTTGTAATAAAATGGTTTGGTAAGATAGAATGATCAAAAGACAACAAAAGAGAGGCCTTTTATAGGCAAAGAAGAGACAAAGCACGGAAATCAAATTCTAAAAACAGTAGGGAAAAAGAGAGAAAAAGAACATTCCAGAAAGAGTATTTCAAATAATAAAGTTATTCCAAAAAGAAGGCGTCAAAAAAGATGTATTTACAGAGTATGTCAGAAATACATCAATATTTTTAATATTTACTGTAAATGTCAATTCCAAATAAGAAATTTGATTTATTTGTATATATTTAATATTATTTGAATATTTAAATCTTATTTTATCTTTGTATTTTATTTTTTAAATATAAAGTTTTATTTTTCCCAACCTGTCAATTGAGCACGGTGTTAGAGAAAATATAAGGGACAAAATTATAATTATAATTTTACTTATTTATTTAATTAATTAATTTAATTTTAACATTCTGTAACTAGTTAATTTATAACTAATGTTAATGTAACTAAATGATAATTAAATAATAATTAAAGATGATAAGGTGCGGCTTCATCCAGTAAATAATTACTTATTTCACTGGGTAAGTCTAGTAGCCTGGCTGACAATTCCTCTAGCCAAAATGTGGATACATCTAGAAACAAATGTTTGGGACTTTCCACAAGTGTAGGCCAAGGAACCTCATGAAACAAATAAATGTTGTCATGATTACCATTTATACAACACAGAGTTGTTGGCCCATTACTTTATTTTAGGAATTTGAAATATAAGATTTATTTATAAAAAAATTTATGAAAAAATAAATTAACATTTGATGACTCTACTCATCCCCATACTTTTTTTTTTGATCTACATCAAGTTTTTTTTATTTATATTTGTTCAATTTACCTTTTATTTATTTATTTATTTATTTTTTTACCTTGTTGATTTGGTGGATTCATGTTTGACTGAATTTGAAATGAACATCTGAAATGTGTAAACTCTTGACAAGATTCTAAGCCAGGTGGAGCTTTGGTCATTTGGTGATGATTTTGAAAAGAGTTCCAAATTGTTTCAATCACACCATTTACCAAACCAAAAATCAATCATGTAATGATGGTCTGGAAAATTATAAGCCATGTCCTTTGATTTCAGCTGGAGATGGTATTGGTTGGTCAGTTATCAGATGGATATATGAGTGAATTTCAAAAGTAAGATAATTGGCATCATTTCTATTGATATGAATCTTATTGTGGAATCATGAATGAGTAATAATAACATTTGGAAACAAAAGATATTCTTAGCTAGTTTCTTCCCATTCCAGGTCACACTGATTTGGTATTCCAACTTTGGTAGCAAGTTGATGATTCTTTTCAAAAGCTTTATTACAGAGTTTTTTGAGGCAAAGAGCAGGAAAAGTATTAAAAGAAGGTAAGGTGTCCCATAAGCAAAAATCATCATCTTTTGCAGCTTTAGATAATTTTTTACATAAAGAATAGATGCCTATTGAAATAAAATGAGTGACATGATTTTAAGAATGAAACATATATTATTACACATACCAAGAGAAGAGCCTTTAACAAATCATGGTCTTAACATGAAATAAATTAAGTGAAATTTAACAAAGAAAGGCTCAAATTGAAAGGTCAATATCTCAGCAACCACTGAACCAAATTCAAATCCATTGATGGGAAATGAAAGATAGGCTTCAGAAGAGTCTTAAGCTAAAAGAATATAGGATTTAGCTAAACCTAACCCTAATTTTGACTCTGATTTTCAAAATTGCACAAAAATTTAAAAAGTGATGATGGAAATTCAAACAAGATGGAGATATAAGCCTAGATAATCACCAGACAAGAGTTTCAAAAAGCCTTATTCTCTAATGATGCAATAGAAAAAAAATAAAATAAATTAAGTAACATTTGTAAAAAAAAGGGCTCAACTTTTAAAGTCAAAATCTCAGCAACCACTGAACCAAACTCAAACCTGGTTGTGGGAAATGAAAGATAGGCTTCAGAAAAATCATCAGTTAAAGTAAATTGTGATTTAATTAAGCTTAAACCTAATTTATTACATAAAAATATGAAATAAAAAAAATTAAATTGGGAAAAAAAGGCTCATATTTAAAGGTCAATATCTCAGCAACCACTGAACCAAATTCATATCTGTTTGTGTGAAATAAAAGGTAGTCTTCAGGAGAATCTTCACGTTTAAAGGAAATTAGATTCAAATAAACCTAATCCTGATTCCAAGTCTTATTTTAAAAATTGTACAAAAACTTGAAAAGAGGTAATGGAGATGAGAAAAAGAAGAGTTTAATAAGTCTATCCCAATAAGAGTCATGCATATATATAAGTATGAACTTTTCATAGATGGAAATAGATAAGATTTAGTTATAAAAAAATTAGATGAAACTTACCTTGATTGAAAAGTAGGAAAAATAAAGCAAGAAAGAATGATGTTGGAATTTGGGAGAAATTGAATATAGAGTAAGCGAAATGCATAAAGAATGTGAAATGTATGTGTTTTAATGACTTGGAACCAAAAAAAAAAGTAAAATAGGGGAAAGGGAGGATAATGACCATGCCAAGGAGGAATGATGAGTAGGGTGATGGAGCTAAAAAAGAAAGAAATAAGCAAGAGAAACAAAAAGGTTGATTTTACCATAAAAATCAAAAATAACCACTTACAAAAAAAAATTTAGATACAAAAAATAAAAAGAAAAACGTTAAAAATATATATAAATATATAATTAGCAATCAAAAATTTAAAAAAAATGAATAAAATGACTTACCTGGAGAGATGAGAAGAGAAAATAAATAAAACCAAATTGTTTGAGGGATGTTTGAGGAGAGGAGGAAAGGATATGAGGGATGAATGAAAAAATGAAACACTGAAAAATAATGCAATTTCAGAAAATATGTGATTTCATGTTGATCTGGTGAATAAAAACAAATGAGAAATCCAAAAAAGAGATATTCAGCGTAAATTAAAAATAAAAATATGAATATGCAAAAAACAAAAACACAAAAAAAATTGAATAAAGCACACAAGCTGAAAATCTGGAGAGTATGAAAAAATAAGTTAAAAGGGTTGTGTTTCAAAATGTTGGAGGGTGATTGGCATAATGACAGAGAATATACTGGTGGAAAGAATGTTTTGTGATTCAAGGGAAGGGAGAGCTAGTGCAGTTTTGGGATCTTCTCCTTCATAAAGATCATTAAAAAGACATATAAGCTAAAGTGTCTTCCAAACCCAAGTCAGAATCAGATTCAGCAGCTAAAGTTAAAGTGATGGCATTCATAGCTGAGTGAAGTTGCTTCCTAGTAGAGAGATGCTCTATTATTGTTGGTAGAAGGCTTAGATGATGAGTGGGAAGTGGGGATTCTCCACCAACTGAGCAGGTGGGGTGTGTAAATAGAAAAAAATGTTATGTGTTTGCCACCAAAATTAAGTAGCATAGAGTGAAGAGACACATAAGGATGAGAAAAAATGTCAAGTTTTTGCCACCAAAACTAAATAGCATAGAGTGAGGAAAGACTTAAGGATGGCATCAGCAATTATAAGTCATGTGAATTTCTTAAAAGTCCATCATGGATGTAATCACTACACAATGTAGGGGGTGGACTTACTAGCAAGTCCTCAACCTGAACCCAGATGGAACTCAGACTGAACTCAGACTGAACCCATACTGAACTCTACTTGAAAACCCACCTAAAACTGTTCTGCTGAGTGGTGTTCATCCCTGATTTTATGGTTCCTTTATAAATAGCTCAATGTGTGTTCAATCTGTGGTGAGTTTGGGTCCAAGGTTGCAGACTCCCTAGCAAGTCTGCCCTCCATATTGTGTGGTGAATGAGTTTGGGATCAGGAATTAGGGATGGAAAATGGGGTATATGAGGCGGGATAATGCATTATCATGGATTCCTTATGCACTAGCCCCAGGGCTAATGGATAAGAATCTTCAGCAATTAATAGTGTCTGAACCCGGGAGAAAAAATTCCTGATCCCTAATTGCGGATCCTTCAACTTTTATACCCCCTAATTGGGGGTATCAAAGTTAGAAATCTTCCATTTCAAAATACCTCTTTTTTCCACCAAATCAACCATGATTATTTTTTAAAATATGCTAAATTGTTCCCTCAAGACACCTTTTTCATGAGAAATAATGTCCACTTTGTGACTTTCTTTTTGTGTTGTGAAATAACTTTTAAATAACTACAAATTTCTAACTTTGATACCCCCTAATATGTCAATACAGCACTATCAGATATAAAAAATTGATCAATTTTTCTGTGAAGTATGTGTGAACTATCAAGATCATCAAAGTTACCATGTAAGGGTAAATTTGAGACACCACATATAACAAATGGGATGTCATACATTTTGATCTGAGTCATTAAATTTTACCCAAACACTAGAGGAGGTTTTGAGTATGATATTAAATTTACTGATGGATTTTCATCCTTTATAGAAAGATAAAAAAAGGAAAAATAAGTCCAAAAAAAGTCATTGATTTTTTTTTTCTAAGCTGTATAAGACATTGGTTAAAAATAAAAGTGGCAATACAATCAAACAATTAGTTACTGATGGATGTGAAGAATATAATACATCAAGTTAGACTAAATTTTTCTTACAAGATAATGGAATCAAAAATCTAATAACTGCACCTCATAATGCTCCAGAAAAAAAAGTTTTATTTCTGAAAGAGAAAATAAGATTACCAGCAAAAGAGAAAGAGCCATCTTACAACAGTGAGGTCTACCTTTGCCTTACTAGAGAGAAGATATATGTACAACTTTTTATCTCAAAAATATTATTCCTAGTAAATCCATAAAATTGAACTCACCCATTGAACCATGGTTTAGAAAAAGCCCTACCTTAAAGAATCTAAGTTTCCATCACCACAGGAAATCTGGGGGTGAACTGCTAGCAGTTCCCTCTATTTGAAACTATCAGGAATTTATCAGGAAAATGTTGGGAAACCATCCTGAAACTGTCAGAAATATGTTTTTAAATCAGATGAAAAAACATTGAAAAAATAAACTGTCACAGATTGAATCCAGAACAATCCCTCCTTGAGCAGAGCTTAGGAACCACATTGAACATCAGTTAATCTCAGGTTTTGCAAAAGGTTGGACAACATCACTTAGCATACCTTAATATTCAAATATTAAACTTGAATATATGTTGTGTGTTTGATATAGAAGCATATGCATTTGAATTTGCATGGTGGATACTTATTGCATGTTAAAAATTGATGTGAAATGCCCATCCAAAGTGTATGCATAATGACTATGAAGAATAAATATGCATAAAAATATGCATAATGATTATGCATAAAAATATGCATAGTGATTATGCATAAAAATATGCATAGTGATTATGCATAAAAATATGCATAAAAATATGCATAGTGATTATGCATAAAAATATGCATATTGAATATGCATAAAACCATGAAAATTGAATATGCATTAAAAATATGCATATTGAATATGCAAAAAAAGGTGCATATATGTATATGAATCAAAAATGTTAATATGCATTATGATTGAAAAATGCAAAAAAAATGATGCTTAACAAGTATATTTTATGCATAAATTGAAATAGGCAATATGAATTCATATTGCATACAGATAACACTGGCAAACCAACTTGACCAAAACTCATACTAAATTTTCATTCTGGACTAAAGGTGTGAGGGAAGGAAGAAAAACAGTCTGACATTAGAAAAATGCTACATGCACTCATTTTGTAGCAGAGCAAATGAGAAGTGCTGAATTATGGTTGGTGCCCATAATTTAGTATGATACCATAATTTTATTTAATTGTTTTCAATATTGAAAAAACTTTAGGTCCTTTGGTATGGATCTAGCTGTGCCAGGGTCTAATCTGATTATTTTAACAATTTCTTAATAATTAACGGGCTTTAATACAAAAACAGGTTGTATTTTTTGTGGGATATTGGATATGAAAAGGTCTTTTGTAAAAAAACTTATATTAGGGGGTATCAATGTTCAGGGATCCGCAATTAATTTAATTGCGGAAAATAATCTGCATACCCCAATTATCTTCTGCAATTATTTTTGCTAATAATTGGGTTATTAGACACTTTACGTGTCAATGTTCACCTCTTATCCAACATTTTTTTACTCAATTTTTCATAACCACATCTTGGACAACTTTCTGTCATAACCACATCTTGACCTACTTTCTGCCATAACCACATCTTGGACTACTCTCTGGGTATGCCTTCTACCTTGCTGCACACTCACATTCTCATCCCTTCCTGTCCATTCTATCCGCTCAGAACCCCTCACCATATCACCTGCTTGTTTCTGCTCCTTTTCATCTTCATTTATATTTTAACATGCCTCATCATCCTAGATCTTCTCAAACGCAGCCATCACCCAGTTGTTCTTCAAATCCCACTACTCCCTCTTTCCCCCACTCAGCCAAGAAATCTAAGACCTTTCACTTAAAAAAGATGATCATCTCATTCTTATCAACTGGCTGAAAACCAAATCTAACTATGATTCTTGTTTTGGTACTGAGTATGCAACTAAAGTAGGACAGCCCCCAGAATAAAAAGTTAATGGCTACCTTCTAATGGCAAATGAATTAAAGAATAAGACCAAGGGAAGGATTGATCTTTTGCCTAAACAGATGTCCAAACGCTTCAAGAATTACTGAGCCAAATACAAGAAGGCAAAGTCTCTTTCATCTTCCACTTCCTTTGGGGTTATCAACATCAATATCACTAAGGGCATCAAATCCATAGATGATAAACTTGAATCTTTATCTCCTTACTTTAAAGAGATGGATGCAATTTTTGGAGAGCGAGCCAATGTTAATCCTGTAAACATGTTGGATGGAGAAGATCCTATCTCCGAACATGATGTTGAAGCAAATCTTGTCCCATCATCTTCTTCCACTCAAGCCTCCCCTCATTTAAATGAGACCAATCTAGATAGCTTTTCTGTAGATCTTATTGGCAATTTAACCCAACCAAATCTAACTCAGGTCTGTTTCTTTTTTCTTTTATCTTATCAATTCTATTTTTTTATTTACATATCTTTTTCTTATTTCTTAAAAGGCTGACAAACAAACCCAGGATCCTCAATCAACTGAGTCTGAAGGTAGCAACAATGATGAGGTGGAAAATATGACCTTTAACAAGAAGTGTAGGGCTTCAAGTAGTCTAAATTTCCACTCCCCAAGAAGACAAAAAAGTGATACTTCATCACAAACCCCTTTTTCATGTATGGAACAATTTTTAGAGAAATGTGATGCTGGTAAGTGATACCATACCTCTTATTACTTTACTCTGCTTTTCTTCTACTTTATGTTAATTTTTATTATCACTCTAGAACAAATGAAAATTGCTAAACAGACTCTAAGCTTTGAAAAGAAGAAATACGAGCTCTCTTTAAGTAAGGATGATAGGCTACAAGATTTGGAAGAGAGGAAGTATAAGCTCTCTTTACGGAAGGATGGTTGGGCCCAAGATTTGGAGGAGAAGAAGTTTGAGTTAACTCTAAGTTTTGAAAAATCAAAAAAAGAAGAAAACACTCAAACATCAAAACCTATTAGAGCAGATGAAATATAAGTTTGATCATAAAGAAAATTCCAAAAAGAAATATTTCTTGATAGAATGTTTTAAAGCTAATGAATCTGTTGAGGTAATTGAACATTTAAAGAAATTGTTTGATGACTAGTTTGTTTTGTTTCTCTCACACTTCAACTGTTCATATTTATTTGTGCATAAAATTTACAATAATTACCTGTATTTCATTACTCTATCAATCATTACTTGAATTTTTGTATTTTAATGTTAAATATTCTTTTTTTAAATAAAATTTTCATGTCTCCTTTGAAAATTTGACAATCCCCCACCCCTGGATTTTTTTGAAGTAAGGGGTGGGTATCACCAAAATTCTTTCATGTCATGAATCTTGAAAGTCTTATATGATACTTTGGCTTTACTACCCCCTGCATTTTACCAGTATCCCCGAAATTCTTAGAAGTCAAGAATTTCACAAGTCTTATAAGAAATCTTGGCAATAACCCCCCTGGATTTCATTGAAGTAAGGGACAGGTATCACCAAAAAATTTTCACCAAAATATTTACTAGTCAAAAATTTTACATGTTACATTTGAAAATTTGGCAATACCCCCCCTACATTTTATTGAAGCAAGGGGTGGGTATCACCAAAATTTTTACAAGTCTTCAATTTTTAATGTCAGATTTGAAAATTTGGCAATACTCCCCCTGCATTTTATTGAAGTAAGGGGTGGAAGTCATTTAAATTTAATATAATTACATAAATTATTAAATAAATATCTAATATATATCAATTTCCCTAGTTTAAAGTAATGACAATTCCTCAAGCCAAAATGCAGATCAAATCTAGAAACAAAAGTTTGGGACTTTCCACAGGTATAGGCTAGAGGAACCCCATGAAACAAATAAATGTTATCATGATTACCTGTTATACAACCAAAGGTCGTTGGCCCATTACTTTAGTTGAGGAAATTGATATATAAAAAATATTTATTAAAAATTTATGAAAAAATATAATTTTTTTGATGAAAACTGTAATCCCCATACATTTTGTATCTAGATAAAGTTCTTTTAAATCGATTAAATTTACCTTCTTTCTTTACCTTGTTGATTCTTTGAATCAACTTATGACTGATTTGAAATGAGAAACCAAAATGTGTGAAATCTTGACAGGATTCTAAACCAGGAGGAGCTTTGGTAGTTTGATGATTATCCTGAGAAGAATTCCAAATAGTTTTGATGATACAATTTCCCAAACAAAAATCAATGATGGACTGGTGGTCTGGAAAATATAAACCATGTACTTTGATTTTAGCTGGAGATGGTATTGGTTGGCCAGTTATCGGATTGATATATGAGAATATACCAGAAGTAAGAAAATTGGCGTCATTCCTATCAATAGGAATCCTATTGTGGAATCCAGAATGAGTGATAATAACATTAGAAAATAAAAGATATTTGTGGCTGATATCTTCCCATTTGGAGTCACACCAATTTGGTACTGCAAATTTGGTTGCAAGTTCATGATTTTTTTCAAATGCTTTATTATAGAGCTTTTTGAGTCAAAGAGCAAAAAAAGAGTTAAAGGAAGGTAGAGTGTCCCATAAGCAAAAATCTCCATCTTTTTGAACTTTAGTGATATTCTTGAGCAATGAATATATGCCTATATAATTGAAATGCCTAGATAATAATCAGATAAGAGTTTCAGAATCCTTATCCTCTAAATATGCAATATAAAAATGTGAAATAAGATAAGTGAAATTTGGAAAAAAGGCTCAACTTCAAAGGTCAAAATCTCAGCAACCACTGAACCTAATTCAAACCAGTTTGTGGGAAATAAGAGATAGGCTTTAGTAGAATCTTCAGTTAAGGGACATGTGATTTTAATAAACCTAACCCTAATTTGTTACATAAAAAAATGAAATAAAAATTTAAATATGGAAAAGAAAGGCTCAACATTTATGGCCAATATCTCAGTAACCACTGAATTAAATTCAAATCTATTTGTAGGAAATGAAAGTTAGCCTACAGGAGAATCTTCAGCAAAAAGAACATTAGATTTGAATAAACCTAACCCTAATTCCGAGTCTGATTTTCAAAATTTTACAAAAATTTGAAAAGTGGTAATGAAGATGAGATCAAAAGGAGTTTAATAAGCTCACTGTTATCCAGATAAGAGTCATACATATATTTAAGTATGAAGTTTTCATAAAAGGAATGAGATATCATATAGGCATGAAAAAAAGGAGATGAAACTTACCTTGATTGAAAAGTAGGAAAAATAGAGTGAGAAAGATTGATGTTGGAATTGTGGGGAAATTGAATATGGAGTAAGTTAAATGCATAAAGAGTGTGAAATGTATGTGTTTCTATGAAATGGAGCCAAAAAAAAGTGAAATAGGGGAAAGGGGGGATAATGACCATGCCAAGGAGGGATGAAGAGTAGGGTGATGGAGCTAAAAAAGAAAGTAAAGAGGGAGGGAAAAAAAAGGTTAATTTTACCATTGAAATCAAAAATAACCACTTACAAAATAAATTTAGATAAAAAAATAAAATAAACAGAAAAAAAACAAAAAAATTAAAATTAGTAATCAAAAAATAAAAAAAAAGAATAAAATGACTTACCTGGAGAGATGAGATGACAAAATAAATGAAACCAAATTGTTTGAGGGATGTTGGAGGAGAATAGGAAAAGGATATGAGGGATGAATAAAAAAAAGAAACAGTGAAAAATTATGCAATTTTAGAAAATATGCCATGTCATGTTGAGCTGGTGAAAGAAAACCAATGAGCCATCCAAAAACGAGATATTTACCATAAATTCCAAAAAAATGAATATGCAACAAACAAAAATACCGAGCCAAGTGAATAAAGTATACAAAGTGGAAATTTGGAGAGTATGAAAACAAAAAATTAAAAGGGTTGTGTGCCAAAACGGTGGAGGGTGATTGGCATAATGACAGAGTGTATGCCAGTTGAATTAATGTTTTGTGATTCAAGGGATGGGAGAGCAGTCACTGGTTCAGGATCCGCTTCTTCATAAAGATCATTCCACTCATCCTTTAAATCAGCTAGGATATTGTGGAGTATAACGCAAGTCATGATCCAATGATTCACACTTTTGATCTCCAATTTTTTTTGAAATCGGATTTGGAGCTCCCAAAGACTAGAAAATTTTCCCTTTAAAATACCTATAGCAGGTTCAATCCGTACTCTTGATTGGGCAAGGTGATAATTAAATTTAGTTTTGGGGTCATTTTCTAAGGTTGCACCATGGAAAGCAGGTATAATGTACTTCCCACTTGCATATGCTGAGTCTGAAAGGAGGTACTGAGATTTGTCAAAATATGAGTCTGGGGTTTGAGAAATCCTCATTGTTTGGAAGACAGAAGAGTCATGACATGATCAAGGGCAGCCACTGTGAAAAGCAATAAAATTTTTATTTAAATCACATATAAGTTGAACGGCAATAGAGTATCTAGAAGGAAGATAAAAAGTTAGTTCATGAATGATGAGAAATTGGAGAAGCTTTTGAACAAACCTTTTTTTGCAATCAAAATAATGGTTCCAATCATGAGCAGGATTTTGACTCAAAGGTATAGTTGTGCCATCAAAAAAACCTACACAGCCAGGGAAACCTTCGGCTTGCATTACTTGAGAGGATTCAAGTTGTTATTCTGGAGTTGGCCAAGCAAGTGTTTGAGACTTGAGGGAAAGGATAGTAATCATACAGTGCTTGGTGTATAATATCAATGTGCCATATACTATGTTAAATAGATTTTCTAAAAATCTTACAGCAGCACCATTTCCATTTGAGCCAAAGCAACATAGTGCAACAGCAAGTTGAATGGCAGGATTACGCTGTTTGTTATGGGAATTGTTATGAGAAATAGGATTTTCAGAGATGAGTTGATAAATTTTGAAGAAAGAATAGGGTGAAGTTCTAAATAGCTGAGTGAAGTTTAGTTGGGGAATGTTGAGAATGGAGCTGAGATCATATTGGGGATCATGATAAAGATTTGGCACCCTGAAAATGAGGTAACACTTTTTGGAAAGAAAACACAAATAGGCTTAGGCATCTTCCAAATCAGAGTCAGATTTATAGTAGAGAACTATAAGTAAAGTTATGGCATTAATAGTGGAGTGAAGTAGCCCTCTAGTAGAGAGGTGCTTCATTCTTTTCAGTAGTATAGGTGTCAGTAAAAGGTTTAGGTGATGAGTAGGAAGTGGGAATTTGCCGCCAAATGTGCAGTTGGGGTGTGTAGATAGAAAAAAAACTTAAGTGTTTGCCACCAAAATTAAGTAGCATAGAGTGAGGAGAGACTTAAAGATGGCATCAGAAATTATATGTCATGTGACTTTCTTAAAAATCCATCATGAATGTGATGAGTTTGGGATCAGGAATTAGGAATGGAAATTGGGGTATAAGAGGCAGGATAATGCATTATCATGGATTCCTTATCCACTAGCCCCGGGGCTAGTGGATAAGAATCTTCTGCAATTAATTATGTCTGATCCCGGGAAAATAAATTTCTGATCCCTAATTGTGGATCCCTGAACATTGATACCCCCTATTGTTTAAAAATATTCCTGAATCAGATGTGGGATAATCACTAAAAAAATTTTTAGTACTGTGGGCAATAAAATATATGCACAAGCAGTAAAGGAAGGACTGAGTGAACCCTTTTTGAGCTATGGGAATCATTAGAGTGGTATTGTAGATGAAAAATATAATTAATTATTACTATTTTATTTAATCAAAAAATTTATAATATTAAAAAGAACTATTGATTCATTGGTATTTGACCTTGGTGCCTCACTCATATTTATAATTTGATTGATTCTTTGTCACCATTATGTTATTAATATTATAAGTATAGCAAAAACTCGTGTGCCAAATGCATACCGGGTGATGTTACAACTTTTATAATATTATTAAATAAAGGTAAAAAAATATGAAAATGATTTGTTTTACAAAAAATAAATTGATATCCAAAAGCAATATGAGGGATAAAAAGGTGAAATTAAAGGGATCAAATATGAAATAAAAAATTAAAGTAAAATTCCTGCCATCAAGAGCAAGTAGACACGATGGGGTGAATGCCCACCAGTGGCACTAAACTTGGACTATAATTTCTTTTTTGAAAAACAAAAAAGGTGCCAACCTGAGGTTTAACAAAACTTCAGAAGAACCATTTGGCCATATCAAACAACTTCTAGTGCAATTATTGAAGAAAAATTCATTTTCATTGCAATATGGAGAATTGATCACATCAGACTGCATGTGACCAAAAGTGTCCAGCACAAGTTTGGCCAAACTTGTGCTGGAGACTTTTATGATGGAGAGTAGCTAGGGTGGAATTTTTCTTCAGTTCATCTGGTATTTCTTATAAACATTCCCACAGGTATTTGATCATTGTGCCTCACTCATATTTATCATTTGAATGATTTTTTGTCACCATTATGTTATTAATATTATAAGTATAGCAAAAACTTGTGTACCAAATGCATACCGGGTGATGTTACAACTTTTATAAGATTATTAAATAATGGTAAAAAAATATGAAAATGATTTGTTTTACAAAAAAATAAATAATATACAAAAGCAATATGAGGGATGAAAAGGTAAAATTAAAGGGATCAAACATGAAAGAAAAACTTAAAATAAAATTACTGCCATCAAGAGCAAGTAGACATGTTAAGGAAAATGCCCACCAGTGAGGCTAAACTTGGACTATAATTGCTTTTTTGAAAAAAAAAGTACCAACCTGAGGTTTAACAAAACTTCAGCAGAACCATTTGACCATATCAAAAAACTTCTAGTGTAATTATTGAGAGAGAATTGATCACACCAGACTGTATGTGACCAAAAGTGTCCAGCACAAGTTTGGCTGAACTTGTGCTGAACACATTTATGACGGAGAGTAGCTAGGGTAGAATTTTTCTTCAGTTAATCTGGTATTTCTTATAAACATGTCCATTGGTATTTGATCTTTGTGCCTCACTCATATATATCATTTTATTAATTTATTGTCACCATTATATTATTAATATTATAATTATAGAAAAAACTCATGTTCCAAATGCATACCAGGTGATGTTACACCTTTTATAATATTATGAAATAAAAGTAAAAAAATATGAAAATGATTAGCTTTACAATAATTTAAATAGATATTTAAAAAAAAGAGAAATAAAAAAGTAAAATTAATCTCAAAGAGATCAATTGTGAAAAACAAAATACAAGTAAAATTCTTTCTCTCAAGAGCTAGTAGAAGTGTTGAAACAAATGGGAGCCATGCGGGCTAAATTGTAATAAGTGACCTTTTTTTTAAAGATTAAAAATTATACACCTGAGGTTGGGAAGAACGACAGGTGGATGATTCAGCTAAACAAAACTACTTGTAGTGAAGTTTGATAAAAAAAAGTTTTTTTGTTTCCATAGAGAGAATTGATCTCATATGACTGCATGTGACCAAAAGTGTCCAGCACAAGTTTGGCTGAACTTGTGCTGGACACTTTTATGATGGAGAGTAGCTTGGGTGGAATTTTTCTTCAGTTCCTTCATCTTTTATTTCTCATGAAAATGTCTTCTGGTATTTGGTCAGTCTTTATCATTCATATTTATCATCCAATTAATATTTAATCACCATTATATTATTAATGTTATTAGTATAGCAAAAACTTGTGTTCCAAATGCATACCAGGTGAAGTTATACCTTCAATAATTCTTTAAAATAGGCGAAATAGATATGGAAATGATTAGTTATACAAAAATTAAATAGAAATTTAAAAGTAAAAAGAGGAATAAAAGAGTAAAATAAAAGTCAAAGAGTTCAAATATGAAAAAATATTAGTAGAATTCCTGCTATCAAGAGCCAGTAGAGGTGTTAAAGCAAATGGGAGCCATCAGGGCTAAATTGTAATAAGTGACCTTTTCTTTAAAGATAAAAAATTATACACCTGTGATTGGGAAGAACAGCAGGTGAAGGATTCAGCTAAACCAAACTACTTCTAGTGAAATTTGATACAAAATTTTTTTTGTTGCCATACAGAGAATTGATCCCATATGACTGCACATGACAAAAAGTGTCGAGCACAAGTTTGACCTAGCTTGCGCTGGACACTTCTATGATGAAGAGTAGCTGGGGTAGAATTTTTTTTCAGTTCATCTGGTATTTCTTACAAACATTTCTACTGGTATTTTATCTTTGTGCCTCTCTCATATATATTGTTTGATTAATTTTTTGTCTTAATTATATTAGGGGGTATCAATGTTGACCGATCCGCAATTAAATTAATTGCGGAAAATAATCTGCATACCCCAATTATCTTCTGCAATTATTTTTGCTAATAATTGGGTTATTAGACACTTTACGTGTCAATGTTCACCTCTTATCCAACATTTATTTACTCAATTTTCCATAACCACATCTTGGACAACTTTCTGGATATCCCAGCCTTCTACCTTGCTGCGCACTTCCATTCTCATCCCATCCTGTTCATTCTATCCGCTCAGAATTTCTCCCCATTTCATCTATTTGATTCTTCTCCTTTTCATCTCGCTATCTCATCTGCTTGTTTCTGCTCCTTTTCATCTTCATTTATAATAACATGCCTCGTCATCCTAGATCTTCTCAAAGGCAGCTATCACCCAGTTGTTCTTCAATTCCCACTACTTCCTCTTTTCCCCGCTCAGCCAAGAAATCAAAGACTGTTCAATTAAAAAAAGATGATCATCTCATTCTTATCAACTGGCTGAAAACCAAATCTAACTATGATTCTTGTTTTGGTACTGAGTATGCCACTAAAGTAGGACGGCCCCCCACATCAAAAGTTAATGGCTATCTTCTAATGGCAAATGAATTACGCAATAAGACCAAGGGAAGAATTGATCTTTTTCCTAAACAGATGTCTGAACGCTTCAAGCATTATCGAGCAAAATACAAGAAGGCAAAGGCTCTTTCATCTTCCACTGGTTTTGGGGTTACTGACATTGATATAACTAAGGGTATAAAATCCATAGACAATAAACTTGATTCTTTATGTCCTTAGTTTAAAGAGACGGATGCAATTTTTGGAGAGCGAGCCGATTTTAATCCTGTAAACATGTTGGATGGAGAAGACCCTATCTCCGAACATGATGTCGAAGCAAATCTTTTCCCATCCTCTTCCTCCACTCAAGCCTCCCCTCTTCTAAATTCTACGAATCTATATAGCTTTGCTATTGATCCTATTGGCTATTTAACCCAACCCAATCTAACTCAGGTCTGTTTCTTTTATCTTATCAATTCTATTTTTTTATTTACTTATATTTTTCTTATTTCTTAAAAGGCTGATGAACAAACCCAGGATCCTCAATCAACTGAGTCTGAAGCTAGTGACAATGATGAGGAGGAAAATGCTACGTTGAACAAAAAGAGAAGGGCTTCAACTAGTCTAAATTTCCTCTCCCAAAGAAGACAAAAAAGTGATACTTCATCACAAACACCTTTTTCTTCGATGGAACAGTTTTTAGAGAAACGTGATGCTGGTAAGTGATATCATACCTCTTATTACTTTACTCTGCTTATCTTCTACTTTATGTTAATTTTTATTTTCACTCTAGAACAAGTGGAAATTGCTAAAGAGACACTGAGATTTGAAAAGGAGAAATATGAGCTCTCTTTAAGGAGGGATGACAGAGTACAAGATTTGGAAGAGAGGAAGTATGAGCTCTCCTTACGGAAGGATGATCGGATCCAAGATTTGGAGGAGAAGAAGTTTGAGCTCTCTTTACAGAAGGATGGTAGGGCCCAAGATTTGGAGGAGAAGAAGTTTGAGTTAACTCTTAGTATTGAAAAATCCAAAAATAAGGAAAAAACACTCGAGCATCAAAACTTAATGGAACAGATGAAGTATAAGCATGATCTCCAAGAAAGTTCTGAAAAGAAAGATTTCTTGATCAAATGCATTAAAGCAAACAAATCTGTTGAAGAAATAGAACGTTTAATGAAATTTTTTGTTGACTAGTTTCTTTTATTTCTTTCACACTTCATGTGTTCATATTTATTTGTACATAAATTTTACAATTATTTTCTGTATTTCTTGAAATATCATATTTTAATGATAAATATTCTTTTTTTAAATAAAATTTTCAAGTCTCCTTTGAAAATTTGACAATCCCCCACCCCTGGATTTTTTTGAAGTAAGGGGTGGGTATCACAAAAATTCTTTCATGTCATGAATCTTGAAAGTTTTATATGAAAATTTGGCTTTACTACCCCCTGCATTTTACTGGTATCCTAAAAATTCTTACATGTCAAGAATTTCACAAGTCTTATAAAAAATTTTGGCACAACCCCCCATGGATTTTATTGAAGTAAGGGACAGGTATCACAAAAATATTTACAAGTCAAAAAAATTCTATATCTGTTTAAAAAAATTGGCAATACTCTCCCCTGCATTTTATTGAAGCAAGGGGTGGGTATCACCAAAATTTTTCTAAGTCATCAATTTCACATGTCAGATTTGAAAATTTGGCAATACCCCCCCCTGCATTTTATTGAAGTAAGGGGTGGAAGTCATCTAAATTTAATATAATTACATAAATTATTAAATAAATATCTAATATATATCAATTTCCCTAGTTTAATGTAATGACAATCCCTCAAGCCAAAATGCAGACCAAGTCGAGAAACATAAGTTTGGGACTTTCTACAGGTATAGGAAAGAGGAACCCCATGAAAAAAATAAATGTTATCATGATTACCTGTTATACAACACAAGGTCGATGGCTCATCACATTATTTGAGAAAATTGATATATAAAAAATATTTATTAAAAATTTATGAAAAAATATAAAATTTTCGATGACAACTCTAATCCCCATACTTTTTGGATCTAGATAAAGTTTTTTTAAATCGAATAACTTTACCTTCTTTCTTTACCTTATTGATTCTTTGTATCAACTTATTACTGATTTGAAATGAGCAACTGAAATGAGTGAAATCTTGACAGGATTTCAAACCAGGAGGAGCTTTGGTCGTTTGATGATTATCCTTAGAAGAATTCCAAATAGTTTCGATGATACCATTTCCCAAACCAAAATCAATGATGCACCGGTGGTCTGGAAAATATAAACCATGTCCTTTGATTTTAGCTGGAGATGGTATTGGGTGGCCAGTTATCGGATTGATATATGAGAATATTCCAAAAGTAAGAAAATTGGCATCATTCCTATTGATATGAATCCTATTGTGGAATCCAGAATGAGTGATAATAACATTAGAAAATAAAAGATATTTGTGGCTGATATCTTCCCATTCAGAGTCACACCAATTCGGTATTCCAACTTTGGTTGCAAGATCATGATTTTTTTCAAATGCCTTATTACAGAGCTTTTTGAGTCAAAGAGCAAGAAAAGAATTAAAGTAGGGTAGAGTGTCCCATAAGCGAAAATCTTCATCTTTTTGTGCTTTAGTGATATTATTGAGCAATGAATATATACCTATATAATTGAAATAAGTGAAATGATATTAAGAATGGAACAAAAATTATTAGACATACCAAGAGAATATCCTTTGACAAAACCAGGTCTCCAACCAAAACCAATCATGATACCACCCAACAAATTCTTATTCCTTATAGGTAATCGAACCAAAGCCATTTGATAAAGAGTTATGATAAGATCGGATAGTTGATTAAAAGCTTTATCTTTTACACCATCGAATGAATGAACTTCCAAAATGAATTGAGGCTTAAAAGCATTGCTGATAACTGCAACAACTCGATCATCTCCAAATTCTGTTAGATATTTGATATCTTCTGGTAATTTTTTCGGATAATGATTTTTTTTATCTACTTTAGTTTTATAAAAAAAAATGTTTGGGATATGACGAAAATAACTTTTGCAGAGAGACTTTTTTTTTAAATATCTTTTCTTCTGATGAGACTGATTATCTTTAATTTTTTTTGATGATTTAGAAGATGATTGTATGGAAGTTGATTTCAAAGAAGATGATAGAGTTGATTTCAAAGAAGATGATAGAGATGATAAAGATGAAGATGATAAAGAAGATAAAGATGAAGATAAGAGAGAAGTAAGGGGTGAATCAGAAGAAGAAGACATTTTTTTGATCTGAAAAAAAAATTAATTGTCAATAAAATTTTAACTCAAATTTTTTTTAAAAAAAATTCCTACCTAATAATAAAAAAAGCTGTTTTTTTATTTTAAAAATAAAATTGAAAAAAAAACCAAAAAATCAGTAAAAATTTTTCCAAAAAAAAAAATTATAAAAAAAAAACCTGAGGTTTTATTTTAAAAAACACAATCAAAGCAAAATCCTATTAAAAAAAATTAATAATTAAATTCATTCAAAAAAGAAAATTTCAGTAAGAATTAAAACAAAAAAAAAAAAAAAAATTAAAAGTGAACCTGAAGATTGGTTATTAAAAACCTTCTCACAAGATCATGAAAAAAAAAAATCAGTAAAATCAAAATAAAAAATTAAAAAAATTATTTAATTAAAATCAAAATCACAAAAATTAATTATAGAAAAAATAAAAATAAAATTATAAACCTTTTTTGTTTTGTAAATAAGAGGGACAGTCCTTATCAGCAAAAAAATTTTTTTTTTCTCTATATTACTGCAAAAAAAATAAAAAAAATAATCAAAATTACAAACAAAAATTTGTTAGTATCTTTATTTGAAAGTTAGTAACCCATCTTTATCTCCCATTAAAGTCCCCTTTTCCCTCTCAAATGCTCTCCTTGCCTGCCTCAAAATCCCCCTGAAATACCCCCCTTTCCTTCCTCTTTAGGTCCCTCATCACCCTCCTTCCCCCCTCATTAGCTGCCTCAAACCCCCCCCATTCCCCCCTCTTTAGCTCCCTCAAACCCCCCCATTCCCCTCACCTTAGGCGCCTCAAAGCCCCCCCATTCCCCTCTCCTTAGGCGCCTCAAACCCCCCCATTCCCCTCTCCTTAGGCACCTCAAACCCCCCCCATTCCCCTCTCCTTAGGTACCTCAAACCCCCCCTTCCAATCTCCTTACCCCCTCCCAAACCCTTTCACCAACACCCCCCCCCCCCTGTTTATTAACGAACGATCTATAACGATCTTTTGTTAAGTAATCGAATCGCTAACGATTCGATTACTTAACAAACGATCTGTAACGATTGTTCATTAATAAACAGGGGGGGGGGGGTAGAGGAGGATATAATGATTAGGTAGGGGGGTAAAGTGAGTAGAAGGGGGGGAAGGGGGGTGTTTGAGGCGCCTAAAGAGAGGGAAAGGGGGGGTTTGATGTGGGTAAAGAGAGGTGAAGGGGGGGGGGTTTGAGGCACCAAAAGAGAGGTGAAGGGGGGGGGGTTTGAGGGACATAAAGAGAGGGGAAGGGGGGAGTATTGAAGCACCTAAAAAGAGGGGAAAGGGGGTGATGAGGGACCTAAAGAGGGGGGAAAGGGGGGATTTGAGGCAGCTAAAAAGGGGGTAAAAAGGGGGTCAGAGACAGGTAAAGAGAGGGAAAAAGGGGGGCCTTGAGGATCATAAAGAGAGGTGAAGGAGAGAAAAAAAAACAAAAAAATAAAAAGATAAAAAAGAGAAAAAAGCAAAACAAAAATTAGTTTACCCTAGAACAAAAATAATAGAAGCACTTACAAAAAAAACAAAAAAACCAAAAAAAAGCAAAAAAAAGCAAAAAAAAAGCAAAAAAAAAAAAATCATGATTAGCAATTAAAAAACCATGAAAAAAGAAAAAAAATGACCTACCTGGTGAGTTGAGTTGAGAAAATAAATGCAACCAAAATATTTGAGGGATGTTTGAGGAGAATAGGAAAAGGATATGAGTCATGAATGAAAAAAAAATCACTGACAAAATATGCGATATAAGAAAATATGCGATTTCATGTTGAGGAAGTGAAAGAAAACCAATGAGCCATCCAAAAAAAAGATATTCACCGTAAATTCAAAAAAAATGAATATGCAACAAACCAAAATACAAAACCAAGTGATTAAAGTACACAAAGAGGACATTTGGAAAGTATGAAAACATAAAAATAAAAAATTAAAAGGGTGAAGAGAAATGTTGAAGAGTAATTGGCATTATAATGGGGCGTATGCCGGTTGATTGAATGATTTGTGAATCAAAAGAGGGGAGTGCCAGTGGTGGTTCAGGATCCTCTTCTTCATAAAGATCATTCCACTCATCCTTTAAATCAGCTAGAATATTGTGGAGTATTACGCAAGTCAAGATCCAATGATTTGCAGTTTTGATCTCCAATTTTTTTTGAAATTGGATTCTGAGCTCCCGAAGACTAGAAAATCGTCCCTTTAAAATACCTATAGCATGTTCAATTTGTACTCTTGATTGTGCAAGGTGATAATTAAATTTAGTTTTGGGGTCATTTTCTGAAGTTGCACCACGGAAAGCAGGTATAATGTACTTTCCACTTGCATATGCTGAGTCTGCAAGGAGGTACTGAGATTCGTCAAAGTATGATTCAGGGGATTGAGAAATCCTCATTCTTTGGAAGACGGAAGAGTCATGACATGATCCAGGGCAGCCACTGTGAAAAGCAATAAATTTTTTATTGACATCGCATACAAGTTGAACGGCAATAGAGTATCTAGAAAGAAGATTAAAAGTTAGATTGTGAAAGATGAGAACTTGGAGAAGATTTTGAAGAAACCTTTTTTTGCGATCAAAATAATGGTTGCCATCATGAGCAGGCTTTTGACTCAAAGGGATGGTTGTGCCATCAACAAAACCTATACAGCCAGGGAAACCTTCAGCTTGCATTACTTGAGAGGATTCAAGTCGCTGTTCTGGAGTTGGCCAAGCAAGAGTTTGAGACTTGAGGGAAAAGATAGCAATCATACAGCGCTTGGTGTATAATATCACGGTACCATATCCTATGTTAAAGAGATTATCCAAACGTCTTACGGCAGCACCATTTCCATTTGAGCCAAAGCGACATAGAGCAACAGCAAGTTGGATGGCAGGATTACGCTGTTTGTTATGAGAATTGTTATGGAAGATAGGATGATCGGAGATGAGTTGATAAAGTTTGAAGAAAGAATCGGGAGAAGTTCTAAAAAGTTGTGTGAAGTTTAAATGAGGAATGTTGAGAATGGAGGCCAGATCATATCGGGGATCATGATAAAGATTTGGCCCCCTGGTGATGATGTAACACTTTTTGGAAAGAAAACACATATAAGCTAAAGCATCTTCCAAATAAGAGTCAGATTTATAGTAAAGAACTAAAAGAAAAGTGATAGCATTCATTGTTGAGTGAAGTAGCTTCCTAGTAGAGAGGTGTTTCATTGTTGCCGGTGGAAGGGTTAAGTGATGAGGGAAGTGGGAATTCACCGCCAAATGTGCAGTTGGGGTGTGTAGATAGAAAAAAAACTTAAGTGTTCGCCACCAAAATTAAGTAGCATAGAGTGAGGAAATACTTAAGGATGGCATCAGCAATTATAAGTCATGTGACTTTCTTAAAAATCCATCATGGACGAGATGAGTTTGGGATCAGGAATTAGGAATGGAAATTGGGGTATAAGAGGCGGGATAATGCATTATCGTGGATTTCTTATCCACTAGCCCTGGGGCTAGTGGATAAGAATCTTCCGCAATTAATAATGTCTGATCCCGGGAAAAAAAATTCCTGATCCCTAATTGCGGATCCCTGAACATTGATACCCCCTATTATTAATTTTATAATTATAGCAAAAAATCGTGCGCCAAATGCATACTGAGTGATATTACACCTTTTATAATATTATTAAATAAATGTATAAAAATATTAAAATAATTTATTTTAAAAATTATTAATTGATATCCAAAAGCAATATGAGGAATAAAAAATTAAGTAAAAGGATCAAATATGAAAAAAGAAATCCAAGTATTTTTCCTAATATCAAAGGCCAGTAGAGATGTTGAAGCAAATGAGAGCCATCAGGGATAAATTGTACTAAATTGACTGTTTTTTAAAGATAAAAAATTGTGTACCTGTGGTTTGGATGAACTATAGGTGGAAAATTCAGGTATATCAAACTACATCTAGTGAAGTTTCTTATCAAATAATTTTTTTCATTGCCATAGAAAGAATTGATCCCATCTGACTGCACCTGACCAAAAGTGTCGAGCACAAGTTCAGCCCAACTTGTGCTGGACATTTTTATTATTGAGAGTAGATAGGGTGCAGGTCTTCTTCAGTGCAACTGTTATTTCTTTAAAACATGTCCACTGGTATTTGATCTTACTGTGTTATTCATATTTTATTATCTGTTTAATTTTTTGTCATTATAAAATTATTAATTTTATTAGTATAGAAAAAACTTGTGCGCCAAATGCATGCCATGTTATATTACACCTTTTATAATATTATTAAAAAATATGAAAATGATTTTTTTTCCAAAATTATAAATTTAATATCCAAATGTAACATGAGTGATAAAAAAGTAAAGTAAAAGAGATCAAATATTAAAAAAAGAAAAATTCAAGGAAAATTCCTGCCTTCAAGAGCCAGTAGAGGTGTTGAAACTAATGGGTGCCATCAGGGCTAAATTTGATAAAATTAATTTTTTTTTAAAGATAAAAAAATTTTCACCTGAGGTTTGGAAAAGCTTAAGGTGGATAATTCAGCCATACCAAACTACATCTAATGTAATTATTTAGCATTTTTGTAAATTTCATTTCCACAGAGAGAATTGATCCCATCTGACTGCACCTGAACAAAAGTGTCCAGCACAAGTTTGGCTGAACTTGTGCTGAACACTTTTATTATGGAGAGTAGCTAGGGTGGAAGTGTTCCTCAGTACATCAGTTTTTCTTTTTTCACATTTCTATTGGTTTTTTACCTTTTTTTGTCATTCATATTTATCTTATAATTAATAATTTGTCACCATATATATTATTAATTTCTCTAGTATAGCAAAAACCTGCATGCCAAATGCAAAATTGGTGATGTTACACCTTTAATAATATTATTAAATAAAGTTCAAAAAATATGAATATGTTTAATTTTTAAAAAAATAAATTGATAATTAAAATTAAAAAGAGTAATAGAAAAGTAAAATGAAAATAAATGGGATCAAATACAAAATAAAAAATACAAGTAAAATTTTTACTATCAAGAGCCAGAAGTGGTGTTGGGACAGTTGGGGACCCCTAGGTTAAGACTTTGTCTAAACTTACTTTTATGCATAGCTAACAAATTTTGACCTGAGGTTTGGACAAACTTCCAGGGGACAATTTTAAAATATTAAACATTCTTTACTTCAATAATTGAGTGAAATATCATTTTCATTTCCATAGAGAGAATTTATCTCATATGACTTCATGCAACCAAAAGTGTCCAGCACAAGTTCGACCAAACTTGTGCTGGGCACTTTTTGAATTAAGAGTAGGCATACAGCAAATCTTCTTAAACTCAAAAGGGATTTTTTATAAACATTTCCACTGGTATTTGATCTTTCTGTGTCATTTAAATTTACCATTTGATTAATTTTTTGTCATCATTATATTATTAATGTTATTGCTATAGTAATAACTTGTGTGAAAAATGCATACCAGGTGGTGTTCCACCTTTAATCATATATTATTAAATAAAGGTATAAGAGTATGAAAAAAATTTATTTAAAAATTAAAAATTGATATCCAAAGCAATATGAGCAATAAAAAAGTAAAATAAAAGTGATCAAATAAGAAAAAAAATCTAAGGAAAATTCCCACTATCAATAACAAGTAGAGGTGTTTAATCAAATGTGCACCACCAGGGCTAAACTTGGACTATATTTTCTTTTTTTTTTAACCAAAGAAAGTCTCCTGATAAGGTTTGAAAAATCATCAGGAGGACATTTTGGCAAGATCAAACTACTTATTGTGCAATGATTGAGCAAAATGTCATTTTCAATTCCATAGAGTAAATTTATCCCATCTGACTGCATGCAATCAAAAGTGTACAGCACAAGTTTGGCCAAACTTATGCTGGACACTTTTATGATGGTGAGTATTTAGAGTGCAGGTCTTATTCAGTTCATCAGGTATTCCTTATAAACAAATCCACTTGCATATGAGCTTTCTGTGTCATTCATATTTATCATTTGATTCATTGTTTTTCACCATTATACTATTAATGTTATTAGTATTGAAAAAACTTGTAAGCCATATGCATACTGGGAGATGCCACATCTTTAATAATCTTATTAAATAAAAGTAAAAAAAATATGAAAAGTATTAGTTTTACAATAAATAAATTGATATTTGAAAGCAAAAAGAGGAATAAAAAAGTAAAATAAAAGTGATTAAATATGAAGTTAAACATTCAAATAAAATTTCTGCCATCAAAGATAATTTGAGTTTTCAGACCAAATTTGCACCACCAGTTCTAGATTTGGAATATATTTTCATTTTTTTAAAATTAATAAAAGTGTCCACCTGAGGTTTTCCAAAAAATCAGGAGGATAGTATAGCAGTATAAAACTACTTCTTGTGCAATGATTGAGAAAATATTCATTTTAACTTCCATTGTGTAAATTTATCCCATCTGACTGCATGCAACCATAATTGTCCAGCACAAGCTCAGCTGAGCTTTTTCTGGACACTTTTATGATGGAGAGTAGCTAGGGTGCAAGTCTTCTTCAGTTAATCTTGTATTCCTTTTAAAAATGTCTATAAGTATTTGATCTTTCTGTGTCACCAATATTTATTATTTGATTAATTTTTAGTCACCATTATAATATTAATGTTTTTAGTATAGCAAAAACATGTGTACTGAATGTACACTAGTGTGATTTTATAACTTTAATAATATTATCTAATAAATGTAAAAAAATGTGAAAACTATCAGTTTTACAAAAATAAAATTGATATTTAAAAGCTAAAGGATAAATAAAAGGGTAAAATTAAAATTAAAGAGATCAAACATGAAATTAAGATATTAAGTTTAATTTCTGCTATCATGAGCCAGTAGAGGCTTCAGAAAAAATGGGCAGCATAATAAATTAACATGGATTAAATTTACTTTTTACCAAAGTAAAAAATTGTCTACCTTAGGTTTGGACAAACTTCAGGGGAACAATTTGTCCATATAAAACTACTTTCAGTGAAATGATGGAGTGATCATTCAGTCTCATTTACATAAAAAGAATTGATTGCATCTGACAGCATGCAACCAAAAGTGTCAAGCACAAGCTTGGCCAAACTTGTGCTGGACACTTTTATCATGGAGAGTAGCCAGGGTGCAAGGCATTTTAAATCATCTGGAATTTCTTATAAACATTTCCCCTGTTATTCAATCTTTGTGCCTCACTCATATTTATCAATTGATTAATTTTTTTTCACCATTATATTATTAATATTGTCAGTGTAGCAAAAACTTGTGTGCCAAATGAATACTGGGTGATGTTACACCTTTTATAATATTCTTAAATAAAGGTAGAAAAATATGAAAATGATTTATTTTACAAAAAATAAACTTCTATCCAAAAGCAATATGAGGGGAATAAAGTAAAATAAAAGAAATCCAAGATGAAAATTAAAATCCAAGTTAAATTCCTGTCATAAACAGAAAAAAGAGATGTTGAATCAAATTAGAACAATCAGGGATAAACTTGCACTAAATTTTCTTTTTTGTAAAAATAAAAAGAAATACACTCAAGCTTTACCAAAACTTCAGGATGACAATTTTACCATATCAAACTACTTCTAGTGTAATTATTTATCAAAAATTTATCTTCATTTCCATAGAGAGAATTGCTCCCATCTGACTGCACCTGACCAAAAGTGTCCAGCACAAGTTTGGCCAAACTTGAGCTGGACACTTTTATGATGGAGAGTAGCTAGGGTAGAATTTTTCTTCAGTTAATCTAGTATTTCTTACAAACATTTCTACTGGTATTTTATCTTTGTCCCTCACTCATAAATATCATTTGATTAATTTTTGGTCACCATTATATTAGTAATTTTATAAGTATAGAAAAAACTCATGTGCCAAATGCATACCAGGTGATGTTACACCATTTATAACACTTTTAAATAAATGTATAAGGATATGAAAATAATTTATTTTAAAAATTATTAATTGATATCCAAAAGCAATATGAGGAATAAAAAATTAAGTTAAAGGGATCAAATATGAAAAAGGAAATCCAAGTAATATCCTATCCCTTGTTGCTCCCGCAACCCTAGTGTGTACGTACTCCGCTACACCTATGACAGGTAACCTTCATCCACCAATTCCTGCAACAGTAGCCTCACCATCTTTAACAGGAAGACCTAACTCCACCGCATCATCTACTGACAACACTTTGGTTTGTGAACCTGTATAAACTAACGCTCTAATTTGCTTACCATTTACAGTGATTGTTAAATACCCTAAGGGTCCTGAATAATGTGGTGCCCTAGGTAATCCAACAACTGGCTGAAATGACTGCTCTCCAACATCAAACTCAGCGCAATTAGCAACCCTTTGCTTCCTGCACTTATCCACAATTCTGTTTGCTACATCCGGCGCTACTGCTGTCAGCACCCCCAATTGAACAGAAACTGTAGTCTTCAAACATTGTGCAACTAAATCCTCAGCTGCCTTAGAAAAAACAGAGTGAACTGGACGCTGCATCCTCCACTTAGGTTGAGTCATCTTTGCACCAGCCTTTGCTATTCCAGGTGGATTCTTTGGAGTATTGCGCCTCGTCTCTGGAATTCCTTTAACAGGTACTGATCTTTGCTGCACTACCTCTGACTCCTCCATCATCATTGTTTGATCTTCTACCTGATGATCCACACCATAACCAACTGGTTCCATACCATCCATTTCAACATCCTCCATAGGCGCAGGTGTATTCTCTCTAGTAGTATACCCTAATTCCTCCATATCCTCTGGATTTGCATACCTAGCTCCAGCTCTTCTCGGCCTACTAATTGTAGGTGGGGCCATTTTCTTGTACTTTGCTCCAAACATCTCCAAACGTGCTGCAGTAAGTGGCACTTCAACTGCTTCTCTTTTTACTTTAAAATCCAATACTGCGCAAGTAACTGCAAAATTGACTGACTTTGCATCCTTGACTTCTTCTTTTGCTTCAGGCTCCTTGCCCTTACTCAACCTGCCCTCCATAGACTTTTTATTAATATGATTGATGACCATGGCTTGCATCCCTCAATCCTTATCTTTGACAAGCTGAGTCCAATCTCCCAACATTAGTGTAGTTCCATCCTTGTAAACTACCCTCTCTTCTTTATCTTTTTGAAGTGCATTACACTTCATCCTAGTATGTCCCTCTTTATTACAATAGTAACATACCATAATAGCAAAATGTGATGGTTGAGGAACACTCTTGGGCCTAAAAAATTCTTTCGCTTTTGCCACTTCATTTATTTTCATCTTCAGCTCGTCAATCCTTGCCATAACTGAATCTTGCTCCTTAGTGAAAACTTTTACTTTAGGAGACAACATCTGAGGAGACGATTGCACTCCAGACGCATCTTCGTCCATTTACTTGTTATCCAAAGAAACTCTAGCTGCGCAACACTCAACTCGGCGCAGCTTCATTTCCGCTTCCACTGCCATTTCTACTTCTTCTAATCCAGGGTACTTATAATTACTGTCCCTCTTCTTGACTAGCTTTACTTCATTATCCAATTGCCTCTTCGCCCAGTCTTCCACTTCTGGTGCTAGCGCTTCACAAAACCAAAGTAAAGACGCATTAGCATCACTAAAATCTTCATTACTGACTAAATATTCCACTGTTTGATCAAAATCCTCTCTAAAACTTTTAAATTCCCTAGGGTCTCGAACACCCCCTTTAGCTTTAACCCTTTTTACCAAGACATGCAGATCATTTATCATATACTTAGTTTCCTCGGTAACTTTTGGCCATCTCTTGAGCATTTGTTCTTTTAGCGCTGACCAATTATGCTCTTCATGCCCCTTTAAATCCTTTAAACCGTCTTTGCACTCATTAGAGACAAAGAAGAGCACTTGACGCACCATATCATACTCAGTTGCTCCATGCACTTCCGCCGCTTGTTCAAACCTTCATAAGAGCTTCTTGGTATTAATACCAGTAAAAAGCAAACTTTCATCTTTACATCTAATTATTGTAGTTACCGTTTGTGGCAATGACGCCATCAAATTAGGCGTTTAAAGCTTCTCCTGACATCCCTTTATGAAGTTGCAGTAGGATCCATTTCCGAAATATGAAATCAAAACAGAGATCACAAAATAATAAACACAGACTTGGTAATTAAACCCGACTATATTCATAATACAGCCCTACGCTATCCTCTGATAACAGCTATTGATCCACTTGTTGTAGACCCTACGACTCTTCCGCTGAAGTGCCGGCTTGATCTTGTCCTCTTGACAAAACCCTGAAAACTAATCGATCTAATCAAAATATTTGTTACAATTAGGCCACTTTTGGGACACCAATTGTAGAGAGTTCTAAAGTACTAAGCAGTAGAGACAATGCAAGATGTGCTGGTTCTTCCTTTTGATTTCTAAAAAGAAGAGCCTGCCGCTCTTATTTTTAAAGACAGCGCAATAATGTGTAACACCAATATGTGATTAGAAAGTTTATAAGTTGAGAACTGAGTTTTTAAAAGATAAAAAAAAGTATTACTATCCAGATATTTCTATTCTTAAAAAGTGCTAATATCCACAGCTACTCCCTCTTAAAGCGCTCTCTTCAAATATGTCTTAATATAGCAATAAAATAACTCTAATAATAGTTAATCCTTTGAATGTATATACTCTCAAACAATTGATTGCAGAAAATTCTAATATCTTTCACTTCAAAATTATTAACTACTTTTATGTTAAATAACTATTTTTCCAATCGTCCTCCCTCTATTACTAGATGTGATAGCCTCTTTATATTTTTCCAGCGCTCTAAACACAGTTCCCTAGTGGATCTCCAGTGCTGACTCTAGCGCTACATTAGTAAAAAAAAAACTAATCTATTAGTAGACCACGTACACCTCTTGTAACAGCTACAGCGCCTAAAACATACCCTATCCTTACTAACACTAGTATTAACTTGTCTCACTCATTCTTGAAACCTTGACATGCGCACCCCTGAATGTACCTTTATTTGTTTCAGCACTACTTCTAAGTTTGACTCCTTCTAAAGCTGATACTAGCCGCTTTGAGTTTCAACTAGTTAACCTCCTATATCACCTGTTTCAGTAAGTTACCACACTAGCCACGGTGCAGTATACTTTGCACTTGAGCCTTTCCTTAAGCCATAATGCCTTCCTTAGTGCGTAATACACAATTATTGGAAAATACAAGTCCATATTGTTCGGCGCTTGCAGTCCTAAATCAATAACACACAATTCCTCATTATGCCGGGCATGCTGCTTCAAAATCCAAGCGCACAGACCGTGAATCCTCTTCCACACTTCTATTTCCCTTTGTCCTTGAAACACACAAACACGCATTATAGTTTAGCACTTCGTACTACGCTATAAATCCCCTTTCTTCTTCCTGGACTATACCAGCTGATTGGTCCAAAATCAAACTACCAGCAAGGTGCGTACCACACTGTTAAAATCCTCCCTTACTTATACCAAAATCCACTGGAGTGCACAGACCTTCAATCCAGATGATGTCACTGATATCCCCAGCAATTACAGCACTGTGAGGGCCCATCAACTCCCCATGGCGTGTACTTCAAGCAGATTCAACACCCAGACCTCCAGTAAGGACCCTCCATCACAATTAATGATAACACAGACCCATACCATAAATAGAAAATCTAGATAAAAGTGGATACCCTAAAGAAACAAGTAAAATAACTCATCCAAAGAGAATATAATGAAACCTGAAGCATGTAAAGAAACAAATGAAATTTCCAAGCCCACAATAACATCCCAAAGCATCCAAATTAACCCAGAAATGACCTCTAAACCCATAAATCTGTAAATATCCATCCAAGGAAGCAGATTAAGTTGTCCAAACTGAGTGTATGCGCCTGAAATAGATGTTTATGCTTCTGTAGGTGTTGTGAGTCCACTGGATTCGTCCATATGACCTAAAATAAGCAGAAAACACAGTTTATAGGCTATTAAGAGACTAAAACCCACTTATATACCTAAATATACATAATGTACTGCATATTTCACTGAATTTGAGATTTATGTATACATATAAGCTTATGTATGTCAATAATTACTTAATATCACTTAAGATAAATATATTATGACTCCATTAACACTTTAATAAGTATTAATAGGCTATGGATAAGCTATTTAAACTACTATAATCTATATAATAGTGTGATAATTATATATATATAAAATATAATTATTTATATTGTTATTTTAACCTTATTGTTAAGTTATAAGCTTAATTTACTTAAGGTTATCTTATTTTAAGTATAAGAAATACTCTTTCCAAGGGATATCTAGACTGACACATAATGTCAGCTCATGGAAGCCAAGGCCTAATAGTCTCCTTAATGAGGCTTCCTCTTCTAGTAAAAGTGGAGATGATGAAAAGGGAAAAGGTAAGGAGGCTAAAAGAGTCTCATTCACATCTGATTTTGGTGGTTTGGAGTTGTATTCTTGTAGTGGACAGTCAAGTGAGGAATGCATAGCTGGTGTGTATGATTTGGAAGCAGGAAAGGTGGGAAGGCCTAAGAGCAGTGCTCAGGATCAACCAAAGCCTAAGACTTCAAAGGTGGATCCTAAGCTGAGTGCATCTAGAAAAAAGTACAGCAAAGAGGAGCTGTATAAAATGCAGAAGGGTATAGCTGATATGGGAACCCCTAGTTTTGGAGCATTAGACATTAATGGTGAGCCAATGCCTATGGATTTTGATTCTGACTCTGAGGAGGATGTACCTTTGGATTCATTGCCAAAGCCTTCTGGAGTTAGAGGTTCTGGTGAGGGATCTTGTTTGATTCCTGTTGATGGAGAGTCTGTTGGTGGTTCTGGTACTCAAGAATCTTCTAGGACCACGGTAGTGAAGTAAAGAGCTCACTTTGAGAGGCTAGTGGTTACTGGACAAGTTAATGTTATGAACTCTGTCCTGGAAAGGATGAATCAGGGTCATTTTTCCTTTAATTATGGGGATTTTTATGCTATCAGTCCAGGGTTGGCTGATAGGCAGAAAAAATTGTTTACCAGGAGAAGGGTTTCTTCTGGGGAGGTAGAATACATTTGTGATTCTGCTGAAAATTATGGAGAGGGGTTTCAGACTCATTTTTCTGCACCTCTGGGTTATGTAAATCTCACTCTGAATGGCAGGGAGGCTGGGACATTGGTGGATTCAGGTTCTCAGATTAACCTGATTTCTTTGTATGAGGATACTAATTTGGGCATCCCCATCAAGACTAGTATTGGCAGAAATTTAAGAGGTATTGGTGACCATGTCACTGATATGGTGGGAATATCTGAATTTGTTAAACTAGATGTTAGTGGAGCCTCAGGGAAACTTTATTTTTACATTGCCAAGGAAGCAGTAAAAGCAGTTTTGGGTGGGCCATTCTTGATGGATTTTCAAGCAAGAATTGGTTATCAGTTTGATGTGGGAATCACTTTGTAGCTGACTGGTTAAGATGAAAGAAGGCTTCACATGAGGTTATCATCCCCAGGAGAGAATGTTTATTAGGACAGTCCTGGATTTACATCAATGTGCCAGTGTATGGATTGTTTCAGGAAAAGAAGAGACCTGGGTGATGCCTCTGGTTTTTTGGGGTGTGGCTCAGGCTCTAGTAGGAGTCTGTAATTTTTAGAGGAATGAGGGCTGATAACCCTAGTTCTAAAACATCTCCTCAAAATGAGAAGATCCCAGGTTGTAGTAGGTCAGCTCCCTTAAAGATATACCAAGTAGATTTTTAACTTTCTCTTTTAGATGTTTCTTTTCTCTGCAAGTATTCTTCAAGTTTTTTATCAAGTCTTTTTTCTCTCTCCATATTTTCAATTATTTTTTATCCAAGTTCAATAAAGAAGATTGGCTACATATCTTTATTGAAAGATATGAGAAAAAGCTTTGGAGTGGTGAGATTAGAGTCTAAAAGTAAATCCTCCCAATCGTGCATCAATAGGGCTTCTTCTACACTTTTAAAAAAATTACCTTGGCCACACCTGTGAGAATTGGGGAAACCCCTGGATATTTTTGTAGGTCAAATGAAAACTCAAGAATAGAAGAAAAAAATTTCAAGATAACTAGAGATAATCAAGAAGAAAAACTTAAGATAATGAAGAAAGAAAATAAAATTAATTTTTGTGAAGATCAGCAAGATAAAGTTTTGTGCCTCCAGCATAAGGATAAACTGAACAATTTGGGCCTCCAGCATGAGGTTAAACTGCACAAGTTTAGAAGATGTGACTCTGTGGATGAATCAATATTTGAAGATTTGGAGGATTTGCATGAAGATGATGATGTGGATGTGAAGAAAAGCTTTTAAGTGGTGAGATTGGGGTCTAAAAGTAAGTCTTCCCAAATGTGAACAACTAGGGTTTCTTCTAAACCTTTCAAAAACATTACCTTGGCCACACATGTGAGAAATGGGGAAACCCTTGGTTTTTGTTCTAGGTCCTGTGAAGAAGGATTCCTGAAGATTCCTCAAGTTGAAGGTGGAGCAGCAAAATATAAGAAGGTAGCTCAGAAGATTTGTCCTGTCAATGAGCCTATGGCTGTGGCTTTGAACCTTCCTTTGAAAAGACCTCTGTTGTCAAGAGATCATACTGTACTCCTCTGGTGAAGAATTCTCCTGATTTTGTAGAAACTTCTAGGGTAACTGTGGAAAGGTTGAAAGTTGTTAATTTTGGTCCTGATGTGTGGTTGTCTGATTAGTAAAAAGAAGTTGCTGTGCATGTTATTTTTCTGAGGGAGAAGGATGTGACTTTTGTAGAGGTGGAAAGGGGGGTGTTGAAACACTATAATGGGAACCTTTCTTGATTCCTGTGGTTTGTCATGAACCTTGGAAAATCAAACCTATTCAAATTCCTGCTACTATCAGAGATTATTTTTAAGAGATTTTCAGGTAAAGGGTCAGAAAAGGGTTATATGAAAAGTCAACATCCATTATTCAAGTCCTGTTTTCTGCATGAAGAAGCAAAATGGGAATTTAAGAGTGGTTCATGATCTTAGAGCTTTGAATAGAGCCACTATCAAAGATGCTGGTATACCACCAAGTGCAGAGGATTTTGTTGAAACTTTTTCTTGAAAAGTGTTTTATGGTTTGGGTGATATTATAGGTGTTTATGATGAGAGGGAACTTCATGTAGAATCAAGTCCTCTCACAACTTTTGAGACTCCTTTTGGGAATATTTCAGCTCAAAAGGTTGCCTCAAGGAGCATCAAATTCAGTGGCAGTTTATCAAGCACAAATGGCTTGAATTTTTCAGGATGAGGTTCCTACTTATCCTGGAATTTTTATTGATGATAATAATATTAAAAGACCAAACACTGATTATGGTAATGAGGTGTTGAAAGAAAATCCTGGTATAAGGAGGTTTGTTTGGGAATATGAAATAAATCTAGAGAAAGCATTGTTTAGGATTGAAGAGGCTGGTTTGACCATATCTGGGTCAAAATTTTGTTGTTGTGTTCCTGCCTTAGAATCTCTTGTTCATGTGGTGTGTAAAGAGGGAAGAATTATTGCAAATAAAAAGAGTAAAAAAATACAGTCATGGCCAAGACCTAAAAATACTACTGAAGTCAGAGGATTTTCGGGAGCATGTGTGTATTTCAGGATTTTTATTGAGGATTTTTATTTTTTGGCTTCACCTTTAAGAAAGCTGACCATAAAAGATGCAGACTGGGAATGGACTTAAGAGTGTGAAGATGCTTTTCAGAAGTTAAAAAAGGTGGTAGGTAAAGATAATATTTTTCACAAGTTGGATTATGGTGTTGGTGCTGAAAAAAATTATCTGGAAGTGTACTCAGGCTATATTGCTTCTGGTGCTGTTTTGTTTTAGGAAGATAAAACTGGGAGGCTCAGGCCAGTAAGGTATGAATCAGTGGTATTTAATGAGGTGGAATCTAGCTATTCTCAGCCTTATTTTGAATTTTTTGGGGTAGCTAAAATCTTGAAGAAGCTAAAGGTTGTTTTGTAGGGTCAGCATTTTGAGCTTCAGGTGGATGCAAAATCTTTGGTTCAGATTGTCAACACACCTAGTCTTCCAAATTCACCTATGACTAGGTGGGTAGAATTTATTTAACATTTTTCTTTTGAAATGGTTCACAAGACAGGAAAAACTTTTACTATTCCAGATGGGTTGTCAAGGAGGCCACCTACAAATGAAGATTCTGATTCTGAGGTGTTTGATGAAGATGTTCCAGTGGTAAGGGCCAGCGCAAAAGGTGCTGAAGATTTTTATATCCTCCCCCATGAGGTAAAACTGGTGGGTGATATTTGTGTTTCTGATGAAGGTTTAGTCTTCCCCCATGAGGTTAAACTGGCTGATGAAAATTATGTTTCTGATGAAGGTTTAGTCCTCCCCCATGAGGCTAAACTGGCTGGTGATAATTGTGTTTCTGATGAAGGTTTAGAGCTTCCCCCTGAGGCTAAACTGGCTAGATATGATCCTGACTCTGGCTCTCAGGATGTTTTTATTGATGAAGAAGGAACTGTTGTTTGGGATGGCTCAAATTTAGAAAATGGTGTTTTTGTTGGTACACTGGACTCTCTACAAACTCAGTGGAAAGAGAAGGATGTGCCAAAATTTAAAGATTGGTGTCCTGGATGGGCTGTTCAATTAGCCCATGTGTATACTGGTAATTTTGATGAAAAGGTTGTGCCCTTGGATTTTATTTTGTTGGATTTTGAAGATCAGACCTGGGGTCAGCCTGGGTTCTATTTTTTTGTTGTGGAATATCTGTTGACCTTGGAGAAGCCAGAAAGTTGTGATGATGATACTTGGTTAGCAATTAAGAAGAAGAGTCTTGGGTTTTATGTGTCAGGGAGAAGATTTATGAGGAGGAGGCAACCAAATCCTCAAGTTTTGGTTACTCAGAAGAAGGAAAAAGAGGTGGTGTTGAAGTCTCTGCATGAAGACCTTGGTCATAGAGGCTTTGAGGAGACTTATAGAAGAGTAGCTGACAGATTTTGGTGCACTGGGATGATGTTGGCTGTGCAGGATTGGGTCCAATCATGTGAAGAGTGTCAAAGAAGAAGTCATTTGAAACCAAAAAAAATTGGTCAAGCCACTGGAGAATAAAGTGTGTTTGGAAGAGTCAGTCTAGATGCTGTCCATATTAAAGAGGTCAGGTATAAATATTTGATTGTTGCCAGGTATTATTTATCTGGTTGGGTTGAGGCTGTTCCTATGGTAAATTTGACTGCCAAAAATGTGGCAGAGTTTTTGAAAAAGGAATGGGTTTATATATATGGCTTAATAAAGTTGGTGACTGTTGATGGTAGGCCAGAGTTGGAAGCTGAATTCAAAGAATCTGTGGCTAGGATTGGTTCTAAAGTCAGAGTGGCTACACCTTATTATCCTGAAGATGAAGGCATGGTTGAAAGAGGTCATCAAGTTATCAAGAACACTTTGATGAAAATGTGTGGAGATAGTGCTGAAAATTGGAGGCATTATTTACTTTTGATGCTGTTTTCTGATAGGGTCACTGTGAAAAAGAAAACTTGCTATTCTCTTTATGAGTTAATTTTTGGGCAGAAAGCAGTTTTACCAGTGGACTTAGAAGTTGTTTCTTATCTTGAGATTGATTGGGTTTAGGTGCATTAAACAGAAGATTTTCTCTGTGATATTATACAACAGTTTGAATGTAAAGACAGACTTCAGGAGAAGGCATACTATAGAATGTAGAATATTAGAAATTAATCAGTCAAATATTGGGACAAGAAATTGGCTCATAGACTCAGGAATCCCTATAATCCTGGTGTTTTGGTGTTGGTTTATTATAGAAGTTTGAAGAGTAAGTGGGGAAAATTTTTTGCTGACAGATGGAATGGAACTTACCAAATTAGATGTCAGGTATTTGGAGGCTCTTTTGTTTTGAAAGTGTTGGATGGTGCAGCCTTAAAGAAATAAGTGGCTGCAGATCAAGTGAAGAGCTTTTATCCTAGAGGCACAAAATGCAAAGAAGACCAAATCGGCAATGAGGATAAACTATGGAACATTCTATTAAATTTTGAATTTTGTTTGTGGGTTGTTCTGAAGAGCAGAATTTTGTGTTGGAAGATTTTTGTTAGAAGTACCTATGGGTGGGTCTCTAGATTTGATCTTGGAAAGTGTAGTAGACTGATGGTGTAGACAATCCTATAGTACTAGCTATAGGCCTTGACCAAGGGAGTTGGAGAAAAACCAGAAAGAATAACCCCTGTCCCTTTAGAAAAACAAGTGAGATTTACCTGTTGCAGCAAATTGGAGATCTCTTTGCTAGACCCTCTAATTAAACACTCTTGACCTCTTTAAAAGTGAAGATAATAGTCCCAGACAGACTTCCAGAAAGAGTTGAAATGAACAGTAATATATTCCAACAAAAAACCAGCCAATGAGACAGTGAGGAAAAGAGAGGCGATGAGTAAAGAGATAAGATGATTCCCCCTAAAAATCTTCCCACACACGCATCATACAGCCAGCGCACAGACCACCCTCACCAATTCCCCAGCCAAAATCCAGCTTTCCTAGCCTTTTTCATGCATAAATGTGCATTTTAGCGCCTCCCCAGTGCCCAGGAGGCCAGGGCGCTTGGAGGCGGCTCAGCTTAGGGGCAGGCAGGCCGCTTCTAGGCCCTAAAACACCCATACAACCCATAAAAACCCTAAAAAACCCTAAAAACCCATAACTTCACTAATAAACAAGATAAACACACATAAGACATACCAAAATGAAAAGAAAATGAAGGAAAATAAGCTGAGACATAATAAGTGACCCTATCTTAAGCCTACATAAGCACTACTAAGCAATAAACATCTGATAAATACCAATAACAACACCATAACTACCCTATAAAGCAAGGTAACCACCCATAAGGGATACCAAAATGAAGAGAAAAGAAAGGACATTAAGCTGAGACATAATAAGTGACCCTAGCTTAAGATTCAATAAAAACTACTAAATATCACCTAAAGATGAAAAAAACCACTAATAACACCATAACCCCAATAAAACCCTACATACCAAATACCTCCAAATATGCACTCCAAAGGCCTACCCAGGTTTAGATCACCACAATGGGCTGGCTGCTCTATAAACAGTTACCCAAGATTGTCTGTTTCCGTTCCCTTCTCTTAATTTGGTTGAACCCTAGTATTGGTTTTTTTCACAGGTTTTTAGTCCTCTATGACTTTAAACTGGTTTATCTTTAGTCTTCAAGTGCTGGGCTCTTTATTATTAATGGTTTTTTGGTTTATTGTGTTTAATGTTGTTTTTGTAAGAAGGTACCAAGGGGGGCTTCTAGGTTTTATTTTGGAAAGTGTGGGAGTGACTGATGAGCTGGCTTCTCTGTAGACCAGTTACCCCAAAATGCTTGTCTCAAGTCTTTTGTTTTCATAGTTGAATTTTAGATCTGTTATTGTCATTCAGGTTTTTAGTACTCTATGAGATTAAGATGGCATGGACTGGTTCCTTAATCTTCTGTTTATTTGGAATGGTGGTGGATCACTGGTGTTCTCCCTGTTAGGTCTCGACTACGCCGCAGCCAATACTATATAATTACTATATACTACATGCAATAAAGAGTGTGTTAAAACCAATTACAACCATGAGTAGCCAACAGGTTATGGACCCTCGCGCTTAAAATATTTTCTCTTATCTTTTCTCCCTAAAAACATCTAACGACTCATAGTCTTGGCAGCTATCACAAGCAAATAAGCCTCACGGTCTCGTCAACCACCAATTTTCCTTTTTTTTTCCTTCTCTTCCTTTCTTTCTTCAATCTCCTTGTACGGTCTCGTCAACCAATTTTTTTTCCTTTCTTTCTTCTTTTCTTCTTTCCTTTTTTCCTCCTTTTGTGTCTTCTCCTCTGTTTCTTTTTCTTCCTTTTCTTTTGTCAACCTCCTTTTATCTCCTTATTAAAAAATAAATCATAATAATATCTTTATTTACGATTAGGTCAATCCCCTAGCCAGGTATTGAAGCAAGATTGTTGGCCCAATCTCTCCGAAAGCAAATTTAAGATAATTTTTTAAAAAAAAAAATAATAATAATAAAATAAAAATAAACTAATAATTAATAATAAACCAACCGACTCAATTTCCCTCTTAAATCTTTTAACCAATTCCTTTTCCTCTCTCCTTGTTTTTTTTTCTCTTCTTTCTTCTTCATCTCCTTTTCCTTCTCTCCTCTTTTTCTCTCTTTCCCTTTTCGTCCTTCTTCCTTTTCTTTTCCATTTTTTTTCCTTTCCTTTTTCTTCAACTATTTTATTATCCATTATATTCGAAATGCCTCAAGATACCGACACACCTACACATTGACCAACAATTCCTCTTTCTCGAACGAGTCAACCAACCCAGACTCAAACGCCACAATCTCAACCCCAAAATCAATCTCATCAGTTACCTCAAGACATACCACAACAAGAAGACTATGCAGAAGAACACGAACTCGATTCCGACAATGAAGAACAAACAACAAGAACCCTCATACGAATCCAAGAAGACAACCATATCAGGGACAGCATCATCAAAGCCAGAGTCATTCTGAAAGACTGGCCCTACATACTAAAAGATGACGGATCTAATTACCGAATTTGGCACAAAGAACTGCGCATTATCATTACTGATTTCACGGGTGATCCAAATTTTATAGAAAGAAGTAGAGCCTCAAGAACTTCTGTGAAAGAATGCATAGGCCAAGGAATTCTGGTAAACTCAGTCAGCTCAGGAATCCGAGATCAAATAGGCGATGTGCAACCAAGCACTCACGCTTTCCGACACATCAAGAGTCTCTTCAACGTCATATCAAGAGCAGCACAACTTAACTCAGTCGAAAAACTACTAAACATGAAGTCGAAAGACTATGACAACACAATTTCTCTAATGACGAAAGTAAGAGAAACTATTGCCGATATACATGCGATGGGCGTAGGCGATAAAGATCTTATATGCTGTCTAGTTCAACGAATCTTACAAGACAACCCTTGTTTCAGTTCCAAAGTGCTGAAGGAAACCAAAATTTTAACTAGAACAGAAAACAAAACTATAAATGTCATACATCTAAACAGAGCGATGGCTAATATATGGGACAGACTAAAGCATGAAGATGAAGTATCAAAACAATATACCAATATCGCTGCATCAGCACATATGATTAACTTCAACTCCCCTAATATCCAACACCTAATGTCACCAATGAACAACTTACCTGATATTCAAATAAACAAAAACCACGACAATACCAATTCACAAGATATATCGACCGCAGCCTTAACTCATCGCCCTTTAGTCTGCTATTACTGCAACACAGCAGGCCATCTGCAACAAAATTGCCCAAAAAGACAAATATATCAACGCAACCTTAACTCAACACGCCCACCAAACTTAAACATTAACTATCCAATGATAATACCTCCCTCCATTGTGCAACCAAATGTGATTCCTTCTAATTCAACAGTTCGTCAGAACCCAAACCCAACATCTCATAATATCAATCACACTAACACTACTCCAAACAGAAGAATGGACTCATATAGACCAACTTACCCTCAAAGAAACAATACTACACGACACAATACAACCAGTCATAACACTCAAAAACCAACGGCCCAAATAATAGAACTGTCAGATGATTCCCCTGAAGCATCAGCGGCCGCTTTTGAACGTATTACCTTAAGTGACAACAACACTCCTACCCCACCAATTTTTGATACTGGTGCCACACACCATCTATCAGGAAACATCAACGAGTTGGTGGATTTTACTCTCTTATCCACACCAATAGCCCTGAAAGTTGAAACTAATGGCACTTCACCTCTTATTACAGGCAAGGGAATGATCCGCTTCCATGGACTGAATGGGCAAATCATCAATATTAAACCGGTTTACTACTGCAAGGATGCAAGAAGTACGCTTATTTCACCTGCTTCACTCATTAAAAGCAACACTGATTTTTCTCTTGTCAACATGAACGACTTCTTAATTAGCTACCAGAACACCCCGATTCTCTCAGCCATGTTCATTAATCGAAAATGGACTTTTAGATTACCCCTCACTGCTGATCTGATAACTACTAATCTTCATGTACCTAGAACAACTATTGCTGACATACAAACCAATGAAATTAAACCCATAACTTTTCATCTTAACTTGCCTGATCGGATGCCCCCCCAAAGAGTCAGAAGTAAAAATGAAGAGATTTTATATAAGTGGCATTGTCTTCTGGGACATTCAAGCTTACGACAAATAAGAAAACTGATAAATAATAAAATGGGTTTAGGCTTACCTGATTCTCTTCCACCAGGTAATATAATATGTGATGCGTGTCAGATGTGCAAAAGTAAACGGCAATGTTTCTTGCAAACAACGGGTAGAAACGCAAACCCCCTAGAAATTCTAACTACAGACCTGATTGGCCCAATTGAAGAAGAATCACTAGACGGCGGTCTATACGCTTTAACAATACGAGACATAGCAACATCTTATAGTGAATGTCACATCATAAAACATAAATCTGAAGCTACATCAAAGGTAATAGAAATCATCAACAGACTAGAGCTCCAAACTTCAAATAAAGTGAAAATTTTACGTTCCGACAATGGTGGTGAATTTAATAACAAAATTATGGACAACTTCACAGTGCCAAAAGGCATTATTCATGAAAAGTCACTTCCTTACTTCCATCAACAAAATGGCAACATAGAGCGATACAACCAAACCTTGACTGAGATGGGGCGCACTATTCTTTTTGACAGCAATCTCGGAAAAACATTCTGGAGTTTTTCTTTCAAATGGGCGTCTTTTATACTTAACCGCATTCCCAACAAAACATCTTCCGACATGACACCTTATGAAAGACTCTTCCACATAAAACCGCAACTAGATATTATCAAACGCTTTGGAGAGACTGCCTACGTCCACATCCCTGCAGAGAAACGCAAGAAATTAGATGAACGAGCAAAGAAATGCATACTCATTGGTTATCCTGCAGGCATGAAAGGATGGATCTTCTGGGACCCAGAGGATAAGCGTATTATAGTCTCAGCTTGGGCCACGTTTGGAGAGGGAACAACAAAATCAAAAATGGACATTGACTATATTACTAACAAAGAAGAAATTATCAACACATCAAAACTCACACTTGGCGATTTTCATAGAGAAAAGACAATTATAGAACAAGAAAAACTAATTGACAACATAATGAAAAATTGTGAATTTTTCATTGCAGAAGTTCCTAAATCTTATAACGACGCCATGAAATCAGCCGAAAAGGAACAATGGAAAAACGCTTGCCAAAAAGAAATTGACAATCTAACCAGCATGCGGGTATGGACACGAGAAACACCTCCAAAAGAGGCTCGGATTCTAGATGCTAGGTGGGTTTTCACAGAAAAGACAGACAGCATCTCAGGAAAAACCTTAGCGAAAGCCAGATATGTAGCTAAAGGATTCAAACAAGTCAAAGGCATTGATTACTCATCTAATTTTGCCCCGACAGCTTCTTTCACGGCACAAAGAATAATCCTGTCGATTGCTGCTATGTACAACTGGCCAGTCCACGCATTTGATGTTACAGCAGCATATCTACACAGTCCAATTGACAAAGAAGTGTGGGTAAAAGATCCACCCGGTTTTAGCAAAAATGATGGCAAAGCATATAAACTAAGAAAAGCACTGTATGGCACCTGTCAAGCAGCAAGATGCTGGTGGAAGCACTTTGGTCATCAATTAAAAAACATTGGATATTCTATGTCATCATACGACAACAGCGTATATTTTCTAACAAACAACAAGAATAAATCGATGCTTTGGGTGCATGTCGATGATGGTATAGTAACGGCCAACAACACAGAAACACTAAAAAATTTAGAAAAAGATTTGAAACAAACGCTAATAATAAAATGGCAAGACAATATTAATGCAATAGTTGGTCTGAATGTAGAAAGGACACAACGAGGTTTTATTCTCAGCCAGGAAACACTACTACAAAAAATTCTTACAAAACATCACATCACTGGTATTGAACATCATCAACCCCTCCCAACAAATATTGACCTCTCCACAGCTAATGACACAAACACGGCAATACGTCCTACTGATTACCTATCCATAATTGGATCACTAAGCTACATCACGACGGCCACTCGACCAGACATCAGCTATACGGTGAATCAACTAGCACGCCATGCCAAAAGCCCAACACATGAACACTGGCGGGCACTCAATCATCTATTAGGTTACCTAAAACACACAGTGCACAAAAAGCTTCATCTGTTTCCAAACACACCACATCAAAACATCGAACTGATTGTTTTCTCTGATGCAAACTGGGGCGGGGAATTTTCAAGATAAACTGGCGGAATGGTCATCAAAATGGAACAAAGTCTAATTTTCTGGTCATCGAAAAGAATGCCCTCCGTGGCTACATCAACGTGTCATGCAGAATACATGGCGCTAGGTGCTGCAACTAGAATGGGACTATGGATACAAAACCTTCTAAATGACCTAATCAATTTCTCCAATTGTTTCATTCTAAAATGTGATAATCAGGCATCAATAAAAGTGTCAAATGATGAAGCATCCAAAAAGAGAACAAGACACAGTGATAGAGATTTCTTTTTTGTCAATGAGTAATTTTACAAGAAAAAGGCAAAAATAGAATGGGTACCAACAAACGAAAAATTGGCTGACATAATGACAAAACCAATGCAGAAGCACTTACATGAAAAAGCTAGTTATCTTTTGGGAGTATTCTAAAAAAGATAATAATAAAATTAATAAAAAAAATTTTACTTCAAAATTATTAAAAAAAAAAAAAAACAGTTAATATTTTCTCTCCATCTTTCTTATCTTTTCCTTTTCATTTTCCCCTACTTTATCTTCCTTACCTTCTGTTAATCTTGGTAACTTTTTCGTAGCAAGAGCGTCTAAGTCGAGGGGGCGGGTGTTAGGTCTCGACTACGCCGCAGCCAATACTATATAATTACTATATACTACATGCAATAAAGAGTGTGTTAAAACCAATTACAACCATGAGTAGCCAACACTCCCGTCATTTTTACTTACTGGAGGGAGCCCACCCAGTGATATTTTCTTTGGGACTGGACTTGACCTTGTATTTCTCTTAGTTTTATAAATTTTTTTTGTGTTATGTGTTGGGGATGTGGTTTTAGATTATTTTCTTTTTTTTCTATTTTTCTTTTAATTTTTTAAGGGAGTTAATTAGATAAAAGGACAAATTACAAAAATAAAAATTTTATGGCATCACCACATCAGAGAGGTACGTGGATGTGGGCAAGAATTGGTGGGGAACGGCTCATCCATTGGCTGGGAAATGCTATTTTTATTTTTATTATTATTATTGTTAATATTATTATTATTATTGTTACTATCACCACACAATATGGGGGGCGGACTTGCTAGCAAGTCCGCAACCTTGGACCCAAACTCACCATAGATTGAACACACATTGAGCTATTGATAAAGGAGCCATACAATCAGGAATGAACACCACTCAGAAGAACAGTTTTAGGTGGGTGTTCAAGTAGAGTTCAGTATGGGTTCAGTATGAGTTCAGTCTGAGTTCCATCTGAGTTCCATCTGAGTTCAGGTTGAGGACTTGCTAGCAAGTCCACCCCCTATATTGCGTAGTGTATTATTATTATTATTGTTACTATTATTATTATTATTTTATTATTATTATTATTATTATTATTATTATTATTATTATTTATCAGTATTATTTATTTATTTATTTATATTTTGTTTCAGTTCAAAATTATTCACAAGTTGTTTAAAGATGTATCCACATCAAGGTGCACTTGGATGTGGGTAAGGTATCAGGGGATCAGCTCATCAATTGGCTGGGGGATAACATTTGGATTTATTATTTATTTTATTTTATTATTATTCATTTTATTTCCTCAGATCTCATTTTTTTTGGGAAAAATGATTTTAATTCTTTTTAAGTTTTTTTTAGTATGTTAGTAGTTATAAATAAAAAAAATAATTAAAAAAAATAAATAAATTTTTTTTGAATTGCTAATTGTTAATTGTTTTATATATTTATTAATTTAATTTTTTTATTATTATCAATTATTTAATTCATTGAAGAAGAAGCTTCTGGAGGTTGGTTTGGATTTTGTTGTTGTTTTTGGTTTTTGTTGGGGTTGGTGGATGCCTGGTGTTCTTTAAAGTTCATTCTTTTGGAAAGATGGTAAGGGCTGTAATGGTCTGGAACCAGTTTAGAATGTAGTTTGTGGGAGGAAGAAGAATAGTCTGTAAATGAAAGTTGGAAGGTGTGCTTGATGATTCTTGACATCTTCCAGTGGTCCTCCAGAAGTTTATTTCTCAGGGTCTTTTCAAACTCATTCAATGGTCCATTAGGAGAAAAAGCCTTTAGAATGCTCAAACACATGATTCTTAGGTTTTTCTTCATATCCTCATAATCCAGGGTTAAAAAGGTTTCAAGAGGTTGGCCAACTCCAATGGTAGTTTTGAGAGGAGGGGTTCCATCTAAACAAGAAGAATTTTTCTCAGAAGTTTTTTTTTTTTATAAAATTGGATAAAATATTGTGGTACTTACAGATGGGAAGTTCATCAAAATTGAAATCTCTAGGGATATAAAATTCTGAAGGAATGTAAAGGTGTGTGGTTGGAGAATCAGCCAGAGATAAGTATGGGTTTTCTTGATCTTTGTCCATTGGTTACTGAGAAGGTGAAATGGGATGGAAATTTTCTTGAGGCCTAGCTGGAGAAGGAGATTTGTTGTTGGTGTTTTTTCTTTCATTGATATCCTTCTCAGCTGGATTGGTTTCTGGTTCTGGAAAACCAAAGATGTTGTAGGATGGGGCAGGTGAAGGTGATATAGGGGCTGACTGGTGTCTTCTGGATGAAATTATTGAATAAATTGAACTTTTAGAAGAATAGTTGGCAGAAAGAGGAGAGGTGTAGTTTCTTCCTCTGGATTGAGAAGGTAATTTGGGTTTGGAGAAATTTATAGAGTTCTTATTCTTTCTTGGGGAGCTCTAGAAGATCTTCTAGAAGTTTGGGAAGTTTTTTAATTATTGGAGCTTAAAATTGCTGGTTTCATTGCTCTGGGAGCACTAGGAGGTTATTGCATAGAAGTGTTGTTGTTTTTTGGATGATTTCGGCTGCTTTCTGGTTGAATTTGGAAGTTTTGAGCCTGATTTTTGCTTTCTAGTGAGGCTGGAAGGCCACCTGGACACAGTCTATTAGCCTAGTAGCTGAGTTTGAATAAATTTGAGCTGAAGTTGCAGAGATAAAAGCAGATATTTGGGAAGATATATCTGGCCTTTTGGAGAGTGGTCTGGGGACTAATTTCTTGGAGTTTCTGGAAGGAGCTGAATATAAAGAAAATGTCACCGGACAACCTACGCACAAGGTTGAGGATGTTCCTGCAAGTGAGATGAAAGGTTTAGATACTTCTTCGAAGCACAGAGGGATGGTTCAAGGAAGTGATTCAAAGATGACTCAAAGGAAGATCTACTGCTTCGAGATATGTTCGAGAAGAATCCTAATATATTTTGAAAGGTAATATTAAAATTCTTACAATCTCACAAAGGGTTGGAAACTCAACAATCAAGATTTAGGATTTAGAAATGATTATTGAGAAATGAAAGAAAGATACAATAATAATGATTTTCACTTTAGAGTTTTACCACTATTAACTATAAATACGTTTTATAATTTAATTCTAAGGAATATCGAACCAAAAAACCCAACCCTTTTTATATCCTTTACTCCTCCTCGCATTGACCTCATACCCATCCACTATTCCGCACACCACAAACCATTTAAAATATATCCATTACACCTGGACCCTCCTCACTAACATCCATTAACCCCTTAATCCTTCACTAATCATTACGTCCATGCTCAATACCCCTTAATAACCCACAGACATTTCATAAACCTTTTAATGTACTATTATATTGATAATTGCGCTGTGCGTCGCTTATTGAGAAAAAGACTAAGACACACTATTGAGAAATTGACTAATTTAGATTTAGAGTTTATACTAGCGCGGTTGAATAGCGAGTACACAAAGGAAAGTCGCAGTTGCTATGGAGAATTGCTTTCTGCGCTTCGAGTATGGATTTGAGCCCCTTATTATTGATTTAATGAGCTGCTTTTTCCTCGAGTGTGACGTGGCGCGTGACAGAAAAAGAGGCTGGAACTAGTTCTGGGGATCTAGTACAGTATCTGGAAATTTATTTTTGTGAAGGTGAAGGTGGAGGTATATGATAGTTGGAATATCTCTCACATCTTTTTTTTTTTGGAGTTACAAGAGTCAAAAGCCCTGTTGCATGTTTTGGCTTTGTGAGTTGGTAGAGTTTTACCATGATATGTACTGGAACAAGAATAAAAAAAGAGATAAGAAAAATATTTTTATCAGTGATGGGTAGAAAATGAAGTGTATTTTGAGGTTCAGCAATCTGGATGTGAGTTTTTATGCATGAGAAAAGGTATAAAATCCTTATCCAAAAATTCTGTTAGTCCATCAAGCCTTTTAACTGAGGAATGTGAGTCCCCCAATAGTATAAACTGAGGATTGTTGATGGGCAAGTCCTTAAGGACTATAAACTGATAGTTTGGTGTGAAAATTAGGCAAAGGGCATCCAAAAGGGGAGTCTCTGAATTTAGTTAAAGCAAGTGTGAGGGTAACTGATGATCTGGCTGCTCTGTAGGACAGTTACCCCAGAATGCTAGTTTTCTTCATTGAGCCGTTAAAGGTTTGAACTCTGGTTCTGTCTTTTTGAAATAGGTTCCAAGTCCCCCAAGACTATAAAATGAGGGTTTTGAGTCCCTCAAGACTATAAAATGAGGGCTGGTAGTCCCCCAAGACTTTGAGCTGAGGATGAGCCCCCAATACTGTAAAATGAGGTATTTTTTTATGTTGGCTTCATTCAGGAAGTCTGCAAAGTGGTCAAATTTTTTATTTCTAAGTCAAGAATTTCAATCAAGAATCAAATTACAGAAGAAATCAAGAGATTAAACAAAGTGTTCAGAATTAGCCTTGAACTGATGGATGAGGTGTCTTCTTTTCTCAATGTCCTGTGGATCTTTAGTAGGAGTGTATTAGAAGTAGTTAAGTAGGAGATGTTTTTGCTCAGAAGAGTGTTGTTAGAATTAAGCCTTAATTTAAGGAAAATGATTATGTGTTGGTGTTTCAATGGTTCCTGCATAGTCATCATCACTTTCTGGATGGAAATGAACTGGAATGTCATTAGTTTCAAATTCAGTATGGAAAATTTTTGGTCTTACTATCAGAAGGACCAGGTAAGATGGAACTAGTGTTTGTAATGGTGTTGGCACTATTTTTGAAAGGGTTTATTTTGTTGATTAATCTGGGTATCAAGAGGGAAGTCCTAGATCTTTTGGTTCTGGTGGAAGATAGAACAGGTTGTGTTGTAGATGAAGTTGATGAAGAGGCATAGGGACCAGGTCTGTAGCAAGATATCTTTCTAGAATAGAAGGAATCACATGAGGTTCTGTATGGATGAGCTGGTGGTGTTATGGTGCAGATAAGGTTATGGTCAATACAGTATTGACAGTGACCCATCTCAGGAGTTGATTTTGAAAAGTGTTTAAACATGGTGGTTGTAAAAAAAGGAAAAATGTGGACATTCATAATTGGAGGGAGGGTGTGGTCATCCAACATTTTCTGGGGCCTTTGTTGTGTAGTTTGGTTTGGTTGGGTGATGTCTTAAATGGCATTGATTTCTGTTTATAGTTTTTTCTGTATTCACTGGCTGAATATTTAAGCTATGTAAATAAGGCTATTAGCATTTGATAGCCCTGATTTTCCCCTATATTTTATGTTTGTTGATATTTTTTATATTCCAAGTTTTAAGGCCACTTTTGGTCACTTTTCATTTTTTACTATAATTGTTTAATTTTGTATTTTTTGAATTTTTTGTGATAGCATTAAGTCTTGGGGTTAAGTGCCTAGGAACACTAGATAGCCCTGGTTTTTTGCTACATTTTAAGTCTTGTGATTTTTTACCATATTTTAAGGTTTAGGGTGTTTTTTGTTGTTTTCTGGATATTTAGTTGTTTTTTAGTGGTTTTACTGCTTCAGGGGGTCCAGCCTCCTCAAGGCAGGCCACCTGACGTTGGGTGGCCCACCTTTCTTGCTTCTAGAATTCAGGGGAGCACTTCTAGAGGGTTTTTTTATGCAATTTGGCTGGTAGAATTGCCAAATTAATGGCTGCAGCATAGATTTTTAGATGGCTGTCTGTGGGTATATACTGAAAAAGACAGTTTGGAGCAGCTTTAATTATCATAAAACAACATGGTAGTGAGATCACTGCTTGTCACTCAGTTTTCACTGATTTTTGACAACAGTTGGCTTTTTTTTTTTGAAAAGTGAGTTTGTCGTTTAACTTAAACTTGGAAACTTGTTTCTCTGGTGTAGCTTTGAAGCCTTAATCAAGAATTATTGCTGTTTTCTGTGCAACAAGAGCACAGTGTTTTAGTTTTCTGGCTTTCTGGTGTGGATTTTTCTGCATTTTAGGTTTTCTTTGGTCTGTGGTTTATCAAGGCTACTTTCTTGACTTGTGAAGCAATCAAGAAGTGTGTTGAAAAGGGGTATTGTAACAATCTCTAATTTTCTGTAGCAAATTAATCTCACCTGGTATTTCTCAAAGGGACAGGGGATTTTCTCTCTGTTTTTCTCTAACTCCCTTGGTCAAGGCCTTTAGCTAGTACTATAGGATTGTCTACAATGGTTTTGTGATGTAGAATCTTTATTCTTAATAGTTTTAGATAGAAATACAACAGTGAAGCTTTACTAAGAAAAAATATTTAAATGATTAAATTTTATGTTTTTATGAAGCTTTTATTTTTATAAAAAGATGTTATAATCAAGTCCCTGATATTGAGACCTTTATAATAGTACCCTATAAGTGTGTATTAATGAGTTGTTGAGCAAACTTAATAATATGTTATTTAAAAGTTTTATAATTATAAGGGTATTACAATTTTATATAATGTTATTTAATTGTTGGTTTTTTGTGTTAAAGATGTATTTAATGTTCAATTTATTATGTCTAAGTTTGATTCTGAAGGATTTATAAGCATATTATGTCATGTGCCATACTTTTACCAGCCTGAGCATACTGCAGCCCACCTGGAGATCACTGGAGGTTGCATGTAGCTTGTACAGACTTCTGGACTCAATAAGAACCTTAAAACCTTAATAAATATAGAAAAATTACAGATGATAGAGATAATTCCCCTTTTTACTCCAAAATATATTTTTTAGCCTAAGAATCCATATTCATCTAATCAAAAATTTTTAGGGTTTCACCATGCAATATTTGGGGGGGACTTGCTAGTAAGTCCTCAACTTGAACTTAGATGGAACACAGATGGAACTCAGACTGTACTTATAATGAACTGATATTGAATTTAAAGGGGTACTTTTGGTCTAGAAGCTTGGTTCGAGGTTTTCACAGGATTTTAAAAGGTTTAAAAGTCTCTCAACAAAAAGGTACATATTTCTAAAATCAATTTGATTAATTCACTCAAATATAAGAGGTAGGTTTAAGATATCAATATAAATTATAGATTAGAATTACGATGTTGTAAATACTAAAGTTATAAAATATAGAAATAAATGCAGTGTTGTAAATGTAATAGTAATGTAAGTGATAAAAAGAATGATCTGAAAAGCACAAAGTAAGAGGCCTTTTATAGGCAAAACATGAGGGAATAAAATATACTGAATTTACACCATGTATTGTAAGAATGTAAGTAAAAGAATGACCAAAAGGAGTACATATATGACATAAGAATTAAATAAATGGTACGTCAACAAGGACATCAAATTTATTAGCAATAAAGTTTGAGTTCCTTGGACTGTCACTATTAATTAAACAATAATTAATTGATTATATTGCTTTCACGGGATTCCAGATCTTTCACTGAGGTCTTATAATTAGTTTGAAGTTTTTTATTATTATAATTTTATTTTTAAATTCTATTCCCATTGACTTATACCATTGAGCATGGTGTTAGGGAGTAAAATTGTAAGGGACATTTTATTTATATTAATTAATTATACTACTTATTGTACTTAACTAGTTAATTGTAAGTAATACTTAAGTAGATAATTAATTATTAGTAAGAAGAAGGGGCGTGGCTTCAACTTAGTAAAATAATTAATTTTTTTACCTGTTAAGTCTAGTAGCCTGGCTGACACTCCCTCACTCTAAAAAGAACAATAAAAAAATGCTATGATTTTTTCTTTTTATACTTTTTTAGTAGAGTAGGGAGATTAGATATCTCCTTCCCAGGTATCCAAGAATCATATTCAGAAGATTTATTCTTGAATCTCAATAAGTATTCTGTACCTTTTTCAACAGTGACTATTCTGTCATTTAGAATTTTTTCAATTTCTGCTGTTTCAGTGATTTCATTTGGGGTTTTCTTTGGTCTTCCCCTCCTTTTTAGAAATAAATCACTATTGGATGTGTAAGGTTTCAAAAGAAATATTGGGAAAACAGGATGTTTTCTGTCATATGGAGAATACAAAATAGCCTCAACTGCATTATCTCCAATCATTCTTCTGACAACAAATGGACCAACAAATGGATCTTTCAATTTGTTATTACCTTGTAAGTTGAAGTGGACTGTAGAAATCAACACTTCATCACCCCTTTTAAAAGTGTATTCTTTATGGGATTTGTCCCATCTCTTCTTCTCATATTCAAATGATTTTTCAATACATTGTTGAGCATGATTTATGCATAGTTGTTGCATTTGAAGAAAAGATTTTCACCAGGATGTATATCCAATTTAGGTGATTTTTTATTGAGAGTTTGGGCAGGAGTATTTGGAACATATCCAAGCCAGAGATCAAAAGGCTTTCTTTGAGTAACAGAATGAACAGTGCTATTATAGGCGAATTCCAGCCCAGGAAGTAAGGTAACCCAATCATGAGTGAATCTGTCATTATCTTAATACTCAAGGCCAAAGGCACAATACCTTCTAATCATGTCCTCTAAAGTCTGAATCATTCTTTCAGCTAAACCATCAGTCTGTGGATGGTGGGAAGTAGAATGTTTTAGATCAAAACCACAAACATCCATCAGAGACATCCAAAATTCAGAAGTAAATTTAGGGTCTCTGTCAGAGACAATGGCTTTAGGAAAACCAGCAGTATTAAACATATGAGACCACCATAAGAAAGCTAATTCTTTAGTGGAAACATCCTTGTGAGTAGGGATAAATTTACACATTTTTGTGAATCTGTCCACAATAACCCAACAAGAGTTATAACTGTCTTTACCAGCAATAGGTAATCCTGTTACAAAATCCATGTTTATTATCTGCCATGGTGCATCAGGAGGTTCAATATGTTGCATTAATCCTGCTCTTTTACCAGTTAATCTTTTTGATTTCTGGAAAGAGTCACAAGATTCAACATATAATTTTGTGTCTTCAGACATATTAACCCATCAAGAAGTGATCTTAATTCTGATCATTGTTTTTTCAAAATCAAAATGTCCAGCTAATATGTCATCATGACAAATTTTCAAGATGATTTCTTTCATAGAAGGAGGAATAACAATGACATTACTCAACTTTCTTTTATAATATAGATATCCTTCATCAATTGAAAATTTACCTTTTCCCAAAGCTTTTTGGTACTTTTGTGGAAGGGTTTTAATTAATGCTTGTATTGAAGCATTCTTTGGATCATTTAATATGGTGCATAACTTTTTCAAGTCAGTGTCATTATCATATGAATCCAGAATAAGCTGTAATAGCTCTTCCTCCATATCAACCACATATATCCCATGTATATGAATAATTTCATCCTCAGGATCATACGCAGGATTAGAGTCATTATTTGGTAAATTTAACCTAGATAACATATCCACATTTGAGTGAACAATACCAGCCCTATGAAAAATTGTCATTCTCCCTCTGTATTCTTGAACAGCCAACTGCCATCTGAACATATGTCTGTTAGGTGTTTTCAAGTTTAAAAGTGATTTAACTGCACTGCAGTCAGTGACAAGTTCAAATTTCTGGTCATCTAGGTAATAATGAAGCTTTTATAGAGCCCACACTACAGCTAAACACTCTAATTGAGTAGCACCATATTTCAATTCACTATTTCTCAAGGTTCTTGAAATATAACAAATTACTACTTCTGAAACTTTATCATTTATCACTTGTTTTTGATGGAGGGCAGCACCAAGACCAATGAAACTGGCATCAGTGTACAAAACAAATGGTTGATTAAAGTCAGGTAAAGCAAGAATTGGTGCTGACATCAAAAAGTGTTTCATAGTGTCAAAGGCTCTTTGTCTTTCACTATTCCAGACAAAAGCAACATCCTTTCTAGTTAATTGGGTAAGGGGTAAAGCTATGACTTGGTAATTTTTAATATACTGTCTATAGTATACACACATTCCCAAAAAACTTTGGAGCTCTCTCACTGTAGTAGGAGCCTTCACCTGTTGTATGGCTGCCACTTTGTTCTGGTCAACACATATCTGTAAGCCTGAAACAACATGAACAAGAACTTTTAAAGAATGAAAACCAAATTTACATTTCTTCAAAGCAAGTGTCATATTTTTTTCATCCATTTTCTGGAATACTTTACACAGGTGGTTAATATGGACCTCAAATGTTTTTGAGAATATAATGATATCATCAATATAAACCATCAGCCATCCTTCAATTATCTCTTGATGGAATGTGTTATCCATGACTTTTTGGAAAACTGAAGGGGCATTTTTAGAGCCAAATGGCATCCTAATATACTTATAAATACCCATATGAGTGGAAATCATCAGAAAGTTCTGAGAATTTTTCTCAACAGGTACCTGGTGATATCCTTTGTTACCATCCAAACAGCTAATATATTTAGCACCCTGTAAGGTAGCATGTATAGAGCTAATTCTAGGTAAAGGGTAGATATCATCAACAGTATAAGTATTTAGTTCTCTATAATCACCACATAACCTGGCTTTATCTCTCTCATAAGAAATTAGGACAGGTGAGATAACACAATGTTTAGGTGTTTCAACTACCTTTTCAATAATATTCATTTTTAAAAGGGTAGAGATATTGTCTTCAATATCTTTTCTCTTTGTGGGGGAAGCAGGATAAGGCTTCTTCTTTAAACTAGGTGGTATATCAGTTAATGGGCAAGAAAATGAAAGTTTCATTTCCTCTTTAACTAATCTCAGTTCATGTGACCCATGAGCAAAGGCCATAGGAAAAGACTTTATCAAGTTAATGATGGAATATTTATCCTCACCAGAAAGTTGTTCTCCAAAAGAGTCATTGTCAATTTCAGACAAAAGGGCATGCATCTCTTTTGTAGATCTTCCTTTACATTGAACTACAGAATTACATGTGTTCAATTCTGGCTTCAATAATTTTTTAGGGGAGGAAATCTTAAATTTTCTCTTCCCATTCATCCCCATTGTGAAACATTGGTTTGAGGGATCAAATTTTATGCCATACTTGGTTAAAATATCATTCTCTACAATAAACCAATTGCTTAAGTTATCATTCTTCATGACAACAAAATCACAAATAGCTCTTACAAAACCATGGTTATATTTAAAAAACACTGTGGCTTTGTATTTACCAATGGGGGACAAAACAGAGCCATACCCTCTCCAATTTTCAGAAATGATAGGCATCAGTTTTGATTTATAGTCTTGATCCACTGAAGCAAGTGCTCTTTCAGAAACTACACTTCCTCCAGCTCCAGAATCCAGAACAACTTCTATGCTGGTTCCATTAATCAAGACTGGTGCCTTAAGAGGGGCAATAACAATTGAGTTATCCTCAATGTTCTTTATGATCTCAGCATCTTCAACTGTAGATAAAGCATTATTATCAATATCAATAGTATTTAAATAATTAATATCCTCTTCCAGCATCAAGATTTCTTGTTGAGATTCATATGAAATATTGCTGGCACAATCACTTGATGTATCATCCAGTGCCACTGTGTCATCAGCATGCTCCTCTGTTTGTTCTACAAGATTTATCTTCTTGTCACAAACATGGCCTTTCTGCCAAGGCTTGTTGCACTTGAAGCAAGTGTTTGTTGCATACTTCTTTGGTGCAACAGGGGCAGAAGGTTTACCAACCTTTTCCAGAGGTTTCTGTTGGTAAGTGGAGGGTTTCTCCAAAGGGGTCCTAAGAATGAATCTTCTGGCATCATACTTATTGTTTAGAAGGATCTCATTTCAAGCATTAATGAAAGAAGAGGGTTCTTTTGAGAACTCAGTCCTAGCCACTATCAAGTCTCTCAGAGACATTGGTAATTTATAAAGGATCCTGTCCTTCCATAAATCAAACTCCATATTTGGGTCCATTGCCCTTAAGATTTTTACAAGTTTCATTAAAAACTCAATAGGTTTATAAGTAGAAGAGCTATATCTAGTTTCCTCATACTGCCTTTGTTGAGACATTCTGAACTTGGAGCCACCAAATTGTGCTTTAATTAATTTCTTCCAATCCTCCCATGAGTAGTAATTCCCATCCAGGAGAACAGATTCATACCACATTAGGGCAACATTAGTGAACAAAGAAATTAACTTGGACACAATTTCCTCATCTGGGAGTTTGTAAGAATATTTTAAGTTATCAATTCTGCAAATAAATTGTTGCCAATCAGAGTAAGAATCACCATCAAATGTAGGATATTGGTCAAGTTTTGGCAAATTCTTTTGATTTGAAGGAGTCTCCTTAGTACTAGCTTGTTTCTGAGTAGGAAGCAGCTGTAATTTTTCTAATTGGGCTGTAATCTCATTGTTTAATCCTTCTGTTGAAGATCCTGGTGCATCATCAGTTTTTGATGGAAACTCAGTGTTATCAACAGGTATTTCTGGAGTTATTTTTACTTTAGATGAACTGGCCACAGGTAATATTTGAGCATCCTGCACTATATTTTCCTTCACAGAAATGTCAGAATATTTCTGGTCATTCAACAATGAGTTCAATTTTTCTTCAATGGTTGTTAGTCTTGTTTTCATTCTTGGAAGACTAGATTAACTCTCATTGATAGTTGCAAAAGATAACTGATTTTTATTTTGAAAAGATGACAAATGGTCATTCAATCTTTTCAGATTCATCTTATCTATCTCCACCTCCTAGAAACAGGCAGATACAGTATCTTTTAGTTTAGACAAATCATTTTTTATATTTTGCCATAAAGCAACATTCTTTTCATGGGTTGCTTTGTAATGACACAATTCATCAGAGACTCTCTGTGATTCACTTCTTAATGCTTGATAACCCTGATCAGCTAACAAGCTATTATATCTCTGGGTCAATTGCATATTGTTCATTATATGATTTTGTTTGGCAATAATATCTCTCAAGTATTCATCATTAATCCTTGCTACATCTGGAGTGTTTCTCAATAAGAAAACTGAGTAACTTTCCAGACTCTCATAGAACTCAGGGTTAAGAGTTTCATCAATTACAGCCATGTCAGGGTTTATCATTGAGGTAGCAATTAAAAGTAATGGATTAGATATATGAGATATCTGTCTACTGCTCCCAGCCTCTACTGGTCTCAAGGTGTCTTCTTCCCTCTCAGATTTACCTGAAAGAACAGAATCAGCCACAAGAAAAGGCACTTGAGAATCAATAGAGGGACGTACCAGGGTTTGCTGGGTATCACCATATTGGGCTTTCTTCTTCTTTTGCCTCCTTGATAGGGGTGGGAAGGTGTGGGGTTGACCTGGTTGGGCCTTGACAGACCTGCCTGAGGTAACTGATGCTGATTTTGAGACAGGTAATCCCACTGAGTGTTTAACCAGTCCCACTGCCACTTGGACACTTCCACCTTTTCTTGGGACTGGGGAGCCAATTGTTGTTGATCCCTGGGAGGAAGAGGTTTCTTCTTCTCTTGAAGAAAGGTATCTATTCTTCTCACCTTTTCTTCCAGAGCATCTACCCTTGCCTTTAGTCTCAAGTTTTCTGTCCTTAGCTCCTTTATGTGAGTTGACAGATTCTTTACCTGTTGAGACAATGGCATCTTTTTTATCCTGAAGCCTTTTTGAAGCTCTTCTGGTAGGTTTATCATAGGCTTCTGATCCTGAGTTGTTGTAAGAACGAATGATTATGGGTTTATTTTTATTTTTATTCTTATATTCTACTTATATATATTATAAGTAGATGTTACACATGTATGCTTTCGTGGCGTTCTTTCTGTGCTATTCATTTATACCTTTTTGTATTGAAAGAACTATTAATATAAATACTGGGCCTCTTTCTTTATTTTTCCTGTCTCTTTTTATTTTCTCAATACTATTTTTCATTTATTAAATAGGTAACAGCGGCACAAGACCACTTCTAAGGGCAGTTCGTTTATTGACACGACTGCATTATTTTGTTATAAAGGTAACAGCGGCACAAGACCACTTCTAAGGGCAGTTCATTTATTGACACGACTTCATTATTTTGTTATAAAGAACTCGGATTCTTTTAGGTTATGGGCACAGAGCTCAAGTGAATGAATCATAACAATATATTCACTGTTCCATCACCAGCACCTTCTGACCAATCCTCATCAAGCTTCAAAACTGCCCGACCCAATCCTTTGTCAGCAATGGATTTATCTACTGATGCCAGCGGTGATACTCTTCGCAATACTCCCGTCTTGAGTGCCAACAACTTTCATGAGTGGCAAATCAGGATGAGAGCTCTACTCACCTACTATGATCTCAAAAATATTGTCTTTGGTCTTGAATCTGCCCCTTCATCTGACTCTCCTCAAAATGTTAAACTTGATTTTCAAAAAAGAGCAGATAAAGCCACCAATATAATCATTTCTAAACTTGACGCTGCCAACATAGCCGCATTTGTTACCGACGAGGACATGGATAAACCATGGCAAATTTGGACGAAACTAATTAATCAATACGCTGCTGCTGATGCGTCCAATAGGGCTTCAATCTTTGCTCGTTACCATGATGTAAAGTGTCAAAAAGTAAATCTCATGGGTTTTGTCAAAGACTTGAGGACACGAATAAATGAGTTGGGAGCTGTTGGTGTCTCTGTTGAAAGTGAGAATGAAGCCCATCAATTATTGAGGCAACTTCATGACTGTTATTTGACTCACAAAGCATTAATACTACATGCTTGCGAGGTAACTCAAACTCACCTTTCTGTCTCCAATTTAATGTCACAATTTGCACGATTATCCTCTGAAATTGAATCGGAAAACTCTCCCGGTTCTGCTCTTCTAAATAAGGTCAAAACAAACCAGAGAACTAAATGGGAATATTGTCGTGATGGGAAACATAACCCGAAAGCTAAACACTCGGAGGATGATTGTTTTCAATTACATCCCAAAAAATGAAAGAATCGTCCCAATCCAAGCACATCTAAAGTTGAAGAAGTTCATGCAAATATTAGTTGCGGTCCTGCCAAAATTTTTCAGGCAAATATTTCTGCCTTTTCTTCAAATTTAATCATTTTTGAAAGTGGAGCTACCACTCATATGATCAAGAAACGTTCCAACTTTAAAACTTATCGCCTTTTTCATCAGCCAATAGAATTAGGAAATGATCATATCATTTACAGTACCGGAAAAGGGTCTGTTGACCTTGTTACACCAAGGGAAGTTATAACGCTAACTGAATGCTTGCATGTGCCACAATTCAGTCAAAATTTGATTGGCCTTGGTCCTTTTATCACTCATGGCTGAGAACAACACACTAATCAAAATGGAGTTGTGACCATCAAAAAGGCAGATGAAATAATTTTGGATGGAAAATGGGATCCTTCCGAGGGACTTGTGGTATTGAACGCCAATTTTGGTGAGCGGTTCTTTCCAAATTTTAAATCAATGCTTGCGACCAACTCCAAAACACTCTGGCATTACAGATTAGGACATTCAAATACTCAATATCTGGATAAACTTGAGTCTAAACTTAGTCTTAAATTTTTGGATGACTTTAGTTTTTGTGAACCTTGTGTAAATGCAAAGCATCATCATCTACCTTTTTCCGGTGTTGTACCTAGAGGCACTCGATTTCTAGAGTTTATTCACTGTGACATTAGTGGTAAAATATCACTGCCTTCTCTTGGTGGTGCCTCATATTATTTTAAAATTACCAATTCTTTCACCTCCTATTGTTTTGTCTTCTTATTAGCAAATAAATCTGATACTTTCAATGTTTTCCTGAATTTCAAAAATCAAATTGAAAAATCTCTAATTTTGTCTGTGATGGTGGAACTGAATTCATCAACAAAAATTTTAATGATTTAAGTCTTAGAGAAGGATTCAAGATGATAGTTACCTCACCCTACACTCCACAACAAAACCCTATAGCTGAACGTGGCAATAGGATCACAACTGAAATGGCAAAATTGATTCTCTTTCATGCAAAAATGCCAATTGAGTTCTGGGGAGAAGCCGTTAACACAGCTGTCTATATTGAAAATAGATTGCCGTCAGCTTCAATTAATTTTGAGACACCTTATAACATGAGATTTGGTAAAGATCCTAAGCTTAATCATCTCAAAGTGTTCAGATGCACGGCATATGCATTGATTGACAAATCTAAAAGAGGTGGTAAATTTTGTCCAAACTCTGTGAAGTGCTGTTTTCTGGAATATGCAGAAGATATGTCCTCCTATTAACTCCTTTGACTCGATAAAAGATCAATTATTTACTCGCATGATGTTGTTTTTGATGAAACCACTTTTGCAATTCAAAGTTTGTTAACTGAATCCGATCTAGCAGATGCATTCATCAATGATGTAATTTAAATACCAACTGACATTACCACGACAAATATTACCGATCATGATGTGCCACCAACTGATAATGACATTCAATCACCAGATCTCATGCCTATTAACAGATTTTGGGACTATAAACTGACACCAAACTCAGCTCCAAATGATATCAGTTCCTCAATTGATACAAGTAATATTATTGAAGGCAGTCGAAGAAGGGTTTCAAGAGAATTAAACACTGCTGTTGAAATCAAGAATTATTTATGCTCTGCAATTTCACTTAATCTTCACTCCACTCATGACAAAATATCTGATGTTCATTTATCTGACCCTCTCACCTACTTTGAAGCAATAAATTGGAGAGATGGTGATTCGTGGTTGGATGCTATTGAGAAAGAGTTACATATGATTCAACAACAGAATGTTTGGGATATTGTAGAAAAACTAAATGATGTACCTACCATTGGTTCTATTTGGGTGTTCAAAATTAAAAAGGATGCTGATGGAAATATACAAAAGTATAAGGCCAGATTGTGTGCTTGTGGCTTCTCTCAAAAGGCTGGAATAAACTATTTTGAAACCTTTGCGCCAACTGGACGATTAACTATCTTGCGTGTTCTCATCAGTCTTGCTACACGAGAAGATTGGGATTTTGTGCAGATGGATGTCAAAGGAGAATTCTTATATGGAAAGACTGATGAGGATGTCTACATGAATATACCATTGGGTATGGAAAAACCCCCAAATTTAAAACATCCAGTCCTACTCCTTTAACGTTCACTTTACGGTCTCAAACAAGCATCCAGATGTTGGTACACCAAACTACTCAATTTCTACCCGTCTGATGCAGATCCATGTCTCTTTATTCATGATAGCTCAACTCACCCTTGTTATGTCCATGTACATGTAGATGACTTGTCAATCTTTTGCAAAGATATCAGCTGGTTCAAAGATGCAATTTGTTCACATTTTGAAATGGAGGACCTTGGAGATGCAAAATTCATTTTGGGTATGAGAGTTATCAGAGACAGATCTGCAGGTACCCTATCGCTATGTCAGGATCAAGAAATTAAAGATTTACTTTCATCTTATGATATGACTGATTGTAAGGCAGCGGAAACGCCAATGCAAATGAACACTCAACTCATGCCAGCTACCAATGAAGAAATTTCTCAATTTTTGCAACTCAACATCAACTATCGCAGAGCTGTTGGAAGACTTAATTACATTACTCAAGCAACAAGAACAGATATTGCTTTCATCAACAGTCAACTTGCCCAGCACTTAAATGCGCCAGGAATTAAGCATTGGATAGCCTTCAAACAAGTTCTTTGATATTTGAAGGGTACAATTAACCTATTGCTTTCTTTTTCTGCAAATAAAGATTTTGACAATAAAGGCCATTAAAGTTACTCTTTACCAACTGGTTCTGCTGACGCTGATTGGGCCGGTTGTCCAATAACCAGAAGATCAACTACAGCTTATGTCTTTATCATTAACGGCACTGCTGTCAGCTGGAGATACAAGAAACAACCCACAGTTTCTCTCAGCACAACTGAAGCTGAATCTAAAGCCACAGTCAATGCAGCACAAGAAGCTATTTGGATGTAAACATTGTTCAATGACTTAGGTTTTGATTGCAAAACTTTGTCAAAATTATTCTCAGATAACCAAGGTTGTATTGCTCTCTGCAAGAATCCAATGTTTCATGCCAGAACAAAACATGTAGAAATACAGTTTCACTGGATAAGGGAACAAATTTCCTCTGGCTCAATTGACCTTCAGTACACTCCTTCAACAGACATGATTGCTGACGTGTTCACTGAAGCACTTAGCAAAGAAAAATTTAAGCTCTTTACCAATAAAATTGGACTCAACGATATGACTGATAGCAAGGAGGGGTGTAAGAACGGATGATTATGGGTTTATTTTTATTTTTATTCTTATAATCTACTTATATATATTATAAGTAGATGTTACACATGTATGTTTTTGTGGCGTTCTTTCTGTGCTATTCATTGATACCTTTCTGTATTGAGCAAAACATTAATATAAATACTGGGCCTCTTTCTTTATTTTACCCGTCTCTTTTTATTTGCTCAATACTATTTTTCATTTATTAAATAGGTAACAGCAGCACAAGACCACTTCTAAGGGCAGTTTGTTTATTGACACAACTGCATTATTTTGTTATAAAGGAACTTGGATTTTTTTAGTTGTGTCCACTAGGCTTTCTACTTCTTCCATCTCTACATCCTGTTTGGGGCAAGGATTTATTAGTCTGAGAAATTCTTCTTGTTAAAGGAGAGCTTACAGAAGTAGGCTCATCATAATCAATCAAGTCTAGCTCTTCTTCACGTGCAGCAGAACCACTTTGGTCAGTCATTTTAAGATTTTACTGAAATGAAGAAAAGAGACAATAAGATTAATTAGTCTTTATTTTTGATTTTTATTTAACAAAAAATAAAATAAAAATAATAAAAAAAATCTTTTTTAAGATAAAAATCAACTGAATAAAATTAATTTATTAATTCAAAAAAATGATTTAAAACCAGGATGATAATATAATCAACTGTATAAATAAATTAAAATTTTTATTAATAATTTTAATTAATTATTTTCAGGATTTGAATCAACTAATTTATTACCAGGACTTAATGTCAACTGAAGTAATTAAATATGAATCTTTATTAATTAAAAAATTTTTTTATTAAACTGATCACTTAACTACCAGGACTTAATGTAAACTGAAGTAATTAAATATGAAGCTTTATTTTAAAATTTTATTAAACTGATCACTTAACTACCAGGACTTAATGTCAACTGAAGTAATTAAATATGAGTTTTATTAATTAAAATAAATTTATTGAACTACCAGGACTCAAGGTCAACTGAATTAATTAAATATGAATTATTTATTAATTAAAAAAATATTATTTTCAGGACAATTTGTCAACTGGAACAATTAAAATTTAAATTAATCAGGACAAATTTCAACTAAAAAATTATAATAATTAATTTTAAAATATGATTATTTTATTACTTCTGGGACTAAGAAAACTCATTTCTCTATTATGGTCAACCAGGAAAAATAAAAAAAAATAAAATAAAAATAAATTCCAAATTACCAGACACCTCCCCCTGTAAAATGAGCAAATTAATGCCACTTACAGAGTGCTGAGTAAAAAGAAATACGTAGCAAATGAAGAGTGAAGAGTAACCCACAAATAGTAATGTCAATTATTACCACAATATATACAAACTTTAGTCAATATATGAACCTAATTTTTTGAGCACGGTTCGATTCCCGTTTGCAGCAAAAATTTTTGTCACGTGACGTATGACGTTGGTCATTTTTGTCGCTTTCTCATCCTTACAGGTACTTGAACGCCGATGGTCCCTTCGATTACGCCCTCAAATCACAACGTGCTGTTGATAATTTGGGAAGGCCCTCAATGGTCAAGGGGTACTTTTGGTCTAGAAGCTTGGTTCGAGGTTTTCACGGGATTTTTAAAGGTTTAAAAGTCTCTCAACAAAAAGGTACATATTTCTAAAATCAATTTGATTAATTCACTCAAATATAAGAGGTAGATTTAAGATATAAATATAAATTATAGATTAGAATTACGATGTTGTAAATACTAAAGTTATAAAATATAGAAATAAATGCAGTGTTGTAAATGTAATAGTAATGAAAGTGATAAAAAGAATGATCTGAAAAGCACAAAGTAAGAGGCCTTTTATAGGCAAAACATGAGGGAATAAAATATACGGAATTTACACCATGTATTGTAAGAATGTAAGTAAAAGAATGACTGAAAGGAGTACATATATGACATAAGAATTAAATAAATGGTACGTCAACAAGGACATCAAATTTATTAGCAATAATGTTTGAGTTCCTTGGACTGTCACAATTAATTACACAATAATTAATTAATTATATTACTTTCACGGGATTCCAGATCTCTCACTGAGGTAATATAATTAATTTAAAGTTTTTTTTTATTATAATTTTATTTTTAAATTCTATTCCCATTGACTTATACCATTGAGCACGGTGTTAGGGAGTAAAATTGTAAGGGACATTTTATTTATATTAATTAATTATACTACTTATTGTACTTAAATAGTTAATTGTAAGTAATACTTAAGTATATAATTAATTATTAGTAAGAAGAAGGGGCGTGGCTTCAACTTAGTAAAATAATTAATTTTTTTACCTGTTAAGTCTAGTAGCCTGGCTGACACTAAACTTTACTTTGAGCTCATATTGAGCTCTTGAAAAAGGATGAATGAGACTGTGCTCAAAAAATATTGAGAGCTTGATAAAAAATTAAAAGAAATACAAAGTTGGGGAGCTTAAGAATCTGATAAATCTACAGTATTTTTTAATTAACAAAATTTAATGCTTATTTTGAATATCACTTTATCAGTAGAAAGATTGAAAATCATAGTAGTTATTTCAAAATTATAACTTCTAAGCTTTCTAATGAGTTAATTAATTTTTTTAAAAAAATATATAATTTTATATGTGGCTATTTTTTTTGAAAACTCCTTTTAACCCAGAATTCAAAGCTTTTATTTTCAATTTTAACCCATATGACCTGATTCTTTAATTCATTTATTTTTATATTTTTTGTTCATTCAATATAATTATTTTCAATTCAGTTTATTTATCCAAATAAAATATTGAACCATCAAGTCTCTTATATTTTTACCTCTAGAATACAGTTAAACCACATATAACTAGACAAAAAATTATCAATGTGTTTTCTCAATCTCTGACTAAATGACGTACTCTAATAAATTCCATATACTCAACACTAATATTTGAGAAATTATATGATTATACGTCTGTAAAAAATTATATCTCTTATAATAGTAGATTTTAATCCAGCTTTTGAAATTTTTAAATGCAATTCAATGATTTAAATCAAAAGGAAATTCATTTTTGAACTTTTATTTGTTCTGTTTATTCCTCAAATACTAAGAAGTTTTGTAATCAGAGTTTTGTTTACATAATAAATATATGAGATTCCACAACTTTTCATGATTTAGTTCTTAAAAAGTCTATTAAAATATTTTCAGTTGGTGAGTGATCTCATGAGTTGAGATAATGAATCACTACTCAATGAATTTTCCATATGAAAAACTGAAATTAAAAGTAGAAGTAAAATTTTAAAGATAAAACACAACAAAAACACATAAAATCCTTTGAATTTAGTATTAATTCTTAAGTGTGCTTCCATGCTATATGGTGGGATGATTTCTATGTCCACCTAGGAATAAGCACCATAGATTTTCAAAAGTGTTCTCATGTCAAAAAATGTGGTTCAAGTAAAATTTCAGAGTATGATATTGTGCAATAGCTGAACTTAATATGTAGAAGTAGTAGTTTTTGATCATTATATTAGTTGCTCATTGAATAGCCACCATATGATAATTATTTTGTAAAAAAGACACAATAGGTATTTTGAGTTATACTCATATAAAAAGCTAGTTTTAAAAGGATTATATTTTAATTAAAACAAATAATGATGCGTATTTTGAATAGGGGTTATCAAATTTAGAAATCTTTCATTTCAAAATACCTCTTTTCTCCACCAAATTAACCATGATTATTTTTTAAAATATGCCATATTTTGCCCCAAAAATACCTTTTTACTGAGAATTAATGATGAGTTTGTGGCTTTCTTTTTGTTTTGTGAAATAAATTTTAAAGAATTACAAATTTCTAACTTTGATACCCCCTAATGAACTGACAGAATATTTCAATTCTATGTTGTTGATGAACAAACTAAGTAAAAAGTTGCAGGTTTGCTTTTTTAGTCTTTTTAAAAAAGGTTTTTACAGTAATAATTTACAACTGAACATTAACACATACTTCTTAAATAGAATATATGAGTTAAAAATTTATCAATCGTTTATTAAAAAAATGAGACACACTGATAGGTAAAAATTATATTATTCTGCTATTAAATTTCTAATTCTTTAAAGTAAAATCTCTTTGATATTTTTTGTAAATAGAAGATTTTATAAATCTTCTTGTAATTGGCCTTATAAATAAGAAATACTAGAATAAATATATTTTTTAAAGAAATGAATTTGGATAGAGAATATTTCAGCTCATCAGTACACATTTAAAATGGAAACTTAATGTTAAACTTTGGGGTTTTACAAAAATAGGGGGTATCAAAGTTAGAAATCTTCTGTTTCTAAATAACTCTTTTCTCCACCATATCAACTATGATTATTTTTTCAAATATGCCATATTATGCCTTAAAAATACCTTTTGACCAAGAATTAAGGTCAAGTTTGTGGCATTTATTTTTTGTTGGGAAATACCTTCTAAATAATTACAAATTTCTAACTTTGACACCCCCTAATATATATTTGATTGAAATATATTTATTTCATTTTTTAAAAAGATACCATTTCTGTCCTATGAGATTTCCCTTTTAATTTACACGTGAAAATCAAAAAAAATGTGAGGCTCTGAAGGATCTATATATTTTGTACTTAAAATGAACAAATTATTTTTTTGAATTAGCATAAATCTAAAAAGAAGATCTGAGACCTTTTTTATATGTTATAGTTGCATAAAAACGTTTTTAGTTATCTTCTTAATCTTTCATGGAGAAAAAAAAATAATTTCATAATATTATAAAATCAAAATTGAAATATTTTTAATAAAAAACTTCTCCAAACTGATTCATCATTTGTTTTTTTTTTTTAGAAATTTAAAGTATTTAATATAAATCATTTTGATATAAGAATATACTTATGTTTACATTTAAAAATATTTGATGAAACTTTTAAAAAAGTATTAATTTTCTCACAGTTTAACTTAGCTTGAACCACAGTTGGAAACAGGATCTCATTGTGAGTTCAATTTAAGTTCCACCAAAATTAAGATATACTATTTTAGGAAAATGTATATACTCATTGAAATGAAAAAACTTTAGTAAAAAAAAGGACTCAAAAAGCTTTTTATTTTATTTAATAGATTATAGCAAAGATATTGAGGAAGCTAAAATACTCATTTTATTAAATTTTGGGTTATCATGGCTAATTATTATTTTATGTACAGTAGTCATAGAAAATAAAATAAAGCAAAAGGTTTACAATATATGTCAATTAGTTTCATTATAAATATTTTTTTAAATTTATTTTTGAATTTTAAAATATTACACATCTCACTAAAATTGTTCTGAACTAAACTAAAAGCTCTATACATTCATCTAATAAAAGAAAAAAATGCATTAGCTCCATATTTTAATATAGGCTTTTTTACTTTTCCCAACTTGATTCAAAAGTTTACCAGTTTTACTGGTTTCTATCTTATGCATATTATTAGCAAAAATTTTGGAAAAGACTTTTTAAAAAATCAAACTAGTATTTTATGGCTAGTTTTTACACTTCTGTAGATATTTAGTCTCAATATTTGGTACTTATTACAAACATTAAATAAACCAATTGCTTGTATGCATTGAGGGGTAAAAAAAGAAATAAACCACTTCTACATGTTGTTTTTGATTGTAGAAAATGAGTTCTGAAATCAGAAAGGGTGAACTCCATTTTTTGGCCAAAAGATAGAGTCTACCATCAGTTTTTTTTCCACCTCATTTCACATCTTTTGAGCTCTATAGATTCCTTTCTCTACCTTTTTATTCCTTTGGACTTCATTCCTATATCTCTTCTTTTGATAAAAATCCCAAGGCAGTTACTGAAGTATCAAAAATTCATAATTAATTTTCCATACCCCTCACCCTTCCCTCCCCTCTCTTTTAACATTTCACCCCACCCCCACTACTCTTACTTTCCTTGTCAGTGTATCTAGTATGTAAGTATGATTTAATAGTATTTATTAATGCTCCTACTACTTATTTATAAATGATTTAGTGATTAAACCTCAGGAGAAGACTATTAAAATAGTTATACTCAAATAAAACTCACAATACTTGGATTTAAATGCATGCTAGTGGTAGAAAATAGATAAATAGAATATAGTTATGGCTTATATAATGATAATATCAATTTATAAAGGCTTTATGATATATTTCTAAATGATAATAATTGTGTTTAAATGTTTAATTGAATTTTAGTAAGTAAGTGATGTCTAATAACTGTCAAAATCCTCCCTTACTTATACCAAAATCCACTGCAGTGCACAGACCATCAATCCAGATGATGTCACTACTATCCCCAGCAGTTACAGCACAGTGAGGGCCCATCACCTCCCCATGGCTTCCACTTCAAGCAGATTCAACACCCAAACCTCCAGTAAGGACCCTCCATCACAATTAATGATAACACAGACCCATACCATAAATAGAAAATCTAGATAAAAGCGGATACCATAATGAAACAGGTAAAATAACTAATCCAAAAGGGAAAAAATGAAACCAAAAGCATATAAAAGAGAAAAATGAAGTTCCAAGCCCCCAGTAACTTCCCCAAGCATCCATATTAACCCAGAAATGATCTCCCAACCCATAAATCTGTGAGTATCCATCCAAGGAAGCAGATTAAGTTGTCCAAACTGAGTGTATGCGCCTGAAATAGATGTATATGCTTCAGTAGGTGTTGTGAATTGACTGAATACGTGCATATGTCCTAAAATAAGCAGAAAAACAAAGGTTATAGGCTATTAAGAGGCTAAAACCCACTTATAGTCCTAAATATACATAATATACTGCATATTTCACTGAATATCAGAGTTATGCATACATATAAGCTTATGTATGGCAATAATTACTTAATATCACTTAAGATAAATATATTAAGACTCTATTAACACCCTAATAAGTATTATTAGGCTATGGATAAGCTATTTAAACTACTATAATCTATATAATAGTGTAATAATTATATATATATGTATTATAACATATATATAATTGTTTTAACCTTATTTTTAAGATATAAGATTAATGTGTTTAAAGTTATCTTTTTTTAAACATAAGAATTACTCAGTCCTGGAGATACCTAGGCTGACATTCCTCATCATCTATACTCATCCCTTTCTCACTCCTCCCTACCCCACCCCACCTCTTTCACCTCCCACCTCAACCTTTCCTTTCCACCCTTTAACCCACCAAGCCCTTTTTAAGATATCCTAAACCTCTCACTTCCAAATCTAACCCTCTTGTTCTCCATCACAACCATTTAAACTCAAATCATCTTGATCCTTTTGCTGCTTACCCCACCTCTTTAGCTTGTCAATTCACCCCTTTTTTCCATATAGAGAAAGAGGGGTGAGAAGGAGATCAGTTAAAGTTATTTATAGTGATATGAGATATATATGAGTGGATAGGGGATCAAAAGGGGTAATATTTTTAACAAATTGATTTAGGTGAGGTGAGGTGGAGAAGGGGGATAAAAGGGGTGGTGAGGGGAGAGGACTGGGTAAAGTAGCACTAAATTTAAGAAAGTGAGAGAATGTGTGAGGGGAAGCATATGGGACGCACAAAAGAGGGGAAGAAAGTATTAGGAAGGAAAATTTTTAAAGATAATAAATAATATACATATAGAATAAATTATAGAGAATTGAAAATGAAATGGCATGAAACAAAACAAACATATAACTATTGTGCAAAATTTTTGGATAGGGATTTCAGGTAGTTTATTGTCATAATTAACCCCATCATTTTTGCTGTTAATCCTCCTTAATATTGTGTAATATTCAGTGTTATATTTCACTTTTTAGTCTTTTATTTTAAGGTATTACATGGATACATTCTCTTTTTTGCTTATTCTTTATTTTTGATTGATTATCTCTATTACTACAGGATTTTGGCAGGTCATATCATTTTAATTATATTATTGGTCACTCTTTTTGTTTTTGGAAAGGTGTTTTAACTAGAATGAGGCATCATTAGCCGTTTATAGGGCTGGTAAATCAAGGGGCTCATTGGGGGAATTATTGGGTATAAATAGAGGGGTTTTTTGGTCTTGTCTTCTACATTCTTTATTATTACAATTGAATATATAACCAATAAAAATAAAATAAGAATCAATAGAACTTATAAAGTCTTTGAATAGTATCTGAATTTATTAAATCTATTTTTCTACCAACTATAAAGATTGTAAGCCATATATAATTAGTGAGATTAGAATTACTGAGACCCTTATTTTGAGTTATATTTTAATAATTATTGGATCTGAAGTACAGTATTCATATAGGACCTTTAAAACCTTCTATAAAAATGACTATTCAAAATATTTAACATCTTTGTACTTAAACTCAACCTGACACAAATACTATGATTCCATTCTCACTGGTCTTTTACTGACCAAAATACTATGATTCTTTTCTCACCACAAGGTCCACCAAGCTTCCCCCTAAATACTCTACCAATGAGACCCTCTAATATTCCAACTCCTATTTATCTTCAATGTATCAGCATCACAACATTCAAATAAATTTCCAACTCTTTAAATCACTTCAAAAATTATCAAAATTTTCATATTTTTTCAGACTATTATTGCACCTTTATTTCCAGTCTTTAAAATCTCCATCATTAACCTTTTTCATCATATCCACCTTTCTTTAATCCTAAAATAAATTTAACCATTGTGGCAGTCATAATTTTAGTGTGCAACTTAAGGTTATTAAAAATGGATTATTGGGGAGTGAATATTGAGATTAGAAAAGCGAATCAAATTTTAAAATAGTTATATTAAATAAATTAAATATTAAAATTGGTTTAAAAGGGTTAACTTTATGGGTCAAGATTTAACCAATAATTACTGGACAGGAAATCAAAGTATAGGTTCAAGAGTGCATGTAAATAAAATTCAGGAGTCTTAAGAAACTTTAAGAATTATTTTTGAAATCTTTACTATTTTTCTACTATTTTTAATAGTTTTATAAAATATTTTTAATTATTTTTAATTTTTTATAATTTGCTTAACTCTGATAATTATTTACTAGGTGAATAGGGCTTTACAGGCTACAAAAATTAGGATGGAATATAAAGGAGAAGTATCTCTATCATCTGTAATTTTTCTAGATTTTTTATAATATTTTAAAGGTTCTAGTTGAGTCCAGAAGTCTGTGCAAGCTCCAGACAAGCTCCAGAATGCTCCAGTTAGGGAAAGTAGGGCACGTGACATGCTATGCATATAAAGCCTGTAGACTTGAAATTAGACAATATATAACAATTTTTATCTTAGAAATTATGTAAAAACCAACCCCAACCATGCATGTTATAACAATCATTTCTTATATTCATAAAAAATTATAAAATTGTAATACCCTTATAAATATAACACTTTAAAATAAAAATTTATTAAATTAATTAATCATCATAAATTTTAACTTATAGGGTACCATTTTAAAGGTCTTATCACCAGGGACTAGATTTTAACAACTAAATCTTATAAACATAAAAGCTTCATGAAAATATATTATTCAATAATTTATATAAACTTTCTTAATACTGCTTCACTTTTGTGTTTTTCAACCTTATTATAAAGAACACAGATTCTGAATCTCAACACTGTTAATAAAAATTATTTTATTGGTAATTTCTTGTCAAGTAGAATTTATAGCTTAGATAATTGAGAACTCTTTATTTACTTAAAGGAACAGGGTTTTCTTTGGTTTATCCAGCTCCCTTGGATTCTGATTACAGCAAGGTGATGTGGTAGACCAAATCTGGGTGGGCCTTTTGAGTGTGTATTTAGGGGTATATGGTATGGAGGGTATAGTTGGGGTTATGGTGTTGTTTTGGAATTTTGTTGGATGTTAGATGTTTGGTTGTGTTTTTGGAGGCTTAGGCTAGGTTCACTTATTATGTCTTGGCTTAATTTCCTTTCTTTTCTCTTCATTTTGGAATGTGTTATGTGTGATTAGCTTGTTTCTACATGTAGTTACAGTTTTTTGTTGTTTTAGAAGGTATTTATGTTTTTTTTGGGAATTTAAGGGCCTAATAGCAGCCCACCCACCTCTAAGTGGACACTCCAACATCAGGAGGCTAGCCTGCCTGTACATGTGGAAGCATCTAGAGGCACTTTTATGCATGTAGGAAGGTGAGAAAGCTGTATTTTGCAGGGAAATGGCCTGGGGTGGTCTGTGCGTGGATGTAAGGTGTATGTGTGGGAGATTTCTAACCAAAGGGGGCATCTTATCTCATTTACTTATCTCTTCTTTGTACCTCATCTTTGGTTGGTTTTGTGTGTTTTGTTAAACAAGATCCTATTTTTCATTTTATTTTATGTTAGTCTGTCTGGGGACAACTATCTTATCTTTCCAAGAAATCAAGAGTATTGATTAGAGGGACTAGCAAACAGATCTGCAATTTGCTGCAGCAGGTAAATCTTACTTATTTTTCTAAAGGGACAGGGGATTTTCTCTCTGGGTTTTCTCCAACTCCCTTATTCAAGGCCTATATCTAGGGCTAGGATTGTCTACAGAAACTGTAAAAGTCTTTCTACATTGGTGGTGCCCAACGTCAGGTTCAAATTTCTGGTTTTTAAATGATCTTACTTGATATCTGGACTATCCTAGCTTGCAAGAGGCTTATTTAATGAATTCTTATTATATTTTAATGGTTTAATGTTACAATTTTAGGATTTCTTCTGCTGCAGGACCTGGTGTTTCTCTTCCTGTCAGTTCTTCAGTCAGTATTATTTCTTGGGATGGGCCCAAGTTTAATGGGGAAGAAGTCAAATGGTTTTTAAATTAATATGAAGCTGCTTCTGCTGTTTATTGGGCTTCAAATTTGGACATGGTGAAGCAGGTTGGGTTCTTTATTGTTGATAGAGAGGTAGAATTGGAGGTTATTTAGATGGAAGGTTATAAAAGGTGGGATTGGTTAAAATTTTCAAAAGAAATGGTTGATAGATGGGGAGTTTGGTATAGTATGGTGGACCTCAACAAAATTTTCAGTGAATGGAAAGCTTAAGGTGGTGTTTCTAATATGGTAGACATCAAGAAGCTATGTAGGTATTTTACTGAAGTGGTGGATTATATAGTTCTGATGGGGGAGATTCATCATGAAAATCAGGCAAAGGATTTTTTTTGGTTAGAATTTAGTAGGGAAATCAGGATAGAGGTTTTGAAGGAACTGTCTAGTAACAACAAGATGAAGGACATGCTAAATAGAGAACAGAAACTACAAGCTTTAGAGTTCATCAAGGACAGCATTCAGGAGTATTTAAAATTAATGTATTTAGGCAAGTATCAAGAATCATGTACTCAATATGTGAGCAAGGTTAGTGAAATTTTGGCCAAAAATAATGATATTATGGTCAAGGCTTAAGAGGAAAAGAACGCTCAGCTGTGTCATTCTCTTGCTAAGTTTGAGGGGGTTGTTGATAATAAAATTGTGGATCATTTAGCTTACTTAATTAAGCAGCTCATAATATTTATTCAAGAAACTAAGAAGGCCAGAAGAGCACCTGTGGCTTCATCTTCTACTTATTTTTCTTATCAATATAGGGGTTATGAGAGGAGGAGATATGGCTTTAATGGAAATGGTAATGGTGGTAGTAATGGTAATGGGAATGGTGGAAATGGTTATAGAGGTGGTTATGGCAAACCTAAGGTTTTCTCCTATTTTAATAGAAGGGGGCAAAAAGTGGTAGATTGTTATTTTTGAAAAAGGACTTACAGGCTGGTAGAGTAAAGTTTTATGGAAAGGTTTATAAATTCCCAGATAGAATTTTAATCAAACCCAGTCGCAGGAAATCATCTTCTGGTTTAGTTAGGAGGAATTTAATGGCTGAAAGGAGAGCCAGATTTGAAGAATTAACTGGTGATGATGATGATAATACAAAATGTGGAAAAAAGAATGGTGGTGCTTATGGTAGAAAACTAGATAAGGGAAGAGAAAAGGAAGTAAGTGAGGCCACTTTTACAAATTTATATGGTGGATTGGAGTTGGGAACGGTTGATAGAGTTGATGGCAACTGTATGGTTGATGAATATGATGTTTATTCTGCTAGAAAAGCAACTGCTAATCAAGCTAAAGGTAGCATTCAGAACCAACTTAGGGCTAAACCGGGCAAGGCTGAAATTAAGAATATATAAAAGAAACCTTACACCAAGGATAAAAATTATAATTTATAAAATGCAGAAGGGAATGGCAGATTTAGGGCCTCCCAGTTATGGAAAATTTTAGTTAAACAATGAGGCAATACCTTTGGATGAAGAATCTAATTCTGGGGAAGATGTACCACTAGTTCCTCTTCACAGACCTAATTTTTCTGGTTCTACTCCTATTGAAAGGGTAAGGAGAACCAGTGATGGATCTGTATTGGTGAACGAAGCTGGTGATGGAGCTAGTGTTATGGTAGATGAAGATGCTATTATGGGGGGTTAAGATGGCAATGTGGGTCCTCAAGAGGTTCCCAGGGCCGAGGTTGTTAAAAGAAAAGTTCAATGTGAAATGCCAGTTGTATCTGGTCAAGAAAATGCTATGGAGATGTTTTTGTGTAGAGTGAATCAACTCCAGATTCCTTTATATTTAGGTGAGTTATTTACGATTATTCCTGCCCTTTCAGAGAAGCAAAAGAAGAATCTGAAAATGAGAAGGGTATCAGTTGGAGAGATGGAGTATATATGTGAATATGCTGAAAAGTTTGGAGAGTAAGCAGAAACTCATTTTTCTGCTCCTTTAGGGTATTTAATTTTTTTGTTAAAGGTTAAAGAGGTGAAGGCCCTGGTGAATACTGGGTCACAAATTAATTATATTTCACTAGAGTAAGCAACTATGATAGGCTTGACAATTAAAACTGGTACTAGTGGTAATTTAAGAGGAATATGTGGTCATTATACTAAACCTATGGGTACATCAGAGCATTTCAAGTTATGTGTTGGTGGATCTGTTTGAAGAGTGCACTTTTATGTGTCTAGAGGATCTGTAAAAACGGTTTTTGGTGGGCCCTTTTTTATGGACTTTGAAGCTAGGATAGGTTATTAGAGTGCTATGGAAATTAGTTAAGAGATTACTGGTGACAATATGAGAAGGCTTCATTTACAATTGGCACCTCCAGGAGATGATGACAAGGCAACAAGACCTGGTCTTACCACAATGAGTAAGTGTTTCTCTTTCACCAAGAAGAGGAAAATAAAAAGGTCAGATTTTGGTGGATTAATTGAAAATGATAAGTATGAGTAACTTCATTTTTAAGGTAGTAAGGGCTGATTGCTCTAATGTTGAAATCTATCCTCAAGAAGAGATCCCATATCAAAATAGTTAAGCTCACTTGGAGATAATTCAAGTGGATTCTCAATTATTTTCTGTTGATATTTCATTGTAATGGCATTATGTGTTGGATTTTTCTATATGTTTATTATCTTTATAAAATTATTCTATAAAATTTTAAAATGGCTCAATGGAAAAGATGTAATATGTTATGTTGGATAAAAATTGGAAAGCAAATTTGGTAAATTATGGTGATATTAGTGGTGAATTATTTTATGGCCTCCAGAAAGAGGATAAACTGATATTATCATATCAAAATTAACAAAAAATATTAGCATAATTTAATCAAAAAAATAATATTTGTGATGATTCTATTTCTTTCCTCCAAAAAGAGGTAAAACTTCCAACTTTATTTAATTGAGATTTTATGGTAAAAGATGTAAGTGAAAAAGGTGTTGGAAGGTTATATGATAAATTAGAAAAAGGAAAAGGGGGTGGTAGTGATAAAAATGAAGATTTTGAAAATAAAAATTATGTTTCAAATTACTCTATTTCTGATTCTGGTTCTGAAGATGAAGAAAATTCTAATTAAAAATTATATAATGGCAAAACTTTAATGGATCAAGTATCTCAAGTAAAAGTTGACATTGGTGCAGAAAAACATAAAAAGGTAGCAAATAAAATAAGGCCAATTAAAAAACATTTCCGGCTGAATTGAATCCACCTTTTATGATTTCAATTCTATAAAGAGATCCATATGACTGTTCTTTAGTCAAGAACACCTCTGAATTTTCTGAAACTTCTAGGATCACTGTCAAGATATTAGAGGCTGTTAATTTTGGACCTGAAGGATAGCTTTCAGGTGAAGAAAAAAGGTTGTTGTTGGATTAAATGGTTAAAAGGGAGAATTCCATTTTATTTTTAGGAGAGGAGAGAGGTGCATTAAAGCATTATTATGGGGGGCCCTACAAGATTCCACATGTTTCCCATGAACCATGGAAACAGACACCAATTCCTATACCTGCCACTTTAAAGGAAGCCTATATCAGAGTCATTAGAGAAAGAATTCAAACTGGATTATATGAACAGTCATCATCAAGTTATTCAAGTTCATTATTCTGTATTAAAAAACCTAATGGAAATCTTAGGGTAGTTCATGATTTAAGAGAACTTAATAGGGTTATAATAAAAGATTCAGGAATACCACCTAGTGCAGAGATGTTTTCAGGAAGAATGTAATACGGTTTAGGAGATATAATGGGGGGATATGATGAAAGAGAGCTGCATCCAGGATCAAGACCAATTACAACTTTTGATACTCGACTTGGACAATTATAGCTAACAATATTATCTCAAGGAGCAACAAATTCAGTTGCTGTTTATCAAGATCAGATGGTATGGATTATACAGGACAAAATTCTACAATATGCTGGTATATTTATTGATGATGGTAGAATAGAAGAACCCTCAACAGGCTTTGGTAATGAAGTATAGAAGGAGACTCCAGGAATATTCTGTAATTCAAGAGAGGATTTTTTTAGGATAGAAGAGGCTGGTTTAATGATTTCAGGTTTTAAATTTTCTTGTTGTGTGCCAGATTTGGAAATCTTTGGTTATGTGTTATGTAGAGAGAGTAGAATTATTTTTAAGAAGAAAGAAAAAAAAATTCAGTCCTGGCCAAGACTCAAGAATACAACCAAAGTCAGAGGGTTTTTAGGTGTATATGTTTATGTTAGAATGTTTATCAAGGAATTTTCTTCTTTGGCTGCTCCTTTGAGACAGCTGACTAGGAAGGATGCTGATTGGGAGTGAAATAAAGAGTGTGAAGAGGTGATTATTAGGTTAAAGAAGTTAGTTGGGGAAGATATTATCTTGCACAAGTTAGATTATGGGAAAGATACAGGCTGGATTATTTTAGAAGTGGATTATAGTCAAATTTTTGCTGGGGAGATTCTGTCTCAAATGCATAAAGCTGGTTATATTAGACCAGTCAGGTATGAATCTGTGGTTTTCACTGAGGTGGAATCAAGATATTCTCAACCATAATTAGATATTTGTGGTGTGGAACAAATCTTAAAGAAACTTCAAAATATTTTATGGGGACAACACTTTGAATTGCAAGTTGATGCAAAATCTCTGATTCAAATGATCAATTCCACTAGTTTTCCAAACAGGCTCATGACTAGATGGGTAGATTTTATTCATAATTTTTTTTGATTCAGTTCACATGCCTGGAAAACATTTACTATGTCTGATGGCTTATCAAGAAGACCACCTACTGAAGATGATTCTGACTCAGAGGAATTCGATGAAGATATACCTGTAATCAAGGCCAGTACAAAAGGTGCTGAAGACTTTCCTTACCTCCCCCATGAGGTTAAACTGGCAGGATTAAGATCTGTGGATAAAGATGATGAATACCTCCAGCATGAGGATAAACTGGAAAATAATAGAAATATGGTATATTATGTGCTTGGGGAGTTTGATGATGGTGTAGATGAATTTGGTAAAAAAAAAGGTTGGAGATTTTATTTATATGAATGAGGATGGTGAAATAGTGTAGGATAGTAAAAATCTTTTAAAGAGAGGTTGGGTTTTCATAAAAATTTGGTTAAAAGGAGGTTGAAAAAAGATGAATATGATGATTCTGAAAAGGGAAAAAAAGGGAAAGAAAAAAATATGGTAGCTAAAAGGTTGTAAGGTTCAAAGATGGAAATTTTAAAAATCTTTTATGATAAAAGGTAAATTCAAGCTTTAAAGTTACTGGCCCATTCATGTGCAGGTGATTTAGGAAATAGGGAAGTTCCCATAGAAATAATATTAATGGATTTTCAAGATAATCTCTGGGGAAAGACTGGATTTTATTATAAAATGGTTAAATATTTATTAACATTAAAAAGGCCTGCTAATATTGATAATGATGATTGGGTGGCTATCAAAAGGAATTCACCGGCATTTTATCTCTCTAGAAGAATATTGATGAGGAGGTATCCAAATCCTCAAGTAGTTAGTACACAAAATAAAGGGCAAGAATTAATTGTGAAATCACTGCATGAAGATCTTGGGCATAGAGGAATTGGTAAAACTTATAGAAAAATTGCTGATAGATTTTGTTGGCCTGGTATGAAGTTGAATGTTTAAAAATGGGTTCAGAAATGTGAATAATGTCAAAGGAGAAGTTATTTAAGGCCAAAAGAACCTGGAAATGAAAATGGTGAAAATACTCTTTTTGGTAGGGTTATTTTGGATGCTGTTCATATAAAGGAGGGGAGATATAAATGTTTGATTGTAGCCAGAGATGATTTAACTGGTTGGGTAGAGGCTGCACCTCTTATTAATCTGAATGGCAGGAGTGTGGAAGATTTTTTGATGAAAAACTGGGTATATAGGTATGGAGTGATGAAGCTCATAACTGTTGATAGAGGTCCTGAATTTGGGACTGATTTTAGAGAGGCTATATCAAAAGCTGGATGAAAGATTAGGGTAGCGACCCCATATTATCCCAAAGCTTAGGTAATAGTAGAAAGAGGTCATCAAGTTATTAAGGATACTTTAGTTAAAATGTGTGGAACAAGTGCTTAAAAGTGGAGGCACTATTTGCCATTAGTTTTATTTGCTGACAGAATCACTTCCAAAAGGACAACTGGATATTCACCATAAAAACTAGTTTTTGGACAGAAAGAAGTTTTAATAGTTGATTTAGAGGCTGAATGATATCTTGGAGTAGATTGAGAGGCAGTTAAAAATACTCAAGAATTATTATGTGCAAGAATGGTTCAGTTAGAAAAGAAAGAAAAGGCATACACCAAAATGATGAATATTAGGAATCAGTCAGTCAGATATTAGGATAAGAGGTTAGCTCATAGATTAAGGAAACATTTGAAAACTGGAGATATGGTCTTGGTGTATAATAGGATTTTAGAAATTCAGTGGGGAAGAATGTTTGCAGATAGGTGTAATGGACCCTACAGAGTTAGAGAACAGGTATCTGGAGGTTCATATTTGCTAAAAGATTTTTATGGTGTTGTTTTGAAGAAGAGGGTAGCTTCTGATAAAGTCAAGTGGCTTTATCTTAGGGGCACTGGGCATGACAAAGAATAACTCTGAAATTAGGATAAACTACAAACTATAGTTACAAAGTCTAACACCAAAATGAGGATAAACTACTAACTATTTTCGTGCTTTTCCAAAGATGCATAGGCCTTTGGAATGAGTATTTGGGGGTATTTGGTATGTAGGCTTTATTTGGGGTAATGGTGTTTATTATTGGTGTTCTGTTATTATTTAGGTATCTAGTTGTATTTTTTTAGGCTTAATTTATTGCCACTTATTATGTCTCAGCTTATTGTAATTTCTTTTCTCATCATTTTGGTGTGTGATAGTTTAAGAAGAAAGTTAGAAGAGTTTATCCACCATCTGGGATATCTGGATCTCTGGCTTCACTCTTTGTGTTTTTTTGGCGGGGTTGTGAAAAGGTTAGTTCTTAATTGACCTCAACTCTTGTTACTGTTTCTCTGGTATAGTCTTGCAAGCTATATCAAGTATTATTTCTGTCTCTGGTGTGGATTTGCAACCTACATCCAGTATCATTTCTTTCTCTGGTGTGGCCATTGGTCTAAATTTCAGTTCTTTGGTCTGGTAGTCTGTCTGGGGATTACTTTATTGGCTCATCAAGAAGTCAAGTGTGTTGGAAAGAAGATTTATTAAAAAATACTCAATTAAACTAGAAAGTAAATCTCACTTTTATTTTTCTAAAGGGACAGGGTTTTTTCTCACTAGTTTTTCTCCAAATCCCTTGTTCAAGCCTATAGCTAGCACTATAGGTTTTTCTACATTTCTGGCACCCAGCTTGGGGGTATTAAATCTGTTGGATTCTTGGGATCTCTGTTGATACAGGCTTCTCTCTTTGGTGGATCTCTTTTGGTGCATTTTGGATTTTGGTGCTATATCTCCTTGTGGTTGGTACAAGGTTCTTACCTTCTGTTTGATTTGGTCCCTCCTAGGTCTCTAAGGCTATTGTGGGGACCTTGAATATTTTTGGCACAGATTAGAAGGTGTAATTGGAAATTTGTAGGATGGTTAGGATTCAGTCTTGGGATGGGTCAAGGTTTTGGAGGGCGGATGAAAAGGGGTTTTTGGCTAGGTTTGAGCTGGCTGCTGATATTGTTGGGGCCTCACTGTTGAATATGGTTAGGCAAGTGATCTTTTTCATTGGTAATAGGGAATTAGAGAGGGAAGTTGCTGGTACGGTGGGATATAGGAGTCAGGATTAAGGGAAGTTTAAGATGGAGATGGTAAAAAGGTGGCCCACTACTTTCTCAATGGTGGATTTTCAAGGGATTTCTAGGAAATGGGAATTGGAAGGTTGTGTAACTTCTCTTTTCCAGTATGGGGAATTTATGGAGGATTTTGGGGAGGCTCTGGATTATCTGGTATATAATGATATATTACCACATGAAGATGGGGCCAAGTATGTATTTTGGAGTGCCATGGGTATGGATGTTAAGGTGGAAGTTCTGGATATTGTTTTCAAGGATGATTTGATGATGTACCTTCCAAATGAGGAAAATAGGATTCCTGCTATGGCTTTTTTAAAGGAGGTTACTTTTGGATATTTGCATGGTATGAAGGATAGGGATGTGGGTTCTGGAGAAGAAATACTGTTGGATGGAGAGGTTCAGAAGACTGTGGTGGAATATTTAGCTTCTGGGAAGGTGTTGAAGACATTAATTGTAGAAGATGGTGATTCTGATGATTTTTGTGAAAATGATTTTTATTTTCCAGAGGAGGCCATGGGATCTCAGGAATGTGCTACACTGGATGTTTTGGAGATATATGCACTAGAGGATCAGTTTATTTCCTCAAAGTTGGATGGATTATGTGGGGGGGGGGGGGGGGAGAAACATGGCTGATCATGATCAGGTGTTTTGAAATGTTGAGAAGGAATCTGTGGTGGATGTGTCTGTTGAATTTTGTGATGGGCAGCAAGATTCTATCTTGGATATATTGCTCCTTGAGGAAGATTATTTTCAGGTGGCTCCTTCAAGATCAGAAGATGTATGCATGGAGGAGGATTTTTAATTTGATGTTACTGATTCTATTCTGGAGAAACTTTTGGATTCTCAGAGTAATTCTTCACTGGATGATTTGGATCTTCATAAAAAAGATTCTCAATTGGTGCTTTCAAGTTCAGAGAATGGAAGTAGTGGCCAGGATCTCTCTATTGGAAGTTTGGATGTTCAGAAAGATTATGTTCTGGATGTATGTCTGCTGGAGCAATATAATTCCAAGCTGGTTCCCTCAAGATCAGGAGATGGTTGCTTTGGGGAAGATTAATCTTTCAGTGTTCTGGGTCTTATTTTGGAGGAATTTTTGAAATTTCAGAAAAAATTTGTGATGGATGATTTGGAATTAGAGTCAGTGGATTCTCAGCAGCTTCACTCAAATTAAGAATGTTTTTGTAGGGGGGAGGGAAAAATTATTGATAATTTGAATTTACATTACATGGAGGAGATCATTTGGGATACTCATTGTAGAGAAATTAAAGATGTGGCGACTTCTCCTTCATTCTCAATGATGCAGAGTTTTTGGAACCTGGGATTGAAATTGGTGGTAAAGTTAGCCTATGGAGAAGGATGAAAGATTTTTTTGTATGTCTGATGTTGGGATATCAGAATTGAAAGAGGGGATTAGGGGGTTCAGGCCCAAAAGGAAAACTTATTGGTTTTAACTTGAGGATTTTAAGAATATGATTCCTCTAAAAAAAGGATAAACTACTTAATTTGTCTTGTTTTTGATTAATTTGATCTCTATGTTTTTGGTCAGGATTTTCTTGTTTTGACAAATTTTTAACAGTCTCTCTGGTTCAAGTCTCTCTCTCTATATATAAAATCTTAGTATAATTAAGATGGAAGAAAAAAAAACTCAAGTGAAGATGGATATTTTATTTAAAGTAAAATGATGATAAAAATGATGATCATTGGTTTTATTTAACCTCCAGCATGAGGTTAAACTGCCATTTCAATAATTTTAATGGTTTTGGTTTTTTATGGGAGAAGATTTGTGATGGAAAATTCTTTTTTTAGAAGGTACCCAAGAGTGGGCTTCTAGATTTGATTTTTGCAAGAGTGGGCGTAACTGGTGGGCTGGATGCTCTATCAACAGGTACCCCAGATTTTCTGTTTCCAACCCCTTCTTATAATTTTGTTGAACCCTAGTTTTGGTTTCCTTTTGCAGGTATTGGTCCTCTATGAATTTAAACTGGAATTTTTTGGTCTTCAAAATCTGGTCTTATTCTGGTGTTTTATGTTAATTGGTTGAATTATTTGTAGATGTATGTTTCTGGTTAGAAGGTACCCATGGGAGGTTCTTCTAGATTTTATTTTTGAAAGTGTGGGGGTAACTGATGAGCTGTCTTCTCTGTATAACCGCTACCCCAGAATGTCTGTTTCAAGTCCTTGGTTTTAATTAGTTGAATCCTAGTTCTCTGATTTTTTATACTGGTTTTTAGTCCACTATGACTTTCAACTGGATTAAAATGGATTATAGGTTTTTAGATCATTCCGGTGGTTGATCACTGGTGGTCTCCCATCATTTTTACCTATTGGAGGGAGCCCACCCAGTGATCTTTTCTTTGGACTTGGATCTGCTTCTTTGAAGTGATGTGATGGAATAATTATAGTGGTTCTGGATTATTTTCTTTTTCTTCTCTTTTTTTCTTTTATTTTGTTAGTGAAGGTTTTTTTATAAAATAAAAAAATTCTTGGGTGTACCACATCAGGGTCAACTGGATGAGGCCAATAACTGGTGAGGAAAGGCTCATCAATTTGCCAGGCAATTCTATATTTCTTTTTTATCATTAAACTTCATATTTCCTTTATTTATTCATTTTATTTACTTTCATTTTCAACAAGTTTTTCTTTATATTATATTCTTTAAATGTATTAAAGGTGTATCCACATCAAGGTGCACTTGAATGTGGGTAAGGTATCAGGGGATCAGCTCATCAATTGGCTGGGGGATACCATTTGTAATTATTATTTATTTTATCTTATTATTATTCATTTCATTTTATTTTCTCAGCTCTCATATATATTTTGGGCGATTTTGTTTAATTCTTTACAATTTTTTTTTGATATGTTAGTAGTTTTAAGTAGTAGTCTGTTAAAAATAAAAATAAAAATAAAAATAAAATAAAAATAAAAAATAAAATAAAAAAAATAAAAAATAAAAAATAAAAATAAAAATAAAAATAAAAATAAAAATAAAAATAAAAATAAAAATAAAAATAAAAATAAAAATAAAAATAAAAATAAAAATAAAAATAAGAATAAAAATAAAAATAAAAATAAAAATAAAAATAAAAATAAAAATAAAAATAAAAATAAAAATAAAAATAAAAATAAAAATAAAAATAAAAATAAAAATAAAAATAAAAATAAAAATAAAAATAAAAATAAAAATAAAAATAAAAATAAAAATAAAAATAAAAATAAAAATAAAAATAAAAATAAAAATAAAAATAAAAATAAAAATAAAAATAAAAATAAAAATAAAAATAAAAATAAAAATAAAAATAAAAATAAAAATAAAAATAAAAATAAAAATAAAAATAAAAATAAAAATAAAAATAAAAATAAAAATAAAAATAAAAATAAAAATAAAAATAAAAATAAAAATAAAAATAAAAATAAAAATAAAAATAAAAATAAAAATAAAAATAAAAATAAAAATAAAAATAAAAATAAAAATAAAAATAAAAATAAAAATAAAAATAAAAATAAAAATAAAAATAAAAATAAAAATAAAAATAAAAATAAAAATAAAAATAAAAATAAAAATAAAAATAAAATTAAAAATAAAAATAAAAATAAAAATAAAAATAAAAATAAAAATAAAAATAAAAATAAAAATAAAAATAAAAATAAAAATAAAAATAAAAATAAAAATAAAAATAAAAATAAAAATAAAAATAAAAATAAAAATAAAAATAAAAATAAAAATAAAAATAAAAATAAAAATAAAAATAAAAATAAAAATAAAAATAAAAATAAAAATAAAAATAAAAATAAAAATAAAAATAAAAATAAAAATAAAAATAAAAATAAAAATAAAAATAAAAATAAAAATAAAAATAAAAATAAAAATAAAAATAAAAATAAAAATAAAAATAAAAATAAAAATAAAAATAAAAATAAAAATAAAAATAAAAATAAAAATAAAAATAAAAATAAAAATAAAAATAAAAATAAAAATAAAAATAAAAATAAAAATAAAAATAAAAATAAAAATAAAAATAAAAATAAAAATAAAAATAAAAATAAAAATAAAAATAAAAATAAAAATAAAAATAAAAATAAAAATAAAAATAAAAATAAGAATAAAAATTAAAATTATAATTAAAATTAAATTAAAATTAAACTAAATGATTTTTATATGTATTTTCAAATTATTATTGTTTTCTCTATTTATTAATTTATATTATTTTCTGTTTTCTATAATTAATACCTGAAAGAAGAAAATTTTAGAGGTTGGTTTGGGGTGTGTTTGCATTTTTTTTCTTGTTGGGATTGGAGGATGCTCTGTGGTTTTTAAATTTCTGTCTGCTGTTGAAATTGTAGGGGTTAAAATGGACTGGAACTGGTTTTGAAGGTAATGTTTGGGAGGAAGCAGAAAAGGCAGGGATAGAGTGTTGGAAGGTGTGCTTAATTATCCTGGACATCTTCCATTGGTTTTCAAGAAGTTTCTTTCTCAGGTTCTTTTCAAACTCATTCAGTGGCCCATGAAGAGAAAAGGCCTTAAGCATGTTGGAAAAACATCATACTTAGGTTTTGCTTCATATCTGAATAATTGTCAGGCTGAGGTCAAGTACAGAGACGTGAACTAGCTTGAATGGTCAGTTTTCTAGAAGATTTTTGTCAGCCAGGCTACTAGACTTACCCGGTAAAAAAATTAATTATTATACTGAGTTGAAGCCACACCATTCTTCTTAATAATAATTATTTATTTATTTACTTAAGTAGTACTTACAATTAACTAAGTTAAGCACATTAAGTAGTATAAATAAATAATATAAATAAAATGTCCCTTACAATTTTTACTCCCTAACACCGTGCTCAAAAGTATATGTCAAAGGGAATAAAATTATTAATAAATTTATAATATATTAATTTTAAAATAATTATATTACCTCAGTGAAAGATCTGTAATCCCGTGAAGGTAATATAATTGATTATTTATTGTTTAATAATTGTGACAGTCCAAGGAATTCAAACTTTGTTGCTAATAAATTTGATGCCCTTGTTGATGTACTAATTTATTATTTTTATATGTCATTTATGTACTCCTTTTTCTTGTCATTCTTTTCTCTCACACTCACAGTAGAGGGTGTAAATTCCTTATATTTTATTCTCTCATATTTTGCCTATAAAGGGCCTCTGATTTTGTGCTTTTCAATCCATTCTTTTATCACTTACTTTTATTACTACATATTACAACACAAACTTATATTTTATACTTTATCACATTAGTATTTACAATAGCGTATTTATAATCAATAGACGATAACAATATTAAAATCCTACCTCTTTTATTTGAGTAAAAAATCACTTAGATTAAGAAATACGTACCAGTCTTTGAGAGTCCATTTAAAACCTTTAAAATCCTTGAAAAAACTCCGTACCAAATCTTCTAGACCAAAAGCGTACCTTGACAATTGAGGGCTATCCGAATTATCGACGGCGCAACAATATTTGAGGCGTAATTGAGGGGACCATTGGTGTGCGAGTACCTGTAAAGGACGAGAGATCGAGAAAACGGGAAACGTCATACGTCACGTGACAAAATTTTTTGCTGCAAACGGGAATCGAACCGCGCTCCAAAAATTAAGTTCATATACTGACTAAATTTCGTATATATTGTGGTAATTATTGTTATTACTATTTGTGGGTTACTCTTCATTCTTCATTTGCTATGTATTTTCTTTTACTCAGCACTCTGTAAGTGGCATTAATTTTCTCATTTTACAGGGGGAGGTGTCTGGTAATTGGACTTTATTTTTATTATTATATTTTTATTTTATTTTTCCTGGTTGACCATAATAGAGCAATAAGTGTTCTTAGTCCCAGAGGTAATAAAATAATTATATTTTAATATTAATTATTATAATCTTTTCAGTTGACATTTGTCCTGATTAATTTAATTGTTCCAGTTGACAAATTGTCCTGACAATAATATTTTTAATTACTATATAATTAATATTTGATTACTTCAGTTGACTTTGAGTCCTGGTAGTTCAATAAATATTTTAATTAATAAAACTCATATTTAATTATTTCAGTTGACATTAAGTCCTGGTAATTAAGTGATCAAGTTTAATAAAATTTTAAAATAAAAACTTATATTTAATTACTTCAGTTGACATTAAGTCCTGGTAGTTAAGTTATCAGTTAAATAAAATTTTGTTAAATTAATAAAGTTTCATATTTGATTACTTCAGTTGACAATAAGTCCTGGTAATAAATTAGTTTATTTAAATCCTGAAAATAATTAATTAAAAATTATTAATAAAAATTCTAATTTATTTCTACAGTTGATTATATTATAATCCTGGTTTTAAAATTTTTTTATTAATAAATTAATTTTATTTAAGTTGATTTTTATCCTGAAAAAAGATTTTTTATTTTTTTTATTTTTTTATTTAATAAAAAATCAAAAATAAAGACTAATTAATCTTATTTTCTCTTTTCTTCATTTCAGTAAAATCTTAAAATGACTGACCAAAGTGGTTCTTCTGCACTTGAAGAAGAACTAGACTTAATTTATTATGATGAGCCTACTTCTTTAATTTCTCCTTTAAAAAGAAGAATTTCTCAAACTAATAAATCCTTGCCTCAAACAGGATGTACAGATGGAAGAAGTAGAAATCCTAGTGGACACAACTCAGGATCAGAAGCCTATGATAAACCCACCAGAAGAGTTTCCAAAAGGCTTCAGGATAAAAAAGATGCCATTGTCTCAGCAGGTAAAGAATCTGTCAACTCACATAAAGGAGCTAAGGACAGAAAACTTGAGACTAAAGGCAAGGGTAGATGCTCTGGAAGAAAAGGTGAGAAGAATAGATAACTTTCTTCAAGAGAAGAAGAAACCTCTTCCTCCCAGGGATCAACAACAATTGGCTCCCCAGTCCCAAGAAAAGGTGGAAGTGTCCAAGTGGCAGTGGGACTGGTTAAACACTCAGTGGGATTACCTGTCTCAAAATCAGCATCAGTTACCTCAGGCAGGTCTGTCAAGGCCCAACCAGGTCAACCCCACACCTTCCCACCCCTATCAAGGAGGCAAAAGAAGAAGAAAGCCCAATATGGTGATACCCAGCAAACCCTGGTACGTCCCTCTATTGATTCTCAAGTGCCTTTTCTTGTGGCTGATTCTGTTCTTTCAGGTAAATCTGAGAGGGAAGAAGACACCTTGAGACCAGTAGAGGCTGGGAGCAGTAGACAGATATCTCATATATCTAATCCATTACTTTTAATTGCTACCTCAATGATAAACCCTGACATGGCTGTAATTGATGAAACTCTTAACCCTGAGTTCTATGAGAGTCTGGAAAGTTACTCAGTTTCCTTACTGAGAAACACTCCAGATATAGCAAAAATTAATGATGAGTACTTGAGAGATATTATTGCCAAGCAAAATCATATAATGAACAATATGCAATTGACTCAGAGATATAATAGTTTGTTAACTGATCAGGGTTATCAAGCATTAATAAGTGAATCACAGAGAGTCTCTGATGAATTGTCTCATTACAAAGCAACCCATTAAAAGAAAGTTGCTTTATGGTAAAATATAAAAAATGATTTGTCTAAACTAAAAGATACTGTATCTGCCTGTTGCCAGGAGGTAGAGATAGATGAGATAAATCTGAAAAGATTGAATGACCATTTGTCATCTTCTCAAAACAAAAATCAGTTATCTTTTGCAACTATCAATGAGAGTTTATCTAGTCTTCCAAGAATGAAAACAAGACTAACAACCATTGAAGAAAAATTGAACTCATTGTTAAATGACCAGAAATATTCTGACATTTCTGCGAAGGATCATATAGTGCAGGATGCTCAAATAGTACCTGTGGCTAGTTCATCTAAAGTAAAAATAACTCCAGAAATACCTGTTGATAACACTGAGTTTCCATCAAAGACTGATGATGCACCAGGATCTGCAACAGAAGGATTAAACAATGAGATTTCAGCCCAATTAGAGAAATTACAGCTGCTTCTTACTCAGAAACAAGCTAGTACTAAGGAGACTCCTTCAAATAAAAAGAATTGGCCAAAACTTGACAAATATCCTACATTTGATGGTGATTCCTCCTCTGATTGGCAACAATTTATTAGCAGAATTGATAACTTAAAAAATTCTTACAAACTCCCAGATGAGGAAATTGTGTCCAAGTTAATTTCTTTTTTCACTAATGTTGCCCTGATGTGGTATGAATCTGTTCTCCTGGATGGGAATGACTACTCATAGGAGGATTGGAAGAAATTAATTAAAGCACAATTTGGTGGCTTCAAGTTCAGAATGGCTCAACAAAGGCAGTATGAGGAAACTAGATATAGCTCTTCTACTTATAAACCTATTGAGTTTTTAATGAAACTTGTGAAAATCTTAAGGGCAATGGACCCAAATATTGATTTTGATTTATGGAAGGACAGGATCCTTTAAAAATTACCAATGTCTCTGAGAGACTTGATAGTGGCTAGGAATGAGTTCTCCAAAGAACCCTCTTCTTTCATTAATACTTGCAATGAGATACTTCTAAACAATAAGTATGATGCCAGAAGATTCATTCCTAGGACCCCTTTGGAGAAACCCTCCACTTACCAACAGAAACCTCTGGAAAAGATTGGTAAACCTTCTGCCCCTGTTGCACCAAAGAAGTATGCAACAAACACTTGCTTCAAGTGCAACAAACCTTGGCAGAAAGGCCATGTTTGTGGCAAGAAGATAAATCTTGTAGAACAAACAGAGGAGCATGCTGATGACACAGTGGCACTGGATGATACATCAAGTGATTGTGCCAGCAATATTTCATATGAATCTCAACAAGAAATCTTGATGCTGGAAGAGGATATTCATTATTTAAATACTATTAATATTGATAATAATGCTTTGTCTACAGTTGAGGATTCTGAGATCATAAAGAACATTGAGGATAACTCAATTGTTATTGCGCCTCTCAAGGCACCAGTCTCGATTAATGGAACCAGCATTGAAGTTGTTCTGGATTCTGGAGCTGGAGGAAGTGTAGTTTCTGAAAGAGCACTTGCTTCAGTGGATCAAGACTATAAATCAAAACTGATGCCTATCATTTCTGAAAATTATAGAGGGTATGGCTCTGTTTTGTCCCCCATTGGTAAATACAAAGCCACAGTGTTTTTTAAATATAACCATGGTTTTGTAAGAGCTATTTGTGATTTTGTTGTCATGAAGAATGATAACTTAAGCAATTGGTTTATTGTAGAGAATGATATTTTAACCAAGTATGGCATAAAATTGGATTCCTCAAACCAATGTTTCACAATGGGGATGAATGGGAAGAGAAAATTTAAGATTTCCTCCCCTAAAAAATTATTGAAGCCAGAATTGAACACATGTAATTCTGTAGTTCAATGTAAAGGAAGATCTACAAAAGAGATGCATGCCCTTTTGTCTGAAATTGACAATGACTCTTTTGGAGAACAACTTTCTGGTGAGGATAAAGATTCCATCATTAACTTGATAAAATCTTTTCCTATGGCCTTTGCTCATGGGTCACATGAACTGGGATTAGTTAAAGAGGAAATGAAACTTTCATTTTCTTGCCCATTAACTGATATACCACCTAGTTTAAAGAAGAAGCCTTATCCTGCTTCCCCCACAAAGAGAAAAGATATTGAAGACAATATCTCTACCCTTTTAAAAATGAATATTATTTAAAAGGTAGTTGAAACACCTAAACATTGTGTTATCTCACCTGTCCTAATTTCTTATGAGAAAGATAAAGCCAGGTTATGTGGTTATTATAGAGCACTAAATACTTATACTGTTGATGATATCTACCCTTTATCTAGAATTAGCTCTCTACATGCTACCTTACAGGGTGCTAAATATATTAGCTGTTTGGATGGTAACAAAGGATATCACCAGGTACCTGTTGAGAAAAATTCTCAGAACTTTCTGATGATTTCCACTCATATGGGTATTTATAAGTATATTAGGATGCCATTTGGCTCTAAAAATGCCCCTTCAGTTTTCCAAAAAGTAATGGATAACACATTCCATCAAGAGATAATTGAAGGATGGCTGATGGTTTATATTGATGATATCATTATATTCTCAAAAACATTTGAGGTCCATATTAACCACCTGTGTAAAGTATTCCAGAAAATGGATGAAAAAAATATGACACTTGCTTTGAAGAAATGTAAATTTGGTTTTCATTCTTTAAAAGTTCTTGGTCATGTTGTTTCAGGCTTACAGATATGTGTTGACCAGAACAAAGTGGCAGCCATACAACAGGTGAAGGCTCCTACTACAGTGAGAGAGCTCCAAAGTTTTTTGGGAATGTGTGTATACTATAGACAGTATATTAAAAATTACCAAGTCATAGCTTTACCCCTTACCCAATTAACTAGAAAGGATGTTGCTTTTGTCTGGAATAGTGAAATACAAAGAGCCTTTGACACTATGAAACACTTTTTGATTTCAGCACCAATTCTTGATTTACCTGACTTTAATCAACCATTTGTTTTGTACACTGATGCCAGTTTCATTGGTCTTGGTGCTGCCCTCCATCAAAAACAAGTGATAAATGATAAAGTTTCAGAAGTAGTAATTTGTTATATTTCAAGAGCCTTGAGAAATAGTGAATTGAAATTCGGTGCTACTCAATTAGATTGTTTAGCTGTAGTGTGGGCTATAGAAAAGCTTCATTATTACCTAGATGACCAGAAATTTGAACTTGTCACTGACTGCAGTGCAGTTAAATCCCTTTTAAACTTGAAAACACCCAACAGACATATGTTCAGATGGCAGTTGGCTGTTCAAGAATACAGAGGGAGAATGACAATTATTCATAGGGCTGGTATTGTTCACTCAAATGTGGATATGTTATCTAGGTTACCTTTACCAAATAATGACTCTAATCCTGCGTATGATCCTGAGGATGAAATTATTCATATACATGGGATATATGTGGTTGATATGGAGGAAGAGCTATTACAGCTTATTCTGGATACATATGATAAGAACACTGACTTGAAAAAGTTATGCACCATATTAAATGATCCAAAGAATGCTTCAATACAAGAATTAATTAAAACCCTTCCACCAAAGTACCAAAAAGCTTTGGAAAAAGGTAAATTTTCAATTGATGAAGGATATCTATATTATAGAAGAAAGTTGAGTAATGTTATTGTTATTCCTCCTTCTATGAAAGTAATCATCTTGAAAATTTGTCATGATGACATTTTAGCTGGACATTTTGATGTTGAAAAAACAATGATCAGAATTAAAAACACTGCTTGGTGGGTTAATATGTCTGAAGACACAAAATTATTTGTTGAATCTTGTGACTCTTTCCAGAAATCAAAAAGATTAACTGGTAAAAGAGCAGGATTAATGCAACATGTTGAACCTCCTGATGCACCATGGCAGATAATCAACATGGATTTCGTAAAAGGATTACCTATTGCTGGTAAAGACAGTTATAACTCTTGTTGGGTTATTGTGGACAGATTCACAAAAATGTGTAAATTTATCCCTACCCACAAGGATTTTTCCACTAAAGAATTAGCTTTCTTATGGTGGTCTCATATGTTTAATACTGCTGGTTTTCCTAAAGCAATAATCTCTGACAGAGACCCTAAATTTACTTCTGAATTTTGGATGTCTCTGATGGATGTTTTTGATTGTGATCTGAAACTTTCTACTGCCCATCACCCTCAGACTGATGGTTTAGGTGAAAGAATGATTCAGACTTTAGAGGAAATGATAAGAAGATATTGTGCTTTTGCCCTTGAGTATAAAAATAATGACAGATTCACTCATGATTGGGTTACCTTACTTCCTGGGTTAGAATTTGCTTATAATAGCACTGTTCATTCTGTTACTCAATGAAAGCCTTTCGAGCTCTGGCTTGGATATGTTCCAAACACTCCTGCCCAAATTCTCAATAACAAAATACCTAAGTTGGATATACATCCTGGTGTAAAGTCTTTTCTTCAAATGCAACAACTTTGCAGAAATCATGCTCAACGATGTATTGAAAAATCATTTGAATATGAGAAGAAGAGATGGGACAAATCCCATAAAGAATACACTTTTAAAAAGGGTGATGAAGTGTTTATTTCTACAGTCCACTTCAACTTACAAGGTAATAACAAATTAAAAGATCCATTTGTTGGTCCATTTGTTGTCAGAAGAATGATTGGTGATAATGTAGTTGAGGTTATTCTGTATTCTCCATATGACAGAAAACATCCTGTTTTTCCAATATCTCTTTTGAAACCTTACACATCCAATAGTGATTTATTTCCAAAAAGGAGGGGAAGACCAAAGAAAACCCCAAATGAAATCACTGAAACAGCAGAAATTGAAAAAATTCTAAATGACAGAATAGTCACTGCTGAAAAAGGTACAGAATACTTATTTAGATTCAAGAATAAATCATCTGAATATGATTCTTGGATACCTGGGAAGGAGATATCTAATCTTCCTACTCTACTAAAAAATTATAAAAAGAAAAAATCATAGCATTTTTTTATTGTTTTTATAGAGTGAGGGAGTGTCATCCAGGCTACTAGACTTACCTGGTAAAATAATTAATTATTTTACTGAGTTGAAGCCACGCCTTTCTTCTTAATAATATTTATTTATTTATTTACTTAAGTAGTACTTACAACTAACTAAGTTAAGTACATTAAGTAGTATAAATAAAATGTCCCTTACAATTTTTACTCCCTAACACCGTGCTCAAAATTATATGTCAAAGGGAATAAAATTAATAATAAATTTATAATATATAAATTTTAAAATAATTATATTACCTCAGTGAGAGATCTGTAATCCCGTGAAAGTAATATAATTGATTATTTATTGTTTAATAATTGTGACAGTCCAAGGAATTCAAACTTTGTTGCTAATAAATTTGATGCCCTTGTTGATGTACTAATTTATTATTTTTATATGTCATTTATGTACTCCTTTTTCTTTTCATTCTTTTCTCTCACACTCACAGTAGACGGTGTAAATTCCTTATATTTTATTCGCTCATATTTTGCCTATAAAAGGCCTCTGATTTTGTGCTTTTCAATCCATTCTTTTATCACTTACTTTTATTACTACATATTACAACACAAACTTATATTTTATACTTTATCACATTAGTATTTACAATAGCGTAATTCTAATCAATAGAATATAATAATATTAAAATCCTACCTCTTTTATTTGAGTAAAAAATCACTTAGGTTAAGAAATACGTACCAGTCTTTGAGAGTCCATTTAAAACCATTAAAATCCTTGAAAAAACTCCGTACCAAATCTTCTAGACCAAAAGCGTACCTTGACAATTTTACTGGTCTTATATGAATACTGTAATACAAATTCAATGAGTATTAAAATATAACTAAATATAAGGGTCTCAGTAATCAAACCTCACTAATTATATATGGCTTACAATCTTTATAGTTGGTAGAAAAATAGATTTAATAAATTCAGATACTATTCAAAGACTTTATAAGTACTATTTATATGTATTGTACTTGTATTGGTTATATGTTTAAATTTTAATGATAAAGAATGAAGAAAATAAGACCATAAACCTCCTCCTCTTATACACGATCAGTTCCCCAATGACCCCTATGATTTACCAGCTCAATACATAGTTAATGATGCCTCATTCTAGCCAATAGAAATTTTCAGAGCCAAAAAGAGTGACTATTAACATAATTAGAATGATTTTACCCACCAAAACCCTGTAGTAATAGGGATAATCCATCAAAAATAAATAATAAGCAAAAAAGAGAGTATATGCATATTATACATTTATATAAAAGGCCAAAAAGGGAAAATTAAGACAAAATAATACTAAATAATAGGGGAGATTAAAAGTAGAAAATTTGGGGCTAATCATGACATTATACTACATGAAATCCCCATTCAAAAATAACCAAAATTGACTGAGAAACCACCTAAAAACCCAAAAAAGGGTGTGAGATGTGGGGTAACTACATGCAGTCCTGGGCAGGAGCTTGCACGGGTAAATCTTTGACTAATTTAGGCTAATTTAAGCGTGGTAGTGAATTAAAGTGCCAAGAGTGAGGTTATTAATGAAATTAGTGCATATAAAGAGGGTCAATGCATTTATAATTAAGCTAGGACACTAAATAAGTGCCTGTCACCTATTTTAGTGTGTTTCCCCACAGTGGGCATAGAATGTGGGGTAATTATAGTGTGAAAAAGCTAACTTTGCTAAAAATGAAGCTGAAGATATTCACATGGGAAAAATGCAGCCAGTATGTGGCCAGTACACAGAAGCCATTTCTGGCATAAAAAACACCTAATTTGAAAAGTGATATTTATATGCATTTAAGTAGCCAAAGAAATATTCCTAAATTAAACAAATTGAACTGTCAAAGCGCATTTTAAATATTCTTAAATCTATAGTGCATATAATCACCTTTTAAGTGAATTAAAGTGCATTTCTTGTTTTTTGCATAAAACAATCAAAATAGCAGCTTTAAGTGTACTTAAGAATTATGTAGCCTTATAATTAAGGCTCTTAAGGTTACGCTAGAATATTCCAACTTAATATTAAGTACATAAGACCTATAAAACGTGGATATATGCGTGTATATAAGGTGTTATAATGGCATATTTTGTATATTATCATAATTTTACTTATGTATACTGTTTGTGTACTCTAATTTATTGTTCCCATGTAAAGTTCATGTGTTTAACATAACTTATAAGTACTTTTTACTCAGCCCTGGGGATATAAAGGCTGAAAGTAGGATAGATTTGAAATTTCAATTTCAGGTATCCATTTATCAAATTCATTTGATTTACCCTTGAATCTTAATAAATACTCAGTTCCTTTCTCTTTAGTAAGAATTATTTTCTTTAGTATTTTTTCAATCTCTGCCTTTTCCATAATTTCATCAGGTTGCTTTTTAGGCCTTCCTCTTCTTTTTGGAAATAAGTCAGGATCATTTTCATGGTAAGGTTTTAATAATGAGATAGGGAAAACTGGATGTTTCCTATCATATGGGGCACATAATATGACTTCCACAGCATTATTACCAACCATTTTGCTTACTACAAAAGGTCCTACAAAGGGATCCTTCAATTTAAAATTACCTTTTAAGTTAAATGTAGTGTTGAAATAAGGACTTCATCTCCTTTCTTGAATTATAATTCTTTATGAGATTAATCCCACCTTTTCTTTTCATATTCAAATTCTTTTTGGATGCATTCCTCTGCATGATTTCTACACATTTGTTGCATATTAATAATGGATTTAGTACCAGGGTGTATATCTAACCTTGGTAACATATTTATTTGATTCACTGGGGTATTCGGTACATATCCCAGCCAGAGTTCAAATGGTTTTTTCTCTGTTACAGAATGAGTTGTGCTATTATAAGCAAATTGAAGGCCAGGAATTAATGTTACCCAGTCATGTGTGAATTTCTCATTTTCTATGTATTCTAATCCAAAGGCACAATATCTTTTGATCATGTCTTCAAGAGTTTGTATTATTCTTTCAGCTAAGCCATCAGTTTGTGGATGATGTGCTGTAGGCAATTTCAATTGACAACCTGATACTTCCATCAAAGATATCCAGAACTCTGAAGTAAATTTAGGGTCTCTGTCAGAGATTATGGCTTTGGAGAACCCAGAAGTATTCATCATTTGAGTCCACCATAGTAATTTCAAGTCTTTTGCAGATACCTCTTTATGGGTAGGGATAAATTTACACATTTTTGTTAATCCATCCACAATTACCCATCAAGAATTGAAACTTTCATCTATAGGGACAAAAAAGGGTGACTTGGGAAGCAAAAGGTGTGAGGTAAATAGAAAAAAGTTTGGAATGATGTGGAAGCGAAATGTTTGGGGTTGGGAGCAAGAATAGTGGGGTTTGAAGTGAAAGGGTTGGGTTTTTATCAAAATTTGTGTTGGTGTGAAGTGGGCCAGAAATTATGAGAATTGAGGTTTGAGGAAAATAAGGCAGGGTGGAGTGGGGAAAAATGGAAAGGGATAAGGAGAATTATTAGGTAAGTAAGAGTGGTAAGATGAGGTATAAAGTGAAATTTGAAAGGAGGAGAAAGTCCAGGAGTACTAAAGCTTAATATGGGGAGACTGGAGGGTTCAGTTAGAGTGTTGGGATGGTTATCTGAACAGGAGTTGTGAGAAGAAAATGGAAAGGGATGGAAAGGAATAAAAAGGAATGTGGAGAGGTGAAAAGAATGTAAAAATAGGTAGAAAAAAACTGGAGGTAAACTCTATTTTTCAGCCAAAAAATAGAGTTCACCCTTTTGGTTTGCAGTACTTATTTTTCACTTTTTTAAAAAAATGGGTAGCTCTGGTTTATTTCTATTTTTACCTCCAAATCCACACAAGATAAATCTTTGTTTGTTGTTTTTAATAAATACTGAATTTGGTGAGAGAAGATGCACTAGAATTTAAAAGTTAGCCATGAAATAGAATTTCAATTTTTTTACAAATTGTTTTACAGAATGTTTCTGAAAACTATAAATAAGACATAAAACCAGAAATATAGGTGTATTTTTGAAATAAGGTGGAAAAATAAACATAAACTATATGAAGATTTTGAATTTATTTGCTTTTTTGTATTTAATAAGATTAATATCTTTAGATTTTAATATAGATCTAAATGCTTCTATTTAGATTTAAAACAGCTTCAATTTAAGTCATATACTATAAATAAAGGCTTAAAATTTGGTATATTTCAAAAATTTTCTGGTTTTGTTCTCCTTAAGTAATATACATACCAGAATGATTACCTGAAAAAGGTAAAAAAATTAGTAAAATGTAATATTCTAAGTTCCTCAATATTGGTACTATAATCTATTAAGTAACATAACAAGCTCCTTGAGTCCTTTTTTTACTAAAATTTTTTCATTGCAATGACTATATTTATTTTCAAAAAATGAAATATCTTAGTTTATGTAGAGCTTAGAATGAACTCCTAATGTAATCCTGTTCTAAACTGTGGTTCAAGCTAAGTAAAAAAGAGAGAAAATTTATCACTTTTCAAAAAATTTCTTAAAGACCTCTAAATGTAAACATTAGTATATTTATTTATCACAAAGATATATATTAAATACTTTGAGGTTTTCAGCATAGATATCCCCAGGACTGAGTATTTATTATACTTAAAGTAAGATAACCTTAAGTAAATTAAGCTTATATCTTAAAAATAAGGTTAAAATAATAATATATATGATTATATTACATATATATATAATTATTACTCTATTATACAAATTATAATAGTTTAAATAGCTTATCCATAGCCTAATAATACTTATTAAGGTGTTAATGAAGTCATAATATACTTATCTTAAGTGATATGAAGTAATTATTGACATACATAAGCTTATATGTATACGTAAATCTCATATTCAGTGAAATATGCAGTATATTATGTATATTTAGGTATATTAAGTGTGTTTTGATCTATTAATAGCCTATAACCTTTGTTTTTATGCTTATTTTAGGTCATATGGACATATCCAGTGGACTCACTACGCCTAAAGAAGCAGTAACATCTATTTCAGGCGCATACACTCAGTCTGGACAACTTAATCTGCTTCCTTGGATGGATATTCACAGATTTATGAGTTGGGAGGTCATTGCTGGGTTAATATGGATGCTTGGGGATGTTATTGGGGGCTTGGAAATTTCATTTGTTTCCTTTATATTCTTTGAGTTTCATTATATTCTCTTTGGATGAGTTATTTAACCTGTTTCTTTATGGTATCCGCTTTTATCTGGATTTTTCATTTATGGTATGGGTATGTGTTATCATTAATTGTGATGGAGGGTCCTTAATGGAGGTCTGGGTGTTGAATCTTCTTGAAGTGGACGCCATGGGGAGGTTATGGGCCATCACAGTGCTGTAATTGCCGGGGATAGCAGTGACATCATCTGGATTGAAGGTCTGTGCACTCCAGTGGATTTCAGTATAAGTAGGGGAGGATTTTGACAGTTATAAGACATCATTCACTTAATAAAATACAAAAAAACATTAAAAAACAATTATTATCATATATAAATATATTATAAAGCCTTTATAAATTGATATTATCTTTATATAAGCTATAACTATATTATATTCATCTATTTTCCACCACTAGCCCGCATTTAAATCCAAGTATTGTAAGTTTTATTTGAGAATAACTATTTTACTAGTCTTCCCGTGAGGTTTAATCACTAAATCATTTATCAATAAGTATTAGGACCATTAATAAATACTATTAAATCATACTTAAATACTAGATACACTGACAATTGGGGGTCTTCCCTTGATTATAATTGATTATTTAGTATAAGCCTTGGGATGTGATTTTTTTTTTTAGTATAGCTCAAAACAAACCAAATATATGGGTCTTCTGCATATTAGTGCGTCATCATAACTCAGTGATTGCGGAAAAGAACCCTTATAATAATTGTACTAATTTTTTATAATAAAAATTAGGTATTTACAGTAGTAACTGTACCCAATATAAACCCAATTTCACTTGGTATTTGGTCACCAATATAACACCCAATTAAATTGGTATTTAGTTAAAGCCTTTTAAGCTATTTATTAACCCTTATAAAGTTCTAGTTAAACTTATTTTTTTATTTTTAACAGATTTTTTGAATTTTTATTTTATTTTATTTAAATAAATAAAGATTTAAATTCAGGGTAAGCTCCAGTGCTTTTTATTAGTAATAATATTGCTAATACTTTTAATCTACTAATTAAAATAGGTTTTCCTTTCTGTAGAAGTAATATATTGTTAATTTTATCAATATGAGTGCTCCCCATGACAGTGTAAATGAACAGCCTGCTTATAATACCAGGTCTAAAACTAACAAAAACACTGCTCTGGGACATAACCATGGAGGGTCAGTCATACTTTCAGGCAGAGAGAATGAGCATAGAGGAAAAGGACATTCTCTCAAAAAAGATTACTATAAAAAAGACATCTCCTCCTCTTCAGGATCAACTATCCCATCTTGCAAAACAGGTATTGAAGTTGAAGGAATCAAAATACCTCATTCTCAGGAGGTAGAGCAATTACAAAACAATTGCAAGGTAGGATTTTAGCAGATGAACCAATCATTGGCAGATCTAAAGGGAGGCCAGCCAAGTCAGAAACCCCCTATCCAAGGAGGATCACATCACTCCCAGGAGAGAATCCTGGTAGACAAATGGAAGTGGGATTGGTTCCATCAACAATGGGCCAGTCACAACTGCAACAAGGATCTTCTTCCTCATCAGACTTCCTCACTTCACCTCTACAAGGGAAAACAAAGGCGCCAAAAATCAAGGCTCACACAAATCCAGTGGTAAGTAGATTACCCTCTCAGATTGAACACAATAATGATAGTAACAATGTAGGTAATATTATTGATGTCAAATCAGTGCAGAAAATAGAGGAGGAATTAAGAAATTTAGGTTTTAGTGTAGATACACTTGACTTGTCTTTTGTCAATAACAACAGTAGTATTTATAATACAGTTAATCCTCAGTTGCCACCACTTATTAGTGAGATGAGAAGTTCACAAGAGAGTGAAAGAATTGAGAAGGAAGATATGGAGTATTTTAACAATAATTCAACTGTCCATAGAATTGTTTCAGAATTGTGGAATAGAATGACTGATTGTGAGGAACAGACAGTTATGCTCACAAGTGATACAATTTCATCCTTAACATTAAATATTTCTCAACTGGAAACACGTAATAAAGAATTAGAGAATGAACATTTTTCTCTAACTCTTAAATATGATTCATTGAGTAGTAAATATAATAAACTTTCAAAAAAATTCTGTGAGTTGGAAAAATTGTATGAAACACATTTATTGAAAACTGAATCAAGAACTAATTTATCTTTTGCCCAGACAAATCAAAGTGTCTCTGAGTTGCTACAAAGATTAACTAAAGTTGAGATTGAAACTGCCAATCTACTAATGAAACAGGATAATCATAAGTATACTCAATATAATTATAATCCTTTCATTGGCAAAAGTGAATCTCATTCCTTCCCTATACCACCACAACTAAAACCATCTGGTGGTAGTGTCAAATCTGAAAATGTAAGTCACAAATCTGTACAGAAAGAAGTAAAAGACCATTTATCAAGAGTAAATGAGTTGTTGAATTTACCTAAGATTAGTGAAATAAAATCCAATCAGAAGAACTGGCCTAAGATATATCAGTACCCAACTTATGATGGGGAAGCCAGCTCTGATTGGCAACATTTTATCCAAAGAATGTACAATTCAAAATTCTCATATAAGTTACCAGATAAAGAAATAACATCAAAATTGATCTCTTTATTTAAGGATGTTGCTTTATTATGGTTTGAAGCTGTTTTGAATGAGGGTAAAGATTACTCTTGGGCTGAATGGAAACAATTGAAAAACAATTTGGAGGTTCTAAATTCAGAATCACTCAGAAAAGATTTTATGAGAAAACTAGGTATAATTTGTTGAATGGTGACAAACCTATGGTATTTTTAATGAATTTAAATAAAATATTAAAAGCCATTGAGCCTAACATGGATTTTAACTTATGGAAAGATAAGATAATATATAAATTACCTATATCTGTCAGAGACATTGTTGTAGCTAGAACAATTAATGTTAGTGAATATTCTGACTTTATTAATATTTGCAATGAAATATTGTTAAACCATAAGTATGAAGCAAGGTATTCCACTTATAAACAAAATGTTGAACTTGTGAAAAATCAGAATTCAAAAACACTTCAGGAGAAGCAAAAAAAACCTACTGCACCTGTAGTACCAAAAAAGTATCAGACAAATACTTGTTATAAGTGTAACAAACCTTGGGTTAAAAGTCACAAATGTGAGAAGAATAAGAATATTGTTGAAAATCAACATGAATCTGAAATTGAAACAGAGAAAAGTAAAGATTCAAGTGATTATGACAGTAATATCTCATATAGTGATGAAAATGAAGTCTGTATGTTGAAAGATGATTTTTCCATCTTTGACAACTAAATATTAAATATGGACTCAAATGAATCTTTAATGAATTTTGAGGATGCTGAAATCATTAAAGATATACAAGCTGATAACTTTAGAATGACACCTATCATGGTTCCAGCTATCATTTCTGGTGAAAATGTTAATATAGTATTTGACCCAGGAGCTGCTGGCTGTGTTGTTTCTACTAATACATTGCTGAAAATTGATAGTGAATATAAGTCTAAGCTTGAACCACTTCAAAGTAAAAATTGGAGAGGTTTTGGATCAGTACTACATCCCATTGGTAAATACAAAGCTGCTGTTTTCTTTAAACATCAACATGGTTGTGTAAGAGTAAATTGTGACTTTGTAGTAATGGATAATACTAAATGTAGTAACTGTTTTATCATTGGAAATGATATTCTGACTAAGTTTGGTGTGAAATTAGACCCTTCTAATAACAATTTTACAATTGGCATGAATGGTGAAAGAAAATTTAAAAAAAATTCTTTTAACACAGTCTTACACATTGAGTCAGTAACAAATATTCCGTGCAAAGGAAGAGAATCCAATGAGATGGAACTTCTGGAAACAGAAATTTCAAAAGCATCATTTGGAACTCAGATAAGTAAAGCTGAGAAAAATAATATTTTGGACTTAATTAAAGCATTTCCAATGGCTTTTTCACATGGTACAAATGAACTTGGCCTTGTATAAGATCATGAAATGAAGATTAGTTTAACCTGTGATATGGATAATATTTCTGCTAGTCTTAAAAAGAAACCATACCCTGCTTCACCAATGAAGAGGAAAGACATAGAGGACAATATTAAGATGTTATTAAAAATGAAAATTCTTGAAAACGTTGAAACTATACCAAAATATTGTGTAATATCACCAGTGCTAATTTCTTATGAACAAGATAAAGCAAGACTGTGCGGTGATTATAGAGCATTAAATACATCTACAGTAGATGATATTTATCCCTTTCCAAGGATTTCCTCTAAACATGCTACCCTCAAAGGTGCTAAGTATATAAGTTGCTTAGATGGAAATAAAGGGTACCATCAAATTCCTGTTGAAAATAATTCACAGAAGTTTTTGTTGATAACAACACACATGGGAATTTATAAATATGTCAGGATGCCATTTGGACCAAAAAATGCTCCATCAGTATTTCAGAAGTTAATGAATATAACATTTCATAATGAAATGATTGAAGGATGGTTAATGGTATACATCGATGACATCATAGTTTTCTCTAAGACATATGATGAACACTTAATCCATTAAAAGAAGGTATTTCAAAAAATGGATGAAATAAAAATGACCCTTGCATTGAAAAAATGTAAATTTGGGTTTGAATCTTTAAAAGTGCTTGGTCATACTGTATCTGGCTTACAAATATGTGTAGACCAAAATAAAGTGGCTGCAATAAAGAATATTGGCATTCCTCAAAATGTAAAGGATGTATAATCTTTTCTAGGTATGTGTGGTTATTATAGACAATATATAAAGAACTACCAATTAATTCTGCACCATTGACCACACTGATAAAGAAATCAGAAGCTTTCATTTGGAATAATAAAAGACAACAGGCTTTTGATAAGTTGAAAGAATTTTTAATGACAGCTCCTATATTGGGATTACCAGATTTCCAATTGCCTTTTGTATTATATACAGATGCAAGTTTTATTGGTCTGGGTGCTCCTTTGCATCAAAAACAACTGATTGAAGGAAAAATGTCAGAAGTAGTAATTTGCTATATTTCATGTACTCTAAAAAGTAGTGAATTGAAATATGGTGCTACTCAACTTGAGTGTTTAGCAGTAGTATGGGCTCTTGAGAAGCTACATTATTACCTTGAAGACCAGAAATTTGAGTTAATAACTGACTGTGGTGCAGTTAAGTCACTCTTAAACATGAAAGCTCCTAATAGACAAATGTTTAGATGGCAATCAGCTGTACAAGAGTACAGAGGAAGGATGACTATTACACATAGAGCAGGAACCTTACACTCTAATTTAGATTAGTTATATGGATTACCTCTGCCTAATAATGATGATAATCCTGCTTATGTTCCTGAATCAGCGATTATTAACATTTATGGCATTTATATTGTAGATCTTGAGGATGAATTTATGCAATCAATTCATGATATGTATGCTTCAGATCCTGACTTGAGTAAACTCACTACAATATTAAATGATCTATCTAATGCTTCAATGAATGTTTTAATAAAAATATTACAAAATAAGTATAAAGAGGCATTAGAAAAAGGAAACTTTTCCATTAAGGATGGTTTTATATATTACAGGAAAAAATTAAGTAATGTAATTGTAATTTCCCCTTCAATGAAGGAGTTAATGTTAAGTATATGTCATGATGATGTATTGGCAGGTCATTTTGACTACCATAAAACATTAAACAGAGTAAAAAACACAGCTTGGTGGATTAAAATGTCTGAGGATGTTCAAAAATATGTTGAGAAATGTGATTCTTGTCAAAAATCTAAAATATTAACAGGCAAAAGAGCTGGTTATTACAACAAATTGGGCAACCAAAAGCTCCATGGGAAATAATTAACATGGAATTTGTAAGAGGTTTGAAAATAGCATGGCATAAGAGTTATAACTCCTTCTGGATAATTGTAGATAGATTTACAAAGATGTTTAAATTTATTCCTACCCACAAAGAGGTTTCTGCAAAGGACTTAGCTTTTTTATGGTGGACACAAATGTTAAATATAGCAGGTTTCCCCAAAGCAATAGTTTCTGACAGAGATCCTAAATTTACTTCTGAGTTCTAGACATTACTTATGGATGTTCCAGGGTGTCAATTAAAAATTTCTACAGCACACCATCCACAAACTGATGGGCTAGCAGAAAAAATGATACAAACTTTAGAAGATATGATAAGAAGATATTGTGCTTTTGGTCTTAAATTTAAAGACAATGACAAATTCACACATACTTGGGTAACCCTTATCCCAGGTTTAGAATTTGCATACAATAGTACAGTACATTCTGTCACTGGAAAAAAGCCATTTGAGTTATGGTTGGGTTATGTACCTAATACCCCTGCTAAAACTCTTAATAAATTACCTAGATTTTATATCCATCCAGGTACTAAATCTTTTCTTCAGATTCAAGAATTATGCAGAAAACATGCTCAAGAATGTATAAATAAGGTGTTTGAGTATGAAAAGAAAAGATGGGATAAAGCCCACAAAGAACAAATGTTCAAAGAGGGTGATGAAGTCCTTATTTCTACATGACATTTCAATTTAAATGGTAATGTTAAATTGAAGGATCCATTCATTGGACCATTTGTAGTGAAAAAAGATGGTTGGTACCAATGCTGTTGAGGTTATTCCATATGCACCTTATGATAGAAAACATCCAGTATTTCCTATGTCTCTTATAAAACCATACCATTCTCATGATACTGCTCTACTTCCAAGAAGATCAGGAAGGTATAAACAGCAACCTGAATAAATAGTTTAAAAGACAGAAATTGATAATATACTTAAAAAGAGACACCTTACAAAAGAAAAGGGAGTTGAGTATCTATTAAGATTTAAAAGTGAATCAAGTGAATATGACCAGTGGATTCCAGAAAATGAAATCTCTGATCTTAAGAATCTCTTGAAAAAATTTAAATCAAAATAATGCTGTTTATTCAGTATATGTATTATAGAAATTTAAAAAACTATCTATTCACTCCTTAATTTTAATTAAAATGTCGTAACATTTTTTTTATTTTTATTTTTTGGGGTGAGGGAGTGTCAGCCTAGATATCCCTAGGAATGAGTATTTCTTATACTTAAAATAAGATAACCTTAAGTAAATTAAGCTTATAGCTTATAAATAAGGTTAAAATAATAATATATATGATTATATTACATATATATATAATTATTACTCTATTATACAAATTATAATAGTTTAAATAGCTTATACATAGCCTAATAATACTTATTAATGTGTTAATGGAGTTATAATATACTTATCTTAAGTGATATGAAGTAATTATTGACATACATAAGCTTATATGTATACATAAATCTCATATTCAGTGAAATATGCAGTATATTATGTATATTTAGGTATATAAGTGGGTTTTAGCCTCTTAATAGCCTATTACCTTTGTTTTTCTGCTTATTTTAGGTCATATGGACGTATTTAGTGGAATCACTACGCCTAAAGAAGCATAAACATCTATTTCAGGCGCATACACTCAGTCTGGGCATCTTAATCTGCTTCCTTGGATGGATATTCACGGATTTATGGGTTGGAAGGTCATTTCTGGGTTAATATGGATGCTTGGGGATGTTATTGGGGGCTTGGACATTTCATTTGTTTCCTTTATATTCTTTGAGTTTCATTATATTCTCTTTGGATGAGTTTTTTTACCTGTTTCTTTATGGTATCCGCTTTTATCTGGATTTTCTATTTATGGTATGGATCTGTGTTATCATTAATTGTGATGGAGGGTCTTACTGGAGGTCTGGGTGTTGAATCTGCTTGAAATGGACGCCATGGGGAGATGATGGGCCCTCACAGTGCTGAAATTGCCGGGGATAGCAGTGACATCATCTGGATTGAAGGTCTGTGCACTCCAGTGGATTTTGGTATAAGTAGGGGAGGATTTTGACGGTTATTAGACATCATTCACTTACTAAAATACAAACAAACATTACAAAACAAATATTATCATATAGAAATATATTATAAAGCCTTTATAAATTGATATTATCTTTATATAAGCTATAACTATATTATATTCATCTATTTTCCACCACTAGCACACATTTAAATCCAAGTATTGTGAGTTTTATTTGAGAATAACTATTTTACTTGTCTTCCCCTGAGGTTTAATCACTAAATCATTTATCAATATGTAGTAGGACCATTGATAAATACTATTAAATCATACTTAAATACTAGATACACTGACAGAAGTTGTGAAACTAAATAAAAATGATGAATCATTTTTAGAAAATATTTTATTAATAATAGTTTTAAGTTTATTTTATATTATAATAGTGTGATTTTACTTATATATGATAGATTAAGAAACTTAATAAAAATTTATTTTATATAACTATAATATTGTCAGCTAGGAACTGTCAGCCAGGCTATACCAGGAGCCCAGTAAATTATATCTTAATTTATTGGACCTGAAAGAGGGCGTAAGAATTGTATTTTATGTATATAAATTATAATTTTATTGCATAATAAAATATATAAGTATCTCATTTAAAATAAGTTTTATATTAATTTTATTGTTATATAAATTTTTATACATTTAAATTAAGCATAATATATTTTATATTCTACAAATAATGTCGCATTTTTATGTATTTAATAACTATAAATTAATAATTGATTAATTACAAAACATATATTATAATTATATATGTAAACTTGACCTATAATGTAATTAAGTTAATTAATTACTTTTGTATATTAAATAAAACTTCATATATTATTAAACAATAATATTGGGCACTTCTTTTGACCCTTAATTGTGTCATGAAAAATTATTAAATAAATTATAATACTTATTTAATAACATAGTATTAAAATCCCCACTTTAAATTACAAATATTACTAAATTAATTATATGTTTCATTTAAACTAATTATTGAATTAATTAAATAGTTAAAAAAATTAATTAAAATTGCTTTAAACTGGATTGAATTTATTTATAAATTTTTGGCGTGAAAATAATTTTAAATGTTTTACTTCAAACCTTTACATGTCACAATAATGTCTGTTTTGGATTATTTTACTCATTGTTCTCATGTTTCAGACTTACTTGGTTACTAATTATTTTAATTAAGTGTTTTTGGTAGTCATGGTGAGAAAATGGTAAATTATTTGCGGGTTTTAGTTAATTTTTTCATATTTTTCTCTTAATAGCCATGTTTCATTTCTACTCTGTTATATTTTGTTTTAGCTTATTTCTATTTTGTATTTATTGATTTGTAGTGCTTCAGGGGTCCCTTGGTCTATAAAAAGGGCCTTGGGTAATACACTTTAACCCTTCACTTATTATACACTCAAACTTGAATATTTTTTTTAATATAATACATTTATTATCATTTTTATTAGTATTACACTTCTAATTTAAATTTTATATAAATAACTACAGGTTGCAATAAGTCTAATAGTAATAATAGTGTTCATTGTGCATTGATAATAATTCTTACTTAAATAAATATATTATAATTTAAATAACCCTCACTACTATATCAAATTCCAAGGAATCTCGTCGCCTCCCTCTAGCTCAGAATAATTATCTTATTATTATTTCTTTTTATTTCTTTATCCTTTATTATCTTCTCCCTAAAGTTCCTCCTCTTCTCCTCTGTTCTTTCACTCTTCTTCTCCTTCTTCTAGACAACCGGCCAATAGGAACAGTGGAATAGCTGACAAAATTGTAAAGATCAAATAGTAAGGTAACAAATAAATTAACCAATACAAGAAAAGAATAAAATTAAGAATATAAATGAGAAATTATACAGGAGTAAATGATAGATGCAGGGAGGAATACAGAAATAGAAATTCAGTAAGATTAGCAAGAAGAATGCAGATAGGTAAAGATGCAGATGTAGGGATAGATGCAGAGGCAGGGATAGATACAAAGGCAGAGATAGGTGCAGATGCAGGGATAGATTCAGGTGGATAAAAGATGCAGTAAACTTGAAAAGCATGCAGGTAGATGAAAATTCAGATGCAAGAGCAGAAGCAGGCAGATAAAGATACAGCAAACTAGAAAATCATGCAGGTAGAGAAAGATGCAGGAAGCAGGAACAGAACGCAGGTATAAAGAGACTCAGTAATAAATGAAGGAATATGAATTCAAGCAGATAAAGAGTCAGGAGTACAGATAAATTAAATTCAGGGTTGATTAAAACACAGAGAAGTCAATACATGAAAATAGTATGAATGCAATAATATATGAGGAGGTGATTTCCCCTAGAAATTACCATATTCCTTTAACACATCTTAACCCTCATACTTTTAGTATTATTGAAGTTACTACTGTTTTACTCTATTGAGTCTTAATAATTAAATATCATTACAGCTATATTTAGTGAGGTCCACTGCATAGGGTAATAAATTTATTATTAGTTTCCCTTTATCATCTAATATAAATTCAATATTATATTCCTGATATTGTATCTTAAATAGCTAAGCTCTATTTCTCTGTAGATTATAAATATTGATATCATATTCCTGGTTCTCAACTTGTTGGGTAGTCCAAGTAAGAATTGCAGAAGCATAAGTACTATTTTTTTATGAATATATTGAATTAATAACTTACTAGTCCAGGTAACTTAATTATATACTTTAGTTTGGAACCTGGTTTATATTTTATATAAAAAGAAGTGGGAATAACTATACATAGTATTGAAATATTGGTGTAACACTAAATTGAGTGATTTATCTTACTATATAAACATTACCCGATTTATAACATATAATCAAAGTTATGAATAGTGTGGGATTATATAGTATGATATTATACCTAAACTTGGTTTAGTTCTATTCAGACCTTAGTGCTACTGATAAGACTTATTTATACCTCTTACAGTGACTCAGGCCTGAAATTTGGGGGTCTTTCCTTTGAAAAATCCAGCCACCTCATTCAAAGTAGTGTCAGGAAATATTAACAAAGAAATACTTAAAATATAATAAAATAAAATTCAGTGAATTAAATAAAAAATATTTAACAAAAATAACAATTAGTGAAAAATTATTGCCACAAATATTATTAGTTTATCATACTAACAACTCTCATAATAAAAGAAAGTTTAAATAAATTTAAATTGCATATTTAAATAAAATTCAGAAATAGGGTATAGTGTTTGACATAAATTTTTATTTTTTTATAAAAAAGAGAACAACACAACAGTATATTTTGATATTCTTCAACATATCAATATATTTTTTATTTTTCTTTTAAATTTTTTCTACATTTGATAAAAAAATGAAAATTATAAAAATATAGATACAACATTTTGATTTTTTAAAGTAAAAAAAATATATATATATATATATATATATAGAAATATAGGATAACATATAAAAAAAGAATAAGAATAAAGTTAAGAATTAAAAATTTGATAGTTCTAATAAAGAAAAATATTAGAAGAATAATATAATAAAGAATAAAAGAAAAAAAAAGAAAAAATTAAGATAAAATAGTTGCTAAAAATAAAAAATAAACTATATTATTAGAAAAGTGGGGGATAAAATTAATGAATAAAAAAAGAAGAAAGAACAAAGGAAAAAAGAAAAGAAAAAAACAAACAAACAAATAAAGGATAACTGGAGGAAAAGAAAAAAAAGATAAATAAATAAGTGCAGTAATACGTGCATAATTACACAATAATTTATAAAAAAACGGTTAATAGTAAGGAAATAAAACAGATAAAAAAAAAAGAAATCAGAAGATCACGCAGAATAAAAAACTTACAATCTGAACTTCAGCCATTACCATCAACTTTGAGAGAAATAAATTATGGAAAATAAAAATCAAGAAGTCATGATCATGAATCAAAAGCATCTAGAAAATCAAGAGACCTTTTTGAATCAGATACATCAAATAATACAAGTAATAATGATGAGAAAAATGGAAGTGATTATGAGCAAAAAAATAAGACCTGAAATAACATAAATGAAAGAGTTAGTTCAAGGGTTAGAAGAAAATATAGAATAAGTTGAAATAAATCACTACCAACTATATATAAAAGTGATTCAAATGGAAGATGATATACTTACCTTTAATGAGACAATAGAAACTTTAAAAGATTTTGTGAAAATGTATCAACAAGATATATGGAACCTTCAAGAGGAGAACTGCGTAAAAACAAAAAAGATCAAAAATTTAACAAAAGGGGAGGAATTGTGGATAAGAAATATATTTCAATAATTGGAGAAGAGAATACAGTAAGTAATAATCCATGGCAGAATGAAGAAGAGAAAAACTTACATAATATTAAAATAGAAAAAACATGGAACTGGATGAACAATCAAGCAGTACCAAGAGAGAAAATTGAGCTGAAAGAATGGATGAATAGATTAGCAAAAAAGATTGAAGAGGTACTAATTAGCAATGCAAAAACTGTGAAAGAATTAATACACCAAAATTCTATGGCTATAGCAAATATATTTACTAGTGCCCTATTACCAAAAAATGATACATGTCATGAAATTAAAAATATTAGTAACATAAAAAGAGAGAAAGACAAAGAGAGAAGGAAAAGAGAAAAAGAAAATGTTAAACTATTTAATAGAAAATTGTAAATGTTTGAAGAGATGATAGTAACAAATGAAGAAACAATAAATCATATAAATGAAATAAAAGAAAAAAATGAAGAATATATTAATAATATTAAGAAAGAAATAAGAAATTTTACCAAGAAGAAATAGAAACAAAATTAATAAAAATAGAGGAAACAACAATAGAGATTAAAAAGAAAATAAGTAATTTAGAGCATAAAATTAATAATAAAAATAAACAACAAGAAGAAAAGAATGAAGAAAAGAATGAATAAAATAATTAATCCAAAAGATTACCCAAGGATTGATAATTTTCCAGTATTTTATGGAGAAGGTACTTACGATCACATGCAACTTATAAGCAATATTGAAGTATTAAAAATGACTTTAATATTCCAGATATATATATTAAATAAAAATTAGGATCAATACTTAAAGGAGAAGCTAGGGATTGGTATTTAAAAACAAGATTAGAAAGTAATGTAAAAACTTGGAATGATTGGAAAGAAAGAATTATTAAAAAAATTTTGACAAGAAAATAGAAAGTAATGATGAGAAATTGAATTAATAATAATAATCATAATCCAGAGAAAGAAAAAAATCCAGGAAGATGGTTTATGAATTTAGCATACAAACTAAAAGCAATAGAAACAACATGGGAGGAAGATGAAATAATAGAATTCTTAATACTAAAATTACCAGTGAAAATAGAAAGTTACATGCAAGCAAGATGAAAAAGAGGACAAAAAATAGACTCTCTCTGCCATCAATTAGATGAACTAATACAGAATGATCCATTATATAGATCAAATATGTTTTATGTGCCAAATTATAAAAAAGGACAACAAGAAAAAAAAATGAAAATAAGAAACAAGTAATAAGTCCTAATATACAATGATATATATGCAGTAAGAAAGGAAATTATAGTAACACTTGCCCAAATAATAAGATACAAAATATAGTCATAGAAGAAGAGAAAGAAACTGAAATAACAAATGAGGAGAATGAAGATAAAGAAGACAGTGAAGAAGAAAATGAAGGAAAGGAAGAATATACATTAAATATAGTAAAACAAAGTTTAGAAATAACTTCAATTAAAGAAATATCAAAAGAAATGGAAGTTGAACTTTCTGAACACAATATTAAAGAACAGAAGATAAAAGAAGAAAGTGGGTATGAAAATAGTATAGCAGAAATGAAATTAGCATACATAAATGAATACTTAATTAAAGTACGTATTGATACAGGGGAAGAATTTTCAATAATAAGTGATAAATTACTAAACAAAATAGATCAAAAAAGTAAAATAAATGAAATAGAAAAGAATTATAAACTAGTAAGACTAGGAGGAAGCTTAGAAACAATAGGAATAACTGAATTAGAAATAGTGTTCCCACATAAACAAAGAAGCACCAAATTACAAAGTAAAATAATTATATTGAAAAATATGTGTAATGAAGATAAAATTATACTGGGAAACAAAAATATGTGTAAATATGGCTTTAAAATTAATTACTTTGAAAAGGAATTCACAATAGGAACAGATTTAAAGAAAAAATTTAAATTCTTAACAAACAACCAGAGCTAAAAATATACAATATGGAGACAAAAAAATAGAAGAATTTGAAAAAGAACTAGAAGATATTAAAATAAATGGAAGATTAAAAGAAGAGGAAAGACAAGAGATAATAACAATAATAAGAAAAAATAAAGAAGAATTTTTATTTGAAGGGAAAAAATTAAGGAAGATTAAGAATTATGAAGTAAAAATACATCTAACATGTGAAGAACCATATCCAATAGCATTAAAAAAGAAGAAAGAAAGAGGAAATTAAAAAACATATTCAAGAATTGAAAGAATATTAATTTATTAAAGAAGTAACAGATGTATGATGGAAATGTATCACAGCTCCAGTAATAATCACATATCATAATGGGAAATCAATAATGTGTGATTTCAGAGCATTAAACACTTACACTATATCAGACTCATATCCAATTCCGAGAATAGATCAAACTATAGAAACAACAAAAGGAGCAAAATATATAACAACTATGGAAATTTTTAAAGGATATCATCAAATAAAATTAGAGGAAAAAACTAGAGAACTGTTGAGAATAGTATGTCATATGGGAGTATTTGAATACCTATTAATTTCATTTGGTATTAAAAATGGTTCAGCAATATTTCAGAGAATAATGAATCAAACATTTTATGAAGAGATAAGAGAAGGATGGCTTAAAACATATATTGATGATATAATAATATTATCAAAAACAATAGAGGAACACAAAAAACATTTAGATAAGGTATTGGGAAAAGCTATAGAAATGGGAATAAGAATAAGTTTAAAAAATGAAATTTGTATTTCAAGAGTTGACAGCTTTAGAACATAAAACATCAGGAATATATATATCAGCAGAAGAAGCAAAGGTGGCTCCAATAAAAAATAAACAAATACCACAAAAAGTGAAACAAGTTCAGAGCTTTTTAGGATTTTGCAGCTACTACAGAAAATATATACAAAACCTTTCACAAATAAGTAAACCACTATATAAATTATTATAAAAAAATACAATATTTGAGATGACAGAAGAAAGAGTAGAAGAATTTGAAGAATTAAAAAGAAGATTAACATCAACACTGGTATTAATATTACCAGACTGGAAGAAACCTTTTATAGTTTATGTAGATGCAAGGTTCACAGGCCTAGGAGCAGCATTACACCAAATACAAATTATAAATAAACAACCAAAGGAATTACCAATATGTTTCAGATCAAGACAATTAAGAAATGGAGAATTGAGATATGGAGCAACTCAATTACAATGCTTATGCGTGATATGGGCACTAGAGAAGTTATATTATTATTTGGATGGATCAAGATTTGAGATAATTAAAGATTGTACAGCCATTAAAAGTCTACTAGACATGCAAACACCAAAAAGACATATGTTAAGATGGAAACTGGCAATACAAGAATTTAGAGGAAATATGAAAATAATACACAGAGAAGGGAAGAAAAATCAAAATGCAGATTTATTAAGTAGAGATCCATTACCAAATAATGAGCAAAACCCAGCAGCACAAGAAGAAGAGATTGAAATAATGGGAATAAAAACAATATAACTTAGTGAAGAATTCTGGGAAATAATAGGAAATAGTTATAAAGAGGATAAAAATATAAATATTATACAGAATATATTAAAACAACCAGAAATAAAAAAATGAAAGAAAACTAGATATAGAGTATAAAAAATTTTTATAAGAAAAAAAAATTACAATAATTGATAAGCTATTATATTATAAAGATAATTATCAAACAAGAATAGTAATTAAAGAAAGGAAAATGATACAAAAAATTTTAATAATGTGTCATGATGAGTTTTTATCAGGACACTTTTCAACAGTAAAAACACTAAAAAGAGTAGAACAAACAGCATAAAGGTATAATTATAGCAGAGATACAAAAGAATATGTTAAAAAATGTGAGATATTCCAAAAATCAAACAGATATACAAGAAAGAAATTTAAATTATTACAACAAATTGAAACTCCAAAAAAAACATGGGAAATAATAAATATGGACTTTGTAACAGCCTTACCTCTAGCAGGACACATGAATTATAGCTCAATTTAAGTAATAGCCGACAGGTTGAGTAAAAGATTCACCACAGAAAATTTGGGGGGGGTATTGCTAGCAAAACCCCTCATTTAAAAATGTTGGGAAGTGGTTGGAAAGCTGTTGGAAAGCTGTTGGGAATTCATTGTGAAACCAGATTTAAATCAATTGGACAAAGATTTGGTAATCAGTTAGACCTAGATTCAACCCAACTCAATCACTGGTCTCTTGGATCTTTGTGATTACTTTGATCTTCAGCTGAGCACAGATTGAGCAAAGCTTGAACATATCACTTAACATATCATAATATTCACTTTCCCATCTTGTGGAAAGCATAATTTGATATTCAGTCTAAAAAAATCTACAGATATTTTCTTGCCAGGTTGGTAACAGAAGGTTAAACTGTAGTATCTCAATTATTACATTAGACCACATAGATATTTGATAAAACAAGCAATTCAAATCAATTTTAATATTATTGAGATCAACATAAGTGTCTTTCCAAAGACTTACAAAAAGTTTGTTAGCATCAAGACATTGTTCTAGGTAGTAGTTTCAATTTGGATTTTGAACTGCCATCTAAAGCATTTCACTATTAGACAGAAACATAAATAAGTGTAATAAGAGTGAAATTATTCTATTTTGTGATTATAATGTAACAATAAAGAACTTTTTATTAAGAGAATTTCTTTTCTTCCACAATCCCAAATTTACTCTATAGGCTCAAGATTTATTTTTAAGCCATATTATTTATTTCAGTTATCATTCATTTACTACCAATATTTTTTAAAAAAATAATAATAATACATGTGAAAGAATTATGATCTTAGCTTAGCGTATGCTAAAAAGGTATTTTCTTGTTTTATTCAAAACCGATTATTCATTTTTTGGTTCAATTCATCTTTTAACAACAACTATCTTCAGATACTATTCTTACTTAATATGTCAAGTCTCAGATGTGTTGGACAGTTCTCAATAACAATCAATTAAATTTATATGAATGTAATTTCAATATTTCAAAACTCACCAACCCCCACAATTTTACAGCGAGGCCATTTGAATGTTCATATTTTTGGACTATTTGAAGAAAGAAAACCAACCCTTGTCAGTAATCTTTCTCAAGTGCAGATACAGCACATTGGACCACTATTGGGTGACATTGGGTCTGGATCTCACCATTTAAACCAAAGAAGTGCCTTGAATCCTATGAAGCCATTCTATTTTCATGCTAACTTGGTTCCAGTTTTTGGTATTAAGTATCAACTTTGGGGATGCCTCTTTTCTTCAAGTACACTAATCAGTCTTGCTAAAGAAGCATTTTCTTCCTACCAAATTAATTTATGTCCAATCTTGAACTACGACTACACTATCTTTTTTAATATCACGCATGTAATTATTGAAGGCTCTTTCCAAACATCTCAGAGTACTCAAGATTGGAAAGCTGATCAACTTATTCAAGGAATCAAAACAGTTCTCAAAACACATCAACTTCAAGCAATAAATTTTATGATTGAAAATGAGAAAATGTTAAAGGAAAAGTTGGATATCATGTGGAGTCACCAGGACAAGCATTAGCTTAGAACTGGATTTTATGACTATAAAGATCAGTTTCCTAACAATCAATTAACCCCTGAAGGAAACGGGTCAATACTTGCTGATGATATGGGTTTGGGAAAGACCCTGTCAACATATTCTCTTATAAGTGCAACTCAAAGTGAAGCAAGAAAATTCCAGGTATTTGAAAATCAAGAACGTATTAATTGGAGTTCAGCCACACTGATTATATGCTCACTGGCATTACTATTGAATTGGATCAATGAAATAAGTGTGCACTTTGAAGATAATGCGCTTCCTTTCAAGGTTCTTTATGGGAAGGATTTTCAAAATACTAACATCAATGAGCTACAGGACACTGCTTTATTTTGACGACCTATGAAACAGCTAGCCCAACAATGTCAAGAAATCAAAGCTACAAAAAGATATCGGTGACTCAAAAGCTCTTTTGGTATGGAGTTGTTTTAGATGAAGCTCAGTTAGTGCCCATTTCTATATCTAAAACTTAGAACTTAATTTTTATAAATATTCTTATAGTTACATTAAAAATCCCTACTTGCAGAGGGCTCAAACAATATTTGACTTGGAATCCCAAAACCGACTATGCTTAACTGGAACTCCACTTCAGAACAGGCCCACTGACCTTCAAAGTCTCATATATTTTCTTAGAATCAAAAAGTGGCAAGAAGACTGGTTATGGAAGAATTTCCTTTTTCCAGGTTTGCAAAAAGGAAAGGCTAATTATATTAAATCAATCAATCACTTAATGAAAGTCATAAGCCTACGTAAAACAAAAGATGAAATTTTGTCTCTTCCAAAAAAGATTCAAAGGGGATATTGGTTCAATTAGAAGATTCATGGAGGTCTAAACTTGATGTGCTTCAAGAAGGATTCACTGAGCAATATGAGCCCTCCAAAAACACTGACCTCCCTTGGGACTCATCAGAGTTTCTTAGAGAGCTGATGATTTTACAAAAATTCTGCAACCATCCAATCTAAAAAAATCTGGATGAAACTCCAACTTTTGGTTTCACCTGGAAGAATTTCACAAATATTTGTCATCTTATAGGCCTCTTGAAAAACTTTTTGTCTGGTAAGAGGGGCATAAATTTTCCAAAAGCTGTTATATTCTATAACTTTGCAGACTTTTTGCAGATGTTAGTGATTCTATAATGAATTGTTTTACAAAATTGTGTTGGCTTATTAAAAACAATTTTCTAATATTTCAAAATAGAATAAAAATGGCTCTAGATGACCACAATATTAGGTATACTCAGCTTATGGGTGAACTCAGCAGGACAAAGCAAGACAAAAATATGCATGAATTCCATTTTAATAAAAATTGCCAAGTTTTGGTTGGAACAATTCAGGCTGCAGGAGTGGGTATAGATCTCAAGTGTGCTCAAAATGTATATATAATGGTGAGCTCAATGTCTTATATTTCATATTAAGAACAAAAATATTAAATTTTTTATATGTTAAATGTTGAAATGGGAGCCAAATTGGAATCCAGAAGTTGAGCAGCAGGCTGTTTATTGGCTGTATAGAATGGGGCAGCAAAATGAAGTAAATGTTTTGAATTATTTTGTGCATGGAAGTATAGAATTCAGCATGTATAAGATTCAAAGGGAAAAAATGGAGCTAAAATTTTAAGCCAAATTGAAATTCTATAAATTTTAATGATAATAGTATCAGTTTAAATTATGTTTTTTTTTTCATGGCTAAGTGTCCCAAACAGTGGAAATGAGGAGTATGAGTGTGCAAACATATTATTAAGGGATCTTGTAAATCACTCACATTAGAGGAAGCAAGAATTTTAAGGAGAGCAGGTAAATTTATGGGATTTTGAGGATTTAAAAGTCTGAGTTGTTGAGGATTTAGAGATGCAAGATATAAGGGAGAATAACAGTCATTCAGCAAACCCCGGGGGACATGAGAAGGATTAAGGTTAGGTGATAATGTTGAAACCAAGCTGATTCTTTTGTACAAGGGCAAGTCCTTTAGCACACTTCCATAGTAGGACAAAGTATCTCAAATATCAAAGTGTTGTTGGTCAAGATATTGTGAAAGTTTAGAAAAATCTTCAGACCTCCATGGAAATAAGATATGTCTTATAGATCCATCATTATCAATTTTGTTGTCTGAACAACACTTGATGATTGTCAAAAGGTTGTGATAATTTTTGCAATGTGGAAGTTGTTTAAGAAGTTTAGATTGGTTAACTTAATTCTAAGAATCTTTGTTATTTGAAATAAAGGTCATAAACAAAAATGGTTGAAAAAAAGAGGATTTTCATACTTTTTTTTATTCTATATTTTTGCTTTCTCGCTTTGACTATTTCTTGAGAGCTATCAGAATCTTTCCCAAGTCTTAATTTATCAGAATGACCTGAAAACCAACGGTGAAGAACACCCATTTGATTTGAGAAGCTAATTTGAGTTGAGTCAATTGGATATGCAATCAAATTATTGGTTTTGAAGGCATTGTCCCAGTGATTAATGAGAATATTTGCTAAGACCTGGTTCAATTTTTCAAACCAATCTAGGTTCCAAGCAAAAGTTGACCCTTGCAAACCGCACATGCGAAGGTGGGCAATAAAATATTCACAGAAAATTGGTGGAGCTTTTCCAAAACAGCTGAATTTGATTCCGGATGAGATAGTTCAAAGGCAAAGTTGCAAGAGTTAATGTCAAATGATGAAAATCTGTCTAATTGCTCTTCAGTAGGGTTTTGTTTCCATTTATTTGATTCTGGTGACATATCCAAAATTGAACAACAAAATTTGTATATAGATCTAAAAAGTGAGAATTGAATAGAGGAAAAGTCTCATTAAAAATTCTATTAAGTGTTTGTGTGTTTTTGGGCAGGTTTCCATGAGGAAAGTAAGAGCTACTAGGGTTCATAAACAATTTGATTAGAAAGTGTTCAATAAAATTAAACAAAGAGGAAAGATAAATTGTGGAGATTCAAAAATTTATGATCAAAGTTGATTTAAGGACATGTATCACAAAAATTAAGAATAAGAAATATTTCAACTTTATGGCATTATAATATGCATAAATTATATTTTTATATGTAATTTTAACTCAAAAGGAATGGTACAAAATGAAGAGAATGATTATGTGATAAAAGTGGACTCATTTGAGAAAAGGATTTTTTTTTCTTTTCAAAAAATGTTTTCAAAAAAATAATTTGATGAATGTGAGGCTATGTTCATTTTTTGATTACCAAAAAATTATTTTTGGTCCAATATGATAGTAATACATATTCCATTGAGTAATTTTTTTCAACAAAATAAATAGACTAGAGAATCACTTCATCACATTTATGTATGAAAATTTATACAAGGTTTCAAATTTTTTGTAATGCTTTAACACCACGCAATATGGGGGGCGGACTTGCTAGCAAGTCCCCAACCTTGAACCCTAATTCATATCTTTTTGAGCACACATTGAGGAAGTGATGAAACCATCATGAAGAAGTATTGAATTTACTTTGAACACACCTTGAAGCTCATGTGAACACAAATGGGGCTACAAGGGCTGGAAAGGCTGGAGAGAGGGGTGAGGAAGGGTGTATGGGGTAGCGAAAAGGTTGGGAAAGAGTTGGAAGGGAAGATTAAGGGTTCCGAGGCATTTTAAATGAAGAAAAGGGTCTGGGAGAGGTTGAGAGGGGTGAAATGGGGATCAAAAGAGGATGGCATACAATGGGGCTGGGAGGATAGCGAAAGGCATGGGAAGGGAAGACAAGCATGTGTTGATAGAATTGAAAGGGATGGAGATTGGTGCAAACAGAGTGTGAAAATAGGAGGATGAACTCTGTTCTTCGGGCGAAGAACAGAGTTCACTTCCATAAAATATTAGCTGAAACATAGTTTTCAATTCTGTAAAAACAGTTGTAAGTAATAGAAAAAGTCACTGATTTTTTTTATATGTAATCTGAAATTTTTTAATAAAATTATTGTATTTAAGAATTGCAATATTGTCAATCAATTTTTATTGATCAAATTAATTTAATAAAGTATTATTTTAATAAGCTGTTTCAAAAAATACTTTGCATTGAGTAGACTCATGGAATGATTTTTTCTGGCTTCCATTCAGTTATCCTCACACTTTCACTATGTTTTCAATATAGATCCATTGTTATTTGTGTGATACTTCAAGTGAAAGTTCAGTATTACTTCAGTCTGAGTTCCATCTGATTTCCATCTGACTTCAAGTTGCGGACTTGCTAGCAAGTCCTCCCCCTATATTGCGTGGTGTAAGTTTTACACTTTTGTAGCATCTATTATTTGAGTGTTTTTTATTATTTCTTTATGGAAAATTCTACCTAGTACAGACCAATTTTCAAATTGAAGGAAATATGTTTGTGATTGTTTTTTACAAAATATTAACCTTGTTTTTGGGTTTAAAATTGATTTTTGGGGTAATTTTTTAAATAATTATGTTAAAAATATGGATTACTTTTCTTATAGTCCATAACTAAATTTTTTTACTAAAATTGAGTAATTATAGGGTAGTTAGATATAACTCAGAAGGCATTTGATAGAAAAAAAATTAAGAGGCTTGTGTGTACAATATAATTTTTTCTATGATGTAAAATATTCTGATAAACATGCATGCATTGTTGTACAAATGCAGAGGGTATACAGAATACAAATAAAGTAGACTGCATAGCCTTTAATTAATATAAAATTTATCTGATTAAAAAGTAAACATTTAAACTTAAATAATTTCAACACATATTCCATCATATTCTTTTGATAAAAAATATAGCTTATACTAGCTAGTTCCTTGAAAAAAAATGAATACCTTCAATTGGTAACTTCCAACAGCTAACTTATTCCTACATTTATCACAATTACAATGCCTCCATTTTTTCATGTATTTCAATGTCAAGAGCTTGGATGTGTAAATAGAAAGTATCAAACTTCTTCTGGGTACTTTGAAAATGGTATGTATTTCAAAAGTTCTAATTTTTATGCAAAACATCAAGAGGAAAGAAATAGGAAGGCCCAGATAGTTATTTCTTCCAACAATCCACTTAAAATTGGAAGTTCCAGCTCCACAGAAACAGTAAGCTGTATATCTATAGTTCAAAGTGAGAATAAAAGTCATTATGATGTTTCAATGATTTATTATATAGGGGAAGTTTCTATTAAGGGCAGAAGTATCTTCAACAGTCTCTAGAAACTCAAATCTTGGGGAACGGTATAGCCAAATAATTATGTTACAGGCAGCAAAGCTTACTCTGATTCATCATTTGAGCAAAGAAGATTGTACTCAATTTTTGGATGAAGAAATTAAGAAGCTCAAAATTATAGGTGATAGTGGAAGACTGGATTCTGATAGCATTGTTCTCCTGATCCCACACTCAATAGATACAGTTTTTAGTTGATTAAAGCTCAAACAATCATTTTTCACTAAAACATGCTGTCCTAAATGCTTTGCTCTTTATGAGTATAACTCTGAATCTCAACCATCTATACTATGTTGCAATCAAACATTTTTTTCATAATTAAAGCACTATTTAAAAATGTTTGGAGCAGGACAAATTGTATTTAAATGTGATGAAAGGCTGTATTTGATGAAGGAACATCAAGAACATGTAAAATACTTATCTCTTAAAACATTTCATCACCTTTCTTTTATTGGCTGGATTAAGGAAAAGATCAAACTGTTCAAATTTGAGCTTCTGATTGAGAAGAAAAACCCTGTGGCAGACAATGTAGAGTGTAATTTGAAAAAGGATGTTTGTGATGGTTCAATTCGGAAAAACTTTCCCATTAACAATCCATCTCTGGGTGGCGATGATGATGAATATACAATAACTTCAGGAAACTTAATGATTACTTTATATGTTAACTGGTTTAGGCCTGGTGGTAATAGGATTGGAGGTCATCAGAAGTCTGTAGGCAATATTATGATGGTGTGTATGAACCTACCTCAAGAGGTTAGATACAAAATGGAAAATCTTTTTTTGTATGCTATTATACTTGGACCAACGGAGCCCACAAGTGAACAACTTAATCACCTTCTAAAACCTCTGGTTAATGATCCACAAACTCTATGGGATGGTATATTGATTGAAAAGACAAATCTTTATCCACGAGGCCGGAAATTAAGAGTTGCATTGTTCTCTTTGATAGGTGAAATTCCTGCAATACAAAAATTGGCTGGCTTTTCGAGTCACTCTGCAAGATTTCTATGCTCTTTCTGTAATATCTCTAAAGATGAAATTAGTGAAATGAATGTGGGAAAATATTCATTACAGAATCATGAGGATCATATGTGCTGGGCAACAAAGTGGAAAAAATCTAAGTCACATTGGGAGCATGTATCAATTTTTCAGAATCATGGGGTACAATGGAGTGAGTTGAATAACCTTGAATATTGGCGACCAACTGAATATTGCTCAATCAATGTTATGTATTCACATATGTGTGGCAACCCAAAAGATCACAGTCTAAGCTATTTTCAAATCCAAAATACAGCAAAAGATCTAGAAAGAAAGCTGGAAAAGGATAAAGATTGGCATGTAAGAGAAGAAGATGACGATTTCTTTTCTTATACTTCACTGCACAAACATTCTAAAAAATGTAGAAGTAGCATAAGCACCACAAATAATGATGATAATGATACAGGACAGACAAGACAGCATAAGCGGCAAAGACTTACAAGTTCAAGAAAGTCATCAAGTCATCATGGACTAGATAGTGAAGGATTGGGAGCAAATTGATCAAGAAGCCAGAGTAGGTCATCCAGCTCCAAATTTATTCCTCCATATAGTGATTTGTCCTCATTAAAGTCTCACAGCAGTGGCAGTAGTAATTCATTGTATAACTTAAGGCAACAGAGCATTAGCATATCACAGAGTGAAGGATCTCACTCATCAAATGCAACAGCTAGAGATGAAGAAAATAAAAGGAAAGGTAAGGAGAAAGAAAATGAAGGTATTAGTAATCCATAAATCACAGAAGCAGAGCTAAAGGTTGTATGGAAGATGATTGATCAAGTAAGAAGGCCTTCCTGGCTAACACAAGTTCCAAAATCAGTAGGATCTAAAAAGGCAGGATCCCTCAAGGCAGCAGAATGGCACATGCTGTATACTCTCTACTTCCCTTTGTCTCTTATACCCCTTTGGTTTGAAAAATTTAAAGAATCTAAATCTTCAGCTTCCTCAGCTGAAAAACCAAGAGAATATTATCTTCTCAAGTCACTTGTAACAATGTGCTTGATCACCAATTTTTTGACACTAAAAAATATACAGACTAATGAGCTTAAAGATCTAGATAAATTTCCGTTAGAGTATCCTGAGTGCCTGTAAGAGGGTTGGAAGAATATTAATGCAAAGACAAATCTGCATATCACTCAACATTATCCTGAAATGATAAAGCGTCTTGGTCCACCATCAGGTAAAGCTACTTGGTCTTGAGAACAGGTGAATTATATATTATCTGAAATTCCAAACAATCACCATCCATGTATGTAATTTTTGTAAGCAATGATTTAAAAACTCAGCTGTGCTAATTTATTAATATTGAACACAGGAGAGATACCTCTAACAATTCTCAAAAATTGGTATCGGAAGTCTAGGGTATTAGATCTTGGTGGAGCTGAAGATAATGATCAATTTGAGACTAAAAAAATACATATTGATCTTGATAAACAAAACAAATGGATCCATCTAAGTATGGCATTATTTACTAAATGGGTAAAGGCAAAAATAGGGAAAAGAAACTTCAAGACAGGCTTTGACACCATCGGAGAAAAGTAGGGTTTGGGTAGTTGAAAATGTAGCAAGCATATTGATACATGGTAAGAGGTTTACTAGTTACCATTGACGCATTTCTAATTCAAAAATTGAATTCTACTATGGAAAAGATATCCAGTTTGGGCAAATCAATGATCTTTTCAGGTCAAAGGAAGAGAATGATCAAATCTATTTAATAGTAAGTCCTTTCAAGGAGCTCCCTCCAGAAGAAACATCAAAGGATACCATTTTCCCACAAGTGCATTGTCGGTTAGTAAGAGTAGCCAAAGCAACTCAAATTGTGATTAAGAAAGATGCAATAATTGGACATGTAGCTACTTTTGAGCACAAAAAAGGAATTTTTGGAATCAAAGAAAAGGTTGTCACTTCCATCAGACTGCAGACAGTAGTGAGTGAAAAAATTAATCAAATTTATTTTCTGTTGACTAAAATCTTTCTTTTAATTTGGAATTGGGGAAATTTGTAGGATTGGTGATGTTTGTAAATGGTAAAAGAAATATTTCAATTCACAATTAAAAATGCAATGCATCCAACTTACCTTATCTTAAATCAGTGAACAATTACATTGGTTACTTTTAATGCGAGAGAACCCATGCTTTCAATGAGTCATTTTTATCTTAAATGTAAGGATGAATGAAAGAAAATCTTGATAATGAGAAATAAGATAAAATTGTTACTTAATGAATAATATTCTTGCTCATTCATCTACTATAAATAGTTTGACCTTACAACTTTAGCTGATAGCTATATATTATTCACTTTATTTTTCCCCAAGAGATCATACACGTTAACAAGACTATAAACAAAGTATCTTTTTTTACTTTTACTTTGACAGGTATAAATTTTAAAGACTGATTATTTTTATTTTATTTTATTTTATTACAGTTAATTATGGATGATAATTTTTAAGGGATGTCTGTTTACCCAACTGATTTTGATTTTTTCCACCTCAACATACTAATACTGGAAATACTCCACCACCAACTGCTGCTGATCCACCTCCAGATGCATCTCAATCTGTACCCTCTAATCCTAACCCACCACCTAATCGCAATCCAGGCAAAGAGTCTCATGCAGAACCAAGAAATTTTAATCCCAATCATCCTTCTGCTCCTAAAAGTGCTGATCAGAATGCAGATCAGCTAGGAAGAGATTGGGCTAGTGAACTATTGAGGGATTTTTTTGGAGAACAATCATCATCTGCTCAGCCTAACCAAGGAGCAGGCACAAGTGGAGCTGGTAAGTCAAATTTTTAGTGTATTCTTTTATTTAAAAATAACCAATTTAATTAACTTATTTGAATTTTTAGTGAATCCCTCAATCATTATGGGTATCAGTGATTATCACAGACTCAATTCAGCAGAGATCATGAACAAGAACGGGGGTTAAGGGCTGTAAGAGGCTTAGTTAGAAGGAATGATGTTCCCAGGAGCTCGAACAGTCTAATTAGAAATATTAAACACTTTTTGAAGTATTGTCGTGGGGGACCAACACAAATAGCAAAATATCCTGCGAGCCTAACACCCTTGGAGATTAAAAATTGGAAAGATTGGAACCAATTCAAACTGTCCTAACCCAAGTCCAATATTCTAACCATGCCAATTCTGCAGCTGATCAACAATTTTTGATGACCAATTCTATAGCCTTCTTGAAATCCAAAATTTGACTACCCAAATTTTTTCCAGAACCTGAGCCTCAAGGACTAAAAGGAAGAGCACCTATCCCACTTTCTGTCAAAAGAAACTTAGAGTGTGAATTGCAAGAAAAAGTTTTTCGTAAATATGCTTTTGATTGGACTTGCCATGATTTTTTGGAATCAACTTGGAATCAAGTCATGGGAGGCATAGTATGCAACCACTGTACCAGGTGCATCACCACCTTGAATACAATCGATCAGTCAAAGCTTCAGTTCACTCAATGTGTTATTGAGAGATGGGTAGTTAATAAGGGGAAGGAGATGATAAGGTTGTTTGGCCAAAAAGGGGAAAGGGTGGAAAGAGAAAAGATGGAAAAGAGGGCAAGGGCACAAGTAAAATGTTATCGGACCAAGGTAAGGTTTTTATTTCACTTTTCTTTTTGTTATTATGAAGTTGATATAGTTGGAATTCAGATTGCTAGTGCACACTAAAAGTTAGCAAGAGATCTCTGCAGTGATGTGCCAGGTTTTTTTGTGCTTTTTCATTATACTAGGTGCATCTCTGATATTGAGGAAGGCCCACCACCAGCCCCAACTGCACCCATCCAAGCTATTACAGGATGGTGAAATCCTGAACTAAATTATTTGTTTAAAAAAATGGATAAGATGACAAAGGACTTAGCCCATACACCAGCTCAAAGAAAATCGGCATCGAAAACATATTCACGGTCATTAGAAAGGACAGTTGCACAAGATGGTATATTCAATGTTCCCAAATACCTCCCCAAGAATTACTATTCAGAAACATTTTTGGCAGGATTATCGGTGAATTAAGGTGAGTCACTTTGGGTTGGAGCTGATATTGATCTGGTAAAGATTTGGGAATCAATTGATACAGCATCAACATCATCATAACTTGGGTATAACAGTGATCTTCTGTGTAATATAGCTATCTTATATTAAATTTTATGTATTCAGTTATTTTTCAAAGCAACTTGGTAAATGCTATAAGGTGTTGAGGGATAGTAACATTTTATTTAAGAAAAATAAACAATGTATGAGATATAAAAATTTCTTTTCAAAAATTTGATGGTCCATACCTCTTTATGTCACATTTATGTATCCATCTTAATTTCAATTGAAATTAATGTTGACCAATACATAGTAAATACATGCTATGCCACTTACACTTTCCAAGAATAGCTACCATTAAATATGACAGTATCAAAATTAATTTTGATCAAAATCAATGAGCATGTTAATCATGAATTTCTGGAGTCAACTGCATATTTTTATGCATGGTGCCTTTCCAAAATTAATTTCGATCCAAATTAATTTTGATACTGGCATATTGAATGGTGGCTATTCCTGGAAGGTGTAAGTGGCATAGTGTGTATTCATTATGTATTGGTCAACATTAATTTTGATTTAATTTAATATTGACATTTGCATATTGAATCCAAACCAGAAAAAAACCTAAAAAATTCTTCATAAAACTGCTCATTAATTTCAATCAAAATTAGGGTTGACCATATACATATTTAATGGTAGTTATATCTGGTGTGTGTAAGTTGTAAAGCTTGTGTTCAATGTGTATTGGTCAACATTAATTTTGATTGAAATTAATATTAATGTGTAAATGATATATACATGCTCAATATGCATTGTAACATGTTTACTTAAGAATAGAGGGCCCTACTTTTCATCTTACAGAAAAATTCTTGGTGGCATGTCAAATTCAACTTTAATTAAAATTAATGTTGATATGTTACCATGCATAACAGTAAGCAACTGACTGCATAAATTGATGATAATCATGAACCTTAATTTCAATTGAAATTAATTTTGCAAAATTCAGATTGAATAAAAGCTATGCCACTTACACTAGCCAGGCATATTTACTATTTATTATGTATTGGTCAACATTAATTTTTATAGAAATTAATATGGATATGTAAATATTATATTTACCCTCAACATGTATAGTAAATTTCAATACTTAAGAATACTTGCTGTCCTTTACATGTTATGCAAAAAAGAATTGTATCATTTCATCATTAATTTTGATCAAAATTAATGTTGACATGCCATTATGCATTGAAACAACTAACTGACTAACAAATTTCATGATCAAAATTCTCATTGATTTTGATAAAAATTAATTTTGACCAATACATATTGAATATAAGCTATCTCCATTTACTCAGACAAGATATAACTTCCATTCAATATGTATATGGTCAGCCTTAATTTCAATCAAAATTAATGGGCAGTTTTATGAAGAATCTTTTGGGTCGTTTTCTGGTTTGGATTCAATATGCAAATGTCAATATTAATTTCGATCAAAATTAATTTTGACCAATACATAATGAATACCCACTATGCCACTTACACTTTCCAAGCATAGCTACATGCAATATGAAATTATCAAAAGTTATTTTGATAAAATTTAATGTTGGAAAGTCACCATGCATAAAATTAAGCAATTGACTCCAGAAATTCATGATTATCATGCTCATTAATTTCAATCAAAATTAATTTTTTGATACTGGCATATTTAATGGTAGCTATGCCTGGCAAGTGTAAGTGGCATAGCATGTATTCACTATGTATTAGTCAACATTAATTTTGATCAAAATTAATATGGACATGGACTATGCATAAAATTCAAATAAGTATAGGTAAGCTAAGTAGTTGGATTAACTGGTTTGATCAAGTACACCATATAAAAATTTATGTTTTAATGCCTTGGTTAATTTCAGTTGAAATTAATTTTAATCCATTCATGTTGAATTTTATCTATGTCTGTGTAGTCCATGTGAGATGGCTTTTATTCAATATGCAGGGGTCTACATTAATTTCAATCAAAGGTATAAGGTTCATTGCCTCATAAATTTTGTGGTTTCTGTCAGGGTGCCATGCATGGTGCCATATGATACTTGTTAATTCCTATCAAAATTAAATTCAACACCAATATATTGAATACAAACCACAGCACTTACAGTACTTGGTCATAGCTATAATTCAGTATGCCAGTCTCAAAATTAATTTCAATAGAAATTAATCAGGATACATGAAGTTTATCAATAGTGTATGAGTTAAGTTTCAAGTCATATGTTTCATCATTTTCTTGCACCCATTTCTAAGTTATCTCAACAATTTTTTTTAAGATTTATTATATTAATCAAAACTGTCGTAAGTTGTGAAAAATTAGCTAATCCAAATATCAAATTGAATATTAATGTTTTAATAATTTTGAATGTTGTTTAAGGTATTTCATTGGGTGATTCATAATAATATTATATCAACTTAGTAGTCCTATAACTTTTGAAAAGTTACATTATTTGTATAGTTAGGGACAACAATACAATATCTTGTGCAGAGTAACGTATATTGTAAAATAAAACTATTCAATTTTCTTTTCCCTTAGTTGTATCCAAGTTTATCAATGGTTTGGTCACTGGGCCCACTCCCTAGCCCGACACTCCTCCTGTCACTTAAAAAAAAATTCTTATCTTAAATTCTAATGTTACCAATTTTTTATTTATAATTCATTTCTTGTTTGGTGAGGCATATCAGTATATTTCTGAATCTCTCATTGTCATCTGAAAGTAAATTTAACAAATAGTTTTAAAGCATTATCCTTTTTTTCATATAATATACTAATTAAGTGTATCTCCATTGTTTAGGAGTAAATTCTAATTTAAAAAAATTTGTATTTATCCGTTGTGGTCTTCCAACATTGGCAGGGGCCTTTGTTGTATGAATTGGCCTTGTTTGTGCATGTCTTAATTGACATCTGTTAAGGAATTGGGTATTTTTCCAGTTTTATTCCCTGGATATTGGATCTGCGGGTATGTGGGTACTATCATTGGATAGCCCCAGTTTTTCTCTATATTTTATGTCTTGTAGACATTTTTCATATTCTAAGTTTTAAGGGGTCATTTCCTCATTTTTCATTTATAAAAGATAGCTGTTTAATTTTGTTTTTTGTGTTTTACGGGCTAACCTTAAGTCTTAGAGTTAAGTGCTTAGTACCATTTGATAGAGCTAATTTTCCTCTATATTTCATGTCTCAATGTTGTTATAGTGAAATTCCGTGTTTTAAAGGTTTTAGTAGTTGTAGCTAATTTTTCTAAGTAGATTAGTTGTTTTTATTGGTTTTCTGGCTTCAAGGAGGCAGGGCCGCTTCAGGCGGCACCTCCAACGTTGGGCGGCCCGCCCGCCTCTGTTTTAGAAGGTTGGGGAGCACTTCAGGAGGGTTTTTTATTCAATTTGGCGGGTACAGGCGCCAGATTGGTGGGTGCACATGGGCTCTTAGATAGTGGTCTGTATGTACATAGTGAATAAGACAGTTTGGGGCAACCTAATTATCATACAACCATCTGAAGTGATATCATTGTTCCTCACTCAGTTTTCACTGTTTTCTGGCCACAATTCAGCTGTGTCTGTTGCAAGTGAGTTCTTCATTTAACTTAACTTTGGCAACTGTTTTCTCTGTTATAGTCTTGCAAGCTATAGCAAGTATTATTTCTGTCTCTGGTGTGGATTTGCAGCCTACATCAAGTATCTTTGCTGTCTCTGGTGTGGACATTGGTCTACATTTCAGTTCTTTGGTCTGGTAGTCTGTCTGGGGACTACTTTCTTGGCTCATCAAGCAGTCAAGTGTGTTGAAAAGTGGCTTTAGCAAAACAGGAACCAATTTACTTTAACAAGTAAATCTCACTCTATTTTTCTAAAGGGACAGGGGATTTTCTCTCTGGTTTTTCTCCAACTCCCTTGGTCAAGGCCTATAGCTAGTACTATAGGATTGTCTACACCGTGGAAATTTGCATATGGGATATAAATTTGTTATTATTTGTTTTTCACACTAAAAGTCCCCAAAGAATTCCTAGTATTTTCTGTTAGCTACATCAAATTTTGCTTCAATATAAACAGATTATGATATAGCATGTTACTTAGTTTATCCCACTATGAATAATACATGTTAAAAAAAACTCAAATAATATATAATCCCCCTCTTTATGTTTTCTGTTTCTTTCATCCTCACTTTAATTTTAATCTTATTCAATTTTTTATCCTATTAAATTATCAACTTCAATTTTCTAGAATAGAGTTTCTTATAATTATTCATCATATTACATCATAATTTTTTGATATCAAATATTTTTTTAATATTAATTAATCAATATGTCTAGTATTCAAAATCCAACACCTCCACATTGTATGTGTATCATGTTCCTCTCTCTTAATTTATATCTTTCACTTATGTTCTATATCTTTTTTTAAAAAAAATTGATATTCCAGCACCCGAATGTTTTCCATCCCACTCTCAGATTGATACTCGCTTTAAAGCTTTTGAGCTTGCAACATGTCTTCCACATGGAATGGCACCTAAAACTCCTGTACTTAGCAATGAGAAGCACGAAATAACAAGAGTTCAGTATCACAATTTACTTGACTTGGATAGTGATAAAACGTAAGAACTTGTCAAGATCTTTAACAATAATCCTTCTCCTTAATATTTATCTAAACCTTGTAACGACTTACTCCAATATGTGAAAAGCCTTGAAAAATGTATGTTCTTCACTTTTTTTGCCTCCTTTTAAATTAGTAGATAAGATTAATAATATTTTCTTTCTTCATATATATTTTTAGCTTACGAGGAGGGTGTGATTCCTCCTGATGAAGTCATTGTCATTAGGGATGATGATGAGACAGATGAACCATCAGCTTCAACTCATTCATCAACTTCTAAGGAAAATCTTAAAAAACCTGTTATCCACTCCAAGAAAAAGAAATTATCCCAAGGCTCCTCTTTTGTTTGACATATTAAACTGGTGTGGTAGCCTAAAGATTAGTATGGCATCAAATACGTAAATGGAGTTATTACGGTGTGCAAGATTGGCGCTATTATTTTTTATAAAAGGGTTTTATTTAATTTATTTGAGTTTTAAATATGAAGAAATTGGTCAAAAGCGAATGCCTACGCCAAAACCATTTATTTTAGTACGATCTCCGTATGGGCTCCGGACAGGCTCTGGCTGAGTGCTGGAGAAGTATCTTAGGCACGTGACTAGGTAAATTTAAGAGCCTTTTAGACTCGAAATTGGGCATCATCATACATCATACAGACATCATACAGCTTAATCTTTAACCACCACAGTCTCATTTTTTTTTACTCAACAAATTAAATAAAATTGTAATACCCTTATAACTTTATATTTTATATATAACATTTTAGAAATACTACTCAACAATTTAAATCACACTTCATACAGAGTATCTTTAGAAAGGTCTTCATCACTGGGACTTGATTATTTCTGTCTCATAAAAATTCAAATTATTAAAAAAACATAAAAGTCAATCTTTTCAGATCTTTCACTGGTACACCTTAATTGTTGTAATCAGTATTTCTTTCTCAACAGCCACTTTTATTTAAATCTCAATAAGCATTAAATTTTCAAGAGTTTCAGTATTAATTTTTCATCTGATCTAAATAGACTGGGTAGCTTAGCAATTTAGAACACCTATTTTGTTATTTTTTATTGGAAGGGCGGGGTTTTCAGCTAAATCCACACATCTCCTCCGGATTCTGCTTAAAGCAAGGCGACTGTAAGAGTTTACCTTACCATAGTTGGCGCCCAACATGGGGTTCAAAATCTCTAGCTTTTTCTAGGACTTTTTTTTGGGTCAAGGTCTTTGTTAATAGCCTGCAAGAGGCTTATTCTTTGGAACTCTAATAGATCTTTGTTATTAGCCTGCAAGAGGCTTGTTTACTTTAATGATTTTTAACGCTTTTCTTTACTTATTGGGATGTCTTCTGCTGTTGCTTCTGGATCTTCTCACACTCTTACTCCCTCAGTTAGGATTGTTTCTTGGGATGGCCCAAAGTTTGATGGGGAGGAGTTTAAATGGTTCATTAGCAGGTATGAAGCTGCTGCTGCTGTTGATGGTGCTTCTCATGTGGATATGGTGAAGCAAGTTAGGTTTTTTATTGCTGATAGGGAGGTGGAAAAAGAGGTTATTTCTATGCAGGCATTCAAGGACAAGGATTGGGTTAAGCTTTCTAAAGCTATGGTTGATAGATGGGGTGTTAGGTTTACTATGATGGACCTCAATAAATATGTTGGATAGTGGCAAGCAAAAGGTGGAGTTTCTTCTATGGCTGACTTAAAAAAGCTCTGTGTTCAGTTTGATGAAGTGGTGGAATATCTCATACTGGTGGACGAGTTAGTGCATGAGAACCAGGCAAAAGATTTGTTTTGGTCAGCATGCAGGAGGGATATTTGAATGGATGTCTTGAAAGATCTTTCAAGAAAAGATTTGATGAAGGAACTGCCTAATGGTGAGCAGAAACTGCCAGCTCTGGAGGATATCAAAGAGAACATTCAGGCCCATCTCAAGTTGTTAGCATTGGACAAATATCAAGAGTCCTGCACTCAATATGTTAGCAAGGTTAGCAAAGTTTTGGCCAAAAACAACGATATTATGGTCAAAGCCCAGGAGGCCAAGAAGGCTCAAATGGGATTAACTGCTGCTAAAGTTGAGGGTAATGTGGATAATAAGATGGTCGATCACCTGGCCGATTAAACTAAACAATTAAAAATATTTGTTCAAGAAACACAGAAGGCTAACAAGGTCCCAATTGCTTCTTCTTTGACATCAACTTCTTATCAATCTAGAGGGTACGGACGTCAAAATTATAATGGCAATAATAACGGTAACTGCTTCTCAGGCAATGGGAGAAATGGTGGGAATGGTGGAAGTAGTTATAGAGGTGGCTACGATGAGCCAAAGGTGTGCTCCTATTGTAATTGGAGGGGGAACAGAGCAAAAGTTTGTTTTGCTCTTGATAAGGATATGGATGCTGGGAGAGTTTTATTTGATGGTTAAGTTTATAAATTTCCTGATGGTTTGTTCATCAAGCCCGGTGATGGACAGTCTCCTTCTGATTTGGTCAGAAGAAGTTTAACGGCTGAAAGGAGAGACAGATTTGAAGAGGTGACGGATGAAGATGTTAATGCCAAGGTTGCCAAATTGTAATGGTAATGGTGGAAAAGCTGACAAAGGTAAAGAGAAAGAGGTCAGTAAAGCCACATTTTCTACTTCTGTTGGAGGTTTAGAGCTGGCAACGGTTGCCCAGGTGGAGGGTAGCTGTATGGCCGGGAATACGATGTTAATGCTGCTAGAAGAGCAGCTGCTACTAAGGCGAAGAGTAGCATTCAAAGCCAACTGAGGGCTAATCCTGGCAAGGCCAATAACAAAGTGAACCCTTACTCTAAGGACAAAAATTCTAGTGCTCAAACTGCCGCCAACAAATTGAACCCTTACTCTAAGGACGAATTATATAAAATGCAGAAGGGGATTGCTGATATGGGGCCCCCTAGTTATGGCAAGTTTAATTTAAATGGTGAGCCTATGCCAGAGGATGATTCGGATTCTTAGGAGGACATACAGTCGGCGTCTCTACCCAGACCAAGTTTTAGCGGTCCCATCCCAATGGAGGGTGTAAGAAGGACTAGCGATGGATCAGGATTAGTGCAAGAAGCTGGTGACGGAGTTAGGGTTATAGAAAGTGAAGATGTTATAATGGGGGGTGAAGTTGGCTCGGTTGGACCTCAAGAGGTACCCAGGGCCAAGGTTGTTAAATCAAAGGTCCAGTATGAGCGGCCAGTAGTCTCTGGTCAAGCTAATGTGATGGACAAGGTTTTGAATAGGGTGAATCAACTGCAGATTCCCTTATCTTTGGGGGAGTTATTTATTATTAGTCCGGCGCTTGCTGAAAAGCAAAAGAAGCATTTGATAAGGCTTTGGGTTTCAACTGGAGAGGTGGAATATATTTGTGAAAATGTTGAAAAGTTTGGGGAAGATGTAGATACGCATTTTTCCCCTCCCCTGGGTTACCTGGTGGTAACTCTTAACGGTAAAGAGGTAAAGGCCTTGGTCAATTCAGGGTCTCAAATTAATTTAATTTCGTTGGAGCAAGCGACAAGTATAGGCTTTCCAATTAAAAGTGGAACTGGTAGAAATCTCAGAGGCATTGGAGGGCATGCAACAGAGCTGATGGGCACAGCTGAGCATGTCAGGTTAGGCATTGGTGGATCTGTTGGTAAGGTTCACTTTTATGTGGCCAGATGAGCAGTCAAAACTTTTCTTGGTGGTCCTTTTTTGATGGATTTTGAGGCCATGATAGTGTATCAAGCTGGCATGGGGATTAGTTTGGAAATAACTGGTGAAGATATGCGGAGGTTACATATGTGGTTAGCGCCTCCTGGAGATGAAGGTTGGGAAACACGGCCAGGGATTACTACTCTGTGCCAGTGCTGTGTTTGCACCAAGAAGCGGTGTATAAAATGGACGGCTTCTGGTGAATTATGTTTGTTGGAAAGGGATGAATGCCCTAATTTTTTGGGGTAGCTGGGGCTGATCGCTCTAATGTTGTAATCTCTCCTCATAATGAGATCCTGGATTGCAATAGGTCAGCTCACTTTGAGATAATTCAAGTGGATTCTCAATTATTTTCTGTTAATATTACTTTGGAGTGCAAATACGTTTTGGACTTTTTTATATGTTTATTGGATTTACCCTGTTTTTCTATTAAATTTAAAAATGGTGAAAAAGGCAAAATGGGCCAAATTAGTTTGGATAAAAATTTGAAGGGTATGTTTTATGACCTCCAGCAAGAAGTTAAACTGCAAGTATCTCCAGCAAGAGGGTAAACTGCAAAAATCTTATCAAAATCCAATAAAAAATCTCGGTATAATTAAAACACAAAAAAATAATTTTTGTGAAAATTCAATTCCGGTCCTCCAGCAAGAGGTGTAACTGCCAAGTTTCTTTTCAGGCAATTTACTGTTGGATAAGGGAAGCAAAGGTGTTGGAAAATCTGTTTATAAATTAGACAAGGGAAAGGAGAAAAGGGTAAAATTTAAAAATGAAATAAAATATTTTTCTAATCTTTCTTATTCGGATTCTGACGATGAAGAAGATTCATTTGATGAAATTTTTAATGGCAAAACAAAATTAAATGTTTTACCTCAAGTTTATTTAGATGTGGACACAGCCAAATATAAGAAAGTAGCAAATAAAGTTTGACCTATTAATGAACTGCTACCTGCCGAATTAAATACACCCTTGAGAAGACCAAAGTTATCAAGAGATCCTTATGAAAGTCCCTTGGTAAAGAATCCGCCTGAATTTTTTGAGATGTCAAGAATCACTTTTGAGAGACTGGGTTTTGTTAATTTGGACCTGATGGTTGGTTGTCTGGAGAAGAGAAGAAGTTGTTGTTGGATGTGATGGTCAAGCGAGAGAAGGCCATTGCTTTTGTAGAAGAGGAGAGGGGTGTGTTGAAGCATTCCTATGGGAAGCCTTACAAGATTCCTGTGGCATGTCATGAAACGTGGCAGCAGAAACCGATTCCTATTCCGGCTGCATTAAAAGAAGCCTATATTGAAGTTGTCAGAGAACGGATACGCACTGGACTGTATGAGCAATCAACGTCAAGTTATTCTAGTCTGGTATTTTGTATCAAGAAGCTGAATGGCAAGCTTAGGGTTGTTCATGATCTTAGGGAATTAAATAGGGTTACAATAAAGGATGCTGGGATACGGCCTAGTGCTGAGGAGTTTGTTGAAGCGTTTGCAGGGAGAGTGTGTTATGGTTTGGGAGATATTATGGGTGGATATGATGAGAGAGAGTTACATCCGGACTCAAGGCCTCTCACTACATTTGATACGCCACTTGGACGTTTACAGTTAACAAGATTACCTCAAGGAGCAAAAAATTCGGTTGCAGTTTATCAAGCTCAGATGGCTTGGATCCTTCAAGACGAAATCCCACAATATTCTGGAATCTTTATAGATGATGGAGGAATTAAGGGACCAACAACCGACTATGATAACCAGGTGTTGGAAGAGAATCCCGGGATACGCAAAATCATTTGGGAGTTTTCAATTACTTTAGAAAGAATCTTGTTTCGAATTGAAGAGGCTGGTTTAACTATTTCAGGTTCAAAATTTTCATGTTGTGTGCCAGCCTTAGAAGTATTAGGCGATGTGGTATGTAGAGAGGGTAGGATTATGTCCAAGAAGAAAGTTAACAAAATTCAGTCCTGGCCAAGAACCAAGAATACGACCAAAGTTAGAGGGTTTTTAAGCGTTTGAGTATATGTTAGAATGTTTATTAAGGACTTTTCTTCATTGGCAGATCCATTGAGACAGTTAACAAGAAAGGATGCAGACTGGGAGTGGGATGAAGAGTGCGAGAAGGCGTTTGTGAAGTTGAAGGAGATTGTGGGGAAGTATTTAGTCATGCACAAGTTGGATTATGGAAAAGATTCTGGCAGAATTTATTTAGCAGTTGATTCAATTCAGGTTGCATCTGGGGCGGTTTTGTCTCAGATGGATAAAGCTGGTTACATCAGGCCAGTTAGGTATGAATCTGTAGTATTTACAAAGGTGGAATCAAGATATTCTCAACCAAAATTGGAATTATGTGGTGTGGCAAAAATACTGAAGAAACTTCAGCATATTTTGTGGTGGCAACATTTTAAGTTTCAAGTGGATGTGAAATTGTTAATCCAGATGATTAATTCCCCAAGTTTACCGAATGCACCCATGACAAGATGGGTAGCTTATATTCAACATTTTTGTTTGATTTAGTTCATAAGCCTGGAAAGACTTTTACTATGCCAGATGGTTTTTCAAGGAGACCACCCACTGAAGAAGATTCAGACTCAGAAGAGTTCGATGAAGATATACCTATTATCAAAGCCAGCACTAAAGGAGCTGAAGACTTTCCATACCTCCCCCACAAGGTTAAACTGGCAGGATTATTGTGTTTAGATAATGGTGATGATGACCTCCACCAAGAGGATAAACTGGAAAATAGTTTTTATGTTAATAAAGGTGTTGGAAAAGGTGTAGATAAATTTGGTAGAAAGGAGGTAGAAGAAGATGTGGTGTATGTAGAAGAAGATGGATTGGTATTGTGGGATAGTAGTAAGTTAAGGAATGGTGTATATGTTGGAGAATTAGAGAATTTAAATAAAAATGTGGATAAAGAGAAAGAGGTATTTTCGAATATGGTTTACAAAGGATTCAAAGGTTCAGAAGAAAAATGTCGACATAGCTCGATTAAAGATTTATTTAGGAGACAACGCTTATTGGCTCATTCATGTGCAGGTGATATTGGTGATAGAGAAGTCCCTATTGATGTTATATTAATCGATTTTCAAGATGAAGTCTGGGGTCAGACTGGTTTTTATTTTTTGTTAGTCAAATATTTGTTGACTTTAGAGAGACCAGAAGATTGTGAAGACAATGAATGGGTGGCTATCAAGAGGAATTCATCTACTTTTTACCTATCTGGTCGACATTTAATGAGGAGGAGGTATACAAATCCTCAAGTAGTTATAACTCAACAGAAGGGGCAAGAATTAGTTTTGAAATCACTGCATGAAGATCTCGGGCATAGAGGTGTTGGAGAAACGTTTAAAAGATTTTCTGATTGATTTTGGTGGCCTGGCATGAAGATGGCTATTAAACAGTGGGTTCAGTCATGTGAAGAATGTCAAAGATGAATTTATTTAAGGCCAAAAGAACCTGCACACGCTACCGGAGAAAATACACTCTTTGAGAGAGTCAGTTTAGATGCCGTTCATATAAAAGAGGGACGGTATAAATATTTAATTGTGGCCAGAGATGATTTATCTGGTTGGGTAGAGGCAGCACCTCTTATTAATTTAACTTCCAAAAATGTGGCAGAATTTTTGTTGAATAATTGGGTATATAGGTATGGGGTGATGAAGTTGGTGACGGTAGATGGAGGTCCTGAATTTGGGACAGAGTTTAAAGAGGCCGTATTGAAAGTTAGATCAAAGGTTAGGGTAGCAACCCCATATTATCCTGAAGCTGAAGGCATGGTTGAAAGAGGGAATCAAGTTATTAAGGATGCTTTAGTTAAAATGTGTGGGACAAGTGCCAAAAAGTGGAGGCACTATTTACCTTTAGTTTTATTTTCTGATCGAATCACTGCCAAAAGGACAACCGGATTTTCACCTTATGAACTTGTTTTTGGACAGAAAGTAGTTTTAACAGTTGATTTAGAAGCTGAATCATATCTTGGAGTTGACTGGGACACAGTCAAAACTACTGATGAATTATTGTGTGCAAGAATGATGCAGTTAGAAAAGAAAGAAGAATATTTAGAAAAGGCATATTCGCGGTGTGGTCTTCCAACATTGGCAGAGGCCTTTGTTGTGTGATTTGGCGCTGTTTGTGCATGTCTTAATTGACATCTGTTAAGGAATTTGGTATTTTTCTGGTTTTATTCCGTGGATATTGGGTCTGCGGGTATGTGGGTACTATCATTGGATAGCCCTGGTTTTTCTCTATATTTTATGTCTGGTAGACATTTTTCATATTCTGAGTTTTAAGGGGTCATTTCCTCATTTTTCATTTATAAAAGATTGCTGTTTAATTTTGTTTTTCGTGTTTTACGGGCTAACCTTAAGTCTTAGGGTTAAGTGCTTAGTACCATTTGATAGAGCTAATTTTTCTCTATATTTCATGTCTCAATGTTGTTATAGTGAAATTCCGTGTTTTAAAGGTTTTAGTAGTTTTAGCTAATTTTTCTAAGTAGATTAGTGGTTTTTATTGGTTTTCTGGCTTCAGGGAGGCCGGGCCGCTTCAGATGGCATCTCCGACGTCGGGAGGCCCACCCGCCTCTGTTTTAGGAGGTTGGGGAGCGCTCCAGGAGGGTTTTTTATGCAATTTGGCAGGTACAGGCGCCAGATTGGTGGGTGCGCATGGGCTCTTAGTTAGTGGTCTGTGTGTAAATAGTGAAGAAGACAGTTTGGGGCAACCTTAATCATCATACAACCATCCGGAGGTGATCTCATTGTTCCTCACTCAGTTTTCACTGTTTTCTGGCCACAATTGGCTGTGATTGTTGCAAGTGAGTTCTTCATTTAACTTAACTTTAGCAACTGTTTTCTCTGTTATAGTCTTGCAAGCTATAGCAAGTATTATTGCTGTCCTGGTCTGGATTTGCAGCCTACATCAAGTATCTTTGCTGTCTCTGGTGTGGACTTTGTTCTACATTTCAGTTCTTTGGTCTGGTAGTCTATCTGGTGACTACTTTCTTGGCTCATCAAGCAGTCAAGTGTGTTTAAAAAGGGGTCTTTAGCAAAACAGGAACCAACTTACTTTAGCAAGTAAATCTCACTCTATTTTTCTAAAGGGACAGGGGATTTTCTCTCTGGTTTTTCTCCAACTCCCTTGGTCAAGGCCTATAGCTAGTACTATAGGATTGTCTACATTTCTGGCCCCCAACGTGGGGTGGAACCTGCTAGTTCTTTGGAATCTCTGTTTTCTTTGGTTGGCTCTTTTTGGTGTTTTGGTCAGGAGGAATGGCTTCTGGTTCTGCTATTCCTGTGGTGACTGTCAGTGGGGGGAATGGTCCTCCTTCTGTGATGTTTAGGGAGTGTGTGAGGATTAAAACTTGGGATGGTACCAAGTTTAATGGGGAGGATGTCAAGTGGTTTCTAGAGAAGTATGAAACTGCTGCTGGAGTGGATGGTGCTTCCTACCTGGACATGGTGAAGCAGATTATCTTCTTCATTGGTGATAGGTCAGTGGAGAAGGAGATTGTGGCCATGTCTGGCTACAAGAACAGGGATTGGAAATTGTTGTGTAGGGAAATGGTGGATAGATGGGGTGTCAGGTTCACTATAGTGGACTTGAACAAGGTTGTCAGTGAATGGAAATATAATGGTGGTGTTGGTAACTTACATAGTTACAGGAAGTTTCTGCTACAGTTTGATCCTGTGGTGGAATATTTGGTGGAAGTGGAGGAGCTGGCACATGAAAATTCTGCCAAAGATGTTTTTTGGTCTGCCCTGGCTAGAGATGTCAGGATGGATGTGTTGAAGGAGTTGTCAAGAAAGGAATTGATGAAAACTCTTTCTAATGGGGATCAGAAGTTGCCTGCATTGGATAAGGTGAAGGAGGCTGTTGAGGCCCATTTGAAGTTATTGGCTGTGGACACCTATCAGGAGGGGTGTGCCAAGTATGTCAGCAAAGTCAGTGAGGCTTTGGCTGAAGAGGAAGTTAGGGAGAAGAAGGAGGAGAAGAATTTGGTGCAGGTTCCCAAACAGGAGAGGGACCCAATGGTGGAGCAGCTGGCTGATCTGACAAAACAGCTGCACATTTTTTCCAAGAGGCCAAGAAGTTTAATAAGGCATCTTCTCAGCCAAGAGACTTTGAAAGAAGGGCTGGTAGGAGTGATCCTTGGGTTTGCTCTTATTGCAGTAGGAGGGGGCACAGGTCCAATGATTGTTGGGCATTGAACAGGGATGTGTCTGAAGGAAAAGTGGAGTTTGATGGCAGGGTTTTTAAGTTCCCTGATGGTTCTTTTGTGAAGCCCAGTGAGGGGAAGGCTCCTGTTGATTTGGTCAGGAGAAGAGGTAGTCTCAATCAAAGGAGGCCAAGGTTTGAGGAGATTCCTGATCAGGGGAAGTCTTCTGTTAAGGTAGATGAGGACTTCAAGGGAAAGGGGAAGGAGGTCAATAAGGTCTCTTTTTCTACTTCTTTTGGTGGTTTGGAGTTGTATTCTTGTGGTGGACTGTCAAGTGGTGAATGCTTGGCTGGTGTTTATGATGTGGAAGCAGGAAAGGTGGGTAGGCCAAAGAGCAGTTCTCAGGCTCAACCAAAGCCAAATTCTTCAAAGGGTGATCCTAAGCTGAGTGCAGCTAGGAAAAGGTACATCAAAGAGGAGCTGTACAAGATGCAGAAAGGTATGGCTGACATGGGCCCCCCTAGTTTTGGTGCATTGGACCTGAATGGTGAGCCAATGCCAATGGAGGTGGATTCTGACTCTGAGGAGGATGTCCCTTTGGCTTCATTTCCAAAGCCTGTTGGAGTCAGAGGTTCTGGTGAGGGATCTGGTTTGGTTCCTGTTAATGGTAAATCTGTTGGTGGTGCTGGTCCTCAAGAATCTTCTAGGACCAAGGTGGTGAAGCAAAGAGCTCACTTTGAGAGGCCAGTAGTGTCTGGTCATGTTAATGAAATGGACTCTGTCCTGGAAAGGATGAACCAGGGTCAGGTTTCCCTATCTTATTGGGAATTGTATGCTATCAGTCCAGGGTTGGCTGATAGGCAGAAGAAGTTATTGACCAGGAGATGGGTTTCTTCTGGTGAGGTAGATTACATTTGTGATTCTGCTGAAAAGTTTGGTGAGGGGTTGGAAACTCATTTTTCTGCTCCTCTGGGATATGTCAATGTCACTCTGAATGGCAGGGAGGCAAGGGCATTGGTGGATTCAGGTTCTCAGATAAACCTGATTTCTTTGTTTGAGGCAACTCTTATGGGCCTCCCCATCAAGACTGGTATTGGTGGGAATTTAAGAGGGATCGGTGGCCATGTCACTGAATTGGTTGGGACTTCAGAGTTTGTGAAGTTAGATGTTGGAGGAGCCTCAGGGAAGGTTCATTTTTACATTGCTAAAGGTAATGTAAAAGCAGTTTTGGGTGGGCCATTCTTGATGGATTTTCAGGCAAGAATTGGTTATCAATTTGATTTGGGAATCAGTTTGGAGTTGACTGGTGAAGACAAAAGGAGGCTTCACATGAGGTTATCATCCCCTGGAGAGGATGGTTGGGAGACTAGGCCTGGTTTAACTTCAATGTGCCAGTGCATGGACTGCTGCAGGAGAAGGAAGGAAGTGGGTGCTGCCTCTGGTTTTTTGGAGTGCAGCTCAGGCTCTATTGAGAGTCTGTCTTTTTTAGAGTAATGAGGGCTGATCACCCTAGTGCTACAACCTCTCCCTGAGATGAGGAAATCCCAGGTTGTAGTAGGTCAGCTCCCTTGGAGATATACCAAGTGGATTTTCAACTTTCTCTTTTTAATGTTTCTCTTCTATGCAAGTATTTGTCAAATTTTTTATCAAGTCTCTGTTATCTCTAAAGATTTTTAATTATTTTTAATTCAAGTTTAAAGAAGAAGATTGGTTATATATCTTTATTGAAAGATACGCGGAAAAGTTTTGGGGCGGTGAGATTGGGGTCTAAAATTAAGTCCTCCCAATTGTGCACCGCTAGGGTTTCTTCTACACCTTTCAAAAACATTACCTGGGCCACACCTGTGAGCATTGGGGAAACCCCTGGTTATTTTTGTAGGACAGAAGAAAACTCAAGAAAAGAAGATAAAAATTTCAAGATAATTCAAGAAAATCAAGAAAAAAATCTGAAGATAATAAAGAAAAAAGATGCAAAATATTTTTGTGAAGATCGTCAAGATCTATTTTTGGGCCTCCAGCATGAGGTTAAACTGCAGAAAATTTTGAAGCATGATTATCGTCAAGATCAATTTTTGGACCTCCAGCATGAGGATAAACTGCACAATTTTAGAAGATTTGATTCAGAAGACGAATCAAGATTTGAAGATTTGGAAGTTGGAAGTGAGGATGAAGATGTGGAATTGCGGAAAAGTTTTGGGGCGGTGAGATTGGGGTCTAAAAGTAAGTCCTCCCAATTGTGCACCGCTAGGGTTTCTTCTACACCTGTCAAAAACATTACCTTGGCCACACATGTGAGCAATGGGGAAACCCTTGGTTTTTGTTCCAGGTCTGGTGGTGAAGAATTCCTGAAGATCCCTCAAGTTGAAGGTGGAGCGGCAAAGTATAAGAAGGTAGCGCAGAAGATTAGGCCTGTCAATGAGCCTATTCCTGTGGGTTTGAATCCGCCTTTGAAGAGACCTCCTTTGTCAAGAGATCCGTAGTGTACTCCTTTGGTGAAGAATCCTCCAGAATTTGTAGAGATGGCGAGGGTGACCGTGGAAAGATTGAAAGTTGTTAATTTTGGTCCTGATGGGTGGTTGTCTGAGGAAGAAAAGAAGTTGTTGTTGCACGTTATTGTGCTAAGGGAAAAAGCGGTGGCATTTGTTGAGGAGGAAAGGGGTGTTCTGAAGCACTCTTATGGGGAACCTTACTTGATTCCTGTTGTTTGTCATGAACCTTGGCAAATCAAACCTATTCCAATTACAGCAGCTATTCAAGAGGATTTTGCAGAGATTGTTAGGGAAAGAGTCAGGACTGGGTTATATGAACAATCAACATCCAGTTACTCAAGTCCGGTGTTCTGTGTAAAGAAGCAGAATGGAAAGTTGAGGGTGGTTCATGATCTTAGAGCCTTGAATAGAGTCACTATCAAGGACGCTGGTATGTCACCAAGTGCAGAGGATTTTGTTGAAGCTTTTGCTGGAAGGGTGTGTTATGGTTTGGGTGATATTATGGGTGGTTATGATGAGAGGGAACTCCATACGGATTCAAGGCCTCTCACAACTTTTGAGACTCCTTTGGGAAGATTTCAGCTCACTAGGTTGCCTCAAGGAGCAACTAATTCAGTGGCAGTTTATCAAGCACAGATGGCTTGGATTTTGCAGGATGAGGTTCCTACTCATGCTGGTATTTTTATTGATGATGGTGGAATTAAAGGACCATCCACTGATTATGGTAATGAGGTGTTAGCGGAGAACCCTGGCATAAGGAGGTTTGTGTGGGAATATGCAATAACTCTAGAGAGAGTGTTGTTCCGGATTGAAGAGGCTGGTTTGACCATTTCAGGGTCAAAATTCTGTTGTTGTGTTCCTGCTTTGGAAATTCTGGGTCATGTGGTGTGTAAAGAGGGAAGGATTATGGCGAAGAAGAAGATTAATAAAATTCAGGCATGGCCAATGCCTAAAAATACTACTGAAGTCAGAGGATTTTTGGGTGTATGTGTATATGTCAGGATTTTCATTAAGGATTTTTCTTTGTTGGCTTCACATTTAAGGAGTTTGACCAGAAAAGATGCAGATTGGGAATGGACTGAAGAGTGTGAAGAGGCTTTTCAGAAGCTGAAAAAGGTTGTTGGTGAAGATATAATTCTTCACAAGTTGGATTATGGTGTTGGTGCTGGAAAGATTTATCTGGCAGTGGACTCAAGTTATATTGCTGCTGGTGCTGTGTTGTCTCAGGAGGATAAGACTGGGAGGGTCAGGCCAGTAAGGTATGAGTCTGTGGTGTTTAATGAGGTAGAATCTAGATATTCTCAACCTAAGTTGGAATTGTGTGGCGTAGCTAAAATTTTAAAGAAGCTACAGACGGTTTTGTGGGGGAGCATTTTGAGCTGCAGGTGGATGCAAAATCTTTGGTTCAGATGATCAATACACCTAGTCTTCCAAATTCTCCAATGACTAGGTGGGTGGCATTTATTCAACATTTTTCTTTTGACCTGGTACACAAACCAGGTAAAACTTTTACTATGCCTGATGGGTTATCAAGGAGGCCACCTACAGATGAGGATTCTGATTCTGAAGAGTTTGACGAAGATTTTCCAGTGATTAGGGCCAGCACAAAGGGTGCTGAGGATTTTTCTTTCCTCCCCCATGAGGCTAAACTGGATGATTGTTCTGACCTCCCCCAAGAGGTTAAACTGGCTGTATCTGATCTTGATTCTGGTGATCAGGATGTTTTTGTTGATGAAGATGGAGTTGTTGTTTGGGAAAGCTCAAAATTGGAAAAGGGTGTTTTTGTTAGTGAACTGGATTCTCACAAGGTTCAGTGGAAAGAGAAGGACGTGCCAAAATTTAAGGATTGGTGTCCTGGTTGGGCTGCTCAATTGGCTCATGTTCACACTGGTGATTTTGATGACAGAGTTGTACCCTTGGATGTTGTTTTGTTGGATTTTGAAGATGAGACCTGGGGTCAATCTGGGTTTTATTTTATTTTGGTGGAATATCTGTTGACCTTGGAGAGGCCAGATAGTTGTGATGATGATACTTGGTTGGCAATCAAGAAGAAGAGTCCTGGATTTTAGGTGTCAGGAAGGCGGTTGATGAGAAGGAGACATCCTAATCCTCAAGTGGTGGTGACTCAGAAGAAGGGTCAAGAATTGGTTTCGAAGTCTTTGCATGAAGATATTGGTCATAGAGGCTTTGGGGAGACTTATAGAAGAGTAGCAGACAGATATTGGTGGCCGGGTATGAAGTTGGCTGTGCAGGGTTGGGTTCAATCTTGTGAAGAATGTCAAAGAAGAAGTCACTTGAAACCTAAAGAGATGGGCCGTGCTACTGGTGAATCAACTGTTTTTGGAAGGGTCAGTCTGGATGATGTCCATATTAAAGAGGGCAGATATATATAATTGATTGTTGCTAGGGATGATTTGTCTGGTTGGGTTGAGGCAGTGCCTCTGGTTAATTTGACTGCCAAGAATGTGGCAGAGTTTTTGAAGAAGGAGTGGATTTATAGGTATGGGTTGATGAAGTTGGTGACTGTTGATGGTGGGCCAGAGTTTGGTGCTGAATTTAAAGAAGCTGTGGCTAGTGTGGGTTCTAGGGTTAGAGTGGCTACACCGTATTATCCTGAAGCTGAAGGAATGGTTGAAAGAGGCCATCAAGTTATCAAGAATGCTTTGGTGAAGATGTGTGGAGATAGTGCCGAAAAGTAGAGGCATTATTTACCCTTGGTTTTATTTGCCGATAGGGTCACTGTGAAGAGGACAACTGGCTATTCTCCTTATGAGTTAATGTTTGGTCAGAAAGACGTTCTACCAGTGGACTTGGAAGCTGTCTCTTATCTTGGAATTGATTGGGATGACATGCAAACAACAGAAGATTTTCTCTGTGCCAGGATGCAACAGTTTGAATGTAGAGAGGAATGTCAAGAGAAGGCATACTCTAGAATGATGAAGATTAGGAATCAATCAGTCAGATACTGGGACAAGAAGTTAGCTCATAGACTCAGGAATCCCTTAAAACCTGGTTGTTTGGTTTTGGTGTATAATAGAAGTTTGGAGAGTCAGTGGGGAAAAATGTTTGCTGACAGATGGAATGGACCTTACAGAGTCAGATCTCAGGTGTCTGAAGGTTATTATGTTTTGGAAGAGTTGGATGGTGCAGTCTTGAAAAAGAGGGTGGCTGCAGACCAAGTGAAGAGGTTTTATCCCACAGGCACTAGGCATGAAGAAGATTGACTCCGCAATGAGGATAAACTACGGACCATTCTTTAATTTTGGTTTTTTTTGTGGTGATGCTATGCATCTGTTTGTTGGAAACTTTTTTGTTAGAGGGTACCCATGGGTGGGGCTTCTAGATTTGATCTTGGCAAGTGTAGGGGTGACTGATGGGCTGGCTGCTCTATTAACAGTTACCCCAGATTGTCTGTTTCCAGCCCCTTCTCTTAATTTTGTTGAATTCTAGTATTGGTTTTTTTTCTTTAACAGGTTTTTAGTCCACCATGACTTTAAACTGGAAATTCTTTTGGTCTTCAAGTGCTGGACCCCTCATGTTTATTGGTTTTATTTAATTTTGTTGGATGTTGTGTTTTTGTTAGAAGGTACCCAGGGGGGGCTTCTAGATTTTATTTTGGCAAGTGTGGGGGTAACTGATGAGCTGGCTTCTCTGTAGAACAGTTACCCCAGAATGTCTGTTTCAAGCCTCTGGTTTTTTTTTCTAGTTGGATTCTAGTGTTGTTTTTTTGTGATTCAGGTTTTTAGTCCTCTATGACTTTAAACTGGATTGCCTTGGATGTCTTTTGGTGCTTTTGGATTGGTGGTGGATCACTGGTGGTCTCCCATCATTTTTACTTATTGGAGGGAGTCCACCCAGTGATCTTTTCTGTTGACCTGGAGCTGTCTTTACTATGTGGTTCTAGGGTGTTGGCTGTGAAAGTGGTGGATTCAAAAATTTTTTCTTTTTTTCTCTTTTTTTTCTTTTAAGTTTTTTATGGAGGCTATGTTTGTTCAAAGGCTCAACATAGGGCTCTGGCAATATTTTTGGTAGAAGAGAAGGAGTCAAAATAAAAATAATAAAAAATTAAATTTTTTTAGGTGTGACCACATCAAGGTGCACTTGGATGTGGGTAAGGTATCAGGGGATCAGCTCATCAATTGGCTGGGGGATACCATTTTATTTTTTTATTTTGTTAAAGGAGGTTAAATGTTTTGGCTTTGATGATTTTTGGTTTGGGGATTTATGGGATATATCTTCAAGATTTTTTTTTCTGGAAGGTCATTCAAGACTTCAAGCTGAATTTTTTTTTATGGGATATATCTTCAAGATTTTTTTTCTGGAAGGTCCTTCAAGACTTCAAGCTGATTTTTTTTTGATTATGGGATATATCTTCAAGATTTTTATTCTGGAAAGTCCTTCAAGACTTTAAACTGATCTTTTAATTATGGGCTCAAGATTTTTTGATGTCCATCAAGACTTTAAACTGAAAATTCTTTTAGTCCTCCAAGACTTAAAACTGGCTGGTTGTTAAAGATTTATTCAAGAATTTAATTTTAATACTGTGGATCTAGCAGTCCATCAAGACTTTAAACTGAAATCTGGTTTCTGTTAGTCCTCCAAGACTTTAAACTGGCTGGTTTCAAGATTTTATCAAGAAGTAGTCCGTCAAGACTTTAAACTGAACACTGTGTTAGTCCCCCAAGAATTTAAACTGAGGGTTGTAAGTCCCCCAAGACTATAAACTGAGGGAAAAGTTTTTGTTGTTGGAGTTGGTTTGAAAGATTGGTGGAGGGTATCCACAGGGGGAGCCTCCGAATTTAGAAAAGGCAAGTTTGAGGGTAATTGATGGGCTGGCAGCTCTATTCACAATTACCCCAGAATGTTAGTTTTTTCTCTGTGTCTTAATGTGGTTGATCTTTGGTTCTGGGTTTATGATTTAGGTTTTTGAGTCCCACAAGACTTTAAACTGAGGGTTTTTGAGTCCCCCAAGACTATAAAATGAGGATGGTCCCCCAAGACTTAAAACTGAGGGTTGTTTGTGGTTAAATCCTATAGAGGGTGTGGTCAATTTTTCTTTTCTGAATCAAGCTCAAGTACTAGTGGAATTACAGAGTGAATGAAGAGATGAAATGAAATGTTCAGAATTAGCCTTGAACTGGTGAATGAGGTGTCTTCTCTTCTCAATGTCCTGTGGATCTCTAGCAGGAGTGGATTGGAAATAGTGAAGCAGAAGTTGTTTCTGTTGAGATGTGTGTTGTTGGAACTTGGCCTTGATAGTGGGCAAGTGCGTTGGTGTTGGTGGTGCAATGGATCCTACATTGTTATCATCACTATCAGAAGAGGAAGGAACTGAGAAGTTATCAGTTTTAAAGTTGAAGGAAGAAATGGATGTTCTTTACCATCAGATGGACCAGGGATGGGGGAACTAGTTGCTTTTTGGGTTGTGGCACTCTTCTGGTAAGGGTGGAGCTTTTTGATTAATCTGGGTATCAGGATGGATGGCCTAGATCTTTTGGTGCTGGCAGAAGAAGGACCAGGTTGAGGCGGAGGTGAATCTGTTGTAGAAGAAAGTGGACCAGGTCTGTGGCAGGTCTTCTTTCTGGAGTGGCAGACATCGCGGGACGTTCTGTATAGATGAACAGGTGGTGTTATGGCGCAGATTAAATTATTGTTGATGCAGTATTGGCAGGGGCCCATTTCAGAGGCAGATTTGGAAAGGAGGTTAAAAATGGTGGTTGGATGAAGAAAGAATGCGGACATTCTCAATTGGAGGGAGGATGTGGTCTTCCAACATTGGCAGGGGCCTTTTTTGTGTGATTTGGCGCTGTTTGTGCATGTCTTAATTGACATCTGTTAAGGAATTTGGTATTTTTCTGGTTTTATTCCTTGGATATTGGGTCTGCGGGCATGTGGGTACTATCATTGGATAGCCCTGGTTTTTCTCTATATTTTATGTCTTGTAGACATTTTTCATATTCTGAGTTTTAAGGGGTCATTTCCTCATTTTTCATTTATAAAAGATTGCTGTTTAATTTTGTTTTTCGTGTTTTACGGGCTAACCTTAAGTCTTAGGGTTAAGTGCTTAGTACCATTTGATAGAGCTAATTTTTCTCTATATTTCATGTCTCAATGTTGTTATAGTGAAATTCCGTGTTTTAAAGGTTTTAGTAGTTTTAGCTAATTTTTCTAAGTAGATTAGTGGTTTTTATTGGTTTTCTGGCTTCAGGGAGGCCGGGCCGCTTCAGATGGCATCTCCGACGTCGGGAGGCCCACCCGCCTCTGTTTTAGGAGGTTGGGGAGCGCTCCAGGAGGGTTTTTTATGCAATTTGGCAGGTACAGGCGCCAGATTGGTGGGTGCGCATGGGCTCTTAGTTAGTGGTCTGTGTGTAAATAGTGAAGAAGACAGTTTGGGGCAACCTTAATCATCATACAACCATCCGGAGGTGATCTCATTGTTCCTCACTCAGTTTTCACTGTTTTCTGGCCACAATTGGCTGTGTTTGTTGCAAGTGAGTTCTTCATTTAACTTAACTTTAGCAACTGTTTTCTCTGTTATAGTCTTGCAAGCTATAGCAAGTATTATTGCTGTCCTGGTGTGGATTTGCAGCCTACATCAAGTATCTTTGCTGTCTCTGGTGTGGACTTTGTTCTACATTTCAGTTCTTTGGTCTGGTAGTCTATCTGGTGACTACTTTCTTGGCTCATCAAGCAGTCAAGTGTGTTTAAAAAGGGGTCTTTAGAAAAACAGGAACCAACTTAATTTAGCAAGTAAATCTCACTCTATTTTTCTAAAGGGACAGGGGATTTTCTCTCTGGTTTTTCTCCAACTCCCTTGGTCAAGGCCTATAGCTAGTACTATAGGATTGTCTACAGCGGATGATGAAGATCCAAAATCAATCAGTTAGATATTGGGATGAGCGGTTGGCACATCGATTAAGGAAACCTTTGAACCAGGAGATATGGTCTTGGTGTATAATAGGAGTTTGGAAAGTCAGTGGGGAAAGATGTTTGCAGATAGGTGGAATGGACCGTATAAAATTAAGGAGCAAGTTTCCGGCGGTTCATATGTGTTAGAAGAGTTGGATGGAGTTGAATTGAAGAAGAGGGTAGCGGCCGATCAAGTGAAACAGTTCTATCCTAGAGGCACCAGGAGTGCCAAAGTCTCCCTACGCAATGAGGATAAACTATGATGTTTATAAAAATCTTATCGACTTCCGCAATGAGGATAAACTATGACATTTATCAAATTTTATTAACCTCCGCAATGAGGATAAACTATGATGTTTATAAAAATCTTATCGACCTCCAGAATGAGGATAAACTATGACATTTATCAAATTTTATTAACCTCCGCAACAAGGATAAACTATCTTCTTTTTATCAAAATAATTTACTGTCTTTACACTGCATATGGGCAACAAAATTGTGATGAAACTTAACAAAATGCAAGAACACCTTCTTTGAAATTTTCGAAATTTGAAATTCTTAAAATATGGGTGAAGATAGTGTTGGAAAATTTTAAAAAATTTATTGGAAGAAGTGTTCACAGGGGAACTATCTTAATTTAATATTGGCAAGTGTGGGGGTAATTGATGGGCTGGCTGCTCTATACGCAATTACCCCATAATGTTTGTTTCCAAAATTTTCCCTGTTTCTAGTTGAATCCTGGCTTTGTCTTTTAATTATAGGAAGTCCACCGAGACTATAAACTGGAACGAATCAAGAGACACCGCTCTCAACGCCAGATTCAAGATTTTTTTATATTTTTTGATTTTGATTTTTTATGTTAGATTGTGATTTCTTTCCTTTAAATATATATTATGAATTATTGCAAAGGTGATGCTCTTTTGTGGTCTCTAATCATTTTTATAAATTGGAGGGAGTCCACCCAGTGATCATCATTATAAAATTATCTTCTAAAAACTTTCATTTATTTTCTTTTCTTTTAAATTTCACCAATTGTGTAACCACATCAAGTTGCACTTGGATGTGGGTATGATGTCGAGGGTACGGCTCATCAAATGGCTGGGGGGCATCTTTTAAAATTTTATTTTGAAATTTTTTTTATTTTTTTTCTTTTCACATTCGTTTATCTTTCTTTAAAAATTAAATTTTAACTTTTATTTCAAAACTATCTTTTTTCAAAATCTTTTATTTTAAATTAAAAAATAAATTAAAAATAAAAATAAATAAAAATAAATAAAAATAAAAATAAAAATAAAATAAAATAAATAAAATAAAAAATAAATAAATAAAATAAAATAAAAATAAAAAATAAAATAAAATAAAATAAAAGGAAAGGAAAAAAAAATAAATAAATAAAAATAAATAAATAACTAAAATATAAAAATAAATAAAAGGTATTTTAGTTTTAGGTAGTTTAGATGTTTACATTATTATTTTTCAAACATTATTCAAGAAAGCTACGTACCAGGAAGAACACCATCAAGGGTTGTTATCTTTTGAAGAATCGAAATTAGAAGATTTAGAAGGACCTTGATCAATTTCCTGGGATTCAAATCTTATTTCACAGTCACGATAGTGTTGAAGCCAGTTGGCTATTTTGAAAAGATCTCTTAACATTTGTTCTCTCATCCAAGATTCTGATCTATCAGAGGGTGTGTATTGTTGGAAATAAGCGATAAGGTTATTAAAATTAGTAAAGAGCTTTTCAGAAACTAGGTGAATTGGAACTCTAGGGAAGCTTGGACTAGGTTCTGGTAGTTCATAAGCTGAATATGGAATTGGAGAACCGGTGGACGCTTATCAAATTAAAATATCAGCTAATTAAAACCTGAAGATTAAGAAAATAAAAAGAGACAATTAACCTGTGTCAACACTATCAAGATCATAGATAAATGTCTTACTTGGTAATGGAGTGGGATTTTTTATGTTTAAAAAAGGATTTTTAATTTTTGATAGATGAGGAGGACTGGTGTTGGATTTGGAGTTTGAATTAGATGTTCTGGGCTTTTTGGATGAAACAAGAGAAGATGAAGATTGCTGGCTATTATAGGACCTTTTGTGCTTCAAGATGTTAGAAGTAGGAGAAGAATTGTTTGAAAGTTGAAGCATGGACCTGGGAACATTAAGAGTTCTTGGGGGGGTAGCAGCAAGTCTAGATTGGAGAGAAGGACCCAGAGAATTAGGTGAAGAAGAAAGATTTAAATAGGCTGATGGAGAAAAAGGGATAGGATCTTTAGAAGTTGATGGAATAGGGGGTGGAGTAGAAGGTGAAGAAGAAGGAGGAGGTTTGCAGAAGGAGGAGAAGCTAGTAGTAGTAATGGGGAAAGAACCACATTTCAAGCCAGAACATTTTCTTTTCTTCTCATAACAGGATAAACAGGCCCTGTTATAAGTGGGCTTTTGCAAGTTGAAAGTGAAGATACATTCCCTATGGGTTAAAGCACAATATTTTCAAGATTGATCAGCTGAAGTAATGAAGTCAGTAGGTTTCATCTTGTTAGGAGATATTTTTTGAAGAAGAAAACTTGAAACTAGGATGAAGAAAGCTGGTGGCAAAATCTGGGTTTTAGGATAGAGAAGTTGTTAGGTCCACCAAGACCCTAAACTGGACTATTATCAAGCTGTTGGGTCCACCATGACCTTAAACTGGATTTGTTGTTGATCAAATGTTTGGTCCACCATGACCTTAAACTGGATTTCTTATTGATCAAATGTTTGGTCCACCATGACTTTAAACTGGTAGTTCATTCATTGTTTTAGTCCACTATGACTTTAAACTGGAAAATTAATATCTGCAGGATAATTCAACATTCATTGGTCCAATATGGCCTTATACTGGATTATTTGTGGATAAAATGTTTGGTCCACTATGACATTAAACTGGATTATCAAGTTTATTCAATCTTTGGTCAAAACTAGGCCTTACTTAGGAATATTGAAAGTTATTTATGCACTTAAACAATCTTTGGTCCACCACAACCATAAACTGCCAATCGATTATATGTTTGGTCTACCAAGACTTTAAACTGGAATGTCAATCTTGTTTGGATAACTCAATTCAATCTTTTAATTTATCACTGTCCACTAAGACTCTAAACTGGTTATTAAATTATTTCTGGAATTGGGTGCTGATAAGCTTTAGGAGGTTAAAATTTTAGGTGGTTATGATGCTAAGGAAAGAATAATGGTTAATTAGGTGAAATTTGTGGCGCTTAAACATGGTCTAAAGTTAATATTATTATTGGAAGCCTGGAAAAAGTATTTTATGGGTTTGCTGTATAGCAAAGTTTGAAAATTGTGATGAAGGAATCAGAAGTTAGGATGGTAGTTGGATTTTAGGGAATGATTTTTTTAGTGCCTCAGAGATAATTTTTGGTGTTAAGCTTGGAGGACCTTATGGCGAGATTGGAATCATAGAATTCGCCTCAGTGGGGGGGCCTATGAGGTTGGAATCAGGAGTATTGGGTTCGTAGGATGATCCACTCTCTCAATGCTGTGACAAGAAGGAAGACTGGTATAAGGGAGTCTGAAGGATTCAAACCTTGCTCTCAGTAGTGGAATCATCACAAGATTTATATTATTTATTATTTTATGTTCTGTTAAGCCAGAGAAGAAAGAAAACAACATTTATTTTAAAAGTTAAAGAAGACCAAGCTAAAACAAAATTTTATCAAGTTATACTGTTAGAAAAGATAATTTCTTTGAGATTGTTCAACATCATTATCAAAGCTTTGCATTAAAATTCTTCTTTTCATAAGGTCTTCATGGTTATTAGCTGGAGTTTCTTGAAAATAGGCTAGCATTTTTCGTTTCAATTCATTCTTAAAGTCAAGAAAAAGATAGCAATGAAAATTTGGATAATGATTAATATAGTCCTTCTTCACTTTTCCAATGTCATCAGTGTTGGTTATTTTGACAGCTAGAAGTTCAAATATGTTATTAAGTTATAGGTTTAGTCAATTTTGAATAAAAGTTTTTTTTAGTAAGATAATAGGGTCTTACATTTAGAGCCAGGAAACATAGTCTCAGCAAAGTTGGTTGGGGGCACTGGTGTTATAGAATTAGGATATTGTGAAGGCAAAATTAGGCCGGGATCTGCTGAAGAAGATTGAACTTTTGATGTTGAAGCTGTTTTTGATCTTATTCGTTTTAAGAAGACAGGAATTTTTGATCTATTTTTAGAAGTTGTGCGATCAGGGAGAGCTGCTGGTCCTAAATATACATTTGTTTTAGAAGGAACTATTGGCCGGTTACATTTGACTTTTTTCACACGGCATAAGTTGCAAGCGGTCCTGCCAGGAAGATTAGGGTTGGACATTAAACAAGGTACCTGGTAGCGAGCGCAGAGTTCACATGGAGCAAAAAGTTCTTTGAAAGACATATTGATGAAGATGAATTTTAAAGTTGATTAAGGAAGATGGTGGTTGAAGGTTAAAGATGAATATTGTGTTTGATCACTTATGAAAAGTTTTAAGAATGGGGACATTCTCAATTGGAGGGAGGATGTGGTAGCCTAAAGATTAGTATGGCACCTAAATATGTAAATGGAGCTATTACGGTGTGCAAGATTGGCGCTATTATTTTTTATAAAAAGGTTTTATTTAATTTATTTGAGTTTTAAATATGAAGAAATTGGTCAAAAGCGAATGCCTACGTCAAAACAATTTATTTTACAGAGAAAACTTATTTTTACGGTCTGAAAAGTTTATAAGTATCAAGTCGAGTCACACAAGAACCTTGGGAAATTTTCACAGAATTTTTACTATTTTTCTTATATTTTTAAATAAATTATAAAGTTTTATAGAAATATTTACGTTTTTTAGAAAATACTTAACTTTGATGAATTTTCACAGGGTGATTAAAGCTGCACAGGCTACGAAAATTAGTTGGGAATGTAAAGGGGAAGTGGCTCTATCATGTGTAATTTTTCTAGACTTTTTAGTATAGCTTTAAAGGTTCTAATTGAGTCCGGAGGTCCGGACGGACTCCGCTTAGACTCTGTACAGACTCCGTACAAGCTCCGTACGGGCTCCGGATAGACTCTGGGTGAGCTCTGGAGGGGAAACTTAGGCACGTGACTAGGTATACTTAAGAGCCTCTCAGACACAAAATTGGGAGGGAGGATACAACATACAGCTTAATCTTTAACCACCACGGTCTCATTTTTTATTACTCAACAAATTAAATAAAATTGTAATACCCTTATAACTTTATATTTTATATATAACATTTTAGAAATACTACTCAACAATTTAAATCACACTTCATACAGGATAACTTTAGAAAGGTCTTCATCACTTAGACTTGATTATTGCTGTCTCATTAAAATTCAAATTATTATAAAAACATAAAAGTCAATCTTTTCAGATCTTTCACTGGTACACCTTAAATGTTGTAATCAGTATTTCTTTCTCAACAGCGACTTTTATTAAAATCTCAATAAGCGTTAAATTTTCAAGAGTTTCAGTATTAATTTTTCATCTGATCTAAATAGACTGGGTAGCTAAGCAATTTAGAACACCTATTTTGTTATTGTTTATCGGAAGGGCGGGGTTTTCAGCTAAATCCACACATCTCCTCTGGATTCTGCTTACGTCAAGGCGACTGTAAGAGTTTACCTAACCATACCGGCTTCTGCTAAAGATTTTACTGATTTATCAAATAATAAATCACAAAAAAAAAGCAAAAGCTTTAATAATGAGTATATTCTTGTTTCCTTTTTTTTATTGTTATTCTTTTATCTTTAAAATTCTATCATATATCTCTTTTATTGCTTACATATTGTACTTCTTATATTTCTTTTGATATTTTGAACCAGAAACTCACCAACTGTAGATTGTTCCATCAATAAATGCCCTCTTCCTAATGAAGATGATGAAAAGAGCAATAAAAATAGTGATGATGAACTGTCAGAATATGAAGCTATGCTTGCTCATCAAAACAAGCAAACTTTTAAATATTCTTCAAGACATGAAAATATGTTTGATAAAGATGATGATTCAAACAGCTCATCACCGAATTCCTTCATTTCTAAGAAGCAATACCCATCACCTCCTAAATTACCTATTTGGCCTCTTTGAAAGCTTCTCTACCAATTAAATCAACTCCAATCAAGATATCAAACAAACCTCTAACTTATTCACCCTCAGTTCTAAAAGACTCTGATTTACAGGAGGAATTCTGTAAAGTTCATAAATTTTATAAAGGTAGAATCACCACAGAAAAGGTCCTTAGGTTGTGGTTGGAAATTGTTACTCTTCTTGAATTACGCTCTGGTCTTCCAACATTGGTAGGGGCATTTGTTGTGTTGTTTGGCGCTGTTTGCGCATGTCTTAATTGGCATCTGTTGAAGAATTGGGTGTTTTTCTAGTTTTATTCTGTGAATATTGGGAATTCAGGTATATGGGTACTATCATTGGAGAGCCCCAGTTTCTCTCTATATTTCATGTCTTGATAATATTTTTCATATTCTAAGTTTTAAGGGGTCATTTCCTCATTTTTCAGTTTCAAAAGATAGCTGTTTAATTTTTTTTGTGTTTTACAACCTAACCATAATTCTTAGGTTTAAGTGCTTAGTACCATTAGATAGGGCTAATTTAGCTCTATATTTCATGTCTCAATGTTGTTATAGTGTAATTTGGTGTTTTAAGGGTTTTAGTAGTTGTAGAGAATTTTTCTAAGTAGATTAGATGTTTTTATTGGTTTTCTGGCTTCAGGGAGGCGGGGCCACTTTAGGTGGCACCTCCGACGTCAGGTGGTGTAGACTGTTGTAAAATACTAAGCAGTAGACAAAATGCGAGATGGGTTGGTTCTCCTCTTCAATTTCTAAAAAGAAGCACCTGCCACTCTTATTTTTAAAGACAGAGCAATAATGTGTAACACTGATATTTGATTAGAAAACTTATAAGTTTTGAGATGAGTTTTAGAGATCAGGAAAAACAAGTATTACTATCTGGATATTTCTATTCTTAACAAACGCTAATATCCACAGCTACTCCCTCCTGAAGCGCTCTCTTTGAATATGCCTTATTATAGCAAGAAAATAACTCTAGTAATAGTCAATCCTACCGAATCTATATATTCTTTTCTATGTTGCACTCTTTTCACTATATTATATGAAAATACACACACAGACGCATGAATGATAAAAGACTTAGAGAAATATCTCTAATTAACTTATTCTATTCTTCTTATATTCTACTTACGGAAATAACTTTTTTTATCTCTATCAAATAGTCCTCCTTTTATATTTTTCCAGTACTCAAGACACAGTTCCCTAGTGGATCTTCAGCGCTGGCTCTAGCGCCACATTAGTAAAAAAATAACTAATCTATTAGTAAACTGCGTACACTGCTTGTAGCAACTACAGTTCCTAAAACATATCCTATGATTACTAACACTAGTATTAACTTGTTTCACTCATACTCCACATATGCGCTTTTGACAATACCTTTGTTATGTTTCAGAGCTACTTTCAGGTTTGACCCATTCTAACTCTGATCCTAGTCGCCTTGACTCTTGGGTAGTTTTGTGATTGAGTCCCCACTCTCCTTTCTTTAATACTAATTTCATAGCTATGACAATTCACTTAACTAGTTAGCCTCCTTTATTACCTGTTTCAGTAAGTTTACCCAACTAGCCGTGGTGCAATATACTATGCACTTGAGTCATCCTTAAGCCATATCTCCTTCCTTAATTCTTAAAACATAGTTATTGGAAAGTCCAAATCCATATTGTTCAGCGCTTTAAATTCCTAAATCAATAACACACTATTCCCCATTGTGCGGCATATCTTGCTGTAAAATCTGAGCGCACCAACCCTTAATCCTTTCCCGCACTTCCATTTTCTTTGTTCTTTGAAACACACAAATACATATTATATTTTAGAAATACCTACTGTGCTAACTCCCTTTGTCCTTCCTGGACTACACGTGCTGATTGGTCTAAAATTATGCTACCTGCGAGGTGCGTACCACAGAGGCCCGCCCGCCTCTGTTTTAGAAGGTTGGGGAGCGCTTCTGGAGGGTTTTTATTCAATTTGGCTGGTACAGGTGCCAAATTCGTTGGTGTGCATGGGCTGTTAGATAGTGGTCTGTGTGTACATAATGAATAAGACAGTTTGGGGCAACCTTAATCATCATACAACCATCTGGAGGTGATATCCTTGTTCCACACTCCATTTTCACTGTTTTTGGCCACAATTGGCTGTGTTTGTTGCAAGGTTAGTTCTTCATTTAAATCAAATTTGGCAACAGGTTCTCTGGTATAGTCTTGCAAGCAATATCAAGTATTATTGCTGTCTCTGGTGTGGATTTGCAGCCTACATCAAGTATCTTTGCTGTCTCTGGTGTGGACATTGGTCTACATTTCAGTTCTTTGGCCTGTTAGTCTGTCTAGGGACTACTTTTTTGGCTCATCAAGAAGTCAAGTGTGTTGAAAAGGGGCTTTAGCAAAACAGGAACCAACTTAATTTAGCAAGTAAATCTCACTCTATTTTTCTAAAGGGACAGGGGATTTTCTCTCTGGTTTTTCTCCAACTTCCTTGGTCAAGGCCTATAGCTAGTACTATAGGATTGTCTACATTTCTGGCGCCCAATGTGGGGTAGAGCATATTTAGTTCTTTGGAATCTCTGTTTTCTTTGGTTGGCCCTTTTTGGTGTTTTGGTCTGGAGGAATGGCTTCTGCTTCCTCTATTCCTGTGGTGACTGTCAGTGGGGGAGATGGTCCTCCTGCTGTGATGGTCAAGGAGTGTGTTAGGATCAAAACTTGGGATGGTACCAAGTTTAATGGGGAGGATGTCAAGTTGTTTCTGGAGAAGTATGAAACTGCTGCTGGAGTGGATAGTGCTTCTTAGCTGGACATGGTGAAGAAGATTATCTTCTTCATTGGTGATAGGGAATTGGAGAATGAGATTGTGGCCATGTCTGGCTACAAGAAGATGGATTAAAAGTTATTGTGTAGGTAGATGGTAGATAGATGGGGTGTCAGGTTCACTATGGAGGATCTGAAAAAAGTTGTCAGTGAATGGCAATCTTATGGTGTTTTTGGTAACTTACATAGTTACAGAAAGTTTCTGATACAGTTTGATCCTGTGGTGGAATACTTGGTGAAGTGAAGAAGCTGGCACATGAAAATGCTGCCAAGGATGTTTTTTGGTCTTCCCTGGCTAGAGATGTCAGGATGGATGTGTTGAGGGAGCTGACAAGGAAGGACTTGGTGAAGACTCTTTTTAATGGGGACCAGAAGTTGCCTGATTTTGATAAGGTGAAGGAGGCTGTTGAGGCCCACTTGAAGTTATTGGCTGTGGACACCTATCAGGAGGGGTATGCCAAATATGTCAGCAAAGTCAGTGAGGCTTTGGCTGAAGAGGAAGTTAGGGTGAAGAAGGAGGAGAAGAATATGGTGCAGGTTCCCAAACAATAGAGGGACCCAGTAATAGAGCAGTTGGCTGATCTCACAAAGCAGCTGCATATTTTTTTCAGGAGGCTAAGAAGGTCAATAAGGCACCTTCTCAGCCTAGAGATTTTGATAGGAGGTCTGGTAGGAGTGATCCTTTGGTCTGCTCTTATTGCAGAAGGAGGGGGCACAGGTGCAATGATTGTTGAGAATTGAACAGGGATGTGTCTGAAGGAAAGGTGGAATTTGATGGCAGGGTTTTCAAGTTCCCTGATGGTTTATTTTTGAAGCCCAGTGAGGGACAGGCTCCTGTTGATTTGGTCAGGAGAAGGGGTGGTCTCAATCAAAAGAGGCCAAGGTTTGAGGAGATTCCTGATCAGGGGAAGTCTTCTGGTAAGGAGGATTATGATGTTAAGGGAAAGGAGAAGGAGGTCAATTAGGTCTCTTTTTCTACTTCCTTTGGTGGTTTGGAGTTTTTTTACTGTGGTGGAAAGTCAAGTGGAGAATGCTTGGCTGGTGTTTATGATGTGGAAGCAGGGAAGTTGGGAAGGCCTAAGAGCAGTTCTCTGGCCAAACCAAAGCCAAATGCTTCAAAGGGGGATCCTAAGCTGAGTGAAGCTAGGAAGAGGTACAGCAAAGAGGAGCTGTACAAGATGCAGAAGGGTATGGCTGACATGGGCCCCCCCAGTTTTGGTGTATTGGACCTGAATGGTGAGCCAATGCCAATGGAGGTTGATTCTGACTCTGCGGAGGATGTCCCTTTGGCTTCATTGCCTAAGCCTGCTGGAGTTAGAGGTTCTGGTGAGGGATCTGGTTTGGTTCCTGTTAATGGTAAATCTGTTGGTTTTTCAGGTCCTCAAGAAGCTTCTATGACCAAGGTAGTGAAGCCAAGGGCTCGCTTTGAGAGGCCAGTTGTTTCTGGTCAATCTAATGTTATGGACTGTGCTCTTGAAAGGATGAATCAGGGTCAGGTTTCCCTTTCTTATGGGGAATTGTATGCTCTCAGTCCAGGGTTGTCTGATAGACAGAAAAAGTTGTTAAGAAGGAGAAAAGTTTATTCTGGGGAGGTTGAATACATTTGTTATTTTTCTGAAATGTTTGGTGAGCGGTTGGAAACTCATTTTTCTTCTCCTCTGGGATATGTCAATGTCACTCTGAATGGCAGGGAGGCCAGGGCATTGGTGGACTCAGGTTCTCAGTTAAACCTGATTTTTTTGTTTGAGGCTACTCATTTGGGCCTCCCCATCAAAACTGGTATTGGTGGGAATTTGAGAGGGATTGGTGGCCATGTCACTGAATTGGTTGGAACTTCTGAGTTTGTGAAGTTAGATGTTGGTGGAGCCTCAGGGAGGGTTCATTTTTATATTGCTAAGGGAAAAGTTAAAGCTGTTTTGGGTGGGCCATTCTTGATGGATTTTTGGGCAAGAATTGGTTATCAATTTTATTTGGGAATCAGTTTGAAGTTGACTGGTGAAGATGAAAGAAGACTTCACATGAGGTTATCATCCCCTGGAGAGGATGGTTGGGAGACCAGGCCTGGTTTATCTTCAATGTGCCAGTGCATGAATTGTTGTAGGAGAAGAAGAGAAGTAGGTGCTGCCTCTGATTTTTTGGAGTATGGCTCAGGCTCTTGTGAGGGTCTGTCTTTTTTAGAATGAGTAGGGCTGATCACCCTAGTGCTACAACTTCTCCCCAAGATGAGGAAATCCCAGGTTGTAGTAGGTCAGCTCCCTTGGAGATATACCAAGTGTATTTTCAACTTTCTCTCTTTAATGTTTCTCTTCTCTGCAAGTATTCATCAAGTTTTTTATCAAGTCTATGTTCTCTCTCAAGTTTCTCAATTATTTTTAATTCAAGCTCAATGAAGAAGATTGGTTATATATCTTTATTGAAAGATATGCAGAAAAGTTTTGGGGTGGTGAGATTGGGGTCTCAAAGTAAGTCCTCCCAATTGTGCACCGCTAGGGTTTCTTCTACATCTTTCAAAAACAATACCTAGGCCACACCTGTGAGCATTGGGGAAACCCCTGGTTATTTTTGTAGGTCAGAAGAAAACTCAAGAAAAGAAGATAAAAATTTCAAGATAATTCAAGAAAATCAAGAAAAAAATCTGAAGATAATGAAAAATAAAAATTCAAAATATTTTTGTAAAGATTGTCAAGATCAATTTTTGGGCCTCCAGAATGAGGTTAAACTGCATAGAATTATGAAGAAAGAAGATCATAAAGATCAATTTTTGGGTCTCCAGCATGAGGATAAACTGCACAATTTTAGAAAAATTCATTCTGAAGATGAATCAACATTTGAAGATTTGGAAGACGGAAGTGAAGATGAAGATTTGGAATTGCGGAAAAGTTTTGGAGTGGTGAGATTGGGGTCTAAAAGTAAGTCCTTCCAATTGTGCACCGCTAGGGTTTCTTCTACACCTTTCAAAAAGATTACCTTGGCCATACATTTGAGAAATGGGGAAACCCTTGGTTTTGGTTCCAGGTCTGGTGGTGAAGATTTCCTGAAGATCCTTCAAGTTGAAGGTGGAGCGGCAATGTATAAGAAGATAGTGTAGAAGATTAGGCCTGTCAATGAGCCTATGCCTGTGGGTTTGAATCTGCCCTTGAAGAGACCTCCTTTGTAAAGAGATCCGTACTGTAATCCTTTGGTAAAGAATCCTCCAGAATTTGTAGAGATGGCTAGGGTGACTTTCAAAAGGTTGAAAGTTGTTAATTTTGGTCCTGATGGGTGGTTTTCTGAAGAAGAAAAGAAGTTGTTGTTGCACATTATTGTGCTAAGGGAAAAAGCTTTGGCTTTTGTTGAGGAGGAAAGAGATGAGTTGAAGCACTCTTATGGGGAACCTTACTTGATTCCTGTGGTTTTTCATGAAACTTGGCAAATCAAACCTATTCCAATTCCAGCTGCTATTAGAGAGGATTTTGTGGAGATTGTTAGGGAAAGAGTCAGGACTGGGTTATACCAACAATCAACATCCAGTTACTCAAGTCCAGTTTTCTGTGTAAAGAAGTAGAATGGAAAGTTGAGGGTGGTTCATGATCTTAGAGCCTTGAATAGAGTCACTATCAAGGATGCTGGTATGCCACCAAGTGCAGAGGATTTTGTTGAAGCTTTTTCTGGAAGGGTGTGTTATGGTTTGGGTGATATTATGAGTGGTTATGATAAGAGGAAACTTCATACAGATTCAAGGCTTCTCACAACTTTTGAGACTACTTTGGGAAGATTTCTGCTCACCAGGTTGCCTCAAGGAGCAAATAATTCAGTGGTGGTATATCAAGCACAGATGGCTTGGATTTTGCAGGATGAGGTTCCTACTCATGCTAGTATTTTTATTGATGATGGTGTAATTAAAGGACCATCCACTGATTATGATAATGAGGTGTTAACAGAGAACCCTGGCATAAGGAGGTTGGTTTGGGAATATGCAATAACTCTAGAGAGAGTGTTGTTTAGGATTGAAGAGGCTGGTTTGACCATTTCAGGGTCAAAAATCTGTTTTTGTGTTCCTGCTTTGGAAATTCTGGGTCATGTGATACGTAAAGAGGGAAGGATTATGGCAAAGAAAAATATTAATAAAATTCAGTCATGGCCAAGGCCTAAAAATACTACTGAAATCAGGGGAGTTTTGGGTGTGTGTGTATATGTCAGGATTTTTCTTTTTTGGCTTCACCTATAAGTAGGTTGACCAGAAAAGATGTAGATAGGGAATGGACTGAAGAGTGTGAATAGGCTTTTCAGAAGTTGAAAAAGGTTGTTGAGGAAGATATTGTTCTTCACAAGTTGAATTATGGTGTTAGTGCTGGAAAAATTTGTCTGGAAGTAAACTCAAGCTATATTGCAGCTGGTGCTGTTTTGTCTCAGGAAGATAAAACTGGGAGGGTCAGGCCAGTAAGATATGAGTCTGTGATGTTTAATGAGGTGTAATCTAGGTATTCTCAACCTAAGTTGGAATTTTTTGGTGTAGCAAAAATTTTAAAGAAGCTACAGAATGTTTTGTGGGGGCAGCATTTTGAGCTGCAGGTGGATGCAAAATCTTTGGTTCAGATTATCAACACACCTAGTCTTCCAAATGCTCCAATGACTATGTTGGTGGCATTTTGTCAAGGTACGCTTTTGGTCTAGAAGTCTTGGTATGAAGTTTTTACAAGGATTTTACAGGTTTAAATGGACTCTCAACAAATTTGTACGTATCTCTTAAATCAAGAATGATTATTTTACTCAATTAAAAGAGGTATGATTATAATATTGATATAAATTATATATTAGAGTAACGTATTGTAAATACTAATGGTATAGATTATAAGAATAAGTTTTTGATTTGTTATTGATGTAATAAAGTAATGTAGTAAAGGAATGATCAAAAGACAACAAAAAGAGGGGCCTTATATAGGCAAAGGAGAGACAAAGCACGGCAATCAAATTCTAAAAACAGTAGTATTAGAGAGAGAAAAGAATATTCCAGAAGTAGTATTTTCAAATAATAAAGTTATTCTAAAAAGAAGGCGTCAAAAAGATGTATTTACAGAGTATGTCAGAAATACATCAATTTATTTAATATTTACTGTAGAAGTCAATTCTAAATAAGAAATTTGAATTTTTTGTATATATTTAATATTATTTGAATATTAAAATCTTATTTTAACTTAATATCTATTTTTTAATATAAATTTTTATTTTTTCCAACCTGTCAAATGAGCACGGTGTTAGAGAAAAATATAAGGGACAATTTTATATTTTAATTTTAATTATTTATTTAATTTCATCATTCTGTAATTAGTTAATTTATTATAACTAATTTTAATGTAACTAAATTATAATTAGATAACAATCAAAATGATACAGTGCGGCTTCAACCAGTAAATAATTAATTATTTCACTGGGTAAGTCTAGTAGCCTGGCTGACACTCCCTCACTCTAAAAAAAACAATAAAAAAATGCTATGATTTTTTCTTTTTATACTTTTTTAGTAGAGTAGGAAGATTGGATATCGCCTTCCCAGGTATCCAAGAATCATATTCAGATGATTTATTCTTGAATCTCAATAAGTATTCTGTAACTTTTTCAGCAGTGACTATTCTGTCATTTAGAATTTTTTCAATTTCTGCTGTTTCAGTGATTCCATTTGGGGTTTTCTTCGGTCTACCCCTCCCTTTTGGAAATAAATCACTATTGGATGTGTAAGGTTTCAAAAGAGATATTGGAAAAACAGGATGTTTTCTGTCATATGGAGAATGCAGAATAACTTCAACTGCATTATCTCCAATCATTCTTCTGACAACAAATGGACAAACAAATTGATCTTTCAATTTGTTATTACCTTGTAAATTGAAGTGGAATGTAGAAATCAACAATTCATCATCCTCTTAAAAAGTGTATTCTTTATGGGATTTGTCCCATCTCTTCTTCTCATATTCAAAGGATTTTTCAATACATTTTTGAGCATGACTTCTGCAAAGTTGTTGCATTTGAAGAAAAAATTTTACACCTGGATGTAAATCCAATTTAGGTATTTTATTATTGAGAATTTTGGCAGGATTATTTGTAACATATCCAAGCCAGAGCTCAAAAGGCTTTCTTTGAGTAACAGAATGAGCAGTGATATTATAAGAAAATTCCAACCCAGGAAGTAAGGTAACCCAATCATTAGTGAATCTGTCATTGTCTTTATACTCAAGGCCAAAGGCACAATAAGTTCTTATCATGTCCTCTAAAGTCTGAATCATTCTTTCAGCTAATCTATTAGTCTGAGGGTGATGGGCAGTAGAAAGTTTCAGATCACAACCACAAACATCCATCAGAGACATCCAAAATTCAGAAGTAAATTTAGGGTCTCTGTCAGAAATTATGGCTTTAAGAAAACCAGAAGTATTAAACATATGAGACCACCATAAGAAAGCTAATTCTTTAGTGGAAACATCCTTGTGAGTAGGGATAAATTTACACATTTTTGTGAATCTTTCCACAATAGCCCAACAAGAGTTATAACTGTCTTTTCCAGCAATGGGTAATCCTGTTACAAAATCCATGTTTATTATCTGCCATGGTGCATCAGGAGGTTCAATATGTTGCATTAATCCAGCTTTCTTACCAGTCAATATTTTTGATTTTTGGCAAGAATCACAAGATTTAACATATAATTTGGTTTCTTCAGACATATTAACCCACCAAGCAGTGTTTTTATTCTGATCATTGTTTTTTCAAGATCAAAATATCCAGCTAACATGTCATCATGACAAATTTTCAAGATTATTTCTTTCATAGAAGGAGGAATAACAATGACATTACTCAACTTTCTTCTATAATATAAATATCCTTCATCAATTGAAAATTTACTTTTTCCAAATCCTTTTGGTACTTTGGTGGGAGGGTTTTAATTAATGCTTGCATTGAAGCATTCTTTGGATCATTTAATATGGTGCATAACTTTTTTAAGTCAGTGTCCTTATCATATGAATCCAGAATTAGCTGTAATAGCTCTTCCTCCATATCAGCTACATATATCCCATGAATATGAATAATTTCATCCTCAGGATTATAAGCAGGATTAGAGTCATCATTTGGTAAAGGTAACCTTGTTAAAATATCCACATTTGAGTGAACAATACCAGCCCTATGAATAATTGTCATTCTCCCTCTGTACTCTTGAACAGCCAGCTGCCATCTGAACATATGTCTGTTAGGTGTTTTCAAGTTTAAAAGGGATTTAACTGCACTGCAGTCAGTGACAAGTTCAAATTTCTGGTCATCTAGGTAATAATGAAGCTTTTCTATAGCCCACACTACAGCTAAACAATCTAATTGAGTAGCACCGAATTTCAATTCACTATTTATCAAGGCTCTTGAAATATAAAAAATTACTACTTCTGAAACTTTATTATTTATCACTTGTTTTTGATGGAGGGCAGCACCAAGACCAATGAAACTGGCATCAGTGTACAAAACAAATGGTTGATTAAAGTCAGGTAAATCAAGAATTGGTGCTGAAATCAAACAATGTTTCATAGTGTCAAAGGCTCTTTGTCTTTCACTATTCCAGACAAAAGCAACATCCTTTCTAGTTAATTGGGTAAGGGGTAAAGCTATGACTTGGTAATTTCTAATATACTGTCTATAGTATACACACATTCCCAAAAAACTTTGGAGCTCTCTCACTGTTGTAGGAGCTTTCACCTGTTGTATGGCTGCCACTTTGTTCTCGTCAACACATATTTGTAAGCCTGAAACAACATGACCAAGAAATTTTAAAGAATGGAAACCAAATTTACATTTCTTCAAAGCAAGTGTCATATTTATTTCATCCATTTTCTGGAATACTTTACACAGGTGTTTAGGATGGTCCTCAAATGTTTTTGAGAATATAATGATATCATCAATATAAACCATCAGCCATCCTTCGATTATTTCTTGATGGAATGTGTTATCCATTACTTTTTGGAAAACTGAAGGGGAATTTTTAGGGCCAAATGGCATCCTAATATACTTATAAATACCCATATGAGTGGCAATCATCAAAAAGTTCTGAGAATTTTTCTTAACAGGTACCTGGTGATATCCTTTATTACCATTCAAACAGCTAATATATTTAGCACCCTGTAAAGTAGCATGTATAGAGCTGATTCTAGGTAAAGGATAGATATCATCAACAGTATAAGTATTTAGTGCTCTATAATCACCACATAACCTGGCTTTATCTTTCTCATAAGAAATTAGGACAGGTGAGATAACACAATATTTAGGTGTTTCAACTACCTTTTAAATAATATTCATTTTTAAAAGGGTAGAGATATTGTCTTCAATATCTTTTCTCTTTGTGGGAGAAGCAGGATAAGGCTTCTTCTTTAAACTAGGTGGTATATCAGTTAATGGGCAAGACAATGAAAGTTTCATTTCCTCTTAAACTAATCCCAGTTCATGTGACCCATGAGCAAAGGCCATAGGAAAAGATTTTATCAAGTTAATGATGGAATCTTTCTCCTCACCAGAAAGTTGTTCTCCAAAAGAAGCATTGTCAATTTCAGACATAAGGGCATGGATTTACTTTGTAGATCTTCCTTTATATTGAACCACAGAATTACATGTGTTTAATTCTGGTTTTACTAATTTTTTAGGGGAGGAAATCTTAAATTTTCCCTTCCTATTGATCCCCATTGTGAAACATTGGTTTGAAGGATCCAATTTTATGCCATACTTGGTTAAAATATCATTCCCTACAATAAACCAATTGCTCAAGTTATCATTTTTCATGACAAAAAAATAACAAATAGCTCTTACAAAACCATGGTTATATTTAAAAAACACTGTGGCTTTGTATTTACCAATGGGGGACAAAACAGAGCCATACCCTCTCCAATTTTCAGAAATGATAGGCATCAGTTTAGATTTATAGTCTTGATCTACTGAAGCAAGTGCTCTTTCAGATAATACACTTCCTCCAGCTCCAGAATCCAGAACAACTTCAATGATGGTTCCATTGATCAAGACTGGTGCCTTAAGAGGGGCAATAATAATTGAGCTATCCTCAATGTTCTTTATGATCTCAGCATCTTCAACTGTAGATAAATCATTATTATCAATGTCAATAGTATTTAAATAATGAATATCCTCTTCCAGAATCAAGATTTCTTGTTGAGATTCATATTAAATATTGCTGGCACAATCACTTGATGTATCATCCAGTGGCACTGTGTCATCAGCATGCTCCTCTGTTTGTTCTACAAGATTTATCTTCTTGTCACAAACATGGCCTTTCTGCCAAGGCTTTTTGCACTTGAAGCAAGTGTTTGTTGCATACTTCTTTGGTGCAACAGGGGCAGAAGGTTTACCAACCATTTCCAGAGGTTTCTGTTAGTAAGTGGAGGGTTTCTCCAAACGGGTCCTAGGAATGAATCTTCTAGCATCATACTTATTGTTTAGAAGTATCTCATTTCAAGTATTAATGAAAGAAGAGGGTTCTTTGGAGAACTCAGTCCTAGCCACTATCAAGTCTCTCAGAGACATTGGTAATTTATAGAGGATCCTGTCCTTCCAAAAATCAAACTCCATATTAGGGTCCATTGCCCTTTAGATTTTTACAAGTTTCATTAAAAACTCAATAGGTTTATCAGTAGAAGAGCTATATCTAGTTTTCTCATACTTCCTTTGTTGAGCCATTCTGAACTTGGAGCCACCAAATTGTGCTTTAATTAATTTCTTCCAATCCTCCCATGAGTAGTCATTCCCATCCAGGAGAACAGATTCATACCACATCAGGGCAACATTAGTAAATAAAGAAATTAATTTAGACACAATTTCCTCATCCAGGAGTTTGTAAGAATTTTTTAAGTTATCAATTCTGCAAATAAATTGTTGCCAATCAGAGGAAGAGTCACCATCAAATGTTGGGTACTGGTCAAGTTTTGGCCAATTCTTTTGATTTGAAGGAGTCTCCTTAGTACTAGCTTGTTTCTGAGTAAGAAGCAGCTGTAATTTCACTCATTGTTCTGAAATCTCATTGTTTAAGCCTTCTGTTGCAGATACTGGTGCATCATCAGTTTTTGATGGAAACTCAGTGTTATCAACAGGTATTTCTGGATCTATTTTTATTTTAGATTAACTAGCCACAGGTACTATTTGAGCATCCTGCACTATATGTTCCTTCGCAGAAATGTCAGAATATTTTTGGTCATTTAACAATGAGTTCAATTTATCCTCAATGGTTGTTAGTCTTGTTTTCATTCTTGGAAGACTAGATAAACTCTCATTGATAGTTGCAAAAGATAATTGATTTTTATGTTGAAAAGATGACAAATGGTCATTCAATCTTTTCAGATATATCTTATCTATCTCAACCTCCTGGCAACAGGCGGATACAGTATCTTTTAGTTTAGACAAATCATTTTTTATATTTTTCCATAAAGCAACTTTCTTTTCATGGGTTGCTTTGTAATGAGACAATTCATCAGAGACTCTCTGTGCTTCACTTCTTAATTCTTGATAACCCTGATCAGTTAGAAAGCTATTATATCTCTGGGTCAATTGCATATTGTTCATTATATGATTTTGCTTGGCAATAATATCTCTCAAGTGCTCATCATTAATTCTTGCTACATCTGGAGTGTTTCTCAATAAGGAAACTGAGTAACTTTCCAGACTCTCATAAAACTCAGGGTCAAGGGTTTCATAAATTACAGCCATATCAGGATTAATCATTGAGGTAGCAATTAAAAGTAATGGATTAGTACATGAGATATTTGTCTACTATTCCCAGCCTCTATAGGTCTCAAAGTTTCATCCTCCCTTCCAGATTTACCTTAAGGAACAGAGTCAGCCACAAGAAAAGGCACTTGAGAATCAATAGAGGGACGTACCAGGGTTTGCTGGGTATCACCATATTGGGCTTCCTTCTTCTTTTGCCTCCTTGATAAGGGTGGGGAGGATTGGGGTTGACCTGGGTGGGCCTTGATGGACCTACCTGAGGTAACTGATGCTGGTTTTGAGCCAAGTAGTCCCACTGAGTGTTGAGCCAGTCCCACTGCCACTTGGACACTTCCACCTTCTCTTGGGACTGGGGAGCCAATTGTTGTTGATCCCTGGGAGGAAGAGGTTTCTTCTTCTCTTGGAGAAAAGTATCTGTTCTTCTCACCTTTTCTTCCAAGGCATCTACCCTTACCTTTAGTCTCAAGCTTTCTGTCCTTAACTCCTTTATGTGAGTGGACAGATTCTTTACCTGCTGAGACAACGGCATCTTTTTTATTCTGAAGCCTTTTGGAAGATCTTCTGGTGGGTTTATCATGGGCTTCTGATCCTGAGTTGTGTCCACTTTTCTACTTCTTCCATTTCTACATCCTGTTTGGGGCAAGGATTTATTAGTTTGAGCAATTCTTCTTGTTAAAGGAGAACTTACAGAAGTAGGCTCATCATAATCAATTAAGTCTAGTTCTTCTTCACGTGCAGCAAAACCACTTTGATCAGTCATTTTAAGATTTAACTGAAATGAAAAAAAGAGACAAATTAATTAGTCTTTTATTTTTAATTTTTATTTAACAGAAATAAAAATAAAAAATAAAAAAAAATCTTTTTAGGATAAAAGTCAACTTAAATAAAATTAATTTATTAGTAAAAAAATTTAAAACCAGGATTATAATATAATCAACTGTAGAAATAAATTTATATTTTTATTAATAATTATTTATTTTCAGGAATTAAATCAACTAATTTATTACCAGGACTTATTGTCAACTGAAGTAATCAAATATTAAACTTTATTAATTTAACAAAATTTTATTAAACTGATGACTCAACTACCAGGACTTAATGTCAACTGAAGTAATTAAATATAATTTTTTTTTTTAAAATTTTATTAAACTGATCACTTAACTGCCAGGACTTAATGTCAACTGAAGTAATCAAATATGAGTTTTATTAATTAAAAAAAATTTCTTGAACTACCAGGACTCAAATTCAACTGAAGTAATTAAATATTATTTATTAATTAAAAAAAATTATTGTCAGGACAATTTGTCAACTGGAACAATTAAAATTTAAATTAATCAGGACAATTGTCAACTGAAAAATGATAATAATTAATATTAAAATATAATTATTTTATTACTTCTGGGACTAAGAAAAGTTATTGCTCTATTATGGTCAACCAGGAAAAATAAAAATAAAAATATAATAATAAAATTAAATTCCAAATTACCAGACACCTTTCCCTGCAAAATGAGCAAATTAATGCCACTTACAGGGTGCTGAGTAAAAGGATATACGTAGCAGATGATGAGTGAAGAGTAACCCAAAAATAGTAATAACAATAATTACCACGATATATACGATGTTTAGTCAGTATATGATCCTAAGTTTTGGAGCGCGGTTCGATTCCTGTTTGCAGCAAAAACTTTTGTCACGTGACGTATGACGTTTGTCCTTTTCTCGCCTTCTCTCGTCCTTTACAGGTACTTGTACGACAATGGTCCCCTCAATTACGCCTCAATTAACGTTGCGCCGTCAATATTTCGGAAAGGATCCCAATTGTCAAGGTACAATTTTGGTCTAGAAGTCTTGGTATGAAGTTTTTACGAGGATTTTAAAGGTTTACATGAACTCTCAACAAATTTTTAGGTATCACTTAAATCATGAATGATTATTTTACTCAATTAAAAGAGGTATGATTAAAATATTGATATAAATTATATATTAGAGTTACGTATTGTAAATACTAATGGTATAGATTATAAGAATAAGTTTTTGATTTGTTATTGTTGTAATAAAGTAATGTAGTAAAGGAATGATCAAAAGACAACAAAAAGAGGGGCCTTATATAGGCAAAGGAGAGACAAAGCACGGCAATCAAATTCTAAAAACAGTAGTATTAGAGAGAGAAAAGAATATTCCAGAAGTAGTATTTTCAAATAATAAAGTTATTCTAAAAAGAAGGCGTCAAAAAGATGTATTTACAGAGTATGTCAGAAATACATCAATTTATTTAATATTTACTGTAGAAGTCAATTCTAAATAAGAAATTTGAATTTTTTGTATATATTTAATATTATTTGAATATTAAAATCTTATTTTAACTTAATATCTATTTTTTAATATAAATTTTTATTTTTTCCAACCTGTCAAATGAGCACGGTGTTAGAGAAAAATATAAGGGACAATTTTATATTTTAATTTTAATTAATTATTTAATTTCATCATTCTGTAATTAGTTAATTTATTATAACTAATTTTAATGCAACTAAATTATACTTAAATAATAATTAAAATGATACGGTGCGGCTTCAACCAGTAAATAATTAATTATTTCACTGGGTAAGTCTAGTAGCCTGGCTGACACATTTAGTCAAAATTTTTCTTTTGACCTGGTACACAAACCAGGCAAAACCTTTACAATTCCTGATGTATTATAAAGGAGGCCACCTACAGATGAAAATTCTGAGGCTGAAGAGTTTGATGAAGATGTTCCAGTGGTTAGGGCCAGCACAAAGGGTGCTGAAGATTTTTCTGACCTACCCCAAGAGGCTAAACTGGCTGGATCTGATTTTTATTCTGGGGATAAGGATGTTTTTGTTGATGAAGATGGAGTTGTTGTTTGGGACAGCTCAAATTTGGAAAATGGTGTTTTTGTTATTGAACTGGAATCTCACAAGATTAAGTGGAAAGAGAAGGATGTGCCAAAATTTAAGGATTGGTATCCTGGTTGGGCTGGTCAATTGGCTCATGTTCACACTGGTGATTTTGATGACAGAGTTGTACCCTTGGATGTTGTTTTGTTAGATTTTGAAGATGAGACCTGGGGTCAGTCTGGGTTTTATTTTATTATGGTAGAATATCTGTTGACCTTGGAGAGGCCAGATAGTTGTGATGATGATACTTGGTTGGCAATCAAGAAGAAGAGTCCTGGATTTTATGTGTCAGGAAGAAGGTTGATGAGGAGTAGACATCCTAATTCTCAAGTTGTGGTGACTCAAAAGAAGGGTCAAGGAGTTGTGTTAAAGTCTTTGCGTGAAGAACTTAGTCATAGAGGCTTTGCCAAGACTTTTAGAAGAGTAGCTGACAAATTTTGGTGGCCAGGTATGAAATTGGCTGTGCAGGGTTGGGTTCAATCTTTTGAAGAATGTCAAAGAAGAAGTCACTTGAAACCTAAAGAGGTCCTCCGTCCTACTGGTGAATCAACTGTTTTTGGAAGAGTCAGTCTGGATGCTGTCCATATTAAAGAGGGCAGGTATAAATACTTGATTGTTGCTAGGGATGATTTGTCTGGTTGGGTTGAGGCAGTGCCTCTGGTTAATTTGACCGCCAAGAATGTGGCAGAGTTTTTGAAGAAGGAGTGGATTTATAGGTATGGGTTGATGAAGTTGGTGACTGTTGATGGCGGGCCAGAGTTTGGTGCCAAATTTAAAGAAGATGTGGCTAGTGTTGGCTCTATAGTTAGGGTGGCTACACCTTATTATCCTGAAGCTGAAGGTATGGTTGAAAGAGGCCATCAAGTTATCAAGATTGATTTGGTAAAGATGTGTGGGGATAGTGCTGAAAAGTGGAGGCATTAGTTACCCTTGGTGTTATTTGCTGATAGGGTCACTGTGAAGAGGACAACTGGCTATTCTCCTTATGAGTTAATTTTTGGTCAAAAAGATGTTCTACCAGTGGACTTGGAAGCTGTCTCTTATATTGGAATTGATTGGGATGAGGTGCACTCAACAGAAGAATTGCTATGTGCCAGGATGCAACAGTTGGAATGTAGAGAGGAATTTCAAGAGAAGGCGTACTCTAGAATGATGAAGACTAGGAATCAATCAGTCAGATACTGGGACAGGAAGTAGGCTCATAGAATCAGGAATCCCTTGAAACCTGGTTGTTTGGTTTTGGTTTAAAATAAAAGTTTGGAGAGTCAGTGGGGAAAAATGTTTGCTGACAGATGGAATTGACCTTACAGAGTCAGATCTCAGGTGTCTGGAGGTTCTTATGTTTTGGAAGAGTTGGATGGTGAAGTATTAAAGAGGAGAGTGGCTGCAGATCAGGTGAAGAGGTTCTATCCCAGAGGCACTAGACATGAAGAATATTGAATCCGCAATGAAAATAAACTATGGAATGTTCTTTTAATTTTGGAATTGTTGGTGTTGTAGAGCAACTTTTGTGTTGGAAACTTTTTGTTAGATGGTACCCATGGGTGGGGCTTCTATATTTTATTTTGGCAAGTGTAGAGGTAACTGATGAGCTGGCTTCTCTTTAGAAAAGTTACCCCAGATTATCTGTTTCCAACCATTTCTCTTAATTTGGTTGAACCCTAGTATCGGTTTCTTTTCACAGGTTTTAGTCCTCTATGACTTAAAACTGGTAATTCCTTTGGTTTTTAAGTGCTGGACTCTTTACTCTTATTGGTTTTGGTTTATTGTGTTGGATCTTGTGTTTTTGTTAAAATGTACCCAGGGGGGGCTTCTAGATTTTATTTTGGCAAGTGTGGGGGTAACTGATGAGCTGGCTGCTCTTTAGAACAGTTACCCCAGAATGTCTGTATCAAGTCTTTTTTTGTTTTTCATAGTTGAATTCTGGTTCTGTTGTTTATTATTCAGGTTTCAAGTCCACTATGACTTTAAACTAGTTTGGGACTGGCTTCTTTATCTTTGGTTTTTTTTTTTGAAATTTGGTGGTCTCCCTTCATTTTTACTTATTGGAGGGAGCCCACTCAGTGATCATTTCTATGGACTGGACTTTCTCTTACTGAACTTTCTCTTAATTTGGACCATTCAAGGAGCTGGACTTTCTTTGATTTTTTTAGTTATGATTTTGCTGGATAGTAGTTTCAGATTATTTTCTTTTTTTTTCTTTTTTTCTTTTAATTTTTTATGGAGGTTATTAAAATTGAAAAAATTAAAAATATAGGGTGTTACCACATCAGGGTCACCTGGATGTGGGCAAGCATTGGTGGGGAAAGGCTCATCTATTGGCCGGGAAATGCTATTTTATCATTTTATTTTATTTTATTTTTATTTTCATTAATGTCATTTTTTTTATTTTTTATTCTCATTATTACCCTTAATTTATATTTCTTATTTTAAATCATTTAAATTATTTAAGGTGTATCCACATAAAGGTGCCCTTGGATGTGGGCAAGGTATCAGGGGATCAGCTCATCAATTGGCTGGGGGATACCATTTGTATTATTTTTTTATCTTTATTTTATTTCATTTATTTTTATTTTATTTATCAATTTTTAATTTTAGTATGTTAGTAGACTTTTAAAAAAAATTAGAATTTATAGTTATTAATTTTTATTACTTTTTATTACTATGTTTTTAATCTTCTTGCAGGAGCTCATTGTCTGGATGATGAAGTTTCCGAAGGCTGGTCCGGATTATGATGTTGTTTTTGTTTTTCTTTGCGGTTTTGGGAAGCACTGTGTTCTTTGAAGTGCATCCTGCTGGAGAGATTATATGGATTTTAATGGGCAGGAATGGGTTTGGATGGAAGTTCAGAAGAAGAAGAAGAAGAGGCATGAATGGATTGTTGGAAGGTGTGCTTAATAATCCTAGACATATTCTAGTGGTCCTCCAATAGATGTTTCCTCAAGGTTTTCTCAAATTTATTTAAAGGTCAATGGAGGGCAAAGGCTTTCAGCATGTTTGAACACATGGTGCTGAGGTATTGTTTCATGTCTCCATAATCTAGGGTCAAAGAAGTTTCTAGAGGTTGGCCAACTCCAATAGTAGATTCAGGAGGAGGGGTGCCAACTAGACAAGAAGAATTGGATCAGTAATTATTTTTTTTGAAGAAATTGGATGAATTAATGTGGTACTTACAGATTGGAAGCTCATCAAATTTTTAAGCGTCCGGAATTTGGACTTCTGAAGATTTTGGAATGGTGATAGTATGTGGATCAATCAGGGAAAGATATGGATTCTCTTGGTCTTCCTCTGGAAGGTTTTGAGAAGTTGGATGAGGTGCTGGTGATGGAGTACCAGGGTTGTTATAAGATGGGGTAGGAGAGGGTGATCTGGAAGCGGATTGATCTCTTCTGGATGGAGCTTTTGAAGGAATGGAACTGTCAAAAGAATAGTTGGCTGACAGAGGAGAGGTGTAGTTTTGTTGCCTCAATTGGGGGCAAGGTTGTTGCTTTGGTGCAGTGTTGGGTGCCCTGGTTTCTTCCTGGGGTCCTCTGGCAGGTCTCCTAGAAGTTTGGGAAGTTTTGGAGTTTTTGGACCTTGGAAAGGTTGTCTGCATTGCTTTGGGAGCAGTGCGAGGTGGCTGCATGGAGTTGTTTTTGTTTATTAGAGGAGTTTGGCTGTTTTCTGGTTGTTTTTAGAAGTTTTGAGCCTGATTTTCACTGTCTAGTGAGGCGGGTGGGCCGCCTGGATGCAGTCTAGCAGCCTAGCAGCTGATTTTGAAGCTTTTTGGAGCTAATTTAGTGAAGATAAAAGCTGTTTCTTGGGAAGTTAAAGCAGGCCTTTTTGGGAGAGTTCTGGAAACTGAGCTCTGGGATCTTCTGGATGGTGCTTAGGATAAAGATGAAGAGGCTGGACCAAGCTCTAAGGATGTGGTAGGGGATCTGGAGAGTTATTTATGAGAAGGTGAAGGAGGAGGAATAGGGTAGTTGGAATCTATGTCACATTTCTTCTTTTTGGAGTAGTAAGAATCACAGGCCCTGTTGTATAATTTGGCTTCATGAGTTGGAAGAGTGAATGTGCAAGGTCTGCACATGTGGATCCACTGTTTGCAGGCATAGTCCTTGGGAGAAGTGAAGAAAGGAAGATTGGAGGGTTCAACATCAGGTAATCAAGCCATGTTCTGTGGTGAGAAAAGATGATGGAAAGAGATAAGAAGGGGATTTTTGTCAGTGATGGGTAGATGATGAAGTGAAGGTGGAAGTTCAGAAGGTTGGCTGCAGGTGTATTCTGTATGAAATTGACTGGGTCTATTTCATGCAAAATTCTGGTAGTCCATCAAGACTTTAAACTGAAAGTTCTATTGTTTAAAGATTAGTCCATCAAGACTTTAAACTGAAAATTCTATGGTTTCAAGATTAGTCCATCAAGACTTTAAACTGAACACTGTGTTAGTCCCCCAAGACTTTAAACTGAGAATTGTTTGATGTTGTAGTCCCCCAAGACAATAAACTGAGGAATGGGTTTTGTTGTTGGAAGGGGTTTGAAAGATTGGCAAGGGTATGCACAGGGGAAGCATCTGAATTTAGCAAAGGAAAGTTTGGTGGTAATTGATGGGCTGGCAGCTCTATTCACAATTACCCCATAATTTTAGTTTTTTCTCTGTGTCTTAATGTGGTTGATCTCTGGTTCTGGGTTTATAATTTAGGTTTTTGTGTCCGCCAAGACTTTACACTGAGGGTTTTTGAGTCCCTCAAGACTATAAAATGAGGATGGTCCACAGAGACTAAAAACTGAGGGTTGTTTGTCATTACATCCTATAGAGGAGGTGGCCAATTTTTTTTTTCTGAATCAAGCTCAAGTACTAGTGGAATTACAGAGGGAATCAAGAGATGAAATGAAGTGTTCAGAATCAGCCTTGAACTGGTGAATGAGGTGTCTTCTGTTCTCAATATCCTGTGGATCTCTAGCAGGGGTGGATCGGAAGTAGTTTAGCAGAAGGTGTTTCTGTTAAGATGTGTGTTGTTGTAACTTGGCCTTAATTGTGGGAAAGTGGTTTGGTGTTGTTGGTTCAATGGATCCTACCACAGGGGGGAAAAAATGAGGACTTGTAGGAAAGTTGTTTTTCAGGTTTCCTGGAGTAATCTCTTGATGCTAAATTTGATGTCTAGATATAGGTGTATAATTTTTTATCAATATCTGATAATTTATGGGGAATCTCTACAACCAAACTTTTTTTCTTGGATGCAGATTTTGGAATGGAAAAATCTTTGAATTTCTAAAAAACAGATATCATCAAATTTCAGACAAGTTCAAATAATATTCTGCACTTTCTTCATAAAAAACACTAATTATTTCTATCAAAAGACCAATAACAGGAAAAAGTGCCATGCTATGATTTATTAGAAAAAAAGTCAAATATTATAACCTTTCATAATGTATTTTGCACTATTATTATTTTTTCATTAAACAAATGGATTATATATATTAAGGTAGAGATTCTTGTGCACTGAATTTAATATATCTGAGCCATAAAAATGACCATTTCCACATCTTTTCTAATGTTTATTTGGTGTTAAGTAATATTTGAAGTGTTTTCAAATTGCAAAATAGCAAGCATAATCCAAGAGCTATTTTATAATTTTGATCAAGATTAATTTTTTTATTCTAATCAAGACAATTTCCTTCAGCTAATGTCTAAAGGTTACAAATTTTTTATGTTTCCTCAGTCAAATGATAGTATCAATTTTTTGATATCATTATTTCTCCTACTTCAGAAGTTTTTTTTGTTTTGTTTTGTTTTGTAAGATTAATAATAAAACTGAAAAATGTTTGCACTTTTAATATAGATATAGATTAGTCACTGTCACGTGCAGCAAACTGTCACTGGGACTCTTCGCTGCACGTGACCAGCCCTCTGCGGCCACACCCTGGGTCAGATAGACCATAGTACTTTGATACTATGGTCCATCTGCCCAAGGGGGCATAGGAGAAGGCTGGTCATGTGCAGCAAAGAGTCGCAGCGACAGTTCCCTGCACGTGACAGCGCCTTCTCCCTGTCTATGGTCAGATAGACCATAATATTAAGTTATGATCTATCTGACCAAGCTAAGGTGAGGAAAAAAAAAGGTCACGTACAGCAAAGTATTGCTGGGATACTTTGCTGAACGTGACAAGTAATGGTTTAGGTGGCCAGTTCAAATGGACCATATCATAAAACAGATATGGTTCATTTGACCCAGACTTTGGTGGCTAGCTGCTGGTCACATGCAGCAAAGTGTTGCAGAAATACTTTGCTGCACGTTACTAAGTAGCAGGCACCAATCCTGGCTCAAAAATGAGCCATAAGAAATTGAATTTTTGATTAATATAGAAAAAATACATGAGTTAAAATACTGTGGTCCCCTGAAAATAAAAATAATTGTGGGATTTTTTTTCATGGTATCAGAGAATGTGAGTTTAAAAAAAGGTTCAATGCACCATAATTTTAACATTATGGTCCATCAAACCATGAATAAGGGAACTGGGTGAGATGATGACTTTGGAATAAGTATATAGTTAATTCTTTTTTCAATGTGAAAAGTGAGTAATTGGGGAGTTTCATAGGACTAAATCAACAAAAAAATTATTTTTTTCAACTACATTTTACTACATATTTGATGGGAAATAACATATATATAAATTCATGACTGGAAACATGGAGAGAGAGAAAAAAAGTAAGCAGAGATTAAACATAATATTTATATAAGGTTATGGATTTTAAGTTTATGGAATTGAGAAAGGTTTTTATGAGGGGTTTAACAGAATTTTACTAGAGAGAAACACCTTTGCGCAGCCTTTCCTGGCACTTTTTAAGCCCCTTTTCCACCCCCAGTCGGCCCCAGGGGGGCCCCACTGGGGGTGACAGAGGGGCTAAAGGGGGGCTTCAAAGGTTTAAAATAAGTGATTCAAAGTGGTAAGTCAGAGGTAATGAAGGTGAAATTAATAATATACTGTTCTTAAAATATAAAATAATAATATTTTTTTTTTGGTTTTTATAAAATTAAATTTTTTATGTCAAAATTTTTGTATAATCTTTTGGTGTTGAAGATAGCAATTTTCAAGATTCCCAATATCAAGGAACATATAAATTCCTTAAAATTTCATTGGGAAATTAAAAGCTGTTTTTGAATTTTAATAAGCTATTTCATAAGGTAAAATTTAATCAAATGTACTAAAATATATTGTGATATTATTCTATACACTGAACACATCTAGCCTTCAATTCATCAACAGATAATTTGTGTCTAGGATCGAGTGAATTGTTAATTGTTCAAACCTGTATCTGCAATACTAAGACCCTTTCATGGCTAACCTATGTTCTTAGTAGTCTAGGAGAGGCTGGTACAAATCTTAAAGCTGCTGAATGGTTTTTACTATGTAAAATTGACTATGTGGCAGCTTCTATACCAGTTTGGGCTATTGAAAATTCTGAAGCACGAGAGAAGAAGTTGATTAAATGTCTTTTACTGCTGGTTTCAATAATCAATATTCTGACTTCCTTGGAGATACGTGAAGCTCAAATTTTATCTCTTCAAGGTCAGTTAAAAGATTATATGAAGTGTCTTAAGGAATTTTGGCCAGATATCAATATATAGCCAAACATCCACTTAGCACAACATTTTCCTGAAGTTCTGAGAAGATTTGGCCCAGCACCATCAGCTGCAGCATGGGCATATGAGCGTATAAATGGAATGTTAAGCTCCATTCCAACCAATAAGAAAACATGTATGTTTTCCTTAATTAAAGCTACTTAACTTTATTAATTTCATTTTTTTAAAGATCAAATGGACAAGACCATTATGAAAAGGTTTATTTTGACCGGTAAGCTTCAAACATTAATTGACAGAACTAATGATCCATTTGAGAATGAAATGAAAAATGTCTTCAGTTCAGAGAAAAGAAAAATCCCCTCAAAATCATCTCAACTACTGTGTGAAGACTATGAATTGTGGATAGAGTATCTCAACATGATTGATGGTAAAAAAATATTTTTCAGTATTTTTACAAAAAATCAACCATCTGTTTCATCTCAAACTCTATCACCTCAAATTATTGAAGTAGATAACTTGTTACTGGATGGAAAAAACTACTCATTATATTCAACAAATCAAGGAAATGGCAATGTTGAGGTAAATTCATCAAAAGGAAATGTTGTTGGGGTTATATTGAAAATGTGGCAGTCAACAACATTTTCAGGTCAAATTTTTATTTTAGTTGGCTTATATGATATTGTGGATCCTAAAATTGAAAATCCTTATTTAAAAGCTGGGCTTAATGTTTTTTGGTGTTATGATAAATGGTCATAAAAAGTAGTTATGAATAGCAAGGAAATTATTGGTCATGTTTCAAAAACTACACATCCTAGTGGTCATGCAAATGTTTTCTCAAATACTTGTTGTATGATATCATTAAAAAATATAGCCAGCAGCTATTCTGATTTTTAATGTGGTTTTAGAATTGTATATTTTTTGTGGAAAATAAATATATATACAAATATTTACTGCCAGTGATTGATCTAACTAATAAAAGTAAAAAGTATGGACTCCAAATTTCACTCCCTGATTCATGAGAGGCAGTTTTGAATATGGATCACTTGAATTTCTAGCCAGGTTACAGCAAGGTTAGTCAGAAATACAAAAAAACGACTTGCCTACAAGTCCTCATTTTTTCCCCCCTGTGTACATTGTTATCATCACTGTCAGAAGATGAAGTAACTGAGAAGTCATCAGTTTTATAAAATGGAAAGAAGAAATGAAAGTTTTTACCATCAGATGAACCAGGGATGGTGGAACTTGTTGATTTAGTGGTTTTGGCACTCTTCTTGGAAGGGTGCAGATTTTTGATTAATCTAGGAATTAAGATGGATGGCCCAGATCTTTTGGTGCTGGTAGAAGATGGACCAGGTTGAGGTGGAGGCGAGGCTGTTGCAGAAGATAATGGACCAGGTCTGTAGCAGGTCTTCTTTCTGGATTTGCAGACATTGCAGGACATTCTGTATGGATGGACAGGAGGTGTGATGGTGCAGATTAGATTATTGTCAATGCAGTATTGGCAAGGGCCCATTTCAGAGGTAGATTCAGGAAGAAGGTTGAACATGGTGTTTTGATGAGGAAAGAATGTGGACACTCTGAATTGGAGGGAGGATGTTGTCTTCCAACATTGGCAGGGGCCTTTGTTGTGTTGTTTGGCACTGTTTGACCATGTCTTAATTGGCATCTGTTGAAGAATTGGGTGTTTTTCTGGTTTTATACCATGATTATTGGGACTGGGGGTATGTGGGTACTATCATTGGATAGCCCAGGTTTTTCTTATATTTCATGTCTTGATAATATTTTTCATATTCTAAGTTTTAAGGGGTCATTTCCTCATTTTTCAGTTACAAAAGATAGCTGTTTAATTTTTTTTTCCTGTTTTATGGCCTAACCTTAAGTCTTACGGTTAAGTGCTAAGTACCATTAGATAGGGCTAATTTAGCTCTATATTTCATGTCACAATGTTGTTATAGCGTAATTTTGCGTTATAAGGGTTTTAAAAGTCGTAGAGAATTTTTCTAAGTAGATTAGAATTTTTTATTGGTTTTCTGGCTTCAGGGAGGCCGGGCCGCTTCAGGCCGCACCTCCGATGTTGGGTGGCCTGCCCACCTCTGTTTTAGAAGGTTGGGAAGCGCTTCTGGAGAGTTTTTATTCAATTTGGCTGGTACAGGTGACAAATTGGTTGGTGTGCATGGGCTCTTAGATAGTGGTCTGTGTGTACATAGTGAATAAGACAGTTTGGGGCAACTTTAATTATCATACAACCATCCGGAGGTGATATCCTTGTTCCTCACTCAGTTTTCACTGTTTTTGGCCACAATTGGCTGTGTTTGTTGCAAGGTTAGTTCTTCATTTAACTCAAATTTGGCAACAGGTTCTCTGGTAAAGTCTTGCAAGATATATCAAGTATTATTGCTGTCTCTGGTGTGGATTTGCAGCCTACATCAAGTATCTTTGATTTCTCTGGTGTGGACACTGGTCTACATTTCAGTTCTTTGGTCTGGTAGTCTGTCTGGGGACTACTTTGTTGGCTCATCAAGCATTCAAGTGTGTTGAAAAAGGGGCTTTAGCAAACAGGAACCAACTTACTTTAGCAAGTAAATCTCACTCTATTTTTCTAAAGGGACAGGGGATTTTCTTTCTGTTTTTTCTCCAACTCCCTTGGTCAAGGCCTGTAGCTAGTACTATAGGATTGTCTACAACGCTCTTCTACTTTTTCCCAAGAATCCACGTTAAATTTTCCAATGTTTACTTTTCATTGGGAAAAATCTTGTGGAGAAGATTGGCTTTCAAAACTTACTGAGTTATGTAAGTTACCACAATTTTTAGTCTTAAATTTTTAATTTTACTTATTTTTTTTCCTTTTGTAGCAAATATTTTTTTAGAGATTGATAGCTCACAGCTATGGGTACTCAATAATATTGATTTCAAAAAAATGGAAGATTTATGTGATCCTGATAGTTTAAATACTGAAGTTCTTTCCTCAACAAAGAAAATGGATCACCCTGAATCCAATCTTATCCCAATGCTTATGAGATTAATGATCCCAATTGATCACTGCTGTTCTTCATGGGTATCTCTTATATCATCTTCACTTTATCTGACTTCACATGAATTCAGCCAGGTTCCATCATATCAAAATATTAACACAGATTGTCCAATTGAATGTGGTCTTCAGCTTCTAGCTCACCTTTCAAATCTGAAGAGGCCGATTCCTGATGGCTTAGAAGTTGGTCCCACTGCACTTCAAACCCGTTATGGTAAGGTAAACTCTTACAGTCGCCTTGCTGTAAGCAGAATCCGGAGGAGATATGTGGATTTAGCTGAAAACCCCGTCCTTCCAATAAAAATAACAAAATGGGAGTTCTAAATCACTAAGCTAACCAATCTACTTGAATCTGATTGATAAAATAATGAAACTCTAAAATAATTAACGCTTATTGAGATTTAAAGAAAGTGGCTGTTGATAAAGAAATACTGATAACAACAATTAAGGTGTACCAGTGAAAGATCTGAAAAGATTGACTTTTATGTTTTTATAATAATTTGAATTTTTATGAGACAGAAATAATCAAGTCCCAGAGATGAAGACCTTTCTAAAGATACCCTGTATGAAGTGTTATTTTAATTGTTGAGTAGTATTTCTAAAATGTTATATATAAAATATAAAGTTATAAGGGTATTACAAATTTATTTAATTTGTTGAGTAATACAAAATGAGACTGTGGTGGTTAATGATTAAGCTGTATGATGTGTCCCCCCCTCTCAATTTTGAGTTTGAGAAGCGCTTAAGTATTCCTAGTCACGTGCCTAAGTTTTCCCCTCCAGAGCTCTTCCAAAGTCAATCCGGAGCCCGTACGGAGTCGAAGCGGAGTCCGTCCGGACTTCCGGACTCAATTAGAACCTTAAAACTATAATAAAAAATCTAGAAAAATTACATATAATAGAGCTACTTCCCCTTTACATACAAAACTAATTTTCGTAGTCTGCGCAGCTCTAATTACCCCGTGAAAATTCATCGAAGTTAAGTAATTTCTGAAAACGTAAATATTTCTATAAAACTTTAAAATTCATTTAAAAATATAAGAAAAATAGTAAAAATTCTGGGAAAATTTCCCAAGGTTCTTGAGTGACTCGACTTAATACTTATAAGTTTTTCAGACCGTAAAAATAAGTTTTCTCTGTAAAATAAATTGTTTTCGTGTAGGCATTCGCTCGTGACCAATTTCATCATATTTAAAACTCAAAAAAATTAAATAAAACCCTTTTATATATAAAAAAATAATAACACCAATCTTGAACGCCGTAATAACTCCATTTACATATTTAGGTGCCGTACTAAACTTTAGGCTACCACATCCTCCCTCCAATCGAGAATGTCCCCATTCTTATAACTTTGCATAAGTGGTTGAGCAATTCCAAAAGAATTATCTTTTCTAATAAAATAATTTGATAAATTTGTTTTAGCTGGTCTTCTTTTAAATCTTTATAATAAAAACGTTCTTTCTTCTTCTCTGGCTTGATATAACATAAAATAATATAAATCTTGTGATGATTCCACTACTGAGAGCAAGGTTTGAATCCCTTCAGACTCCCATATACCAGTCTTCCTTCTTGTCACAGCATTGAGAGAGTGGATCTTCCTATGAGCCGAATACTCCTGATTCCAACCTCATAGGGCCCCCCACTGAGCCAAATTCTATGATTCCAATCTCGCCATAAGGTCCTCCAAGCTTCACACCAAAAAAAGAAAATGGCCTAACTATGAGGCACTAAAAAAATCATTCCCTTAAAATCCAACTACCATCCTAACTTCTGATTCCTTCATCACAATTTTCAAACTTTGCTATACAGCAAACCCATAAAATACTTTTGCCAGGCTTCCAATAATAATTTTAACTTTAGACCATGTTAAAGCGCCACAAATTTCACCTAATTAACCATTATGCTTTCCTTAGCATCATCACCACCTAAAATTTTAACCTCCTAAAGCTATCAACACCCAATTCCAGAAATAATTGAATAACCAGTTTAGAGTCTTAGTGGACAGTGATAAATTAAAAGATTGAATTGAGTTATCCAAACAAGATTGACATTCCAGTTTAAAGTCTTGGTGGACCAAACATATAATCGATTGCCAGTTTATGGTCTTGGTGGACCAAAGATCGTTTAAGTGCATAAATATCTTGATATATTCCTAAGTAAGGCCTAGGCTTGACCAAAGATTGAATAAATTTGATAATCCAGTTTAATGTCATAGTGGACCAAACATTTGATCAACAAGTAATCCAGTATAAGGCCATAGTGGTCCAATGAATGTTGAATTATCCTGCAGATATTAATTTTCCAGTTTAAAGTCATAGTGGACTAAACAATGAATGAACTACCAGTTTAAAGTCATGGTGGACCAAACATTTAATCGATAAGAAATCCAGTTTAAGGTCATGGTGGACCCAACACTTGACAATAGTCCAGTTTAAGGTCTTGGTGGACCTAACATTTGATTTATATAAAAAGAAAACCGTCTCCGAAAATATCCATAGAATCTTTAATGTCTTTTAATTTCAGTTTAAAGTCTTGAAGGACTAACAGCTCCAAAATTCGTATAAAAACGTTAAGGAAAGTCTTGAACAGTAGCCAGTTTAAAGTCTTGGAGGACTAACAGATGTCAAGATAAAGAAAATTATCCTTAATGAAAGTCTTGAAAAATAGCCAGTTTAAAGTCTTGGAGGACTAAAAGATCCAAAATACGTATAAAAAACCTTAAAGAACGTCTTGAACAGTAGCCAGTTTAAAGTCTTGGAGGACTAACAGATCCAAAATACGTATAAAATACCTTAAAGAACCTCTTGAAGAGTGGCCAGTTTAAAGTCTTGGAGGACTAACAGATCCAAAATACGTATATAAAAAAACTTTAAAGAACGTCTTGAACAGTAGCCAGTTTAAAGTCTTGGAGGACTAATAGATGTCTTGAAGTAAAATCCCATAGGTATTGAGTTCCCCTAGACCCTGTTTCCTGTCTAAACTAAATGAATAAAACTAAAAAGAATGAAAACTGAAAAATAAAATTAAGAAATATAATAATTTTGGTTTAATTAATTATTTTTTTTTTTTTTTTTTTATTTTATTATTTTATTTTTATTTTTTTATAATTATTTTATTTATTTTATTTTTATTTTTATTTTATTTTTATTATTATTTTTTTTTATTTTTTTATTTTATTTTTTATTTTTATTTTATTTTTTTTGATTTAAATTTAAAATAAAAGATTTTAGAAAAGATAGTTTTGAAATAAAATTTAAAATTTAATTTTAAAGAAAGATAAATGAATGTAAAAAAAAAGATAAAAAAAGTACTAAAATAAAATTTTAATATAAAATTTTAAAAGATGCCCCCCGGCCATTTGATGAGCCGTACCCTCGACATCATACCCACATCCAAGTGCAACTTGATGTGGTTACACAATTTTGAGAAATTAAAAAGAAAAGAAAATAAATGAAAGTTTTTAGAAGATAATTTTTTTTAATGATGATCACTGGGTGGGCTCCCTCCAATTTATAAAAATGATTAGAGACCACCAGTGAGCATCACCTTTACATTAATTCATAATATATATTAAAGAAAAGAAATCACAATCTAACATAAAAAATCAAAAACAAAATAAAAAAAATCTTGAATCCGGCGTTGAGAGCGGTGTCTCTTGATTCGTTCCAGTTTATAGTCTTAGTGGACTACCTAAAATTAAAAGACAAAGCCAGGATTCAACTAGAAACAGGGAAAATTTTGGAAACGAACATTATGGGGTAATTGTGTATAGAGCAGCCAGCCCATCAATTACCCCCACACTTGCCAATATTAAATTAAGAAGGTTCCCCTGTGAACACTTCTTCCAATAAATTTTAAAAATTTTCCAACACTATCTTCACCCATATTTTAAGAATTTTAAGTTTTCGAAAATTTCAAAGAAGGTTTTCTCGCATTTTGTTATGTTTCATCACAGTTTCGTCGCCCATATGCAGTGTAATGATAGTAAAGTATTTTTGATAAAAATAAGAAGATAGTTTATACTCGTTGCGGAGGAATCCATAAAATTTCGTAGATATCATAGTTTATCCTCATTGCGGAGGTATAAAATTTGATAAATGTCATTAAAATTGTAGTTTATCCTCATTTCGGAGTTATAAATTTAATAAAAGTCATTAAAATTGTAGTTTATCCTCATTTCGGAGTTATTCATAAAGTTTCATTGATATCATAGTTTATCCTCATTGCGGAGGAATCCATAAAATTTCATCAATATCATAGTTTATCCTCATTGCGGAGGATCCATAAATTTAAGAAGTTTCATAGTTTATCCTCATTGCGGGGGAAGACTTCGGCACTCCTGGTGCCTCTAGGATAGAACCGTTTCACTTGATCGGCTGCTACCCTCTTCTTTAATACTACTCCATCCAACTCTTCTAGCACATATGAACCGCCGGAAACTTGCTCCTTGATTTTATACGGTCCATTCCACCTATCTGCAAACATCTTTCCCCACTGACTTTCCAAACTCCTATTATACACCAAGACCATATCTCCTGGGTTCAAAGGTTTCCTTAATCGATGTGCCAACCGCTCATCCCAATATCTGACTGATTGATTTCGGATCTTCATCATCCGCGAATATGCCTTTTCTAAATATTCTTCTTTCTTTTCTAGCTGCATCATTCTTGCACACAATAATTCTTCAGTAGTTTTGACCGTGTCCCAGTCAACTCCAAGATATGATTCAGCTTCTAAATCAACCAGTAAAACTGCTTTCTGTCCAAAAACAAGTTAATAAGGTGAAAATCCGGTCGTCCTTTTGGCAGTGATTCGATCAGCAAATAAAACTAAAGGTAAATAGTGCCTCCACTTTTCGGCACTTGTCCCACACATTTTAACTAAAGCATCCTTAATAACTTGATGCCCTCTTTCAACCATGCCTTCAGCTTCAGGATAATATGGGGTTGCTACCCTAACCTTTGATCCAACTTTCAATACGGCCTCTTTAAACTCTGTCCCAAATTCAGAACCTCCATCTACCGTTACCAACTTCATCACCCCATACCTATATACCCAATTATTCAAAAAAAATTCTGCCACATTTTTGGCAGTTAAATTAATAAGAGGCTCTGCCTCTACCCAACCAGATAAATCATCTCTGGCCACAATTAAATATTTATACCGTCCCTCTTTTATATGAACGGCATCTAAACTAACTCTCCCAAAGAGCGTATATTCACCGGTCGCGCGTCCAGGTTCTTTTGGCCTTAAATAACTTCGTCTTTGACATTCTTCGCATGACTGAACCCACTGTTTAACAGCCATCTTCATGCCAGGCCACCAAAATCGATCAGAAATTCTTCTAAATGTTTCTCCAACGCCTCTATGCCCGAGATCTTCATGCAGTGATTTCAAAACTAATTCTTGCCCCTTCTGTTGAGTTATAACTACTTGAGGATTTGGATACCTCCTCCTCATTAAACGTCTACCAGATAGGTAAAACGTAGATGACTTCCTCTTGATAGCCACCCATTCATCGTCTTCACAATCTTCTGGCCTCTCTAAAGTCAACAAATATTTGACTAACAAAAAATAAAAACCAGTCTGACCCCAGACTTCATCTTGAAAATCGATTAATATAACATCAATAGGGACTTCTCTATCACCAATATCACCTGCACATGAATGAGCCAATAATCGTTGACCCCTAAATAAATTTTTAATCAAGCTATGTCGACATTTTTCTTCTGAACCTTTGGATCCTTCGAAAACCGTATTCAAAAATACCTCTTTCTCTTTATCCTCCTTTTTATTTAAATTCTCTAATTCTCCAACATATACACCATTCCTTAAATTACTACTATCCCACACTACCAATCCATTTTCCTCTACATACACCACATCTTCTCCTACCTCCTCTCTGCCGAATTTATCTACACCTTTTCCAACACCTTGATTAACATAAAAACTATTTTCCAGTTTATCCTCTTGGTGGAGGTCATCATCATCATAATCTAAACACAATAGTCCAGCCAGTTTAACCTCATGGGGGAGGTATGGAAAGTCTTCAGCTCCTTTAGTGCTGGCTTTGATAATAGGTATATCTTCATCGAACTCTTCTGAGTCTGAATCTTCTTCAGTGGGTGGTCTCCTTGATAAACCATCTGGCATAGTAAAAGTTTTGCCAGGCTTATGAACTAAATCAAACGAAAAATGTTGAATAAAAGCTACCCATCTCGTCATGGGTGCATTCGGTAAACTTGGGGAATTAATCATCTGGATTAACGATTTCGCATCCACTTGCAACTCAAAATGTTGCCCCCACAAAATATGCTGAAGTTTCTTCAGTATTTTTGCCACACCACATAATTCCAATTTTGGTTGAGAATATCTTGATTCGACCTCAGTAAATACTACAGATTCATACCTAACTGGCCTGATGTAACCAGCTTTATCCATCTGAGACAAAACCGCCCCAGCTGCAACCTGACTTGAATCAACTGCTAAATAAATTCTGCCAGCATCTTTTCCATAATCCAACTTGTGCAGGACTAAATCCTTCCCTACAACCTCCTTCAACTTCACAAACGCCTTCTCACACTCTTCATCCCACTCCCAGTCTGCATCCTTTATTGTTAACCGTCTCAATGGAGCTGCCAATGAAGAAAAGTCCTTGATAAACATTCTAACATATATGCAAACGCCTAAAAACCCTCTAACTTCGGTCGTATTCTTGGGTCTTGGCCAGGACTGAATTTTGTTAACTTTCTTCTTGGACATAATCCTACCCTCTCTACATACCACATGGCCTAATATTTCTAAGGCTGGCACACAACATGAAAATTTTGAACCTGAAATAGTTAAACCAGCCTCTTCAATTCGAAACAAGATTCTTTCTAAAGTAATTGCAAACTCCCAAATGAATTTGCATATCCTGGGATTCTCTTCCAACACCTGGTTATCATAGTCGGTTGTTGGTCCCTTAATTCCTCCATCATCTATAAAGATTCCAGAATATTGTGGAATTTCGTCTTGAAGGATCCAAGCCATCTGAGCTTGATAAACTGCAACCGAATTTGTTGCTCCTTGAGATAATCTTGTTAACTGTAAGCGTCCAAGTGGCGTATCGAATGTAGTTAGAGGCCTTGAGTCCGGATGTAACTCTCTCTCATCATATCCACCCATAATATCTCTCAAACCATAACACATTCTCCCTGAAAATGCTTCAACAAACTCCTCAGCACTAGGCGGTATCCCAGCATCCTTTATTGTAACCCTATTTAATTCCCTAAGATCATGAACAACTCTAAGCTTGCCATTCGGTTTCTTGATACAAAATACCGGACTAGAATAACTTGACGTTGATTGCTCATACAGTCCAGTGTGTATCCGTTCTCTGACAACTTCAATATAGGCTTCTTTTAATGCAGCCAGAATAGGAATCGGTTTCTGCTGCCATGGTTCATGACATACCACAGGAATCTTGTAAGGCTCCCCATAGGAATGCTTCAACACACCCCTCTCCTCTTCTACAAAAGCAATGGCCTTCTCTCGCTTGACCATCACATCCAACAACAACTTCTTCTCTTCTCCAGACAACCAACCATCAGGTCCAAAATTAACAACACCCAGTCTCTCAAAAGTGATTCTTGAAGTCTCAGAAAATTCAGGCGGATTCTTTACCAAGGGACTTTCATAAGGATCTCTTGATAACCTTGGTCTTCTCAAGGGTGGATTTAATTCAGCAGGTAGCGGTTCATTAATAGGTCGAACTTTATTTGCTACTTTCTTATATTTGGCTGCGTCCACATCTAAATAAACTTGAGGTAAAACATTTTCTTTTGTATCGCCATTAAAACTTTCATCAAATGTATCTTCTTCATCGCCAGAATCAGAATAAGAAAAATTAGAAAAATATTTTATTTCGTTTTTAAATTTTACCCTTTTCTCCTTTCCCTCGTCTAATTTATAAAAAGATTTTCCAACACCTTTTCTTCCCTTATCCAACATTAAATCACCCGTAAAGAAAGTTGGCAGTTTAACCTCTTGCTGGAGAACCAGAATTGAATTTTCACAAAAATTATTTTTTTGTGTTTTAATTATACCGAGATTTTTTATTTGATTTTGATGAGATAATTGCAGTTTACCCTCTTGCTGGAGGTCCAAAATAGAAGGAGATAATTGCAGTTTAACCTCTTGCTGGAGGCCCGGAATAACATTTTCACATAAATTATTTTTTTGTGTTTTACTTATACTGAGATTTTTAATCGTGTTTTGATGTGATATTTGCAGTTTACCATCTTGCTGGAGGTCCGTGATAGAAGGAGATAATTGCAGTTTAACCTCTTGCTGGAGGTCATAAAACATACCCTTCCAATTTTTATCCAACCTAATTTGGCCCATTTTGCCTTTTTTACCATTTTTAAATTTAATAGAAAAACCGGGTAAATCCAATAAACATATAGAAAAGTCCAAAACGTATTTGCACTCCAAAGTAATATTAACAGAAAATAATTGAGAATCCACTTGAATTATCTCCAAGTGAGCTGACCTATTGCAATCCGGGATCTCATCCTGAGGAGAGATTACAACATTAGAGTGATCAGCCCCTGCTACCCCAAAAAATGAGGGCCTCCATAATAATTTGAATCCTGAATAAATTGAAGACATAACAATAAAAAAAAAATTTCAGCCGAGCTTAGGTAGTTTATCCTCATTTTGGAGGAATTATATTCTTGATATCCCCTGGAGATAATCCATAATTTTGCCCCAAGGGCTTATCCACCGATTCCATAAAACCCAAAAATAAACCCCCATAATTTGTCCTACCATTGGACATAAAAAATAAACAGCCCTTTTCCAAAACATGAGTGCATCCAATTTATGCACTCTATTATCAAATGCCACTACACTCTTTATTAGTGCAGGGAAAACCATATCCTCCATAAAAATCTCTTCCTGAGATTGAAACAAATCCACCATACATTTACCAGATTCATAAACCATATCCACATCTGAATTGCAGACAGTCTCCGCTTTTGAAGACAAAACCTGAGGTAAATATTCCTCTAAATCAAATTCCAAATTATCCAAAACAAAATTATCCCCATCATCCAAAATTTTGTCATTAATGACAACAATATCTTCATCTTCAAAAATCTCTTCTTTCCAAACAGAAGAGTCAACAAAAATAATATCTTCAGGCTGGACGAAATCTTCAGGAATGGCTGAATCCAAAATTTCATCAGAAACTAGTTCTTTTAAACCATCCTCTTCTATCTCTTGAGCGACCTCAGTGTCTTCTCCAGAGTCCAAATCAACAGAGTTATGAGTATCCAGATGTTCCAAAATAACCTTCTTTAGCACCTCCATACCAGGAATCCTAGTTTCTCCATCGGGAAGATCCTTCATTAAATTCGCATTAATAAGCACCATCAAAACATCTTTCTTAACCTTTTCCCCCATAGCATCCCAAAAAATATACTTTGATGCATTATCATGAAATAAAATTTCATACTCCAACAAATAATCCAGAACCACCTGAAATTCAACCATAAACTGATGATACTGATGCAGAGATGTTACACCACCTTTTGATTCCCATTTCCTAGCTATATCCTTTAGATCCTCCAATGAATAAACTTTTGGCCACCTTTTTCCCATTTCCATCTTGAGCTTTCTCCAATCTTGATCTTTATAACCATCCATAGAAATAACCTCCTTTTCCACCTCTCTGTCCAAAATAAAGAACCTAATCTGCTTCACCATATCCAAAGGTAAAGCACCATCAATCGCAGCTGCAGTTTCATACCTATGTAAAAATCCTTCTAAATCATCTCCAGAAAACTTGGGCCCAACCCAAGATACAATCCTTACTGATGCCTTAACAGGTACACCAGCAGCCAACACAGCAGTTCCACTAGTAGAAGACATCCCAAAACATAAGAAAAGCGTTAACAACCGTTAAAATAACAAGCCTCTTGCAGGCCAATAACAAAAATCCAATTAGAGTTCCAGAAAATAAGCCTCTTGCAGGCTAATAACGTTCTTGATCCAAGTAAGTCTTTAAAGAAAGCTAGAGAATTCGAAACCCCACGTTGGGCGCCAACTATGGTAAGGTAAACTCTTACAGTCGCCTTGCTGTAAGCAGAATCCGGAGGAGATATGTGGATTTAGCTGAAAACCCCGTCCTTCCAATAAAAATAACAAAATGGGAGTTCTAAATCACTAAGCTAACCAATCTACTTGAATCTGATTGATAAAATAATGAAACTCTAAAATAATTAACGCTTATTGAGATTTAAAGAAAGTGGCTGTTGATAAAGAAATACTGATAACAACAATTAAGGTGTACCAGTGAAAGATCTGAAAAGATTGACTTTTATGTTTTTATAATAATTTGAATTTTTATGAGACAGCAATAATCAAGTCCCAGAGATGAAGACCTTTCTAAAGATACCCTGTATGAAGTGTTATTTTAATTGTTGAGTAGTATTTCTAAAATGTTATATATAAAATATAAAGTTATAAGGGTATTACAAATTTATTTAATTTGTTGAGTAATAAAAAATGAGACTGTGGTGGTTAATGATTAAGCTGTATGATGTGTCCCCCCCTCTCAATTTCGAGTTTGAGAAGCGCTTAAGTATTCCTAGTCACGTGCCTAAGTTTTCCCCTCCAGAGCTCTTCCAGAGTCAATCCGGAGCCCGTACGGAGTCGAAGCGGAGTCCGAACGGAGTCCGTACGGAGTCGAAGCGGAGTCCGTCAGGACTTCCGGACTCAATTAGAACCTTAAAACTATAATAAAAAATCTAGAAAAATTACACATAATAGAGCTACTTCCCCTTTACATTCCAAACTAATTTTCGTAGTCTGCGCAGCTCTAATTACCCCGTGAAAATTTATCAAAGTTAAGTAATTTCTGAAAACGTAAATATTTCTATAAAACTTTAAAATTCATTTAAAAATATAAGAAAAATAGTAAAAATTCTGGGAAAATTTCCCAAGGTTCTTGAGTGACTCGACTTAATACTTATAAATTTTTCAGACCGTAAAAATAAGTTTTCTCCGTAAAATAAATTGTTTTCGTGTAGGCATTCGCTTGTGACTAATTTCTTCATATTTAAAACTCAAATAAATTAAATAAAACCCTTTTATATATAAAAAAATAATAACGCCAATCTTGAACGCCGTAATAACTCCATTTACATATTTAGGTGCCGTACTAAACTTTAGGCTACCACACCGTGATATATCAATGTTAGCTCTTCTTCAAATCAGCAACATTATCATTGATATAATTATGTCAATTATCATTCTTAAATCAAAATATTGTGCTGCGACAATATCAAGTGACAAGACTAGCGAAGCTCAAAAATCAAGTCAGAAAAACGAAAAAACTCAACTTACTATAATGGAACAGAAACAAAAGGCTGCGCCAAACAAGATAAATTCCGAATACTCCCACCACCAATATCAATCTTTCACATTCTATATAATCAATGGTGTCTGTGGTTTATTTCTGAGCTCACAAGATCATAGATTGGCTTCAGCAGCTGATTGCTTGGAGGTGATATCAGAAATTAAGTTTCTTAATTTACATGAAAAAAAATCATTTGACGGAAGAAATAATTTGGAAAAATTTAAATAACTTTATTTTGACATTAATAAAACCTTTTATTAGAAAGTGTGATCCATTTCCTTTAAAATTTGATACCCCAAGTACTCCAGGAATTTCTAGGGCTATTTCTGCAGATTTTATTAATCACTGGAGCTCCATTCAGCCATTATCACCTTTTTTTGCTAAACATAGCCTTTCAATAAATTAATATTCCAACATTTAAATAGATAAAGTTCTGTGTATATTATTTATCTTGAATAATTAAAGTTATTTTCCTTCAAATATGTCAAACATATAACCATCTTTGAAATTTGTTAAGAAACCTTTGACATGATTTTCTAAATTAATTATTAAAAAAAATTATTCTAAGTCCAGAAATAACAAAGAATTTAAAATCTACTAATTTGATTTCAAAACTTGTATTAAATTCTTAAATATTTTATTGTTTATATAAAAATATGATAAATGCTCTAGTTTTGTTACTTTATCTTTAATATTGAATAATCTATTAATATTTACAAATTTTTTCATTGATTGTAACATTTTTAATCAGAAGTAGAACAGCTTAAATAATTAAATGTGTGTATTCTTAAAAAAATACAATTTAATCTATTTTTGATTCAAAATTCTTTAATCAACTCTTTATTATTAACTTTTTTATTAATAAGCCTGTTTGACATAAAATACTATACAGTTAATTTGGTAGCATTAAAAGCACATTTTTATGGGTAATATATTTCAAATTTTTTATTATAGTTTTTTATTTTAGAATCTTTGCTACCAATTTAATAAAAATGACATTTAAAGATTTCACAATTTATATATTTCATCAAAAGTAAATCAAGTTTTCTTATAATATTAAGGGTTATCAATGTTCAGGGATCCGCAATTAGGGATCAGTAATTTTTATTCCCGGGATCAGACATTATTAATTGCGGAAGATTCTTATCCACTAGCCCCAGGGCTAGTGGATAAGAAATCCACAATAATGCATTATCCTGCCTCTTATACCCCAATTTCCATTCCTAATTCCTGATCCCAAACTCATCTCATCCATGATGGATTTGCAAGAAAGTCACATGACTCATAATTGCTGATGCCATCCTTAAGTCTTTCCTCACTCTATGCTACTTAACTTTAGTGGCAAACACTTAAGTTTTTTTTCTATCTACACACCCCAACTGCACATTTGGCAGTGAATTCCCACTTCCCTCATCACATAACTCTACCACTGGCAACAATGAAACACCTCTCTACTAGAAGGCTACTTCACTCCACTATTAATACCATCACTTTACTTTTAGTTCTCTACTATAAATCTGACTCTGATTTGGAAGATTCTTTTGCTTATATGTGTTTACTTTCCAAAAAGCGTTACATCATCACCAGGGGGCCAAATCTTTATCATGATCCCCGATATTATCTGGCCTCCATTCTCAACATTCCTCATTTAAACTTCACCCAACTTTTTAGAACTTCTCCCGATTCTTTCTTCAAACTTTATCTACTCATTTCTGAACATCCTATCTTCCATAACAATTCTCATAACAAACAGTGTAATCCTGCCATCCAACTTGCTGTTGCTCTATGTCGCTTTGGCTCAAATGGAAATGGTGCTGCTGTAAGACGTTTGGATAATCTCTTTAACATAGGATATGGTACTGTGATATTATACACCAAGCTCTGTATTAGTGCTATCCTTTCCCTCAAGTCTCAAACTCTTGCTTGGCCAACTCCAGAACAGTGACTTGAATCCTCTCAAGTAATGAAAGCTGAAGGTCTCCCTGGCTGTGTAGGATTTGTTGATGGCACAACTATACCTTTGAGTCAAAAGCCTGCTCATGATGGCAACCATTATTTTGATCGCAAAAAAAGGTTTCTTCCAAATCTTCTCCAAGTTCTCATCTTTTAAAATCTAACTTTTTATTTTCTTTCTAGATACTCTATTGCCGTTCAACTTGTATGTGATGTCAATAAAAAATTTATTGCTTTTCACAGTGGCTGCCCTGGATCATGTCATGACTCTTCCGTCTTCCAAAGAATGAGGATTTCTCAATCCCCTGACTCATACTTTGACAAATCTCAGTACCCCCTTGCAGACTCAGCATATGCAAGTGGAAAGTACATTATACCTGCTTTCCGTGGTGCAACTTCAGAAATTGACCCCAAAACTGCCTTTAATTATCACCTTGCACAATCAAGAGTACAAATTGAACATGCTATAGGTATTTTAAAAGGACAATTTTCTAGTCTTTGGGAGCTCAGAATCCAATTTCAAAAAAAATTGGAGATCAAAACTGCAAATCATTGGATCTTGACTTGCCTAATACTCCACAATATTCTAGCTGATTTAAAGGATGAGTGGAATGATCTTTATGAAGAAGAGGATCCTGAACCACCACCGGCACTCCCTTCCCTTGATTCACAAATCATTCAATCAACTGGCATATGTTCCATTATAATGCCTATTACTCTCCAACATTTTACTTTGCAATGCTTTTAATTTTTAATTTTTATGTTTTCATACTTTCTAAATGTCCTCTTTGTGTACTTTATTCACTTGGTTTTGTATTTTGGTTTGTTGCATATTCATTTTTTTTGAATTTACGGTGAATATCTTTTTTTTGGATGGCTCATTGGTTTTCTTTCACCAGCTCAACATGAAATCGCATATTTTCTGAAATTGCATATTTTGTCTGTGATTTTTTTTCATTCATCCCTCATATCCTTTTCCTATTCTCCTCCAACATCCCTCAAACAATTTGGTTTCATTCATTTTGTCATCTCATCTCTCCAGGTAAGTCATTTTATTCTTTTTTTTTGATTTTTTGATTACTAATTATATTTTTTTCGTTTTATTCTGTTTATTTTATTTTTTTTATCTAAATTTTTTTTGTAAGTGGTTATTTTGGATTTCAATGGTATAATTAACCTTTTTTTTCTCTCCCTCTTTACTTTATTTTTTAGCTCCATCACCCTACCCTTCATCCCTCCTTGGCATTGTCATTATCCCCCCTTTCCCTTATTTCACTTTTTTTTGGCTCCATTTCATTGAAACACATACATTGCACATTCTTTATGCATCTCAATTACTCCATATTCAATTTCCCCACAATTCCAACATCAATCTTTCACACTCTATTTTTCCTACTTTACAATCAAGGTAAGTTTCATCTCCTTTTTTTCATGCCTATATGATATCTCATTCCTTTTATGAAAACTTCATACTTAAATATATGTATTACTCTTATCTAGATAACAGTGAACTTATAAAACTCCTTTTGATCTCATCTTCACTACCACTTTTCATTTTTTGTAAAATTTTGAAAATCAGATTCGGAATTAGGGTTTGGTTTATTCAAATCTAATGTTCGTTTTACTGAAGATTCTCCTGAAGGCTACCTTTCATTTCCTGCAAACAGATTTGAATTTGATTCAGTGGTTGCTGAGATATTGACCGTTAAAGTTGAGCCTTTTTATTCCCAATTTAAATTTTTATTTCCTTTTTTTATGTAACAAATTAGGGTTATGTTTATTTAAATCACACTTCCTTTAACTGAAGACTCTACTAAAGCATATCTTTCATTTCCCACAAACAGGTTTGAATTAGGTTTAGTGGTTGCTGAGATTTTGACCTTTGAAGTTGAGCCTTTTTTCAAATTTCACTTGTCTTATTTCACATTTTTATATTGCATATTTAGAGGATAAGGATTCTGAAACTCTTATATGATTATTATCTAGGCATTTAAATTATATAGGCATATATTCGTTGGTCAAGAATATCACTAAAGCTCAAAAAGATGAAGATTTTTGCTTATGGGACACTCTACCTTCCTTTGACTCTTTTCAAGCTTTTTGACTCAAAAAGCTCTGTAATAAAGCATTTGAAGAAAATCATGAACTTGCATCCAAAGTTGGAATACCAAATTGGTGTGACTCCAAATGGGAAGATATCAGCCACGAATATCTTTTATTTTCTGATGTTATTATCACTCATTCTGGATTCCACAATAGGATTCATATCGATAGGAATGATGCCAATTTTCTTACTTTTGGTATCTTCTCATATATCAATCCGATAACTAGCCACCGAATACCATCTCCAGCTAAAATCAAAGGACATGGTTTATATTTTCCAGACCACCGGTGCATCATTGATTTTGGTTTGGGAAATGGTATCATTGAAACTATTTGGAAATCATCTAAGGATAATCATCAAACAACCTAAGCTCCTCCTGGTTTGGAATCCTGTCAAGATTTCACACATTTTGGTTGCTCATTTCACATAAGTAATAAGTTGATACAAAGAATAAATAAGGTAAAGAAAGAAGGTAAAGTTATTCGATTTAAAAAAACTTTATCTAGATCCAAAAAGTATGGGGATTAGAGTTGTCATAGAAAATTTTATATTTTTTCATAAATTTTTAATAAATATTTTTTATATATCAATTTTCTCAAGTAATGTAATGAGCCAACGACCTTTGGTTGTATAACAGGTAATCATGATAACATTTATTTGTTTTCTTTGTGAGGTTCCTCTTGCCTATACCTGTAGAAAGTCCCAAACTTTTGTTTCTAGTCTTGGTCTGGATTTTGGCTTGAGGAATTGTCATTACTTTAAACTAGGGAAATTGATATATATTAGATATTTATTTAATAATTTATGTAATTATATTAAATTTAGATGACTTCCGCCCCTTAATTCAATAAAATACAGGGGGGGGTATTGCCAAATTTTCAAATCTGACATGTGAAATTGATGAATTAGAAAAATTTTGGTGATACCCACCCCTTGCTTCAATAAAATGCAGGGGAGAGTATTGCCAATTTTTTAAAAAAGATATAGAATTTTTTTGACTTGTAAATATTTTGGTGAAAATTTTTTGGTGATACCCGTCCCTTACTTCAATAAAATTCATGGGGGGTTTTGCCAAAATTTCTTATAAGACTTGTGAAATTCTTGACATGTAAGAATTTTTGGGATACCAGTAAAATGCAGGAGGTAGTAAAGCCAAATTTTTTTATATAAGACTTTCAAGATTCATGAAATGAAAGAGTTTTTCTGATACCCACCCCTTGCTTCAATAAAATGCAGGGGAGAGTATTGCCAATTTTTTAAAAAAGATATAGAATTTTTTTGACTTGTAAATATTTTGGTGAAAATTTTTTGGTGATACCCGTCCCTTACTTCAATAAAATTCATGGGGGGTTTTGCCAAAATTTCTTATAAGACTTGTGAAATTCTTGACATGTAAGAATTTTTGGGATACCAGTAAAATGCAGGAGGTAGTAAAGCCAAATTTTTTTATATAAGACTTTCAAGATTCATGAAATGAAAGAGTTTTTCTGATACCCACCCCTTACTTCAAAAAAATCCAGGGGTGGGGGATCGTCAAATTTTCAAAGGAGACATGAAAATTTTATTTAAAAAAAGTGGTAGAGTAATGAAATAAAGGAAATTATTGGAAATTTTATGTACAAATAAATATGAACAGTTGAAGTGTGAGAGAAATAAAACAAACTAGTCATCCAAAAATTTCTTTGAACGTTCAATTTCCTCAACAGAATTATTAGATTTAACACATTCTATCAAGAAATCTTTCTTTTTGGAATTTTCTTCATGATCAAACTTATATTTCATCTGCTCTAATAGGTTTTGATGTTTGAGTGTTTTCTTCTCTTTTTTTGATTTTTCAATACTTAGAGTTAACTCAAACTTCTTCTCCTCCAAATCTTGGGCCCGATCATCCTTCCGTAAAGAGAGCTCGTACTTCCTCTCTTCCAAATCTTGTAGCCTATCATCCCTCCTTAAAGAGAGCTCATATTTTTGCTTTTCAAACTTTAGAGTCTCTTTAGCAGCTTCCACTTGTTCTAGAGTGATAAGAAATGTTAACAAAAAGTAGAAGAAAAGCAGAGTAAAGTATTAATAGGTATGGTATCACTTACCAGCATCACGTACTCTAAAAATAGTTCCATAGACAAAAAAGGGGTTTGTGATGAAGTATCACTTTTTTGTCTTCTTTGGGAGTTGAAATTTAGACTACTTGAAGCCCTTCGCTTTTTGTTCAACATAGCATTTTCCTCCTCATCATTGTCACTAGCTTCAGACTCAATTGATTGTGGGTCCTGGGCTTGTTAATCAGCCTTTTAAGAAATAAGAAAATCTAAGTAAATAAAATAAAGTATTGATAAGATAAAAGAAAAAAAAACAGACCTGAGTTAGATTGGTTTGAGTTAAATAGCCAATAGGATCAATAGCAAAGCTATCTAGATTCGTAGAATTTAGAAGAGGGGAGGCTTGAGTGGATGAAGAGGATGTGAAAAGATTTGCTTCGACATCATGTTCGGAGATAGGATCTTCACCATCCAACATGTTTACAGGATTAACATCGGCTCGCTCTCCAAAAATTGCATCCATCTCTTTAAAGTTAGGACATAAAGTTTCAAGTTTATTGTCTATGGATTTTATGCCCTTAGTTATATTGTTGTTGGTAACCCCAAAACCAGTGGAAGATGAAAGAGCCTTTGCCTTCTTGTATTTTTCTCGGTAATTCTTGAATCGTTCAGACATCTGTTAAGGCAAAAGATCAATCCTTCCCTTGGTCTTATTCCGTAATTCATTTGCCATTAGAAGATATCCATTAACTTTTGATGCGGGGGGCCATCCTACTTTAGTGGCATACTCAGTACCAAAACAAGAATCATAGTTAGATTTGGTTTTCAGCCAGTTGATAAGAATGAGATGTTCATCTTTTTTTAATTGAACAGTCTTTGATTTCTTGGCTGAGCGGGGGAAAGAGAAAGTAGTTGGAATTGAAGAACAAATGGGTGATGGCTGCCTTTGAGAAGATCTAGGATGACGAGGCCTGTTATTATAAATGAAGATGAAAAGGAGCAGAAACAAGCAGATGAGATAGCGAGATGAAAAGGAGCAGAATCAAATAGATGAAATGGGGAGAAATTCTGAGTGGATAGAATGAACAGGATGGGATGAGAATGGAAGTGCGCAGCAAGGTAGAAGGCATATCCAGGGAGTAGTCCAAGATGTGGTTATGGCAGAAAGTAGGTCAAGATGTGGTTATGACAGAAGGTTGTCTGATATGTGGTTATGAAAAATAGAGTAAAAAAATGTCGGATAAGAGGTGAAAATTGACACGTAAAGTGTCTAATAACCCATTTATTAGCAAAAATAATTGCGGAAGATAATTGGGGTATGCACATTATTTTCTGAAATAAATTTAATTGCGGATCGGTCAACATTGATACCCCCTATTATGAAAAAAAAAAATTATTCTATTTCACAAATAAAAAAAATAGATAATACTATAATTATATCAAATGAAAATGTTACAGCTACTCCAAGTATTTATCATGTTTAATTTCCCATAAAGTTGTGTATATATGATATAAATTTTTAATATATAAATATCTAAATTTTTTAGATTTGTCTTAACATTAGATAAATAATACTTTGCTGATTCTATTTCTTCCTCTATTAAGTCATCTCTTTTCAAAAAAACTCTCAAAGCACTAATTAAATATTTATACCTATATTTTTCTTCATTCATTTCCAAGTACTCTGAAATATCAATATCAAAAACATTAGGCTTTTCTATAGCATGAAAAATTCTAGTGCTGATTTGAATAGAAGAACCTATCCTTGTGAAGCCAGGAATTTTGTGACATCTTGAGGTAAAATGCCTCAGTTGATTGGCAGGCCATAACGTCACTGTTATTCCATTAGTTGCTTCAAAGTTGATTTTACTTCTAATGACTACTTTTTTTTTCTTTTCTTTCTCTCTTTATCTCACTTTCTCCAGCATCTCCCATAAATATCTCATATCACCGGTATCAGGAAAGTCACTAAGAGGGGGGTATTGTAGATAGATAACAATGTACTTAGTGATTTAGGTGTCTATGTACATAGCATAGTATAAAACCTGTGTTACAGTCAATGTGTCTAACTCCAGTTCACTCTGGACAAAGCGCTGACGCTGCTACCATAGGTAAGATATGAAATTATTATGGGGTTCACTCTGGACAAAGCGCTGACGCTGCTACCATAGGTTATGGGCCGTCCCTGATTAGTTACTAGCATTAATCCAATCTTGTATTTTTTCCGGAAACTCTTGTGTTCCCCAAGCTTGTCCCTCGTTAAATGTGCCTATTACAGGCGTCCATTATTTCTTGACGCCTCCATTCCTCCTGGAATTTAATTCATGCCTATTGACCCAAACAAATGCAACCCTTTCCAATCTAGACTGAAAAATCAACACGATCTACCAACTCTCACCAGGGAATTAAAAAACCTTGAAATTCCTCCGCATATCTCCAAAATCACCACTTGTGACCGGTGACATTTAAGATCTTTCTCTGGGACAATCTCCCCCACAAATACATCCCCAGTTCAATCCTCCGATAGCAGCACAAGTACTTCCCGTCCCTTCTTTGACAGTGTGACTGGTGAAACTCACACCTCACATAATCCTCAACCATCTCCATCTCTGCCTCCCAACCCTAGTGCCATCATGCCTCCTTCATCACCTTATACATCCTTACGACCTGATCCCCCGGACCCTATTTCAGAATATAAGGGAAAAGATTGTGGAATGGTTATTGATGATATCTGTCACAAATTAAACACACCCCAAAGTTAAAGCATGATGGATCAAACTGAAAAACATTGCATAAAAGTATATCTCTTTTCATGCAACACAGGGTTAGATCTTCAAAATACATAACAACGCATGCCAATTAAATCAAGTCAATTTTGGATGCTTTAAAGCTTTCGGGATTCGTCCTTGGCTACGATGAACTTGGTGCAGTACTGATGAAACTTCTGCTACCCGTATCTGCCTCTCATATTTTGGCTGAAATCAGAAAGCATTTTGAATTGCGTAAAGACCTGGTCCAACCTTCCTTTGATGACATGTTGACTGCCCTTCAAAATACAGTAAAAAATGTATCACTCCCAACAATCACGGCATCAACGGCTATGGAAACCACTGTCAATAGTGATGAAGTCTCCACCTTAGCTTTTTGTCGAGGGAAAGTGGACAGCTACGGACCAGGAAATAAACTGCCTGATTATTCATGTCGTTTATGTCGGTCAACCGAACATTTCTGGCAAATTTGCCCATATAACGGAAATGGCTCAGCTTTCAACTGTGAAGTTTGGACAAGACGGGAAGCCAGACTTCAGCAGGCAAGAGCAGCCCTAGGCACTATTAAGTGGTCCCTAAATAACAGAAAAGGCAAACCATCATTGTCCAAAGTTAGGCTCAATGAAAATGATTCATCAGCACTTGATGTTCTCACAACTTCTTTTAACAAATTGGACCTTGGCAGCGATGAATGGCTTAATGTTTTGGAGACAGATAGTGCAAAAAAAAATCCTGATACTGGAGTGACACATCATGTAACAGGCGATGTACACCTTCTCTCTAATTTCAAAAAATTAAATACCCCAATCTCGGTTAAAACAGCAACTGATCTGGCTGCTGCTTTCATAACCAGACATGGTGACATTTTGATTAAAGGGCATGGAGAAGAACTGATCACTATTAGACATGTTTTCTATTGCGATAAAGTAAAATCAACACTAATTACTCGTTTTGATCTGCTACAAAATAATGTTTCCCTGTCTTTCAATAATTCTCATGATTTTATTAAAAAAAGATTCAAAAATATTGTTTATTGCTCCCCTCTCATCTAATGATCGCAAATGGACTATTGATCTAGTTTATTCTTGTACTCTAGACATTAATCCTTTTGAAATCAATTATTTTAACAGTTTGTCAGCAGTTTCATTACCGGTGTGGTCTTCCAATTTTGGCAGCGGCCTTTGTTGTGTGATTTGGCGCTGTTTGTGCATGTCTTAATTGACATCTGTTAAGGAATTTGGTATTTTTCTGGTTTTATCCTGTGGTTATTGGGTCTGCGGGTATGTGGGTACTATCATTGGATAGCCCTGGTTTTTCTCTATATTTTATGTCTTGGAGACATTTTTCATATTCTGAGTTTTAAGGGGTCATTTCCTCATTTTTCATTTATAAAAGATTGCTGTTTAATTTTGTTTTTTGTGTTTTACGGGCTAACCTTAAGTCTTAGGGTTAAGTGCTTAGTACCATTTGATAGAGCTAATTTTTCTCTATATTTCATGTCTCAATGTTGTTATAGTGAAATTCCGTGTTTTAAAGGTTTTAGTAGTTGTAGCTAATTTTTCTAAGTAGATTAGATGTTTTTATTGGTTTTCTGGCTTCAGGGAGGCCGGGCCGCTTCAGGCGGCATCTCCGACGTCGGGCGGCCCGCCCGCCTCTGTTTAGGAGGTTGGGGAGCGCTCCAGGAGGGTTTTTTATGCAATTTGGCGGGTACAGGCACCAGATTGGTGGGTGCGCATGGGCTCTTAGTTAGTGGTCTGTGTGTACATAGTGAATAAGACAGTTTGGGGAAACCTTAATCATCATACAACCATCCGGAGGTGATCTCATTGTTCCTCACTCAGTTTTCACTGTTTTCTGGCCACAATTGGCTGTGTTTGTTGCAAGTGAGTTCTTCATTTAACTTAACTTTGGCAACTGTTTTCTCTGTTATAGTCTTGCAAGCTATAGCAAGTATTATTTCTGTCTCTGGTGTGGCTTTGCAGCCTACATCAAGTATCTTTGCTGTCTCTGGTGTGGACTTTGTGCTACATTTCAGTTCTTTGGTCTGGTAGTCTATCTGGGACTACTTTCTTGGCTCATCAAGCAGTCAAGTGTGTTTAAAAGGGGCTTTAGCAAAACAGGAACCAACTTACTTTAGCAAGTAAATCTCACTCTATTTTTCTAAAGGGACAGGGGATTTTCTCTCTGGTTTTTCTCCAACTCCCTTGGTCAAGGCCTATAGCTAGTACTATAGGATTGTCTACATTTCTGGCGCCCAACGTGGGGGTAGAACTTGCTAGTTCTTTGGAATCTCTGTTTTCTTTGGTTGGCTCTTTTGGTGTTTTAGACTGGAAGAATGGCTTCTGGTTCTGCTATTCCTGTGGTGACTGTCAGTGGGGGGGATGGTCCTCCTTCTGTGATGGTTAGGGAGTTTGTGAGGATTAAAACTTGGGATGGTACCAAGTTTAATGGGGAAGATGTCAAGTGGTTTCTAGAGAAGTATGAAACTGCTGCTGGAGTGGATGGTGCTTCCTACCTGGACATGGTGAAGCAGATTATCTTCTTCATTGGTGATAGGTCAGTGGAGAAGGAGATTGTGGCCATGTCTGGCTACAAGAAGAGGGATTGGAAATTGTTGTGTAGGGAAATGGTGGATAGATGGGGTGTCAGGTTCTGTCAGCCTAAATATCCTTAGGACTGAGTATTTCTTATGCTTAAAATAAGATAACCTTAACTAGATTAAGCTTATATCTTAAAAATAAGGTTAAAATAATAATATATATTATTTTATTATATATATATATAATTATTATTCTATTATATAATTTATAATAGTTTAAATAGCTTATCCATGGCCTAATAATACTTATTAAGGTGTTAATGGAGTCATAATATACTTATCTTAAGTGATATGAAGTAATTATTGACATACATAAGCTTATATGTATACATAAATCTCATATTCAGTGAAATATGCAGTATATTATGTATATTTAGGTATATAAGTGGGTTTTAGCCCCTTAATAGCCTATAACCTTTGTTTTTCTGCTTATTTTAGGTCATATGGACGAAATCAGTGGATTCACAACGCCTACAGAAGCATAGACACCTATATCAGGCGCATACACCCAGTTTGGACAACTAAAATTACTTCCTTGGATGGTTATTCACGGATTTATGGGTTGGAAAGATGTTTTTGGGTTAATGTGGATGCTTGGGGATGTTATTGGGGGCTTGGACATTTTATTTGTTTCTTTATATGCTTTTAGTTTCATTAAATCTCTTTTTGATCATTTATTTTACCTGTTTCTTTATGGTATCCGCTTTTATCTGGGATTTCTATTTATGGTATGACTCTGTGTTATTATTAATAGTGATGGAGGGTCCTTACTGGAGGTCTGGGTGTTGAAACTGCTTGAAGTGGACGCCATGGGGAGGTGATGGGCCCTCACAGTATGGTATGGTAAACTCTTACAGTCGCTTTGCTGTAAGCAGAATCCGGAGGAGATATGTGGATTTAGCTGAAAACCCCGTCCTTCCAATAAAAATAACAAAATGGGAATTCTAAATCACTAAGCTAACCAATCTACTTGGATCTGATTGATGAAAATAATGAAACTCTAAAATAATTAACGCTTATTGAGATTTAATGAAAGTAGCTGTTGAGGAAAGAAATACTGATAACAACAATTAAGGTGTACCAGTGAAAGATCTGAAAAGATTGACTTTTATGTTTTTATAATGATTTTAATTTTTATGAGACAGCAATAATCAAGTCCCAGCGATGAAGACCTTTCTAAAGATACCCTGTATGAAGTGTTATTTAAATTGTTGAGTAGTATTTCTAAAATGTTATATATAAAATATAAAGTTATAAGGGTATTACAATTTATTTAATTTGTTGAGTAATAAAAAATGAGACTGTGGTGGTTAATGATTAAGCTGTATGATGTGTCCCCCCTTCTCAATTTAGAGTTTGAGAAGCGCTTAAGTATTCCTAGTCACATGCCTAAGTTTTCCCCTCCAGAGCTCTTCCAGAGTCAATCCGGAGTCCGTACGGAGTCGAAACGGAGTCCGTCCGGACTTCCGGACTCAATTTAGAACCTTAAAACCATAATGAAAAATCTAGAAAAATTACACATAATAGAGCTACTTCCCCTTTACATACCAAACTAATTTTCGTAGTCTGCGCAGCTCTAATTACCCCGTGAAGATTTATCAAAGTTAAGTAACTTTTGAAAACATAGATATTTCTATAAAACTTTAAAATTCATTTAAAAATTTAAGAAAAATAGTAAAAATTCTGGGAAAATTTCCCAAGGTTCTTGAGTGACTCGACTTAATACTTATAAATTTTTTAGACCGTAAAAATAAGTTTTCTCCGTAAAATAAATTGTTTTGGTGTAGGCATTAGCTCGTGACCAATTTCTTCATATTTTAAACTCCAATAAATTAAATAAAACCCTTTTATAAAAAATAATAACGCCAATCTTGCATGCCGTAATAGCTCCATTTACATATTTAGGTGCCGTACTAAACTATAGGCTACCACAACAGTGCTGTAATTGCCGGGGATAGCAGTGACATCATCTGGATTGAAGGTCTGTGCACTCCAGTGGATTTGGGTATAAGTAAAGAGGGATTTTGACGGTTTATTATCATCATTCAATTACTACACTTTAAACAAACACTACACTACAATTATTAACATTCAGAAATATATTATAAAGCCCTTATAAATTGATATTATCTTTATATAAGCTATAACTATATTTTATTCTTCTATTTTCCACCACTAGCACGCATTTAAATCCAAGTATTGTGAGTTTTATTTGAGTATAACTATTCTATTAGTCTTCCCCTGAGGTTTAATCACTAAATCATTTATTAATAAGTAGTAGGACCATAAAATAACACTATTATATCATACTTATATACTAGACTATACTGACAATTGGGGGTCTTTCCTTATATTTTACTTATTATTTAGTATAAGCCTTGGGACGTGATTTTTACCTTAGTACAACTCAAAATTTAACCAAATATTTGGGTCTGCTGAATATTAGTGGGTCATCATAACTCATTGATTGCGGAAAAGAATCCTTATAATAATTGTACTAATTTTTTATCATAAAAATTAGATATTTACAGTAGTAACTGTACCCAATATAAACCCAATTTCACTTGGTATTTGGACACCAATATAACACCCAATAAAATTGGTATTTGGCTAAAGCTTGGTAAGCTAATTATTCACCCTTATAGAGGTCTAGTTAAGCTTATTATTATATTTTTAACAAATTTTTTCGAATTTTTCTTATATTTTATTTAAATAAATAAAGATATAAATTCAGGGTAAGCTCCATTGCTTTTTTATTAGTAATATAATTGCTAATATTATTTGTCTACTAATTCCACAGAGTTTTTTCCTTTTTTAGACGTAAAATATTGTTATTCTGAACAATATGAGTGCTCCTCAGGATAGTGTAAGTGAACAGCCTGCTTATAATACCAGGTCTAAAGCTAATAAAAACTTTCCAGGACATCACCATGGAGGGACAACAGTACCCCCAGCCAGAAAGCATGAGTATAGAAGAAAAGGATGCCCTCTTAAAAAAGATAACTATCAAAAAGACGTCTCCTCCTCTTCAGGATCAACTGTCCCACCTGGCCAAACAGGTTCTGAAGCTAGAGGAATCAAAATCTCTCATGTTCAAAGAGGTAGAGCAGTTGCAAAACAATTGCAAGGTAGGATTTCAGCAGATGAATCAGGCAATGGCAGAATTAAAGGGAGGCCAGCCCAGTCAATCAAATCAGCAACCCTCTACCCAAGGAGGGTCCACTCACTCCCAGGAGAAAATCCTGGTAGACAAATGGAAATGGGACTGGTTTCACCAACAGTGGACAAGCCACAGTTGCAACAGGGATCCGCCCCCTCATCTGACTTCCTCAGCTCACCCTTACAAGGGAAAAAAGCGCCAAAAATCAGGACTGGAAACCATCCCTTGGTAAGTAACTTACCCTCTCAGATTAGACATAATACTGATAATTACAATATAGGTAATTCTATTGATGTCAAATCTGTACAACAAATAGAGGAGGATTTAAGAAATTTAGGTTTTAGAGTAGATACACCTGACTTGTCTTTTGTCCATAATAACAGTACTATATACAATGATAATACAGTTAATCCTCAGTTGCAACCACCTACTAGTGAGATGAGAAGTTCACAGGAGAGTGAGAGAATTGAAAAGGAGGACATGGAATATTTTAACAATAATCCAACTGTCCATAGAATTGTTTCAGCATTGTGGAATAGAATGACTGATTGTGAGGAACAGACAGTTAAACTCACTAGTGATACAATTTCATCCTTAACATTGAACATTTCTCAATTAGCAACACGTAATAAAGAATTAGAGAAAGAACATTTGTCTCTAAGTCTTAAATATGATTCATTGAGTAATAAATATAATGACCTTTCAAACAAATTTTGTGAGTTAGAAAAATTATATGAAACACACTTATTAAAGACTGAATCAAGAACAAAGTTATCTTTTGCCCAGACAAATCAAAGTGTCTCTGAGTTGCTACAAAGATTAACTAAAGTTGAGATGGAAACTGCCAATCTACTAATGAACCAGGATAATCATAAGTATAATCAATATAATAATAATCCTTTCATTGGCAAAAGTGAATCTCATTCCTTCCCTATACCACCACAATTAAAACCATCTGGTGGTAGTGTCAAATCTGAAAATGTAAGTCACAAATCCGTGCAGGAAGAAATACAAGACCATTTATCAAAAGTAAATGAGTTGTTGAATTTACCTAAGATTAGTGAGATAAAATCCAATCAGAAGAACTGGCCTAAGATAGATCAGTACCCAACTTATGATGGGGAAGCCAGCTCTGATTGGCAACATTTTATACAAAGAATTGACAACTTAAAATTCTCATATAAGTTACCAGATGAAGAGATAACATCAAAATTAATTTCTTTATTTAAGGATGTTGCTTTATTATGGTTTGAAGCTGTCTTAAGTGAGGGTAGAGACTACTCTTGGGCTGAATGGAAACAACTTATTGAAAAACAATTTGGAGGTTCTAAATTCAGGCTTACTCAGCAGAGACTGTATGAGAAGACTAGGTATAATCCGTTGAATGGTGACAAACCTATGGTATTTTTAATGAATTTAAACAAAATATTAAAAGCCATTGAGCCTCATATGGATTTTAACTTATGGAAAGATAAGATAATATACAAATTACCTATATCTGTCAGAGACATTGTTGTAGCTAGAACATTAAATGTTACTGAATATTCTGACTTTATTAATATTTGCAATGAAATATTATTAAACCATAAGTATGAATCAAGGTATTCAACTTATAAGCAAAATGTTGAACCTGTAAAAACTCAGAATTCAAAAACACTTCAGGAGAAGCAGAAAAACCCTACTGCACCTTTAGTACCTAAAAAGTATGAAACAAATACTTGTTATAAGTGTAACAAACCTTGGGTTAAAGGTCACAAATGTGAGGAAAACATAAATATTGTTGAAAATCAACATGAATCTGAAAATGAAGTAGAAAAGAGTAATGATTCAAGTGATTATGACAGTAATATCTCATATAGTGATGAAAATGAAGTCTGTATGTTGGAAGATGATTTGTCCATCTTTTAAAATCCAATATTAAATATAGACTCAAATGAATCTTTAATGAATTTTGAGGATGTTAAGATCATTAAGGATATATAAGAAGATATTGTGCTTTTGGTCTTAATTTTAAAGACAATGACAAATTCACGCATGATTGGGTAACCCTTATCCCAGGTTTAGAATTTGCATATAATAGTACAGTACATTCTGTCACTGGCAAAAAGCCATTTGAGTTATGGTTGGGTTATGTACCTAATACCCCTGCTAAAACTCTTAATAAGTTACCTAGATTGGATATTCATCCAGGTACTAAATCTTTTCTTCAGATGCAGGAATTATGCAGAAAACATGCTCAAGAATGTATAAATAAGGCTTTTGAGTATGAAAAGAAAAGATGGGATAAAGCCCATAAAGAACAAATGTTCAAAGAGGGTGATGAAGTCCTTATTTCAACGCTACATTTCAATTTAAATGGTAATGTTAAATTGAAGGATCCATTCATTGGACCATTTGTAGTTAAAAAGATGGTTGGTAATAATGCTGTTGAGGTTATTCTATATGCACCTTATGATAGAAAACATCCAGTATTTCCTATTTCTCTTATAAAACCATACCATTCTAATGATACTGCTCTCTTTCCAAGAAGATCAGGAAGGCATAAACAGCAACCTGAAGAAATAGTGGAAAAAGCAGAAATTGAAAAGATACTTAAAAAGAGACACCTTACTAAAGAAAAGGGAGTTGATTATCTATTAAGATTTAAAAATAAATCAAGTGAATATGACCAGTGGATTCCAGAAAATGAAATCTCTGATCTTAAAAATCTCTTGAAAAAATTTAAATCTAAATAATACTTTTCATTCAGTATATGTATTATAAAAATTTTTTTTTATTATTTCATTCCTTAAGATTAATTAAAATGTCTTAACATTTTTTTTATTGTTTTTTTTGGGGTGAGGGAGTGTCAGCCTAAATATCCTTAGGACTGAGTATTTCTTATGCTTAAAATAAGATAACCTTAACTAGATTAAGCTTATATCTTAAAAATAAGGTTAAAATAATAATATATATTATTTTATTATATATATATATAATTATTATTCTATTATATAATTTATAATAGTTTAAATAGCTTATCCATGGCCTAATAATACTTATTAAGGTGTTAATGGAGTCATAATATACTTATCTTAAGTGATATGAAGTAATTATTGACATACATAAGCTTATATGTATACATAAATCTCATATTCAGTGAAATATGCAGTATATTATGTATATTTAGGTATATAAGTGGGTTTTAGCCCCTTAATAGCCTATAACCTTTGTTTTTCTGCTTATTTTAGGTCATATGGACGAAATCAGTGGATTCACAACGCCTACAGAAGCATAGACACCTATATCAGGCGCATACACCCAGTTTGGACAACTAAAATTACTTCCTTGGATGGTTATTCACGGATTTATGGGTTGGAAAGATGTTTTTGGGTTAATGTGGATGCTTGGGGATGTTATTGGGGGCTTGGAAATTTTATTTGTTTCCTTTATATGCTTTTAGTTTCATTAAATCTCTTTTTGATCATTTATTTTACCTGTTTCTTTATGGTATCCGCTTTTATCTGGGATTTCTATTTATGGTATGACTCTGTGTTATTATTAATAGTGATGGAGGGTCCTTACTGGAGGTCTGGGTGTTGAAACTGCTTGAAGTGGACGCCATGGGGAGGTGATGGGCCCTCACAGTGCTGTAATTGCCGGGGATAGCAGTGACATCATCTGGATTGAAGGTCTGTGCACTCCAGTGGATTTGGGTATAAGTAAAGAGGGATTTTGACGGTTTATTATCATCATTCAATTACTACACTTTAAACAAACACTACACTACAATGATTAACATTCAGAAATATATTATAAAGCCCTTATAAATAGATATTATCTTTATATAAGCTATAACTATATTTTATTCTTCTATTTTCCACCACTAGCACGCATTTAAATCCAAGTATTGTGAGTTTTATTTGAGTATAACTATTCTATTAGTCTTCCCCTGAGGTTTAATCACTAAATCATTTATCAATAAGTAGTAGGACCATAAAATAACACTATTATATCATACTTATATACTAGACTATACTGACAGGTTCACTATGGTGGATCTGAACAAGGTTTTCAGTGAATGGCAATCTTATGGTAGTGCAAATCATGTGAGAAAACTGTGTTTATAATAATTTTTTAAGTCAAAAAAATTATTTCTCATCTAATCAAATATTCAGATTTAGTTTTTCATTAGAATTGACCAAGCTACATGCATGTTAATCCAAAATGTTACTTTTTTCTCAAATTGGAAGTAACTGTGTAAAATTTTAAGGATAAATCCGGTGAATCATTGATTTTGGTTTGGGAAATGGTATCATTGAAACTATTTGGAAATCATCTAAGGATAATCATCAAACGACCTAAGCTCCTCCTGGTTTGGAATCCTGTCAAGATTTCACACATTTTGGTTGCTCATTTCACATAAGTAATAAGTTGATACAAAGAATAAATAAGGTAAAGAAAGAAGGTAAAGTTATTCGATTTAAAAAAACTTTATCTAGATCCAAAAAGTATGGGGATTAGAGTTGTCATAGAAAATTATATATTTTTTCATAAATTTTTAATAAATATTTTTTATATATCAATTTTCTCAAGTAATGTGATGAGCCAACGACCTTTGGTTGTATAACAGGTAATCATGATAACATTTATTTGTTTGCTTTGTGAGGTTCCTCTTGCCTATACCTGTAGAAAGTCCCAAACTTTTGTTTCTAGTCTTGGTCTGGATTTTGGCTTGAGGAATTGTCATTACTTTAAACTAGGGAAATTGATATATATTAGATATTTATTTAATAATTTATGTAATTATATTAAATTTAGATGACTTCCGCCCCTTACTTCAATAAAATACAGGGGGGGGTATTGCCAAATTTTCAAATCTGACATGTGAAATTAATGAATTAGAAAAATTTTGGTGATACCCACCCCTTGCTTCAATAAAATGAGGGGAGAGTATTGCCAATTTTTTAAAAAAGATATAGAATTTTTTTGACTTGTAAATATTTTGGTGAAAATTTTTTGGTGATACCCGTCCCTTACTTCAATAAAATTCATGGGGGGTTTTGCCAAAATTTCTAAAAGACTTGTGAAATTCTTGACATGTAAGAATTTTTGGGATACCAGTAAAATGCAGGAGGTAGTAAAGCCAAATTTTTTTATATAAGACTTTCAAGATTCATGAAATGAAAGAGTTTTTCTGATACCCACCCCTTACTTCAAAAAAATCCAGGGGTGGGGGATCGTCAAATTTTCAAAGGAGACATGAAAATTTTATTTAAAAAAAGTGGTAGAGTAATGAAATAAAGGAAATTATTGGAAATTTTATGTACAAATAAATATGAACAGTTGAAGTGTGAGAGAAATAAAACAAACTAGTCATCCAAAAATTTCTTTGAACGTTCAATTTCCTCAACAGAATTATTAGATTTAACACATTCTATCAAGAAATCTTTCTTTTTGGAATTTTCTTCATGATCAAACTTATATTTCATCTGCTCTAATAGGTTTTGATGTTTGAGTGTTTTCTTCTCTTTTTTTGATTTTTCAATACTTAGAGTTAACTCAAACTTCTTCTCCTCCAAATCTTGGGCCCGATCATCCTTCCGTAAAGAGAGCTCGTACTTCCTCTCTTCCAAATCTTGTAGCCTATCATCCCTCCTTAAAGAGAGCTCATATTTTTGCTTTTCAAACTTTAGAGTCTCTTTAGCAGCTTCCACTTGTTCTAGAGTGATAAGAAATGTTAACAAAAAGTAGAAGAAAAGCAGAGTAAAGTATTAATAGGTATGGTATCACTTACCAGCATCACGTACTCTAAAAATAGTTCCATAGACGAAAAAGGGGTTTGTGATGAAGTATCACTTTTTTGTCTTCTTTGGGAGTTGAAATTTAGACTACTTGAAGCCCTTCGCTTTTTGTTCAACATAGCATTTTCCTCCTCATCATTGTCACTAGCTTCAGACTCAATTGATTGTGGGTCCTGGGCTTGTTAATCAGCCTTTTAAGAAATAAGAAAATCTAAGTAAATAAAATAAAGTATTGATAAGATAAAAGAAAAAAAAACAGACCTGAGTTAGATTGGTTTGAGTTAAATAGCCAATAGGATCAATAGCAAAGCTATCTAGATTCGTAGAATTTAGAAGAGGGGAGGCTTGAGTGGATGAAGAGGATGTGAAAAGATTTGCTTCGACATCATGTTCGGAGATAGGATCTTCACCATCCAACATGTTTACAGGATTAACATCGGCTCGCTCTCCAAAAATTGCATCCATCTCTTTAAAGTTAGGACATAAAGTTTCAAGTTTATTGTCTATGGATTTTATGCCCTTAGTTATATTGTTGTTGGTAACCCCAAAACCAGTGGAAGATGAAAGAGCCTTTGCCTTCTTGTATTTTTCTCGGTAATTCTTGAATCGTTCAGACATCTGTTTAGGCAAAAGATCAATCCTTCCCTTGGTCTTATTCCGTAATTCATTTGCCATTAGAAGATATCCATTAACTTTTGATGCGGGGGGCCATCCTACTTTAGTGGCATACTCAGTACCAAAACAAGAATCATAGTTAGATTTGGTTTTCAGCCAGTTGATAAGAATGAGATGTTCATCTTTTTTAATTGAACAGTCTTTGATTTCTTGGCTGAGCGGGGGAAAGAGAAAGTAGTTGGAATTGAAGAACAACTGGGTGATGGCTGCCTTTGAGAAGATCTAGGATGACGAGGCATGTTATTATAAATGAAGATGAAAAGGAGCAGAAACAAGCAGATGAGATAGCGAGATGAAAAGGAGCAGAATCAAATAGATGAAATGGGGAGAAATTCTGAGTGGATAGAATGAACAGGATGGGATGAGAATGGAAGTGCGCAGCAAGGTAGAAGGCATATCCAGGGAGTAGTCCAAGATGTGGTTATGGCAGAAAGTAGGTCAAGATGTGGTTATGACAGAAGGTTGTCTGATATGTGGTTATGAAAAATAGAGTAAAAAAATGTCGGATAAGAGGTGAAAATTGACACGTAAAGTGTCTAATAACCCATTTATTAGCAAAAATAATTGCGGAAGATAATTGGGGTATGCACATTATTTTCTGAAATAAATTTAATTGCGGATCGGTCAACATTGATACCCCCTATTATGAAAAAAAAAATTATTCTATTTCACAAATAAAAAAAATAGATAATACTATAATTATATCAAATGAAAATGTTACAGCTACTCCAAGTATTTATCATGTTTAATTTCCCATAAAGTTGTGTATATATGATATAAATTTTTAATATATAAATATCTAAATTTTTTAGATTTGTCTTAACATTAGATAAATAATACTTTGCTGATTCTATTTCTTCCTCTATTAAGTCATCTCTTTTCAAAAAAACTCTCAAAGCACTAATTAAATATTTATACCTATATTTTTCTTCATTCATTTCCAAGTACTCTGAAATATCAATATCAAAAACATTAAGCTTTTCTATAGCATGAAAAATTCTAGTGCTGATTTGAATAGAAGAACCTATCCTTGTGAAGCCAGGAATTTTGTGACATCTTGAGGTAAAATGCCTCAGTTGATTGGCAGGCCATAACGTCACTGTTATTCCATTAGTTGCTTCAAAGTTGATTTTACTTCTAATGACTACTTTTTTTTTCTTTTCTTTCTCTCTTTATCTCACTTTCTCCATCATCTCCCATAAATATCTCATATCACCGGTATCAGGAAAGTCACTAAGAGGGGGGTATTGTAGATAGATAACAATGTACTTAGTGATTTAGGTGTCTATGTACATAGCATAGTATAAAACCTGTGTTACAGTCAATGTGTCTAACTCCAGTTCACTCTGGACAAAGCGCTGACGCTGCTACCATAGGTAAGATATGAAATTATTATGGGGTTCACTCTGGACAAAGCGCTGACGCTGCTACCATAGGTTATGGGCCGTCCCTGATTAGTTACTAGCATTAATCCAATCTTGTATTTTTTCCGGAAACGCTTGTGTTCCCCAAGCTTGTCCCTTGTTAAATGTGCCTATTACAGGCGTCCATTATTTCTTGACGCCTCCATTCCTCCTGGAATTTAATTCATGCCTATTGACCCAAACAAATGCAACCCTTTCCAATCTAGACTGAAAAATCAACACGATCTACCAACTCTCACCAGGGAATTAAAAAACCTTGAAATTCCTCTGCATATCTCCAAAATCACCACTTGTGACCGGTGACATTTAAGATCTTTCTCTGGGACAATCTCCCCCACAAATACATCCCCAGTTCAATCCTCCGATAGCAGCACAAGTACTTCCCGTCCCTTCTTTGACAGTGTGACTGGTGAAACTCACACCTCACATAATCCTCAACCATCTCCATCTCTGCCTCCCAACCCTAGTGCCATCATGCCTCCTTCATCACCTTATACATCCTTACGACCTGATCCCCCGGACCCTATTTCAGAATATAAGGGAAAAGATTGTGGAATGGTTATTGATGATATCTGTCACAAATTAAACACACCCCAAAGTTAAAGCATGATGGATCAAACTGAAAAACATTGCATAAAAGTATATCTCTTTTCATGCAACGCAGGGTTAGATCTTCAAAAAACATAACAACGCATGCCAATTAAATCAAGTCAATTTTGGATGCTTTAAAGCTTTCGGGATTCGTCCTTGGCTACGATGAACTTGGTGCAGTACTGATGAAACTTCTGCTACCCGTATCTGCCTCTCATATTTTGGCTGAAATCAGAAAGCATTTTGAATTGCGTAAAGACCTGTTCCAACCTTCCTTTGATGACATGTTGACTGCCCTTCAAAATACAGTAAAAAATGTATCACTCCCAACAATCACGTTATCAACGGCTATGGAAACCACTGTCAACGGTGATGAAGTCTCCACCTTAGCTTTTTGTCGAGGGAAAGTGGACAGCTACCGACCAGGAAATAAACTGCCTGATTATTCATGTCGTTTATGTCGGTCAACCGAACATTTCTGGCAAATTTGCCCATATAACGGAAATGGCTCAGCTTTCAACTGTGAAGTTTGGACAAGACGGGAAGCCAGACTTCAGCAGGCAAGAGCAGCCCTAGGCACTATTAAGTGGTCCCTAAATAACAGAAAAGGCAAACCATCATTGTCCAAAGTTAGGCTCAATGAAAATGATTCATCAGCACTTGATGTTCTCACAACTTCTTTTAACAAATTGGACCTTGGCAGCGATGAATGGCTTAATGTTTTGGAGACAGATAGTGCAAAAAAAAATCCTGATACTGGAGTGACACATCATGTAACAGGCGATGTACACCTTCTCTCTAATTTCAAAAAATTAAATACCCCAATCTCGGTTAAAACAGCAACTGATCTGGCTGCTGCTTTCATAACCAGACATGGTGACATTTTGATTAAAGGGCATGGAGAAGAACTGATCACTATTAGACATGTTTTCTATTGCGATAAAGTAAAATCAACACTAATTACTCGTTTTGATCTGCTACAAAATAATGTTTCCCTGTCTTTCAATAATTCTCATGATTTTATTAAAAAAAGATTCAAAAATATTGTTTATTGCTCCCCTCTCATCTAATGATCGCAAATGGACTATTGATCTAGTTTATTCTTGTACTCTAGACATTAATCCTTTTGAAATCAATTATTTTAACAGTTTGTCAGCAGTTTCATTACCGGTGTGGTCTTCCAATTTTGGCAGCGGCCTTTCTTGTGTGATTTGGCGCTGTTTGTGCATGTCTTAATTGACATCTGTTAAGGAATTTGGTATTTTTCTGGTTTTATCCAGTGGATATTGGGTCTGCGGATATGTGGGTACTATCATTGGATAGCCCTGGTTTTTCTCTATATTTTATGTCTTGTAGACATTTTTCATATTCTGAGTTTTAAGGGGTCATTTCCTCATTTTTCATTTATAAAAGATTGCTGTTTAATTTTGTTTTTCATGTTTATCGGGCTAACCTTAAGTCTTAGGGTTAAGGGCTTAGTACCATTTGATAGAGCTAATTTTTCTCTATATTTCATGTCTCAATGTTGTTATAGTGAAATTCCGTGTTTTAAAGGTTTTAGTAGTTGTAGCTAATTTTTCTAAGTAGATTAGATGTTTTTATTGGTTTTCTGGCTTCAGGGAGGCCGGGCCGCTTCAGGTGGAATCTCCGACGTCGGGCGGCCCGCCCGCCTCTGTTTAGGAGGTTGGGGAGCACTCCAGGAGGGTTTTTTATGCAATTTGGCGGGTACAGGCGCCAGATTGGTGGGTGCGCATGGGCTCTTAGTTAGTGGTCTGTGTGTACATAGTGAATAAGACAGTTTGGGGCAACTTTAATCATCATACAACCATCTGGAGGTGATCTCATTGTTCCTCACTCAGTTTTCACTGTTTTCTGGCCACAATTGGCTGTGTTTGTTGCAAGTGAGTTCTTCATTTAACTTAACTTTGGCAACTGTTTTCTCTGTTATAGTCTTGCAAGCTATAGCAAGTATTATTTCTGTCTCTGGTGTGGCTTTGCAGCCTACATCAAGTATCTTTGCTGTCTCTGGTGTGGACTTTGTTCTACATTTCAGTTCTTTGGTCTGGTAGTCTATCTGGGACTACTTTCTTGGCTCATCAAGCAGTCAAGTGTGTTTAAAAGGGGCTTTAGCAAAACAGGAACCAACTTACTTTAGCAAGTAAATCTCACTCTATTTTTCTAAAGGGACAGGGGATTTTCTCTCTGGTTTTTCTCCAACTCCCTTGGTCAAGGCCTATAGCTAGTACTATAGGATTGTCTACATTTCTGGCGCCCAACGTGGGGGTAGAACTTGCTAGTTCTTTGGAATCTCTGTTTTCTTTGGTTGGCTCTTTTGGTGTTTTAGACTGGAAGAATGGCTTCTGGTTCTGCTATTCCTGTGGTGACTGTCAGTGGGGGGGATGGTCCTCCTTCTGTGATGGTTAGGGAGTTTGTGAGGATTAAAACTTGGGATGGTACCAAGTTTAATGGGGAAGATGTCAAGTGGTTTCTAGAGAAGTATGAAACTGCTGCTGGAGTGGATGGTGCTTCCTACCTGGACATGGTGAAGCAGATTATCTTCTTCATTGGTGATAGGTCAGTGGAGAAGGAGATTGTGGCCATGTCTGGCTACAAGAAGAGGGATTGGAAATTGTTGTGTAGGGAAATGGTGGATAGATGGGGTGTCAGGTTCTGTCAGCCTAAATATCCTTAGGACTGAGTATTTCTTATGCTTAAAATAAGATAACCTTAACTAGATTAAGCTTATAACTTAAAAATAAGGTTAAAATAATAATATATATTATTTTATTATATATATATATAATTATTATTCTATTATATAATTTATAATAGTTTAAATAGCTTATCCATGGCCTAATAATACTTATTAAGGTGTTAATGGAGTCATAATATACTTATCTTAAGTGATATGAAGTAATTATTGACATACATAAGCTTATATGTATACATAAATCTCATATTCAGTGAAATATGCAGTATATTATTTATATTTAGGTATATAAGTGGGTTTTAGCCCTTTAATAGCCTATAACCTTTGTTTTTCTGCTTATTTTAGGTCATATGGACGAAATCAGTGGATTCACAACGCCTACAGAAGCATAGACACCTATATCAGGCGCATACACCCAGTTTGGACAACTAAAATTACTTCCTTGGATGGTTATTCACGGATTTATGGGTTGGAAAGATGTTTTTGAGTTGATGTGGATGCTTGGGGATGTTATTGGGGGCTTGGACATTTTATTTGTTTCCTTTATATGCTTTTAGTTTCATTAAATCTCTTTTTGATCATTTATTTTACCTGTTTCTTTATGGTATCCGCTTTTATCTGGGATTTCTATTTATGGTATGACTCTGTGTTATTATTAATAGTGATGGAGGGTCCTTACTGGAGGTCTGGGTGTTGAAACTACTTGAAGTGGACGCCATGGGGAGGTGATGGGCCCTCACAGTGCTTTAATTGCCGGGGATAGCAGTGACATCATCTGGATTGAAGGTCTGTGCACTCCAGTGGATTTGGGTATAAGTAAAGAGGGATTTTGACGGTTTATTATCATCATTCAATTACTACACTTTAAACAAACACTACACTACAATTATTAACATTCAGAAATATATTATAAAGCCCTTATAAATTGATATTATCTTTATATAAGCTATAACTATATTTTATTCTTCTATTTTCCACCACTAGCACGCATTTAAATCCAAGTATTGTGAGTTTTATTTGAGTATGACTATTCTATTAGTCTTCCCCTGAGTTTTAATCACTAAATCATTTATTAATAAGTAGTAGGACCATAAAATAACACTATTATATCATACTTATATACTAGACTATACTGACAATTGGGGGTCTTTCCTTATATTTTACTTATTATTTAGTTCAAGCCTTGGGACGTGATTTTTACCTTAGTACAACTCAAAATTTAACCAAATATTTGGGTCTGCTGAATATTAGTGGGTCATCATAACTCATTGATTGCGGAAAAGAATCCTTATAATAATTGTACTAATTTTTTATCATAAAAATTAGATATTTACAGTAGTAACTGTACCCAATATAAACCCAATTTCACTTGGTATTTGGACACCAATATAACACCCAATAAAATTGGTATTTGGCTAAAGCTTGGTAAGCTAATTATTCACCCTTATAGAGGTCTAGTTAAACTTATTATTATATTTTTAACAGATTTTTTCGAATTTTTCTTATATTTTATTTAAATAAATAAAGATATAAATTCAGGGTAAGCTCCATTGCTTTTTTATTAGTAATATAATTGCTAATATTATTTGTCTACTAATTCCACAGAGTTTTTTCCTTTTGTAGACGTAAAATATTGTTATTCTGAACAATATGAGTGCTCCTCAGGATAGTGTAAGTGAACAGCCTGCTTATAATACCAGGTCTAAAGCTAATAAAAACTTTCCAGGACATCACCATGGAGGGACAACAGTACCCCCAGCCAGAAAGCATGAGTATAGAGGAAAAGGACGCCCTCTTAAAAAAGATAACTATCAAAAAGACGTCTCCTCCTCTTCAGGATCAACTGTCCCACCTGGCCAAACAGGTTCTGAAGCTAGAGGAATCAAAATCTCTCATGTTCAAAGAGGTAGAGCAGTTGCAAAACAATTGCAAGGTAGGATTTCAGCAGATGAATCAGGCAATGGCAGAATTAAAGGGAGGCCAGCCCAGTCAATCAAATCAGCAACCCCCTACCCAAGGAGGGTCCACTCACTCCCAGGAGAAAATCCTGGTAGACAAATGGAAATGGGACTGGTTTCACCAACAGTGGACAAGCCACAGTTGCAACAGGGATCCGCCCCCTCATCTGACTTCCTCAGCTCACCCTTACAAGGGAAAAAAGCGCCAAAAATCAGGACTGGAAACCATCCCTTGGTAAGTAACTTACCCTCTCAGATTAGACATAATACTGATAATTACAATATAGGTAATTCTATTGATGTTAAATCTGTACAACAAATAGAGGAGGATTTAAGAAATTTAGGTTTTAGAGTAGATACACCTGACTTGTCTTTTGTCCATAATAACAGTACTATATACAATGATAATACAGTTAATCCTCAGTTGCAACCACCTACTAGTGAGATGAGAAGTTCACAGGAGAGTGAGAGAATTGAAAAGGAGGACATGGAATATTTTAACAATAATCCAACTGTCCATAGAATTGTTTCAGCATTGTGGAATAGAATGACTGATTGTGAGGAACAGACAGTTAAACTCACTAGTGATACAATTTCATCCTTAACATTGAACATTTCTCAATTAGCAACACGTAATAAAGAATTAGAGAAAGAACATTTGTCTCTAAGTCTTAAATATGATTCATTGAGTAATAAATATAATGACCTTTCAAACAAATTTTGTGAGTTAGAAAAATTATATGAAACACACTTATTAAAGACTGAATCAAGAACAAAGTTATCTTTTGCCCAGACAAATCAAAGTGTCTCTGAGTTGCTACAAAGATTAACTAAAGTTGAGATGGAAACTGCCAATCTACTAATGAACCAGGATAATCATAAGTATAATCAATATAATAATAATCCTTTCATTGGCAAAAGTGAATCTCATTCCTTCCCTATACCACCACAATTAAAACCATCTGGTGGTAGTGTCAAATCTGAAAATGTAAGTCACAAATCCGTGCAGGAAGAAATACAAGACCATTTATCAAAAGTAAATGAGTTGTTGAATTTACCTAAGATTAGTGAGATAAAATCCAATCAGAAGAACTGGCCTAAGATAGATCAGTACCCAACTTATGATGGGGAAGCCAGCTCTGATTGGCAACATTTTATACAAAGAATTGACAACTTAAAATTCTCATATAAGTTACCAGATGAAGAGATAACATCAAAATTAATTTCTTTATTTAAGGATGTTGCTTTATTATGGTTTGAAGCTGTCTTAAGTGAGGGTAGAGACTACTCTTGGGCTGAATGGAAACAACTTATTGAAAAACAATTTGGAGGTTCTAAATTCAGGCTTACTCAGCAGAGACTGTATGAGAAGACTAGGTATAATCCGTTGAATGGTGAAAAACCTATGGTATTTTTAATGAATTTAAACAAAATATTAAAAGCCATTGAGCCTCATATGGATTTTAACTTATGGAAAGATAAGATAATATACAAATTACCTATATCTGTCAGAGACATTGTTGTAGCTAGAACATTAAATGTTACTGAATATTCTGACTTTATTAATATTTGCAATGAAATATTATTAAACCATAAGTATGAATCAAGGTATTCAACTTATAAGCAAAATGTTGAACCTGTAAAAACTCAGAATTCAAAAACACTTCAGGAGAAGCAGAAAAACCCTACTGCACCTTTAGTACCTAAAAAGTATGAAACAAATACTTGTTATAAGTGTAACAAACCTTGGGTTAAAGGTCACAAATGTGAGGAAATCATAAATATTGTTGAAAATCAACATGAATCTGAAAATGAAGTAGAAAAGAGTAATGATTCAAGTGATTATGACAGTAATATCTCATATAGTGATGAAAATGAAGTCTGTATGTTGGAAGATGATTTGTCTATCTTTTACAATCCAATATTAAATATAGACTCAAATGAATCTTTAATGAATTTTGAGGATGTTAAGATCATTAAGGATATATAAGAAGATATTGTGCTTTTGGTCTTAATTTTAAAGACAATGACAAATTCACGCATGATTGGGTAACCCTTATCCCAGGTTTAGAATTTGCATATAATAGTACAGTACATTCTGTCACTGGCAAAAAGCCATTTGAGTTATGGTTGGGTTATGTACCTAATACCCCTGCTAAAACTCTTAATAAGTTACCTAGATTGGATATTCATCCAGGTACTAAATCTTTTCTTCAGATGCAGGAATTATGCAGAAAACATGCTCAAGAATGTATAAATAAGGCTTTTGAGTATGAAAAGAAAAGATGGGATAAAGCCCATAAAGAACAAATGTTCAAAGAGGGTGATGAAGTCCTTATTTCAACGCTACATTTCAATTTAAATGGTAATGTTAAATTGAAGGATCCATTCATTGGACCATTTGTAGTTAAAAAGATGGTTGGTAATAATGCTGTTGAGGTTATTCTATATGCACCTTATGATAGAAAACATCCAGTATTTCCTATTTCTCTTATAAAACCATACCATTCTAATGATACTGCTCTCTTTCCAAGAAGATCAGGAAGGCATAAACAGCAACCTGAAGAAATAGTGGAAAAAGCAGAAATTGAAAAGATACTTAAAAAGAGACACCTTACTAAAGAAAAGGGAGTTGATTATCTATTAAGATTTAAAAATAAATCAAGTGAATATGACCAGTGGATTCCAGAAAATGAAATCTCTGATCTTAAAAATCTCTTGAAAAAATTTAAATCTAAATAATACTGTTCATTCAGTATATGTATTATAAAAATTTTTTTTTATTATTTCATTCCTTAAGATTAATTAAAATGTCTTAACATTTTTTTTATTGTTTTTTTTGGGGTGAGGGAGTGTCAGCCTAAATATCCTTAGGACTGAGTATTTCTTATGCTTAAAATAAGATAACCTTAACTAGATTAAGCTTATATCTTAAAAATAAGGTTAAAATAATAATATATATTATTTTATTATATATATATATAATTATTATTCTATTATATAATTTATAATAGTTTAAATAGCTTATCCATGGCCTAATAATACTTATTAAGGTGTTAATGGAGTCATAATATACTTATCTTAAGTGATATGAAGTAATTATTGACATACATAAGCTTATATGTATACATAAATCTCATATTCAGTGAAATATGCAGTATATTATGTATATTTAGGTATATAAGTGGGTTTTAGCCCCTTAATAGCCTATAACCTTTGTTTTTCTGCTTATTTTAGGTCATATGGACGAAATCAGTGGATTCACAACGCCTACAGAAGCATAGACACCTATATCAGGCGCATACACCCAGTTTGGACAACTAAAATTACTTCCTTGGATGGTTATTCACGGATTTATGGGTTGGAAAGATGTTTTTGGGTTAATGTGGATGCTTGGGGATGTTATTGGGGGCTTGGAAATTTTATTTGTTTCCTTTATATGCTTTTAGTTTCATTAAATCTCTTTTTGATCATTTATTTTACCTGTTTCTTTATGGTATCCGCTTTTATCTGGGATTTCTATTTATGGTATGACTCTGTGTTATTATTAATAGTGATGGAGGGTCCTTACTGGAGGTCTGGGTGTTGAAACTGCTTGAAGTGGACGCCATGGGGAGGTGATGGGCCCTCACAGTGCTGTAATTGCCGGGGATAGCAGTGACATCATCTGGATTGAAGGTCTGTGCACTCCAGTGGATTTGGGTATAAGTAAAGAGGGATTTTGACGGTTTATTATCATCATTCAATTACTACACTTTAAACAAACACTACACTACAATGATTAACATTCAGAAATATATTATAAAGCCCTTATAAATAGATATTATCTTTATATAAGCTATAACTATATTTTATTCTTCTATTTTCCACCACTAGCACGCATTTAAATCCAAGTATTGTGAGTTTTATTTGAGTATAACTATTCTATTAGTCTTCCCCTGAGGTTTAATCACTAAATCATTTATTAATAAGTAGTAGGACCATAAAATAACACTATTATATCATACTTATATACTAGACTATACTGACAGGTTCACTATGGTGGATCTGAACAAGGTTTTCAGTGAATGGCAATCTTATGGTAGTGTTGGTAACTTACATAGTTACAGGAAGTTTCTGCTACAGTTTGATTCTGTGGTGGAATATTTGGTGGAAGTGGAGGAGCTGGCACATGAAAATGCTGCCAAGGATGTTTTTTGGTCTGCCCTGGCTAGAGATGTCAGGATGGATGTGTTGAAGGAGTTGTCATGAAAGGAATTGATGAAGACTCTTTCTAATGGGGACCAGAAGTTGCCTGCCTTGGATAAGATGAAGGAGGCTGTTGAAGCCCATTTAAAGTTATTGGCTGTGGACACCTATCAGGAGGGGTGTGCCAAGTATGTCAGCCAAGTCAGTGAGGCTTTGGCTGAAGAGGAAGTTAGGGAGAAGAAGGAGGAGAAGAATTTGGTGCAGGTTCCCAAACAGGAAAGGGACCCAATGAAACAGCTGCACATTTTTGTCCAGGAGGCCAAGAATGTTAATAAGGCACCTTCTCAGCCAAGAGATTTTGAAAGGAGGGCTGTTAGGAGTGATCCTTGGGTTTGCTCTTATTGCAGTAGGAGGGGGCACAGGTCTAATGATTGTTGGGCACTGAACAGAGATGTGTCTGAAGGAAAAGTGGAGTTTGATGGCAGGGTTTTTAAGTTCCCTGACGGTTCTTTTGTGAAGCCCAGTGAGGGGCAGCCTCCTGTTGATTTGGTCAGGAGAAGGGGTGGTTTCAATCAAAGGAGGCCAAGGTTTGAGGAGATTCCTGATCAAGGGAAGTCTTCTGTTCAGGTAGATGAGGATGTCAAGGGAAAGGGGAAGGAGGTCAATAAGGTCTCTTTTTCTACTTCCTTTGGTGGTTTGGAGTTGTATTCTTGTGGTTGACAGTCAAGTGGTGAATGCTTGGCTGGTGTTTATGATGTGGAAGCAGGGAAGGTGGGTAGGCCTAAGAGCAGTTCTCAGGCCCAACCAAAGCCAAATGCTTCAAAGGGTGATCCTAAGCTGAGTGCAGCTAGGAAAAGGTACAGCGAAGAGGAGCTGTACAAGATGCAGAAGGGTATGGCTGACATGGGCCCCCCTAGTTTTGGTGCATTGGACCTGAATGGTGAGCCAATGCCAATGGAGGTGGACTCTGACTCTGAGGAGGATGTCCCTTTGGCTTCATTTCCAAAGCCTGTTGGAGTCAGAGGTTCTGGTGAGGGATCTGGTTTGGTTCCTGTTAATGGTAAATCTGTTGGTGGTGCTGGTCCTCAAGAATCTTCTAGGACCAAGGTGGTGAAGCAAAGAGCTCACTTTGAGAGGCCAGTAGTGTCTGGTCAAGTTAATGTTATGGACTCTGTCCTGGAAAGGATGAACCAGGGTCAGGTTTCCCTATCTTATGGGGAATTGTATGCTATCAGTCCAGGGTTGGCTGATAGGCAGAAGAAGTTGTTGACCAGGAGAAGGTTTTCTTCTGGTGATATAGAATACATTTGTGATTCTGCTGAAAAGTTAGGTGAGGGGTTGGAAACTCATTTTCCTGCTCCTCTGAGATATGTCAATGTCACTCTGAATGGCAGGGAGGCAAGGGCATAGGTGGATTCAGGTTCTCAGATAAACCTTATTTCTTTGTTTGAGGCAACTCATATGGGCCTCCCCATCAAAACTGGTATTTGTGTGAATTTGAGAGGGATCGGTGGCCATGTCACTGAATTGGTTGAAACTTCAGAGTTTTTGAAGTTGGATGTTGGAGGAGCCTCAGGGAAGGTTCATTTTTACATTGCTAAAGGTAATGTAAAAGCAGTTTTGGGTGGGCCATTCTTGATGGATTTTCAGGAAATAATAGGTTATCAATTTGATTTGGGAATCAGTTTGGAGTTGACTGGTGAAGACGAAAGGAGGCTTCACATGAGGTTATCATCCCCTGGAGAGGATGGTTGGGAGACTAGGCCTGGTTTATCTTCAATGTGCCAGTGCATGGACTGCTGCAGGAGAAGGAAGGAAGTGGGTGCTGCCTCTGGTTTTTTGGATTGCGGCTCAGGCTCTATTGAGAGTCTTTCTTTTTTAGAGTAATGAGGGCTGATCACCCTAGTATTACAACCTCTCCCCAAGATGAGAAAATCCCAGGTTGTAGTAGGTCAGCTCCCTTGGAGATATACCAAGTGGATTTTGAACTTTCTCTTTTTAATGTTTCTCTTCTGTGCAAGTATTCATGAAGTTTTTTATCAAGTCTCTGTTCTCTCTCAAGATTCTTAATTATTTTTAATTCAATTTCAAAGAAGAAGATTGGTTATATATTTCTATTGAAAGATATGCAGAAAGTTTTGGAGCGGTGAGATTGGGGTCTAAAAGTAAGTCCTCCCAATTGTGAACTGCTAGGGTTTCTTCTACACCTTACAAAAACATTACCTGGGCCACACCTGTTAGCATTGGGGAAACCCCTGGTTATTTTTGTAGGACAGAAGAAAACTCAAGAAAAGAAGATAAAAATTTCAAGATAATTCAAGAAAATCAAGAAAAAAATCTGAAGATAATGAAGAAAGAAGATGCAATATATTTTTGTGAAGATCGTCAAGATCTATTTTTGAGCCTCCAGCATGAGGTTTAACTGCAGAAAATTTTGAAGAGAGAAGATCATCAAGATTGATTTTTGGACCTCCAGCATGAGGATAAACTGCACAATTTTAGAAGATGTGATTCAGAAGATGAATCAAGATTTGAAGATTTGGAAGTTGGAAGTGAGGATGAAGATGTGAATTTGCGGAAAAGTTTTGAAGTGGTGAGATTGGGGTGTAAAAGTAAGTCCTCCCAATTGTGCACCGCTAGGGTTTCTTCTACACCTTTCAAAAACATTACCTTGGCCACACATGTGAGCAATGAGGAAACCCTTGGTTTTGGTTCCAGGTCTGGTGGTGAAGATTTCCTGAAGATCCCTCAAGTTGAAGGTGGAGCGGCAAAGTATAAGAAGGTAGCGCAGAAGATTAGGCCTGTCAATGAGCCTATGCCTGTGGGTTTGAATCCGCCTTTGAAAAGACCTCCTTTGTCAAGAGATACGTACTGTACTCCTTTGGTGAAGAATCCTCCAGAATTTGTAGAGACAGCTAGGGTGACCGTGGAAAGATTGAAAGTTGTTAATTTTGGTCCTGATGGGTGGTTGTCTGAGGAAGAAAAGAAGTTGTTGTTTCACGTTATTGTGCTAAGGGAAAAAGCAGTGGCATTTGTTGAGGAGGAAAGGGGTGTATTGAAGCACTCTTATGGGGAACCTTACTTGATTCCTGTTGTTTGTCATGAACCTTGGCAAATCAAACCTATTCTGATTCCAGCTGCTATTTGAGAGGATTTTGTAGAGATTTTTAGGGAAAGAGTCAGCACTGGGTTATATGAACAATCAACATCCAGTTACTAAAGTCCGGTGTTCTGTGTAAAGAAGCAGAATGGAAAGTTGTGGGTGGTTCATGATCTTAGAGCCTTGAATAGAGTCACTATCAAGGACGCTGGTATGCCACCAAGTGCAGAGGATTTCGTTGAAGCTTTTGCTGGAAGGGTGTGTTATGGTTTGGGTGATATTATGGGTGGTTATGATGAGAGGGAACTACATACAGATTCAAGACCTCTCACAACTTTTGAGACTCCTTTGGGAAGATTTCAGCTCACTAGGTTGCCTCAAGGAGCAACTAATTCAGTGGCAGTTTATCAAGCACAGATTGCTTGGATTTTGCAGGATGAGGTTCCTACTCATGCTAGTATTTTTATTGATGATGGTGGAATTAAAGGACCATCCACTAATTATGGTAATGAGGTGTTATCGGAGAACCCTGGCATAAGGAGATTTGTGTGGGAATATGCAATAACTCTAGAAAGAGTGTTGTTTAGGATTGAAGAGGCTGGTTTGACCATTTCAGGGTCAAAATTCTGTTGTTGTGTTCGTGCTTTGGAAATTCTGGGTCATGTGGTATGTAAAGAGGGAAGGATTATGGCGAAGAAGAAGATTAATAAAATTCAGTCATGGCCAAGGCCAAAAAATACTACTGAAGTCAGGGGATTTTTGGGTGTATGTGTATATGTCAGGATTTTCATTAAGGATTTTTCTTTGTTGGATTCACCTTTAAGGAGGTTGACCAGAAAAGATGCAGATTGGGAATGGACTGAAAAGGTATGAGTCTGTGGTGTTTAATGAGGTGGAATCTAGGTATTCTCAACCTAAGTTGGAATTGTGTGGCGTAGCTAAAATTTTAAAGAAGCTACAGACGGTTTTGTGGGGGCAGCATTTTGAGCTGCAGGTTGATGCAAAATCTTTGGTTCAGATGATCAATACACCTAGTCTTCCAAATGCTCCAATGACTATATGAGGATTCTGATTCCGAAGAGTTTGACAAAGATGTTCCAGTGATTAGGGCCAGCACAAAGGGTGCTGAGGATTTTTCTTTCCTCCCCCATGAGGCTAAACTGGACGATTGTTCTGACCTCCCCCAAGGGGCTAAACTGGCTGAATCTGATCTTGATTCTGGTGATCAGGATGTTTTTGTTGATGAAGATGGAGTTGTTGTTTGGGACAGCTCAAAATTGGAGAAGGGTGTTTTTGTTAGTGAACTGGATTGTCACAAGGTTCAATGGAAAGAGAAGGAAGTGCCAAAATTTAAGGATTGGTGTCCTGGTTGGGCTGCTCAATTGGCTCATGTTCACACTGGTGATTTTGATGACAGAGTTGTACCCTTGGATGTTGTTTTGTTGGATTTTGAAGATGAGACCTGGGGTCAGTCTGGGTTTTATTTTATCTTGGTGGAATATCTGTTGACCTTGGAGAGGCCAGATAGTTGTGATGATGATACTTGGTTGGCAATCAAGAAGAAGAGTCCTGGATTTTATGTTTCATGAAGGCGGTTGATGAGAAGGAGACATCCTAATCCTCAAGTGGTGGTGACTCAGAAGAAGGGTCAAGAATTGGTTTTGAAGTCTTTGCTTTAAGACCTTGGTCATAGAGGCTTTGGGGAGACTTATAGAAGAGTAGCAGACAGATTTTGGTGGCCGGGTATGAAGTTGGCTGTTCAGGGTTGGGTTCAATCTTGTGAAGAATGTCAAAGGAGAAGTCACTTGAAACCTAAAGAGGTGGTCCGTGCTATTGGTGAATCAACTGTTTTTGGAAGGGTCAGTCTGGATGCTGTCCTTATTAAAGAGGGCAGGTATAAATACTTGATTGTTGCTAGGGATGATTTGTCTGGTTGGGTTGAGGCAGTGCCTCTGGTTAATTTGACCGCCAAGAATGTGGCAGAGTTTTTGAAGAAGGAGTGGATTTATAGGTATGGGTTGATGAAGTTGGTGACTGTTGATGGTGGGCCAGAGTTTGGTGCCAAATTTAAAAAAGCTGTGGCTAGTGTTGGTTCTAGGGTTAGAGTGGCTACACCGTATTATCCTGAAGCTGAAGGCATGGTTGAAAGAGGCCATCAAGTTATCAAGAATGCTTTGGTGAAGATGTGTGGAGATAGTGCCAAAAAGTGGAGGCATTATTTACCCTTGGTTTTATTTGCTGATAGGGTCACTGTGAAGAGGACAACTGGCTATTCTCCTTATGAGTTAATTTTTGGTCAGAAAGCCGTTCTACCAGTGGACTTGGAAGCTGTCTCTTATCTTGGAATTGATTGGGATGACATGCACTCAACAGAAGATTTGCTCTGTGCCAGGATGCAACAGTTGTAATGTAAAGAGGAATGTCAAGAGAAGGCATACTCTAGAATGATGAAGATTAGGAATCAATCAGTCAGGTACTGGGAGAAGAAGTTGGCTCATAGACTCAGGAATCCTTTGAAACCAGGTTGTTTGGTTTTGGTGTATAATAAAAGTTTTGAGAGTCAGAGGGGGAAAATGTTTGCTGACAGATGGAATGGACCTTACAGAGTCAGATCTCAGGCTTCTGGAGGTTCTTATGTTTTGGAAGAGTTGGATGGTGCAGTCTTGAAAAAGAGGGTGGCTGCAGACCAAGTGAAGAGGTTTTATCCCAGAGGAACTAGGCATGAAGAAGATTGACTCCGCAATGAGGATAAACTATGGAACGTTCTTTTTTGTTTTGGAATTCGGTGGTTTTACAGAGCAACTTTTGTGTTGGAAACTTTTGTTAGAAGGTACCCATGGGTGTGGCTTCTAGATTTGATCTTGGCAAGTGTAGGGGTGACTGATGGGCTGGCTGCTCTATCAACAGTTACCCCAGATTGTCTGTTTCCAACCCTTTTTCTTAATTTGGTTGAACCCTAGTATTGGTTTCTTTTCACAGGTTTTAGTCCTCTATGACTTTAAACTGGTAATTCCTTTGGTTTTCAAGTGCCGGACTCTTCACTCTTATTGGTTTTGGTTTTTTGTGTTGGACGTTGTGTTTTTGTAAGAAGGTACCCAGGGGGGGATTCTAGATTTTATCTTGGCAAGTTTGGGGGTAACTGATGAGCTGGCTGCTCTGTAGAACAGTTACCCCAGAATGTCTGTCTCAATTCTTTTGTTTTTCTTAGTTGAATTCTAGTTCTGTTGTTTATTATTCAGGTTTCAAGTCCGCTTAACTTTAAACTGGTTTGGGACTGGCTTCTTTATCTTTGGTTCTTTCAGATTGGTGGTGGATCACTGGTGGTCTCCCATCATTTTTACTTATTGGAGGGAGCCCACCCAGTGATCATTTCTATGGACCGGACCTTCCCTTATTGGACAATTTATGGAGCTGGTCTTTCTTTGATTTTTGCAGTTATGTTTTTGCTATATAGCAGTTTTAGATTATTTTCTTTTTTCTCTTTTTTTCTTTTAATTTTTTATGGGGGTTGTTTAAAATTATAAAATCAAAAATATAGGGTGTTACCACATCAGGGTCACCTGGATGTGGGCAAGCATTGTTGGGGAAAGGCTCATCAATTGGCCGGGCAATGCTATTTTATTTTAGTTTATTATTTATTTCATGTGTTTCTGTGTTTCATTATTTTTATTATCTTCTGAATTTCCAAATTTTTTGAATTTTTTTTTCTGTTAATCATTTAAAAGATTAAATTGTGTATCCACATCAAGGTGCACTTGGATGTGGGTAAGGTATCAGGGGATCAGCTCATCAATTGGCTGGGGGATACCATTTGTATTATTTTTTATATTTTATTTTATTTCATTTATTTTATTTCAGTTCATTTTAGTTATTAATTTTTAATTTTAGCATATTAGTAGATAAAAAAGCATCAAAAAAAAAAAATTCTGAAATTATTTTTTATTAATTTTTTTATATTATTATTATGTTTCTAATCTTTTTGAAGGAGCTCATTGTCTGGATGATGAAGCTTCTGGAGACTGGTCCAGATTGTGATGACGTTTTTGTTTTTTGTTGGGATTGTGGGAAGCACTGTGTTCTTTGCAGTGCATCCTGCTGGAAAGATTATAGGGATTGTAATGGTCAGGGATTGGATTAGAGGGAAGTTCAGAGGAGGAAGAAGAAGAGGCAGGAATGGAGTGCTGGAGGTTGTGTTTAATTATCCTAGACATTTTCCAGTGGTCGTCCAGTAGGCGCTTTCTCAGGGATTTTTCAAAGTCATTCAAAGGTCCATGGAGGGCAAAGGCTTTTAGCATATTGGAACACATGGTGCTTAGGTGTTTCTTCATGTCTCCATAATCCAGGGTCAAAGAAGTTTCAAGAGGTTGGCCAACTCCAATAATAGATTCAGGAGAAGGGGTGCAAACTAGACAGGAAGAATTGGATCAGTAATTATTTTTGTTGAAGAAATGGAATAATTAATTTGGTACTTACAGATTGGAAGCTCATCAAATCTGTAAGCAGCCGGGATTTGGATCTTTGAAGATTTTATGATGGTCATAGTGGGTGGATCAACTAGGGAAAGATATGGATTCTCATGGTCTTCCTCTGAAGGATCCTGAGAAGGTGAACTGGGATGCTGAGGTTCCTGGGGCCTAGTTGGAGCAGTGAGATTGTGGTTGTTGTTGTGGTTGTTATTTCTGTTGGATTCAGCTGGAGGAGGTGCTGGTGATTGAGTACCAGGGTTGTTAAAGGATGGAGCAGGAGAGGGGGATTTGGAAGCAGACTGCTATCTTCTGGATGGAGAATTTGAAGAGATGGAATTGTCAGAAGAGTAGTTGGTTGACAGAGGAGAGGTGCAGTTTCTTTGTCTTAGTTGGGGACAAACTTGTTGTTGTGGAGCAGTGTGTGGTGTTCTGGTTTCTTCTTGGGGTTCTCTGGCAGTTCTCTTAGAAATATGGTAAACTTTGGTGCTTTTGGACTTTGGAAGGGTGGATTGCATTGCTCTGGGAGCAGTAGGAGGTAGTTGGGTTGAGTTGCTGTTGTTGTCTGGATGAATTTTGCTATTTTCTGGCCGTTTTTGGAGGTTTTGGCCCTGATTTTTGCTGTTTGGTGAGGCGGGCAGGCCGCCTGGACGCGGTCTAGAAGACTGGGAGTCGATTTTGAAGCTTTTGGAGCTAATTTGGCGGAGATAAAAGCAGTTTCTTGTGAGGCTAAGGCTGGTCCTTTGGGAAGAGTGTGGGAAGCTCAGCTTCTGGATCTTCTGGAAGGAGCAGAAGATAGAGAGGAAGAGGAAGGACCAAGCTCTGGGGATCTGGTAGGGGATCTGGAGATGTATTTGTGAGAAGGAGAAGGCGGAGGAATAGGGTAGTTGGCATCTCTGTCACATCTTTTCTTTTTGGAATAACAAGAGTCACAAGCCCTGTTTTAGAATTTGGATTAAGGATTTGGAAGAGTGAAAGTGCAAGGTCTGCACATGTGGATGCACTGTTTTCAGGCATAGTCCTTGGGAGCAGTGAAGCAAGGGAGAGTAGAAGGGTTAACATCAGGAGATCCAGCCATGATCTGTGGTGAGAAAAGATGATAAAAAGTGATAGGAGGAGATTTTTTTCAGTGATGAGTAGATGATGAAGTGAAGGTGGAAGTTCAGCAGGTTGGCTGTAGAGGTGTGCTGCATGAAATTGGCTGCGTCCATTTTATGCAAAATTTCGTCAGTCCATCAAGACTTTAAACTGAAATCTGGTTTCTGTTAGTCCTCCAAGACTTTAAACTGGCTGGTTTCAAGATTTTATCAAGGCTAGTCCGTCAAGACTTTAAACTGAACACTGTGTTAGTCCTCCAAGACTTTAAACTGAGGGTTGTAAGTCCCCCAAGACTATAAACTGAGGAAAAAGTTTTTGTTGTTGGAGTTGGTTTTGAAAGATTGGTGGAGGGTATCCACAGGGGGAGCCTCCGAATTTAGCAAAGGCAAGTTTGGGGGTAATTGATGGGCTGGCAGCTCTATTCACAATTACCCCAGAATGTTAGTTTTTTCTCTGTGTCTTAATGTGGTTGATCTCTGGTTCTGGGTTTATGATTTAGGTTTTTTGAGTCCCCAAAGACTTTAAACTGAGGGTTTTTGAGTCCTCCAAGACTATAAAATGAGGATGGTCCCCCAAGACTTAAAACTGAGGGTTGTTTGTGGTTACATCCTATAGAGGGTGTGGTCAATTTTTCTTTTCTGAATCAAACTCAAGTACTAGTGGAATTACAAAGTGAATCAAGAGATGAAATGAAGTGTTCAGAATTAGCCTTGAACTGGTGAATGAGGTGTCTCCTGTTCTCAATGTTCTGTGGATCTCTAGCAGGAGTGGATTGGAATTAGTGAAGCAGAAGTTGTTTCTGTTGAGATGTGTGTTGTTGGAACTTGGCCTTGATAGTGGGAAAGTGTGTTGGTGTTGGTGGTGCAATGGATCCTACATTGTTATCATCACTATCAGAAGAGGAAGGAACTGAGAAGTTATCAGTTTTAAAGTTGAAGGAAGGAATGAATGTTCTTTACCATCAGTTGGACCAGGGATGGGGTAACTAGTTGTTTTATGGGTTGTGGCACTCTTCTGGGAAGGGTGGAGCTTTTTGATTAATCTGGGTATCAGGATGGATGGCCTAGATCTTTTGGTGCTAGCAGAACAAGGAACAGTTTGAGGTGGAGGTGAATCTGTTGTAGAAGAAAGTGAACCAGGTCTGTGGCAGGTCTTCTTTCTGGAGTGGAAGACATTGCAAGATGTTCTGTATCAATGGACAGGTGGTGTCATGGCACAGATTAAATTATTGTCGATGCAGTATTGGCAGGGGCCCATTTCAGAGGCAGATTTGGGAAGGAGGTTAAACATGGTGGTTGGATGAAGAAAGAATGGGGACATTCTCAATTGGAGGGAGGATGTGGTCTTCCAACATTGAAAGGGGCCTTTCTTGTGTGATTTGGCGCTGTTTGTGCATGTCTTAATTGACATCTGTTAAGGAATTTGGTATTTTTCTGGTTTTATCCAGTGGATATTGGGTCTGCGGATATGTGGGTACTATCATTGGATAGCCCTGGTTTTTCTCTATATTTTATGTCTTGTAGACATTTTTCATATTCTGAGTTTTAAGGGGTCATTTCCTCATTTTTCATTTATAAAAGATTGCTGTTTAATTTTGTTTTTCATGTTTATCGGGCTAACCTTAAGTCTTAGGGTTAAGGGCTTAGTACCATTTGATAGAGCTAATTTTTCTCTATATTTCATGTCTCAATGTTGTTATAGTGAAATTCCGTGTTTTAAAGGTTTTAGTAGTTGTAGCTAATTTTTCTAAGTAGATTAGATGTTTTTATTGGTTTTCTGGCTTCAGGGAGGCCGGGCCGCTTCAGGTGGAATCTCCGACGTCGGGCGGCCCGCCCGCCTCTGTTTAGGAGGTTGGGGAGCACTCCAGGAGGGTTTTTTATGCAATTTGGCGGGTACAGGCGCCAGATTGGTGGGTGCGCATGGGCTCTTAGTTAGTGGTCTGTGTGTACATAGTGAATAAGACAGTTTGGGGCAACTTTAATCATCATACAACCATCTGGAGGTGATCTCATTGTTCCTCACTCAGTTTTCTCTTTTTTCTGGCCACAATTGGCTGTGTTTGTTGCAAGTGAGTTCTTCATTTAACTTAACTAAGGCAACTGTTTTCTCTGTTATAGTCTTGCAAGCTATAGCAAGTATTATTGCTGTCTCTGGTGTGGCTTTGCAGCCTACATCAAGTATCTTTGCTGTCTCTGGTGTGGACTTTGTTCTACATTTCAGTTCTTTGGTCTGGTAGTCTATCTGGGACTACTTTCTTGGCTCATCAAGCAGTCAAGTGTGTTTAAAAGGGGCTTTAGCAAAACAGGAACCAACTTACTTTAGCAAGTAAATCTCACTCTATTTTTCTAAAGGGACAGGGGATTTTCTCTCTGGTTTTTCTCCAACTCCCTTGGTCAAGGCCTATAGCTAGTACTATAGGATTGTCTACACCGACGCCCTTTGTTCTCTCTCCTCCCTCCAAGATCCCATATCCAACTGCAGTCTCAAATTCCATCATGGATTGGCACCGTCGACTTGGCCACACAAGTGTCCGGGTTTTACAACGCATTGCCAAATTAGGTTTATGTCATGGTGTGCCCTCGTACATGCTCTCATGTAGACTTCATTGTGATATATGCGCGGTGTAAAAAAGTAAAAGGCGCAACACCCATATTGCGACCAAACGGGAACACAGATTAATGGACTTAGTTGTATCTGATCTTGTTGGTCCCATGATTGATATAACTGACAATGGAGAAATTTATGTAGCAACCTTTAGGGAGTCATATTTGACTTATGGTGAAGTCTTCATACTTAAAAAGAAGTCCAACGTACTAGAAGCCTTCATTAACTTTAAAAACAGACTAGAGAATATCACAGGTAATCGTTTAAAAATTTTGAGGACAGACAATGGCAAAGAATAAACAAACAAACACTTCTCAGAATTTCTCTGTACAAACCGCATTCTCCACAAACACTCCATGCCTTACCATCACAAACAGAATGGAATGGAAGAACAATTTAATGAAACAATTGATGAAATAGAAAGAACTATCTTTCTGGCATCTAATCTCCCACTAAGCTTTTGGACGCTTTCTTACTGTTGATCCTCTTACATTCACAATAGGTTACCCAATGTTCAAGTTGTTTATAGTACCCCTTATCAAATTATATTCAACAGAAAAGCCGACCTACAACCCATAAATTTTTTTGGATGATGGGCGTATGTACACATACCAACAGAAAAGCGTACTAGAATGCAATCTTGTGCTATTCGATGTCAAGTGGTAGGTTTCTTAGATGGCAGAAAAGGTTGGATTTTCTGGAATCCGGAAACTAAATCATTTGTCCAATCTGCAATGGCTAAATTTATTTATGAAGGTAGTGAGGATAATGATAAAAGTTTAAACTCACCATGTGAAGCTAAAGTGACTTCCAAGGGGGACATATCCTTCATTGTTAACCACCTACAGTTTGGGGATTTCACAGCAGAGGAAACAATAGCGGAACAAGATTCACTTGTTGACTACATCCAAAATAATGCTCTAGACTTGTCTGATTGTGTTCCTAGAACCTTTAAGCAGGCAATGAAAAGGAGAAATTCCAAGGCTTGGATAACAGCATGCAAATCTGAATTACAAAATATGGACAACATGAAAGTATGGGATATTGTTCCATTACCAGAAGTTAAATTGGTCACTGGTGCTAGGTGGGTATTTACACTGAAAAGAGATGAATTCGGAAATATCACTAAACATAAAGCCAGATACGTTTCTCAAGTTTTCAAACAAATTGAAGGGGTCAATTTTAATGGCACATTTGCGCCAACAGCTACTTTTGCGTCCCTTAGGCTAATTCTCACTCTTGCAGCTACGTACAACTGGCCAATCAAGACTTTTGATGTAACAGACGCCTATCTCCACAGCAATCTGTAAGAGGATATCTACATCAAACAACCAGAAGGTTTTGATCAAATTCAACTGGGATATGTATGCAAACTTAATAAGGCACTGTACGGCACAAAACAAGCGGCGCAATGTTGGTGGAAACACCTGAGTGGAATTCTGCACAAACTGGGCTACAAGTTGAGTAATCAAGATGCGAGCGTTAACCTCATGACAAGAAATTCTTCAAAAGGGATGTTGTGGATCAATGTTGATGAGGGAGTTGTAGTAGGTAGTAATGACCAAGTGTTATGTGACTTACAAAATGATATTGATAAACACCTACAAGTCAAATGTTCCAATGGCATTTCTTCAATAGTGGGCCTCCCTGTCTCAAGATGTGACAAGGGGTTCACAATTAATCAGCCAGGGTTAATAAATAAAATTATTAACAAACATAACACAGCCGGGCTGACATCTCAATGTCCCCTACCTAACAGCTTATCTCTGACTTCACTCAAATACCAAACTCATACAGCAATGGAACCAGTCAAATTCCTGTCTATAATTGGATCTCTTTCATATCTTGTAGCAGGTAGTAGGTCCGACTTGGGGTATCCTGTCAACTTCCTTGCACGAATTGCATCAAGACCAGGTAAAGCTGAATGGGATGCACTTTGTCACCTACTGCTCTATTTTAAATTCACCAAAGATATGAAACTCCAAATTTTCCTCTTGCATCCTGATACATACCCAGATACCAAAGTCTGTTGTGATGTTACCTGGGGAGGTGAATTTGCGAGGGCAACTGGAGGTCACATTCTTATGCTCTAAAATTGTCTGATACTTTGGCAATCCAAAGGCAATCATGTGTCGCCACTGCATCAATGCACTCAGAGCTTATGGCTATGTCAAATGCCACAAGACAGGCCTTATGGATGCACAACCTACTACGAGAATTGGATTTGTGCCATGGTCCAAAGAAACTCTTCTGCAATAATAAAGGCGCAATAGTAGCTGCAACTGATAATCCGTCAGACAAACGCTTCTGGCATGTTGATTGGGATTTCTTCTTTGTCAACAAACAAGTACACCGTAGAGAAATCATTATTGAGTGGGTATCAACAAATGGTCAAGTAGCAGATTTATTAACAAAAAACCTGGGTCCTAATGTATGGTTGGAAAAGAGGCGGTTACTGGGAGTTTATTGATGATATTTTTTCTTTTTCTAATGACTATTTTTTTTTCTTTCGCTCTTTATATCACTTTCTCCAGCATCTCCCATCAATATCTCATATCACCAGTATCAGGAAAATCACTAAGCGGGGGGGTATTGTAGATAGATAACAATGTACTTAGTGATATAAGTCTCTATGTACATAGAATAATATAAAACCTGTGGTACAGCGTATGTGTCTAACTCTGGTTCACTCCGGAAAATACGCTGACGCTGCTACCATAGGTAAGATATGAAATTATTATGGGGTTCACTCCGGATGAAGCGCTGACGCTGCTACCATAGTAACAATGGAAGGCCTTTTCTAACTGTCTGTGGAGCGTTGTATATCCTATTTGTACATATGTTTATTTATTAATGTATTTTAATTAAAAAAATTACTTTTATTGCAGCAAGATTTCTACTGGCTGCTTTTGGAAGCTTTAATTTATTACCCAAGCCTTTGAAATTGGCTTGGGTCCCTTAAATTTTAATTTAGTACTTCCAGCTAGGTTTCCTCTGGCTTGAAGTGTTGCTTTCAGGGGACCAAAGTTGCTAAAAGCGACTTTGGTTGCTCGTTTTTACATTTGCCATCCTCCCAGACAATTTACTAGGCTGGGAGGTGGCCAAAACTGTATGCAATGTGTGTTTCTACTGCAAGAAAAATGTGATGCACACTCGCTTCCATATTTCATGCAGCTGAGTTGAAATCAGCTGCATGAGATATGCGCAGCACATGCAATGCACGTTGCATGCAGCAGAAATGCACATTGCATGCAGAAGCAATGCACACTGCATGCAACAGGCATCGCTTGCAGCAGCAATGCGCGTTGCATGTGCTGCATGCAGTAAAGTGCACAGCCAGTTTTTTTTTGGCTGTGCAATGCACACAGAGAAACCAAAGTCTCTGAAAGGGACTTTGGTTTCTAAAATGAAAGTGATTTTCCCCACCAGGTGCAATCCAGTGGGGAAGTGAGAGACAAGTTAGACCAAAGTTGTTTGAAAGCAACTTCAGTCTTAAAAACATTTAAGCTAATAAAAAAAATGAGAAAGGTAGAAAATGAAACAAAAAAAATTAAAACGTGAGTATAAGAAAAAAATAAGTGCTAGTGATACCCAAAACCCAAGCTGATTTCACTTGGCTTAGTTATTCAATAATAATTTTTTTAATACTTTAAATTTAAAATTCAAACACCATAAAATATAAGAAATTTTTTTTTATGAATATTATAAATTTTATTTACTCCTTTCTCATAATTATATTTATAATTTTGTTTTTTAAATTTTGACTTTTAAGTTAATTTTTTGGAAATCCAAAATTAAATTTTCAACTAAATTTTTTAGTAAAGTAAAATAAATTATAAATTTGATATTTTGTAATTAAATAATGAAAAAAATTTAAATTTTTTTAAAAAATATTTTTGTTAGAGGAATACCAATTTTTTAAGGCTAGAAATACTGTGCAAATTGTAAGTAAAAAAAATTATTTTTTTATGAGGGGTTATTACTATTTTTGTAATTTTTTTTCAAAAACATTCATTAAATATTGAATTAAATTTCTTTGTAACTCAAATTTTTTGTAAAATAATTATAATTGAAATAATAATATTGTGATATTTGATATAAAATTTGAATTGGTAATATTAATGTCTCTTTAAGTAAATTTGAAAATCATAAAAAAAGACCATGTTGATAAGTACTTCATTTTTGATATTCAATGGTTCTATGTATATCTTATATATATTTCTTGAGTGTTATTTTTATATATACTCAATAAAATTTGTAATATACAATGCCATTTAATCATTAATTATTGGTCAACTTATTATAACAACTTCATATCTAATACCAGCCACTAGTATTTAGTTTTTAATTTAAAACTCCAATATAATATGAGAGTATCCTTATTTTGTGTGGATGTAATTAACAACAATAAATGACCATAAATGAGTGGTTAATTATTTACAATAAATAGTTGAAAAATAACCTATAAGAAATGATAATTTTATCAAAAAGTGTACATTAAAAAATATACTTTTGAATTTTTTTTGATATAATATGTGTATTTAAATGAAAATTTAAATTATCAGACTTCAAAATGGATAAAATCTAAAAGTGGTGTTTATATAATAAGACTCATATAAAAAAAGGATAAAAAATCTAATATGTAACTAAATTATTAAATATTAAGGTATTATTAAAATTATTGAAGAACTTATTTTCCAATTATAATGAAATATAAATGTGAAATTAATATAGGGATAATAGTAAGACTATGTGGAAACACTTTAATTTATACATACTTTCAACTATGTTCAGATAAAAAAATTGGTAAAATTTTAAAATAACATCTAGTTAATAGTGATGAAATTTTATTTAAATGGAGAATAAATTTTTCTGAGGAAAAACTATTTAAATTGAGATATGGCCATCTCCTTTCAAGAGATAGAATAATAATAAAAATTTAAAAAAATCATAGTAAGTACTCTTAATCACCATTTTTTAAAAGTCTCTAGAAAAAATCATTATAATATATCATTCATTTATTACATCATATGAAGCTTCAACTTGAAGTAGTGATGGGCAGCTTTGAACTTATGTTCTGAAAAACAAAAAAGTTAAAAAATATATAGTTATACTAATGAAAAAGACAAAAATAAAAATACTATTATAAATTAATAAAATAAAAATACATAAATTTTATTCTGTTCTCATTATTCAAGGATACTATGTATTAATTTACACATGTTAAATCTAAACCTGCTTTAAAGCTAGTTTACAGGAAGAGCTATAAAGTTTCCTTAAATACAAAAAATAACTTAAGCATTTACTTCTTGTTTTTTCTTGTTTTCTTTCCAAAGTTGTTAGATTTGCTTAATTAATACTGCTATCTTGATTGTAAGATATATTATTTTTTTTGAATACATGATTTATTGTTTAAAAAATCATATTATAAAGTTAAATAATTTATTTCATTTTCTAAAGCTTCATTTTCAAAGAAACTACTCCATTTTCTATTACTTAACAATTATATAAATTGTGATAGCAAAGTTTTTAAAATTTTCTTTTTGAGAGGGTCAAACTATATTGTGAAGATTTTCATCTAGAAATTCTTGTATTCTAAAACCAAATAATTTTCTCCCTTAAGTAAGCCTTTTCAATAATATGAAAATATAAACAAGAATATTAACTTATCTTATTTTTATTTTCTTTACTGAAATTTTTAGTTCAATCCTGTTTTTTAAATGACATTAGTTTAAAACCATGGTTAAATGCTACTATATAATTAATTTTTATTATATATGAAGTATTTAGAAGGTAATCCTTTTTCATTTACTTGAATAAATGGCTCAATTATAATTCCCAACACTAATTAATGTTTCCCAAACTCAATAACAAATTTCTCATATGAAATATTAGCTTTTAATATAAGCAGTTTATCTATAGCTAATATTCAACATGGGAATTTTCATTTTTAAATTCAGCTAAAATTAAACAAAAGGAGCAATCATGCATATGTTTATAAATGGTAACCATATGTTACTTAGAGGATTGTGAAATTCACTCATCAGAATGGTTTAAGTATTAAAATAAATCTAGGTCATTGTTTTCTTGTATTTGAAACTAATTAGGAAATTATTCTAAAAATATATTTCAATGTGTATCATGTTTAAAAAGTTGGAAGTATAAATTTTGAAAATTTTGAGTTTCTTATATGATATACCAAGCTTTATTTTACATTGTTTCAAGTAGAATAGAATTTTAGTATTATAAATTGAAAGCAATGTACCATTATCTGATTTTAATTGTTTTCTACTTATACATTGATTGCATAACATTAAACATTATTTAAGTCAAAAAGGTTTAAAATATATTTAGAATTTTACAAAATTTCAACATTTATTAATGTTTGATTTGAAAACCAACTATGATGTACACTCACTAGAAATAAGCAATCCCAATTTTAACATAATTTATCAACCCAAAAATGATGAGTCAATTAACATAAAAATATATATTTTTTCAAAAGCAAATCTTTAGATTCATAATATGATGTTTTAATTAAAAATTGATACAAAACTTTAATTAAATGAACTCTCTTAAAAGATTCAAAAATCAAATATCAAAACAAGTGATTTCTGCTAAAAAAAACTACTAACTATTGCAGATAAAGCATAAAAATAAGTCATATTTTTTAAAAAAAATGATCTAACAATATTTATTTTTGTTAAAAAAATCAAAAACATTGTTAAGCTTGTTTGTTATAATAAGGTTAAAATCCACTAAACATTATCTAAAGGTGGAAAAATATGTCAAAAATATGTTGAATTTTGTGAGCCAAAAATCAACAATTTTGTATCATTTCCTGTTGTTCTATAACTTTATTCCTCCCTTTTTATCTGATTATTCCAGTATTACTTTGCTATGATCACTAGTTTTGATGTTAAAATTTACAAATGTTCATTATATTTGATAAATGAAAAATAAATCAAAATTTTATAACTACAAAATAAGATTTTGAAACTCCTTCTTTCAATCAATGATTCAAAAAAAATTCAGTTTATTTGAGTAATTATTTTAAGAATAACAAAAAATTTGAAGTTCACAAGGACTTATTTCCAGGGACTATAATTATTTACTTGTGTAATTCATTAGCTACTTATCAATGATGTAAAACATCAGAAAATTAATTTATAGTTATAAATCTTCAAATTATACTGTGTCTGGTATATATATCTTCAATAAATCTTTTAAACTTATCTTAATCTACATACCACACAACAGAAAATCATTATATTTAAAAAGGAAAAAATTCTATTATAATATCATATAGAATAATAACCATGGATTGATATTCTATAAAAATGGTTAATAAAACTTTAAGAGAACCTAAATCTGTATTCTTTCATCAATATATATCCTTTTTATCTTTGTAATTTATTCCAAACCAATTTTTTGAAAGTTGAATCTATATATCTAACTCCAGAACCATTATTAAGTCCCCTCCTAGACTTTTTAAACAATTATATATATATATATATATATATATTATTTATCAAAAATTGAAATAAAAAAGAAAAACATAATTTTATTTATTTTTAATTTTTTAAATACAGAGTATTTTCAGAATGCATTGTGGTTACTTGTGAATGTTAGAAGATTTGAAGTTGGATTTATGAGTTTTTAGAAGTGAAAATATTGTAAAATTCTTTCATAAATAATTATTTCATAGTTTCAAATGTTGACATCTACAAATTAATTGGATTTAAAATTATATTGAGATTTAAAATCTGTTTTATACTCAAGTAAAATTAAATAAAATGATGATATCAAAATTGAAATTAAGTTTAACTTTTGATATGCTCTATCTTCAATTTTATTGATAGTGCATCAAAAATATAATAATATTTTTTTCCTACATCACTTTTTAAATAAAAGATAGTTTTATTATTTTCTGCATTAAAGGTTGCTTGTATAAAATTAACATCTATGTCAACTGTTTATGACTATTAATCTATATAATAAATTTTTATAGAAGAAAAAATAACATCAGTATATACTGACTTTGAAATTATTTAATTTAAACTAGTTTACAGGTAGATAATGAAGGGTGATTTCATTTTTGAATAAGAATTATAGGAGTCTTCTTTTGTCAATTTTATTTCTTTTTGAGCTTAAATGTATCCACTGCAACTTATGTAAAAATAATAATTATTTTTATTGAAATTTACATGAGAAATTATGCCTATTATTCAAAATCAAACTTGCTCTAATGGTGTTTTTCAATAATTATTTCCATTCATATCAATAAAAAACATTTCAATTTGCTGATGTTTTGGTTTTTGATATCTCCAAGGTTTGTATTTCAGGTGTACTATTCACAAAATTATTAAAAATACAATTTTTGAAATACATAATAAACTTGAAAGTGAGGGGGCATTAAATTTTAAAAAATGAATTCTAAATTCAGGATGGATATTATTTTTTCTATTTTCACAAATGAAAAATTTTTTGTTTCAATAAATCCAAAAAAAAAATTTTGTTGTAAGCATATTATATTAGATTTATTTTTATTTTACATACAATATTTTCAAGATTTGTGTTTAATATTTTCAGTGAAAGTTAATGTTAGTGTGAATTTTAAGTAAGGCTGAAGAAATTTAATCAATAGGCATATTCAATATCTAAAATAATATTTTACACCAATCTTGAATCATCCTGGGCTAAAAAATATCTTGAATATGGTTTTTGTGGGTCAATTTGGATTTATATAGGATCAAGTGAGGTTTAATAAGCGTCAGATAAAAGGGTAAATTCATTACTAGTGACTCTTTTCTAAAAATAGTTATAAAATATGTATCATTCTGGAATCAAGCTTAAATAAAGTTGACTTCAAACAGAGATAATTTCTAGCAGCACAACACCATATTTACAAAGATGTACAATACCTCAAATATTACTCATAATATAGCAAGGCGAGGAATCTACAAAATTCACATTTGAAACAAGATTTCTATTTTGAAATTGAAATTGAGAAATTGAATATTATTTTCCAATTTAAATATCTATTATTCATTTTACCAAAAGTTTTCAGTAATCAGATTTAATTTTGATGGTATTTTATTGTAGATTAATCATGTTGAGGAGCCATTTACTCAAAATTACTGGTTTCGGTTCTGATATTCCATGTGAAATTCAATATGAATCTTTTTGAAAGTGAATAGTTGACATATTGGATATGCAAAAGCTTACGTTAGATTAAAGTGAGCTCAAAGGTAGTTCAACTCATGATAAAATTAGTATTTTGCAAGATCAAACAGTAATCAATGTAGGTTCATCTTGAGCTCAATTTGTGACAAATCTCTGACTAAATGTAAGGCCAAAAAATTTCCTCCATGGTGATGATGTGTGCATAATTCAGGCATGGATTTGTGGCTCAATGGAGTTCAAGCAAGGGGTATTGCTAGCAATACCCCCCCAATTTTTTGTGGTGATATGTACCCTGATCTTTGTGTGCAAATCAGGGTAAACATTTTCAATTTTCAAGTGCAATGTGTAGAAAGGAAAAAAAAATGGATGCCTCTGATGAAGGTGTTCAAACAAGGGTCAATTATTTTTAAATTCATGCACAATTTTAATAAAGGCAAAAATGAAAGGTGGACCCTGATCTTTGCCCAAAGATCATGGTTCACATCATTAATTTTCATGTAGTTTTTGAAAAACATCAAAAACATATTTGGGGACTCTGATCATGGCTTGAATATTAGGGTACACTTCTCAAAATTTCACATACAAATTTTTCCAGGTAAAAAATACAAAGGTAGACTCTGACTTTGCCCAAAGATCAGGGTACACATCATTAATTTTCATGTACTTTGTGAATAAAAACAAAAACATATTTTTAAATTCTGATCTTGCCTTGAAGATCAGGGTACACTTCTCTAAATGACTCTTACAATTTTAATCAAGCCCAATATACAATGGTGGACTCTGATCTTTGGCAGAAGATGAAGATCCACCTCTAAAAATATCACTGAAAACATAGTTGCATGAAAAAATACCATAGTGGATCCTGATCTTTGGGAAATGATCAGTTTACACCTCTAAATTTATTTCATATTATTTAAATCATGCAAAAATACAATAAAGGAATCTTATCTTCCCCTGCAGGTACAATTTTACCTGAAAGATATTCAAGTAAAGTTTAAATATTCTTTCTAAAACCACATGTAAATCTTTACCTGTGGATATTAATCATGGTTAGTTTGTTATAATTTATACATGAAAAAAAAACTTCAAATTCTAACAATCAAAGACTATTTATAATATTATTTTATATTTGCTAAAATAACAGTTTTCATCTTTGAATTTGGAATAATTAACCTTTATTGTTTGCTTTATATGGATGCCCACTTTTGGCTTTTTCTCCTTATCATATTTTCTATAAATTTGAAGAGGTGTACCCTGATCTTTGGCCAAATATCAGGGTACACCATAGTATTTTTGCATGCAACCATGTGTTCAACCATAATAGTACAGATGGACCTTCATCATTGGCCAAAGATCAGAGTCCACCTTTGTATTTTTCCCTTGATTAAATTTTATGAGAGATTTTTAGAAGTGTACCCTAATATTTGGGCCATGATCTGAGTTCACAAATATGTTTTTGCTGTTATTAAAAAACTACATGAAAATTAATGATGTGTACCCTGATCTTTGGGCAAATATCAGGGTCCACCTTTTTTTTTGCATGTATTCAAATTGTGCATGAAATTTAAAATAAATGACCCTTGTTCTAAAACCTTCATCAGAGGCATTCATTGTATTTTTGCCTTTCGACACATTGTGCTTGAAAGTTGAAGATGTGTAACCTGATTTTCACACAAAAATCAGGGTACTTATGTTTTTTCTCCCATTCAAATATTTCTTGAATTTTGAAGAGGTGTACCCTGATCTTTGGCCTAAGATCAGGGTACAAAATGTTATTTTTCCCTGAAACCATGTGTTCAGTGATATTTGAAGAGGTGTACCTTCATCTTCGGCCAAAGATCAGATTCCACAATTGTTTATTGGCCTTAATTAAAATTGTATCAGATATTTTGAGAAGTCTACCCTGATCTTTGCCTGAAGATCAGGGTACACTTGTGTTTTTTTGCTTCTATTTAAATCTGTTTTGGAATATCAATTAGAATTACCCTTAACTACCACTGTAGGCTAGAGTACACCATTTTAATTTGAATGTGTTCAAATCATTCTTTTCCTTTTCTTTATCCAATTATATTTTTGATGAGTATATTATATTCATTATTCCTTGCCTTTGTATACTCCTATTATTATCAGGTATAAAACTGCTGCTTTCCTTCTATGAATGAATATATCATTTAATCATTTGGCTTAAGAGTTTTCACACTTTCTATTATTCTGTAATTCATATTTAATTGTTGATGTTTTTTCATTTACCTATTCTTCTTTTCTAACACTTTATACTTATTAAATACATTTATAACTGTCATGTTATTTTTAAAGTTGTTTATAATTCTTATTTCTCCATCATTACACACTCCATTTGCATACCTCATATTTATTATTATTCACATTTAATTTTAATCCATGTATTATAATAATTCCTCATTTTACATAATTCTTATATTTTTCTTATTTCTAAATTTTTTTAATTTTTAATTTTTAATTATCATTTTGAAAGATTCATATTATTGTATCTATTTACATCAATATTAAATCAAGTATAGCATTTATATATATAAATATAATCAATATTTACTCTTTAATACTTGGAGTTTGAAAAAAATATGTATCAGGTTGAACTATATTCCAATGATTCAAAAAAATTGCAGTTATTGCAAGGGCTATTTCCAAATGTGATGGCGTACAGAAGTCTTGCATATTTGCTTGATTTTTGATGATTTTGTAAAAAAGATCTATGATTTTGCTATTGAGATTCTTCCATATATGTTCTTATGAATTAAATGTGCAATTATTTTATTTGCAAATACAATCAACCTGACTTATAAATGCTAAACAATCCCTGTTACTTGCAAATCTTTAATCATGCAAACATACAAATAAACCCCTTACCCCATCTATAAAATACATAATAAAAGGTTGAAAGTTGTGATTTGCTGTGCTTTGTACAATCTGCATCAGTGACCTTTCTTCTGCATTGTTGGATCCAGACTGAATCAATTCTCCACCATCTTTTTCTTTTCTTTTCTGCTTTTCTGAAGCTGTTTTTGGTTTTGCCTGTGATCTTGCATACAATGTCAAGTATGACTTCAAACAGTTGAATATGTCATTTTGAAATTGTAAAAGTGGTGTCATTGAGTTGGTCATGGCTTTGTAATTCTTCATCTCACTTCCTGGACTTGAAATTGGTGGATTCTTGTTCATAAGTTTGTCAATATGATTGATTAATAGAAGACTTTGTGTTACCGGATCATCATTCTCAATCATTTCAGGTGGAGGTGCCTGATGTGTTTTGTTTGCCATTAACTCTAGAGACAAGGCAATCAGTGTTGACCAGTAGTGTTGAGAATGTGGGCTGACAAAGTGACATCAACTAATCAAACAAAACAGGTGGGTTTCTGTATTTGGTGTCTTCTTTTTACATAAGTCCCCATAAGTTTCATTAAATGATTTTGCATTGAACTCCGCAAGTTTTGAAAAGTCAATTTGATTGGTTGAGTAATATGGTTGCGTAGATTCATTTAAATCCAAAAATTGAGGGCCTACAATAAGAGTCATAAAGTTATTAAATATAAAAATTATATTTTCAATAGTGAAGAAATTACCCAATTCATTGATGACTTTAACCCATTCAGCATGAGTGCCTTGGGTGAAATAAACAAGAATGCATCAAATGACAGTGTTAAAATCTTCTTTGTTCCTCAAAAATTTAGAAAGAATGTGATTGCATTCCATGCCTTTTTCACCTTTTGCCACCTGATTTTTCCTTCAAAAAAATAATAAAGATCTTTGATATCTGATTTTAAATCCATATCTTTGAACAAGGATGGCTCTTTTCATGAAGAAGATACTAAAGAAATGTTAAACATTTAGCCACATTTTTTTGAATTAAAATATTAAATACACATACTTAACGGTTCCATTTGAGAATGTGGTACTGCATCATCCCTTTCAGTAGTTTCTACAGCTGCAGCTGATATCTCCCTGCGGTGATTTTCACTGGCAATGATTGGTGTTTCTTTTTTCTTTTGTAAATTTTCTGAATCTATGTCTGTGTAAATATTATAAAAAGAAATGTGTCAGTTTCACAAAATAAATGGTAAATTATCAGCTATGATATTATATTTATCTTTTACATTCTACAGATTTACTTGATTGTTTCTCCTAAATTTAAATTGCACAACAATATTTTATGAGAAGGGATATCAGTATATCTCATGAAAGTTGTATGATTAGAATTATACTTACAAATTACTTAATAACATTGGGTCTTCTTGTCTTTCAGATTTTTCTTCTCCATAAGGAGTAGGAGATGAAGAATATTCTGGAACCAATGAGGAGCTTAATGAGGTACGTGCTCTTTTTGTCCGATGAGTATTCTCCAACCTCTTGTTTACATTTCTTGAAGCACTACCCAATTCCAACTCTTGTGCCTCCTTGACCATAATATGAGAATCTTCAGGAACTTGCTTAGTATCAAGATATGCTAATAATTATAAAAAATAATGTTTTAGATTCAATAACAATTAAAGTATGAAATTACTGACATTTTTTTGATTTTTAACAAAGTTAAGAAAAAATGATGCTGAGTCCACATATGCCTTGTGAACTCTCATTTCTTCCAACTCCCAAAAAAAAGATGCTGCTTGATCCTCCATCATATTGAGTTTTTCATAGTATTCTTCAGCCGTAATCTCAAAAATTTCTGACTGAAGTGCTGGATCCCAAGATGTTGATTGTAATGGATTGCTTAATTGGAGTAAAAAATTTTTAAAAGTGGCAGTCTCATTGAAATTTTTTTTATCGCTTGAGCATCTACATACAAAATGAAAGTAAGCTTTCACATAAATAGTTTTTTATCACTGACTTATTACTAAAAGGGTGATGGTGTTGCATTTTTCTTAGAACCTAATTACGGGACTGATGATAGCTCAGAACTTGATTCTGACATGCTATAAGATTATAAAAAAATTAGAATGAAGAGGACAATAATCTTTATTAATAGATGAATTATTTAAACTTAACTAATCTATGAAATGGAGAAAATATTTGAGAACAATTTTTTTATGTAGACAAATGTGGTATGATGTGAAAAAACTTTGAAATCAGACTCCCTTAAATAATTATTGAAGCCTTCATTCTTAAGTTACGGTAATGCTTTTCCCTGAGCAAACTATTGTGAAATTTGAAAATTATGATTGCATATGCAACCCCCATTTTTTGGTTGTAAGGAAATACCTTTCAAGGAAAGACAGGCAAAATAAATTTTAAACTAAACATGCATTGTAAATAATTATCCAGATAAGCACTAAGTCCTTTAATAACTATACTTCAGCTGGTTGAGAAAAATTCAAATTAAAGGATTTTCCATACATTAAACTTTCTAACATTCCTCATGCAGAAAGTTTAAAATGAATTGGACATGACTAAAATGGCCTTAGGCATATGCACCATACACTTGAACTATTAAAAAAACAATTATGGAAAATTCACCAGACTAAGTTTGAATATGTACCAAACTTTGCCCCACAACAAGCTCCCACCTGTTTTCAACCAGAGTTCAGCATGAGTTTGGCACAAGTTAACAAGGAACTTAAACATTTTTTAAGTGATATACTTCAAATTTTTTTCAGGAAAAAAAATATGCCACATCATAATCACCTTAAAAATTATACAATGGCTAATATAAATATTCAATCCAAATCAAAACAGTTATTCAAAATTACATTGCACATTCGTTAAAAATATTGATTAAAATTTGAATCAAACTTAGCTTTTAGTGAAGGAATACACTTTCAAATTTTCACTTCTTAATGCTGGTTGAACTACCTTGGGTTGTCTAGTATTCATGTACTTAAATGTAAAATTATCATTAGACTTTTTTATTCCACTATTGCATATATTTGATCACTATGATTATCCAATGCATTTGTGCCAAAATGGCACATATCACAGTTACGCACCTGTATGTCTCAATAAAGCCTACACACACTTAATTGTTCTATCATAATAATCTGATGATTAAAACTCAAAGGTTTCACTGCACCTTTTTCTTATTTCCATTTAAAGATATATTTACAAATAAAACACTTTTTTTCTTACTATTTATATTAGATTAGGAAAAAAGCTGGTTGGCTAGTAAATGAAATTTCAGCATTAATCCCCTGTAAGAACAACTATGTAATATCTACAGTAAACAATATATTTCTTATATGATATATGAAAGAGCTTCTTATAAATATAACTATTTACATAAATTATTCAAGCTTGAATAAATCTTCTCTAAATTAACTTTATTTTTAGCTGCAATAATATCACTTTCAATCTTATTTACACTTTTTAAAAAATCACTTAGGTAAAAATTTTTTGGACAATTCCAGGGAACACCAATTATACCTTTTTTTGAAGATTTTTTCTCAGAAGAGCACTCATATGTCTTTTTATACGTGATACAAGCCCTTTGATTTGTTGCTAACAAAAATGCTACTTTATCAAGTAAATGGATACACTCAGTGAGTCTTTGGCTTCTCCATGCAGGTATAACACGTATGGGCTCCTTTTTAGACTCTTTTTCTTCCTTGATATCTGATGTGCATTCAGTTGTCAAAAAGAGGGCAATAAAATCTTCATTTCCATGGCAGTATTTACCCAACATAGTCCAACGTGTTTCAGCTATCTAAAATTTAAAAAAAATCATATCTTGTAAGTAGCTTTTATTTTGAAAGGTTAGGGGAAATTCTCACTTTTTTTGGTGTCTTTGCAGTTGTGCCTTGGAATTCTTTATCTTCTTGATATCTGCAAGAGAAGTATCTTTTCTTCCTTTATACTTCCTCAACTCTTTACCTTTATTTAAAACCCACTGTTCAATGACAATTGAAATAAATTTGAATTTCTCTGCATCCACCCAATTCACCGACTTAAGCCAAGTCAGTGCAAATTCTGCCAAAATTGCCGATACTACTTGATTCCAGACTGATCCTGAAAATTATTTGCATGACCATTCAAAAGTAAGTCTTGTGATTCCTTTTTCTAGTAAATCCCACTCAAGATTTTTCTTCAATGTCATCAGAACAGGAGGGCCACCAGGAATGTTCAATAAATCACTCGTAGGCTGAAAATAAGACAAACAAATTTTTGCTCCAATGTGAGCAGCTGTAGTTCTAGCTAAATAGTCTTTATCAGCAGCAGTTTTTGGCTGATGAATTGAGAAAACCTTTTCAATTGCCTTTCAAAGTAAATTCTTTTTTTTCTGAGTCCAATTAAGCCAATTTTTAACCTCCTCTTCAGTTAGGCTTTTTGGATAGTGATTCAGTTGTGTCAGGCCACCCAGGCACACTCTTAAGAAGTGATGAATTTTTCGGCTGATTGTTTCAGAACTTCTGGGTTCATTTCTTGCTTTTGAGATGGATTTTAAGACTTTTTCTTGACAACCCTCTGCTGCTCTTCTCTCAGCCGCTTTTTTTTTGCTCCTTAATATTATTTTGTAGCTTTGGATCAAAAGTGCCTACAAAACAGGGAAAAAAATTAAATAGGTCATTAAAAGTACATTTGCATTTATCAAAATAATTTTAAGTACTCAACTTGTAATTTCAGTTTCATCTGGTTTTTTTTCAGTATTCTTGGGTAGTAAATCATTCAGTAACCCGACAACAAATTCAGAATTCTTAGCAGCCCCATTTTGATTTGTCTGTTCCTCTTGATTTTGATGTGGAGTATTTTTCTGCCTTTGGTTGTTAGGTGTAAATGTAGAAGGACCAGAGTGAGGGTTAATGTTACCATCATTATGTTCTGGAATTGGAGTCTCGTATTCCACATCCATATCCATAGTTCCATTATCAATAATAGAATTTAACAATTGACCTATTTTTTGTGAAATGGAAGTCAAATTAGAAATATAAAATTATTAACTTGGCAGAATGATTTAGAAGATAACAATGTCTTACTCATATCAAGATCTTTGTCCATATTTTAATATTTTACAATAATTTGCTTAAAATTGTTGTTAATTAATCAGAGAAAAATTTATAAAGAGTTTTGGAATTGGGCTTTAAAATTTCCTTCCTAAACTGAAATGAGTATTATTTATACTTCCAACCTTACTTATTACTTTTTCTAAATCTTTTTATCTGTGTCAAATTCCTACCAAATTTATGTTTGATATCTCATAATGCTGAGTGATATTTGGAATTATGCAACTATTTTTTATATCACCTTTTTAAGGCATTTCTCAATCAAAAAAATTATTATTCTCCCATTCTCCACCCGAAATTGTGCCATTCATCACTTTTCTTGCATTACCACTCCTTTCAAATTCCAAAGATAAAAATTAACTCAAACTGCTCCTATTAAGAATAATTAGTTTTGTCTTACAATGGACCTCAACCCAACAGCCGTGATAATCTTTTCTTTCATACCAAAAGTTCCTCACTGATGTTTCAGGATAGCTGCATGTCCTATTATCAACTTTTCACTTACAACAATAGCAGCAGCCTTAGAATCCCTGAGTACTCTGCTATTTAGAAGAGTATGACTCTCATAAGGATTCTTGTGTGTTTTTCTAGGCAGGATTTCTTCGAAAGGACTAACAATTGCACAAACCTCTCCCTTTTCCTCTTTTGATGTGAATAACATATCAATCTGACCAAAACTCCAATCATCACAATATTTTAATTTGATTGTTGAGTTACCTTCATGCTTAGATTTCATCATAAATTGTTTTCCTTTTAACACAAAGCTTCTGAGTACTTGTACCACTCTTTCAACTTTGACCTCTGATAATGACAACTGCCGTATTAAACTATCTTTTCCAATTTGTGCTTTTGCCCATTTTTGAAAAATTGCTTCATCCAGCGTAATACACTCTTTCACACTATCCAAATCTTTCAGAATTTTCTCATCTTTTTTTAGCTCCATGTTTGCTTCTTTTTCATACTGAATTAGAACTTTCCTGACATGCCAATACTTGAGAATTGTTTTTGGTATCTCATCTTACATAAAAATAGAATTTTAATAATTGTTAAATATTTAATGAAAAAATTTATTTTGCCATTCAAGAATGATGATTCTTTGAAATACTTGAAAGTTTACCATTTATTCTTTCAGCGGCCCATGTGACAGTATAAGCAGGTGGCCCAAATCTTTTATCACATCAGGGAAATTCTGAGTTAGATGGAGGTTTGGCTTTATCCTTTGATGTTTCCATCCACCCTGAAGACGTTGATGGTATTCAAAAAAAAGGTTTTCTAAATCTTTCACCTCATCTTTTGATATTTTCTTCAGGGTTAGAAAGTTTATAATCAAAATAAAAGTTGTCAATGATTTTAGTAGTATTGATTCTCTGGACCGTAATTCTAAGCCTGTTGAGCATCCCTGTGATGAACTTTTCTGAAACCAAAGTGGTATCAAAGCAAGTGGATAGTAGACAGTATACAGTACATGCCACTCAGCTGCCTTTAGTGAACCTCCAGTTTTTGATCACAATTTTTTTGGTACTAGTGTAAACCAAGAAGGAGTTATTGTCTGCTGAATAACCTTCCTAACCACTAGCAATTCATCTCCCGTAAATCTAGGGTCTAAAAAGTCTTCAGAACCTTCTACTTCTTTACTCAAAGCATTTTCATTTCCCTTAGCTATCACATGCAACCCCTTAGAAGAGCCTTCACTAGCTATTTTTGATGATTTGCCTTTAGTTCCACTCCACAAATTATAACTTGAACTAGCTGGGATATCACTTGAGTGATCAAAAAAGATGCTTGAAGAGTTTGACTGAGATTGGGATCTGAGGAAATAACTATTGGTTTTTTGATGCTTCCTTACATTAACACCCTTTTAACTTGCTATCATTTTACGATTTAACTCATTTATAGGTTGCATACTACCACTCCTGGATGAAAATAAATCCAGCTTATTTTCTTGATGGGATTCATACTGCCGCTTTCAAGAACTTCTTACATCTTTCTATGGATAAACTGAATCATCCAAATCTTTTATATTCCAATTCTCTGATTTCTTCAACTTCTTTTCAAGGTTGATTGCTGCATCTTCAATTTGTAAAAACATCCTGCTGTGATCCTTATGATTACCCAGAATATGACAATGCATCATATCCAAAGCACAATATTCTATTGTTCTCCAGTATCTCAATTCATTCAAAGCACTCCAGTGGACACCATTCTCTAAAACAATTTTTTCTTGTTCCCAATGTGTTGTTGCATTTTTCCATTCTTTCCCATGTTTCATGTGTTCTTCATGGGTCCGAAAATGAAATTTATTCACATCGTACTCATCATTTTCATTAATTGATAATAAACGGAATGAACAAAATTGTGTTTCTGAAGGGCCAGAAAAGCCTGCTACTTTCCAAAGTGCTGTAATATCTACAATTAATGCTAAGATTGCAGCTTGGATTTTTTCACCTTCTGGATGAGGATTTGTGAAGCTGACCTATATGCCTTCCCAAATTACTTTGAATTAATCAACTAAAGGCTTCAAAAGATGGTAAAATTGTTCAGTTGTAGGCTTATTTGGACCTGGTATTATTGAGAATAGAAATAAATTTTCTTTGCAATATCGTTCAGATGGTGGTAAGCTCATACAAATAAGTATAATCAACCCAACAGATTTCTAATGACTTCCAATCCAATTATCTCTAGGCCGGAACCAGTCTACGTATAAGCTGAACACCAAATTTCCAGGAGTCAAAGCAAAAGAAGAATAGCAATCCTCTGAAGCATTTGAATCTTCAGGAAAATTTTTCCAAATCTCCCCTTCCTAGATTTCATCCATTACATTAAAATCTGATCTTCTAAAAGATTTGCACTTTTGAGTCACTTCATCAAAATCCTTCTGCTTCAGTTTCATCAAAATCCAATCAACAAACACATTATATAGAAATATTATTTTTGGCTTGCAAATGATTTTTTTTCTTTGTAAGATTTAGTGTAAAGATCATCATTACACTGCGGAGAATTATCTTTTTCTGGTAACTGTTTCACATAAATTTTTGATGATGACATGAATACTTGAGTGCATGTTTTAATAGTAGGATGATCATCTGTATAAAATTCATAAAGTGAAAAACATTTAGCACAGCATTTCCTGGTGACAAGTGTCGGGTTGATTTTAAGAGGACGAAATACCGTTTCAAGTGACTGGGGAATTTTTTTAGCAATTCCATCAACGTTTAATGAGCAATCATCACCAAGAATTTTAAAAAATTTTATTTGGTTTTTTAGGAAAGTTTCACATCCTCTTAAGCTGAGTTTATTTGATTAATAAAGATCCGCTGCCTGTAACAATACTGATTGACTATACTTCTCCTCAGCTACCATGCTATACTGGCCAAGAATATTGCTGGTTAACGTTGGAGTTAAAGAATTTAGTAACTAACACCACACAATATGGGGGGCGGACTTGCTAGCAAGTCCGCAACCTTGGACCCAAACTCACCATAGATTGAACACACATTGAGCTATTGATAAAGGAGCCATACAATCAGGAATGAACACCACTCAGAAGAACAGTTTTAGGTGGGTGTTCAAGTAGAGTTCAGTATGGGTTCAGTATGAGTTCAGTCTGAGTTCCATCTGAGTTCCATCTGAGTTCAGGTTGAGGACTTGCTAGCAAGTCCACCCCCTATATTGCGTAGTGTAAAAAATAAATGTTTTAAATTTTATTCTCTAAACATTCTCTCCACATGTAACATTTTTCAATTTTAAAAAATGAAAATACCTGAGATGAACTGCCAGAATTTCCCTCCAACATAGAATCTTTAATACAGTTGGTATTAATTTTCTTTGCACATTTGGTTTGATGATTCTTGTAAGACTTTTCAGTTTTACATATAACTCCCATTTGGTAGTTTCCAAGTGGCGTTAGATGAACCTTAAATGCACAACCTAATGTTGTACATTCACCAATTTTTGGCTGAAATGGCATTGATGAGGGATATTCAGAATCCAAATATGAATTTTAAGTTTGGTAGGGCGATTTCAAAAACCAATGTTGAAACTAATTTGTTTGTCCTAGATTTTATAAATAATTATATTTTGCATTTGCACACTTGCTAATATGAATACAAGTTTTACGCAAAAAATTAAAGTAAGTTATCCAATTTATTCCCATGTTTGAATGTACTTTTATCAAGAGATTAATCAAAAAATAAATTTTCACCTCTAAGCTCTAGAAAGGATTCATCTATCTCTACCATTAAAACAAAACTATTTAATATCTGGTGTTATTAATCTTAATTTATAATGGTTAGATAATTTTATTTATTATAATAATTTATTGAATTATTATTTATAGAAATATTAATATCTTAAAATGGTACCAGAATCATACATTTTTAGTTTTGCACAGGCTTCAATGAATAATCAATCCATCACATAATAATGATCATCACAGAAAAAATCATTTAAAGGATGTATATTCCTTTTGTAATAGAGCATTGAAATTAATAATATAAGAAAAATAAAAAAAATCTTTTTTGTTCCTTATTGATTGTATATATTTTATTCCTTTACCCATTTTACTCTTATCTCCTTTTTTTCAAATATATTCAATTTTTCTTGCATCTCACCTGCAAAAATATATTGATGAAATTGCTGGGAGGAAGCAGCTGATATGAGTTAACCCATGTTTTTTGAGTTGGTACTTGTGATTAAATTTTTTTCAACCTCTAAACCAACTGTACATTAATGTATTTTGAAACTCATTATAATCATTACATTATTGATTAAATTATATAAAATAGTTCTATTATGAGATATTACTTACATTCATTGATAATTACTTTTTTTTATTTTATGAGTTTTCCTTCCAATTCTCGGGTGGGAACTCTATTTTACAGCTGAAAAATAAAGTACACCTCATTGATTTGGGGTATCATGTGAGGTGACTAACTTTATGTTTTTTATGTCTGTGGGAATAAAAAATTGAACAAGCGCTACATAAATGACTTTATTTACTTTGCCATTACTAAAAAAATGGTCTTCTAATTCTACAACAGAGATATAATTTTCATCATAGGAACTAGTTCCATCCAGACCTAGAATTAGCATATATGAGAATTTACCCTCTAGATATCCTTTAAATTTTTTCTGAATATTATTTCTTAAGCACTATTTTATGGGTGAATGATAAAATTCACCTCTTGAATTAGGTTTGACAATTGAAATTAATAGTCTGATGTTTTTCTGGCTCATTCAGAAGCATTAATTCAGAAATATTCCCATAAACATCTTTCAATTACTTACCTTTTGCAAAGATAAAGGCCTTGTCTGTTAAAAAAAATTCATGTAAAAAATGTCAACTAACTCTTTTCAAGTATATGTTTTGTACATGCATATTTGATATCTTTTTATCATCTGGTTGTTCAATTGCTATTTTACTTATGAGTGAAATTTTTTAGACAAAGAATAGTATTCATTTATGAAAAATGTCATTTTGTAAATTATATTTACATAATGTTGTTTTTTTTATACTTCCCTTTCAGGGAATGCTCATCACTGCTACATATTAAAATGATTTCTATTTTTTTAGTACACTCCTTTGATAACCATGCTTTCCTCTGATTAATGAGTACTCATCTCATGTAATACACTCGGTTTTTTAATTGATATTCCTTTTGATTTATTGTTTTTATTGCTTATTCCTGAGTTTATATTCATTTTTTTAGCAACCTCTTTGTAATATCCTCATGTCACTGTTGGAGCTATCATATAATACAGATAATTTCAGCTCTTAGACTCCCCTCCATACTGTAGCATTTATTATACATAATTCTTTAAAAATTATGCCTGATTATTGGTCTTACTTTCCTGTTTGAAAACCTCCCAGAAGCTATCATCTAATAATAAAATATTTTCCAAAATTCTTCCTCCTTCTAATTCTCCTTTTTTTCGCTTCATCCATAGTTTTTGTAGAACTTTTATGCAAATATGTCCTATTTCAACATCTTGGAACCTCTTTCCTACAAATCACCAGATTTTTAAATGCTCATTAATTACACATGAATCTATTACATCCCCTGTACAGATTTGTTTAGCTTCAGGATCTAGTGTTGTGACAGACACAATTCCTCATTCATATTATGAAGCATTTCTCAATGATCTTGAATCATCAAACTTTAAAGGTTGTAATTTTGCTTGGAATCTGGAATGGCACTCTCACTGGAATCAGTGCTTTGCTCAACTTATTATCAAACATTGGGACAATGCTTTCCAAATGATGGCTTTTTCTTCATACCCTATTGATCCAAACACAATTTCATTTTCTAATCAAATGGGTGTCCTCCATCAATTTTTCCTTGGACAACACAATATGCTTAGACTTGGACACTTTTCTCCAGACCATTTGGAGAAAAAAAAACTCAAAAGTCTTGGTCGAGGATATGTAAAAAAGTCAGTCTAACATCTTTCATATTTTTTAGAGTTCTTTGCTGATAATCTCTTGAAGCTCTCTGTTCATCATACAAACTTTCTCAAGACCCTTCCTATATGTTCAACAGCAAAAGATTTGTTTACTAATGTCAAATGCTGCTTTGACTCAGAAATCAATGAAGATGGTTCAATAAGTAAAGTATTGCTATCATGGAGATCAGATGAATTTTTAATGCTAGCAAAAAATATCAATCTTAAGTTCCATGAAATGATTCAAAAGTCAAAAACATCATCATTGCCACTAAAAGATCTTGTTTCAATTAAAAGGATACATTCTGTATCATTACCACCTTCTAGGATTCGACAAGAATCAGTAATTATGTGTTTTAAAGGTTTTAGTAGTTGTAATTTATTTTTCTAAGTATTTTGGGTGTTTTTGGAGGTTTTTGGTGGTTTTCTGGCTTCAGGGTGGTCCTGCAGCCTCAGGTAGGCCTCTCAACTTCAGGCGGACTGCCCACCTTGGTGCTAGAAGGCTGGGAAGTGTTTCTAGATGGTTTTCATGCAATTTGGTGCTAAGAAATGCCGAATTCGTTGGTGTGCATGGGCTCTTAGATAGTGGTCTGTGTGTATATAGTGAATATAACAGTTTGGGGAAACCTTAATTTTCATACAACCATCCGGAGGTGATATCCTTGTTCCTCACTCAGTTTTCAGTGTTTTCTGGCCACAATTGGCTGTGTTTGTTGAAAGGTTAGTTCTTCATTTAACTCAACTTTGGAAACTGTTTTCTATGTTGTGGTCTTGCAAGCTAAATCAAGTATTATTGCTGTCTCTGGTGTGGATTTGGAACCTACATCAAGTATCATTGCTTTCTCTGGTGTGGAAATTGGTCTACATTTCAGTTATTTGGTTTGGTAGTCTGTCTGGGGACTACTTTCTTGGCTCATCAAGCATTCAATTGTGTTGAAAAAGGGGCTTTAGCAAACAGGAACCAACTTAATTTAGCAAGTAAATCTCACTCTATTTTTCTAAAGGGACAGGGGATTTTATCTCTGGTTTTTCTCCAACTCCCTTGGTGAAGGCCTATAGCTAGTACTATAGGATTGTCTACATTTCTGGGGCCCAACGTAGGGTAGGACCTGCTAGTTCTTTTGAATCTCTTTTGTCCTTGGTTGGTCTTTTTTGGTGATTTTGGTTTGGAAGAATGGCTTCTGGTTCATCTATTCCTGTGGTGACTGTCAGTAGAGGGGAAGGTCCTCATGCTGTGATGGTTAGGGAGTGTGTTAGGATTAAAACTTGGGATGGTACCAAGTTTAATGGTTAAGATGTGAAGTGGTTTCTGGAGAAATATTAAACTGCTGCTGGTGTGAATGGTGCTTCTTAACTGGACATGGTGAAGCAGATCATTTTCTTCATTGATGATAGGGCAGTGGAGAAGGAGGTTGTGGCCATGTCTGGCTACAAGAAGAGGGATTGGAAGTTTCTGTGCAGGGAGATGGTGGATAGATGGGGTGTGAGGCTCACTATGGTGGGTTTGAAAAAGGTTGTCAGTGAATGGCAGTCTTATTTTGTTGTTGGTAAATTACTCAGTTACAGGAAGTTTCTGCTGCAATTTGATCCTGTGGTAGAATATTTGGTGGAATTGGAGGAGCTGGCACATGAAAATGCTGCCAAAGATGTTTTTTGGTCTGCCCTGGCTAGAGATGTCAGGATGGATGTGTTGAAGGAGTTTTCAAGGAATGACTTGATGAAGAATCTTTCTAATTGGGACCTGAAGTTGCCTGCCTTGGACAAGGTGAAGGAGGCTGTGGAGGCTCATTTGAAGTTGTTGGCTGTGGACACCTATCAAGAGGGATGTGCCATGTATGTCAGCAAAGTCAGTGAGGCTTTGGCTGAAGAGGAGAGTAGGGTGAAGAAGGAAGAGAAGAATATGGTGGAGGTTCCCAAGCAGGAGAGGGACCCAGTAGTGGAACAGTTGGCTGATCTGACAAAACAGCTACATATTTTTGTTCAGGAGGCTAAGAAGGTCAATAGGACTCCTTCCCAGCCTAGAGATTTTGACAGGAGGGCTGGTAGGAGTGATCCTTGGGTCTGTTCTTATTGCAGCAGGAGTGGGCACAAGTCCAATGAATGTTTGGCTCTGAACAGAGATGTGTCAGAAGGAAAGGTGGAGTTTGATGGAAGGGTGTTCAAATTCCCTGATGGTTCATTTGTGAAGCCCAGTGAGGGGAAGGCTCCTGTTGATTTGGTCAGGAGAAGAAATGGTCTCAATAAGAGGAGGCCAAGGTTTGAGGAGATCCCTGATCAGGGGAAGTCTTCCGCTAAGGCAGATGACTATTTCAAGGGAAAAGGGAAGGAGGTTAATAAAGTCTCTTTTTCTACTTCCTTTGGTGGGTTGAGGTTGTATTCTTGTGGAGGACAGTCAAGTGGTGAATGCTTGGCTGGTTACTATGATGTTGAAGCTGGAAAGGTGGGAAGGCCTAAGGGCAGTTCTCAGGCCCAACCAAAGCCTAAGGCTTCAAAGGTGGATCCTAAGCTGAGGGCAGCTAGGAGGAAGTACAGCAAAGTGGAGCTGTGCAAGATGCAGAAGGGGATTGCTGATATGGGCCCCCCCAGTTTTGGTACATTCGACATGAATGGTGAGCCAATGCCAATGGATGTTGATTCTGACTCAGAGGAGGATGTCCCTTTGTCTTCATTTCCAAAGCTTGCAGGAGTTAGAGGTGTTGGTGAGGGATCTGGTTTGACTCTTGTTGATGGAAAATTTGTTGTTGGTTCTAGTCTTCAGGAGATTTCTAGGACCAAGGTAGTGAAGCCAAGGGCTCACTTTGAGAGGCCATAAGTTTCTGGCCAATCTAATGTTATGGACTCGATTCTGGAAAGAATGAATCAGGGTCAGGTTTCCCTTTCTTATGGGGAATTGTACGCTATCAGTCCTGAGTTTGCAGATAGATAAAAAAAATTGTTTACCAGGAGAAGGGTTTCCTTCTGGGGAGGTGCAATACATTTGTGATTCTGCTGAGAAGTTTAATGAGGGGTTGGAAACTCATTTTTCTGCTCCTCTGGGTTATATCAATGTCCCCTGAATGGGAGGGAGGCTAGGGCATTGGTGGATTCAGGTTCTCTGATTAACCTGATTTCTTTGTTTGAGGCTACTCATCTGGGTCTCCCCATCAAGACAGGAGTTGGTGGGAATTTAAGAGAGATTTGTGGCCATGTCACTGAGTTGATTGGGACAGCCAAATTTTTAAATCTGGATGTTGGTGGAGCCCCTGGAAAGGTTCATTTTTACATTGCCAAAGGCACTGTAAAAGCTGTTTTGGGTAAACCATTCTTGATGAATTTTCAAGCAAGAATTGGTTACCAGTTTGATGTGGGAATCAGTTTGGATTTTACTGGTGAAGATGAAAGGAGACTTCAAATGAGGTTATCATTTCCTGGAGAGGATGGTTGGGAGAACAGGCCTGGTTTTTATTCAGTGTGCCAGTGCATGGATTGTTGTTGGAGAAGAAAAGAAGTGGGTGCTGCCTTGGGTTTTTTGGAGTGTTGCTAAGGCTCTAGAGGGAGTATGTCTTTTTTAGAGTGAATTTGGCTGATCACCCAAGTGCTACAACCTCTCCCCAAGATGAGGAAATCCCAGGTTGTAGTAGGTCAGCTCCCTTGGAGATATACCAAGAGGATTTTCAACTTTCTCTTTTTAATGTTTCACTTCTCTGCAAGTATTCTTCATTTTTTTTATCAAGTATCTGTTCTTTCTCAATATTTTCAATTATTTTTAATTCAAGTTCAAAAATGAAGATTGGTTATATATCTTTATTGAAAGATATGCGTAAAAGTTTTGGAGCGGTGAGATTGGGGTCTAAAAGTAAGTCCTCCCAATTTTTCACTGCTAGGGTTTCTTCTACGCCTTTCAAAAACATTAACTTGACCACATATGTGAACCTTGGGGAAACCCCTGGTTATTTTTGTAGGATGGAAGAAAACTCAAGAAAAGAAGATAAAAATTTCAAGATAACTGATTAAAAGCAAGAAAAAAATCTGAAGATAATTAAAAAAGACAAAAAGAATTGTTTTTGTAAAGATCATCAAGATCAATTCTTGTGCCTCCAGCATGAGTTTGAACTGCACAAATTTTTGAAGAAAGAAAGTCATCAAGATCAATTTTTAGGCCTCCAGCATGAGGTTAAACTGCACAAATTTTTGAAGAAAGAAGATCATAAAGATCAATTTTTGGGCCTCCAACATGAGGTTAAACTGCACAAAGTTTTGAAGAAAGATGATCGTCAAGATCAATTTTTAAGCCTCTGGCATGAGGATAAACTGCATAATTTTAAAAGATGTGATTCAGAAGATGAATCTAGATTTGAAGATTTGGAAGATGGAAGTGAGAATTAAGATGTGGAATTGCCGAAAATTTGTGGAGTGGTAAGATTGGGGTCTAAAAGTAAGTCCTCCCAATTGTGCACCGCTAGTTTTTCTTCTACACCTTTCAAAAACATTACCTGGGCCACATATGTGAGCAATGGGGAAACCCTTGGTTTTTGTTCCAAGTCTGGTGGTGAAGACGTCCTGAAGATCCCTCAATTTTACGGTGTATCCACAAAATATAAGAAGGTAGCGCAGAAGATTAGGCCTGTAAATGAGCCTATGCCTGTGAGTTTTAATCCTCCAATGAAGAGGCCTTTGTTATCAAGAGATCCATACTGTACTCCGCTGGTTAAGAATCCTCCTGATTTTGTGGAAACGGATCAGGTGATTGTGGAAAGGTTGAAAGTTTTTAATTTTGGTCCTGATGGGTGGTTGTCTGATGAGGAAAAGAAGTTGTTGTTTCACATTATTGTGCTCAGAGAGAAAGCAGTGGCATTTGTTGAAAAGGAAAGGGGTAAGTTGAAACACTCTTATGAGGAACCTTACTTTATTCCTGTGGTTTGTCATGAACCTTGGAAAATAAAACCTATTCCAATCCCAGCTGCAATTAGAGATAATTTTGTGGAGATTGTAGGGAAAGAGTCAGGACAGGATTGTATCAACAATCAACTTATAGTTACTTGATTCCGGTTTTCTGTGTTAAGAAACAGAATGGGAAGTTGAAGGTGGTGCATGATCTTAGGGCCTTGAATAGAGTCACTAACAAGGATGCGGGGATGCCGCCAAGTGCAGAGGACTTTGTGGAAGCTTTTGCTGGAAGGGTATGTTATGGTTTGGGAGATATTATGGGCGGTTATGATGAAAGGGAACTTCATACTGATTCACCACCACTCACAAAGTTTGAGACTCCTCTGGAAGGATTTCAGCTCATTAGGTAGCGTCAAGGAGCAACTAATTCAGTAGCAGTATATCAAGCTCAAATGTCTTGGATTTTACAGGATGAGGTTCCGACTCATGCTGGTATTTTTATTGATGACAGTTGAATTAAAGGACCCTCCACACTTCATGGGAATGAAGTGCTGAAGGAGAATCCAGGAATAAGGAGATATGTTTGGGAATATGCAATTACTCTAGAGAGAGTATTGTTTAGGATTGAAAAGGCTTCTTTGACCATTTCTGGGTCAAAGTTTTGTTGTTGTGTTCCTCTTCTGGAAATTCTGGGTCATGTCGTATGTAAGGAGGGAAGGATTATGGCAAAGAAGAAAGTTAATAAAATTCAGTCATGACCAAGGCCCAAAAATACTACTGAAGTTAGGGGATTTTTGGGAGTTTGTGTGTATGCCAGGATTTTTATTAAAGATTTTTCTTTGTTGGCTTTTGTCAGTATAGTCTAGTATATAAGTATGATATAATAGTGTTATTTTATGGTCCTACTACTTATTAATAAATGATTTAGTGATTAAACCTCAGGGAAAGACTAATAAAATAGTTATACTCAAATAAAACTCACAATACTTGGATTTAAATGCGTGCTAGTGGTGGAAAATAGAAGAATAAAATATAGTTATAGCTTTTATAAAGATAATATCAATTTATAAGAGCTTTATAATATATTTCTGAATACTAATAATTGTATTGTAGTGTTTGTTTGAAGTGTAGTAATTGAATGATGATAATAAACCGTCAAAATCCCTCCTTACTTATACCCAAATCCACTGGAGTGCACAGACCTTCAATCCAGATGATGTCACTGCTATCCCCGGCAATTACAGCACTGTGAGGGCCCATCACCTCCCCATGGCGTCCACTTCAAGCAGTTTCAACACCCAGACCTCCAGTAAGGACCCTCCATCACTATTAATAATAACACAGAGTCATACCATAAATAGAAAACCCAGATAAAAGCGGATACCATAAAGAAACTGTCAGCCTAAATATCCTTAGGACTGAGTATTTCTTATGCTTAAAATAAGATAACCTTAACTAGATTAAGCTTATATCTTAAAAATAAGGTTAAAATAATAATATATATTATTTTATTATATATATATATAATTATTATTCTATTATATAATTTATAATAGTTTAAATAGCTTATCCATGGCCTAATAATACTTATTAAGGTGTTAATGGAGTCATAATATACTTATCTTAAGTGATATGAAGTAATTATTGACATACATAAGCTTATATGTATACATAAATCTCATATTCAGTGAAATATGCAGTATATTATGTATATTTAGGTATATAAGTGGGTTTTAGCCCCTTAATAGCCTATAACCTTTGTTTTTCTGCTTATTTTAGGTCATATGGACGAAATCAGTGGACTCATAACGCCTACAGAAGCATAGACACCTATATCAGGCGCATACACCCAGTTTGGACAACTAAAATTACTTCCTTGGATGGTTATTCACGGATTTATGGGTTGGAAAGATGTTTTTGGGTTAATGTGGATGCTTGGGGATGTTATTGGGGGCTTGGACATTTTATTTGTTTCCTTTATATACTTTTAGTTTCATTTAATCTCTTTTTGATCATTTATTTTACCTGTTTCTTTATGGTATCCGCTTTTATCTGGGTTTTCTATTTATGGTATGACTCTGTGTTATTATTAATAGTGATGGAGGGTCCTTACTGAAGGTCAGGGTGTTGAAACTGCTTGAAGTGGACGCCATGGGGAGGTGATGGGCCCTCACAGTGCTGTAATTGCCGGGGATAGCAGTGACATCATCTGGATTGAAGGTCTGTGCACTCCAGTGGATTTGGGTATAAGTAAGGAGGGATTTTGACGGTTTATTATCATCATTCAATTACTACACTTCAAAAAAACACTAAAATACAATAATTAGCATTCAGAAATATATTATTAAGCCCTTATAAATTGATATTATCTTTATAAAAGCTATAACTATATTTTATTCTTCTATTTTCCACCACTAGCACGCATTTAAATCCAAGTATTGTGAGTTTTATTTGAGTATAACTATTCTATTAGTCTTCCCCTGAGGTTTAAACACTAAATCATTTATTAATAAGTAGTAGGACCATAAAATAACACTATTATATCATACTTATATACTAGACTGTACTGACAATTGGGGGTCTTTCCTTATATTTTACTTATTATTTAGTATAAGCCTTGGGACATGATTTTTACCTTAGTACAACTCAAAATTTAACCAAATATTTGGGTCTGCTGCATATTAGTGGGTCATCATAACTCATTGATTGCGGAAAAGAATCCTTATAATAATTGTACTAATTTTTTATCATAAAAATTAGATATTTACAGTAGTAACTGTACCCAATATAAACCCAATTTCACTTGGTATTTGGACACCAATATAACACCCAATTAAATTGGTATTTTGCTAAAGCTTGGTAAGCTAATTATTCACCCTTATAGAGGTCTAGTTAAACTTATTATTATATTTTTAACAGATTTTTTGGAATTTTTCTTATATTTTATTTAAATAAATAAAGATATAAATTCAGGGTAAGCTCCATTGCTTTTTTATTAGTAATATAATTGCTAATATTATTTGTCTACTAATTCCACAGAGTTTTTTCTTTTGTAGACGTAAAATATTGTTATTCTGAACAATATGAGTGCTCCCCAGGATAGTGTAAGTGAACAGCCTGCTTATAATACCAGGTCTAAAGCTAACAAAAACTTTCCAGGACATCACCATGGAGGGACAACAGTACCCCCAGCCAGAAAGCATGAGTATAGAAGAAAAGGATGCCCTCTTAAAAAAGATAACTATCAAAAAGACGTCTCCTCCTCTTCAGGATCAACTGTCTCACCTGGCCAAACAGGTTCTGAAGTTGGAGGAATCAAAATCTCTCATGTTCAAAGAAGTAGAGCAGTTGCAAAACGATTGCAAGGTAGGATTTCAGCAGATGAATCAGGCAATGGCAGAATTAAAGGGAGGCCAGCCCAGTCAATCAAATCAGCAACCCCCTACCCAAGGAGGGTCCACTCACTCCCAGGAGAAAATCCTGGTAGACAAATGGAAATGGGACTGGTTTCACCAACAGTGGACAAGCCACAGTTGCAACAGGGATCCGCCCCCTCATCTGAGTTCCTCAGCTCACCCTTACAAGGGAAAAAAGCGCCAAAAATCAGGACTGGCAACCATCCCTTGGTAAGTAACTTACCCTCTCAGATTAGACATAATACTGATAATTACAATATAGGTAATTCTATTGATGTCAAATCTGTACAACAAATAGAGGAGGATTTAAGAAATTTAGGTTTTAGAGTAGATACACCTGACTTGTCTTTTGTCCATAATAACAGTACTATATACAATGATAATACAGTTAATCCTCAGTTGCAACCACCTACTAGTGAGATGAGAAGTTCACAGGAGAGTGAGAGAATTGAAAAGGAGGACATGGAATATTTTAACAATAATCCAACTGTCCATAGAATTGTTTCAGCATTGTGGAATAGAATGACTGATTGTGAGGAACAGACAGTTAAGCTCACTAGTGATACAATTTCATCCTTAACATTGAACATTTCTCAATTAGCAACACGTAATAAAGAATTAGAGAAAGAACATTTGTCTCTAACTCTTAAATATGATTCATTGAGTAATAAATATAATGACCTTTCAAACAAATTTTGTGAGTTAGAAAAATTATATGAAACACATTTATTAAAAATTGAATCAAGAACAAAGTTATCTTTTGCACAGACAAATCAAAGTGTCTCTGAGCTGCTACAAAGATTAACTAAAGTTGAGATTGAAACTGCCAATCTACTGATGAACCAGGATAATAATAAGTATAATCAATATAATAATAATCCTTTCATTGGCAAAAGTGAATCTCATTCCTTCCCTGTACCACCACAATTAAAACCATCTGGTGGTAGTGTCAAATCTGAAAATGTAAGTCACAAATCCGTGCAGGAAGAAATACAAGACCATTTATCAAAAGTGAATGAGTTGTTGAATTTACCTAAGATTAGTGAGATAAAATCCAATCAGAAGAACTGGCCTAAAATAGATCAGTACCCAACTTATGATGGGGAAGCCAGCTCTGATTGGCAACATTTTATTCAAAGAATTGACAACTTGAAATTCTCATATAAGTTACCAGATGAAGAGATAACATCAAAATTAATTTCTTTATTGAAGGATGTTGCTTTATTATGGTTTGAAGCTGCCTTAAGTTAGGGTAGAGACTACTCTTGGGCTGAATGGAAATAACTTATTGAAAAACAATTTGGAGGTTCTAAATTCAGGCTTACTCAGCAGAGACTGTATGGGAAGACTAGGTATAATCCGTTGAATGGTGACAAACCTATGGTATTTTTAATGAATTTAAACAAAATATTAAAAGCCATTGAGCCTCATATGGATTTTAACTTATGGAAAGATAAGATAATATACAAATTACCTATATCTGTCAGAGACATTGTTGTAGCTAGAACATTAAATGTTACTGAATATTCTGACTTTATTAATATTTGCAATGAAATATTATTAAACCATAAGTATGAATCAAGGTATTCCACTTATAAGCAAAATGTTGAACCTGTAAAAACTCAGAATTCAAAAACACTTCATGAGAAGCAGAAAAAACCTACTGCACCTGTAGTACCTAAAAAGTATGAAACAAATACTTGTTATAAGTGTAACAAACCTTGGGTCAAAGGTCACAAATGTGAGAAAAACATAAATATTGTTGAAAATCAACGTGAATCTGAAACTGAAACTGAAAAAAGTAAAGAATCAAGTGATTATGACAGCAATATATCATATAGTGATGAAAATGAAGTCTGTATGTTGGAAGATGATTTGTCCATCTTTGAAAATCCAATATTAAATATGGACTCAAATGAATCTTTAATGAATTTTGAGGATGCTGAAATCATTAAGGATATACAAGCTGATAACTTTAGAATGACACCTATCACGGTTCCAGCTATCATTTCTGGTGAAAACGTTAATATAGTATTGGACACAGGAGCTCCTGGTTCAGTTGTTTCCACTAATACATTACAGAAAATTGATAGTGAATATAAGTTTAAGCTTGAACCACTTCAGAATAAAAATTGGAGAGGTTTTGGATCGGTACTACACCCCATTGGTAAATACAAAGCTGCTGTTTTCTTTAAACACCAACATGGTTATGTAAGGGTAACTTGTGACTTTGTAGTAATGGATAATACAAATTGTAGTAACTGTTTTATCATTGGAAATGATATTCTGACTAAATTTGGTGTAAAATTAGACCCTGCTAATAACAATTTTACAATTGGCATGAATGGTAAAAGGAAATTTAAAATAAATTCTTTTAACACAGTCTTACACATTGAGTCAGTAACAAATTCCCCGTCTAAAGGAAGAGAATCCAATGAGTTGGAACTTCTGGAAACAGAAATTTCAAAAGCATCATTTGGCACTCAGATAAGTAAAACTGAGAAAGATAATATTTTGGAATTAATTAAAGCTTTTTTAATGGCTTTTGCACATGGTACAAATGAACTTGGCCTTGTAAAAGATCATGAAATGAAAATTAGTTTAACCTGTGATATGGATAATATTCCTGCTAGTCTTAAAAAGAAACCATACCCTGCTTCACCAATGAAGAGGAAAGACATAGAGGATAATATTAAGATTTTGTTAAAAATGAACATTCTTGAGAAGTTTGAAACTACACCAAAATATTGTGTAATATCACCAGTGCTGATTTCTTATGAATAGGATAAAGCAAGACTGTGCAGTGATTATAGAGCATTAAATACATTTACAGTAGATGATATTTATCCCTTGCCAAGGATTGCCTCTATACATGCTACCCTTAAAGGTGCTAAATATATAAGTTGCCTAGATGGAAATAAAGGGTACCATCAAATTCCTGTTGAAAAGAATTCACAGAACTTTTTGTTGATAACAACACACATGGGAATTTATAAGTATTTCAGAATGCCATTTGGACCAAAAAATGCTCCATCAGTATTTCAGAAGTTAATGGATATAACATTCCATAATGAAATGATTGAGGGATGGTTAATGGTATACATTGATGACATCATAGTGTTCTCTAAAACTTTTGATGAACACTTAATCCATTAAAGGAAAGTATTTCAGAAAATGGATGAAATAAAAATGACCCTTGCATTGAAAAAATGTAAATTTGGGTTTAAATCTTTAAAAGTGCTTGGTCATATTGTATCTGGCTTACAAATATGTGTAGACCAAAATAAAGTGGCTGCAATAAAGAATATTGGCATTCCTCAAAATGTGAAGGATGTACAATCTTTTCTTGGAATGTGTGGTTATTATAGACAATATATAAAAAACTACCAATCAATTGCTGCACCACTGACCACACTGATAAAGAAATCAGAAGCTTTCATTTGGAATAATGAAAGACAACAAGCTTTTAATAAGTTGAAAGAATGTTTAATGACAGCTGCTATCTTGGGATTACTAGATTACCAATTGCCTTTTGTATTATATACAGATGCAAGTTTTATTGGACTGGGTGCTGCTTTGCATCAAAAACAACTTATTGAAGGTAAAATGTCAGAAGTAGTAATCTGCTATATTTCACTTACTCTGAGAAGTGGTGAATTGAAATATGGTGCTACTCAACTTGAATGTTTGCCAGTAGTATGGGCTCTTGAAAAGCTACATTATTACCTTGAAGACCAAAAATTTGAGTTAATAACTGACTGTAGTGCAGTTAAGTCACTCTTAAACATGAAAACTCCTAATAGACACATGTTTAGATGGCAATTAGCTGTACAAGAATACAGAGGACGGATGACTATTACACATAGAGCAGGAACCTTGCACTCTAATGTAGATCTGTTATCTAGAGTACCTCTGCCTAATAATGATGATAATCCTGCTTATGTTCCTGAATCAGAGATTATTAACATTTATGGCATTTATATTGTAGATCTTGAGGATGAATTTATGCAATCAATTCTTGATAATTATAATTCAGATCCTGACTTAACTAAATTAACTACAATATTAAATGATCCATCTAATGCTTCAATGAATGTTTTAATAAAAACATTACCAAATAAGTATAAAGAGGCATTAGAGAAAGGAAAATTTTCCATTGAGGATGGTTTTATATATTACAGGAAAAAATTAAGTAATGTAATTGTAATTCCCCCTTCAATGAAGGAGTTAATGTTAAGTATATGTCATGATGATATATTAGCAGGTCATTTTGACTATCATAAAACATTAACCAGAGTAAAAAACACAGCTTGGTGGATCAACATGTCTGAGGATGTTCAGAAATATGTTGAAACATGTGATTCTTGTCAAAAATCTAAAAGATTAACAGGAAAAAGAGCTGGTTTATTACAACAAATTGAGCAACCAAAAGCTCCATGGGAAATCATTAACATGGACTTTGTAACAGGTTTGCCAATAGCAGGGCATAAGAGTTATAACTCCTTCTGGGTAATTGTAGATAGATTTACAAAGATGTGTAAATTTATTCCTACCCACAAAGAGGTTTCTGCAAAGGACTTAGCTTTTTTATGGTGGACACAAATGTTAAATACAGCAGGTTTCCCCAAAGCAATAGTTTCTGACAGAGATCCTAAATTTACTTCTGAGTTCTGGACGTCACTTATGGATGTTTAAGGGTGTCAATTAAAACTTTCTACAGCACACCATCCACAAACTGATGGGCTAGCAGAAAGAATGATACAAACCTTAGAAGATATGATAAGAAGATACTGTGCTTTTGGTCTTAATTTTAAAGACAATGACAAATTCACGCATGATTGGGTAACCCTTATCCCAGGTTTAGAATTTGCATATAATAGTACAGTACATTCTGTCACTGGCAAAAAGCCATTTGAGTTATGGTTGGGTTATGTACCTAATACCCCTGCTAAAACTCTTAATAAGTTACCTAGATTGGATATTCATCCAGGTACTAAATCTTTTCTTCAGATGCAGGAATTATGCAGAAAACATGCTCAAGAATGTATAAATAAGGCTTTTGAGTATGAAAAGAAAAGATGGGATAAAGCCCATAAAGAACAAATGTTCAAAGAGGGTGATGAAGTCCTTATTTCAACGCTACATTTCAATTTAAATGGTAATGTTAAATTGAAGGATCCATTCATTGGACCATTTGTAGTTAAAAAGATGGTTGGTAATAATGCTGTTGAGGTTATTCTATATGCACCTTATGATAGAAAACATCCAGTATTTCCTATTTCTCTTATAAAACCATACCATTCTAATGATACTGCTCTCTCTCCAAGAAGATCAGGAAGGCATAAACAGCAACCTGAAGAAATAGTGGAAAAAGCAGAAATTGAAAAGATACTTAAAAAGAGACACCTTACTAAAGAAAAGGGAGTTGAGTATCTATTAAGATTTAAAAATAAATCAAGTGAATATGACCAGTGGATTCCAGAAAATGAAATCTCTGATCTTAAAAATCTCTTGAAAAAATTTAAATCTAAATAATACTGTTCATTCAGTATATGTATTATAAAAATTATTTTTTTTATTTTATTATTTCATTCCTTAAGATTAATTAAAATGTCTTAACATTTTTTTTATTGTTTTTTTGGGGTGAGGGAGTCTCAGCCTAAATATCCTTAGGACTGAGTATTTCTTATGCTTAAAATAAGATAACCTTAACTAGATTAAGCTTATATCTTAAAAATAAGGTTAAAATAATAATATATATTATTTTATTATATATATATATAATTATTATTCTATTATATAATTTATAATAGTTTAAATAGCTTATCCATGGCCTAATAATACTTATTAAGGTGTTAATGGAGTCATAATATACTTATCTTAAGTGATATGAAGTAATTATTGACATACATAAGCTTATATGTATACATAAATCTCATATTCAGTGAAATATGTAGTATATTATGTATATTTAGGTATATAAGTGGGTTTTAGCCCCTTAATAGCCTATAACCTTTGTTTTTCTGCTTATTTTAGGTCATATGGACGAAATCAGTGGACTCATAACGCCTACAGAAGCATAGACACCTATATCAGGCGCATACACCCAGTTTGGACAACTAAAATTACTTCCTTGGATGGTTATACACGGATTTATGGGTTGGAAAGATGTTTTTGGGTTAATGTGGATGCTTGGGGATGTTATTGGGGGCTTGGACATTTTATTTGTTTCCTTTATATACTTTTAGTTTCATTTAATCTCTTTTTGATCATTTATTTTACCTGTTTCTTTATGGTATCCGCTTTTATCTGGGTTTTCTATTTATGGTATGACTCTGTGTTATTATTAATAGTGATGGAGGGTCCTTACTGAAGGTCAGGGTGTTGAAACTGCTTGAAGTGGACGCCATGGGGAGGTGATGGGCCCTCACAGTGCTGTAATTGCCGGGGATAGCAGTGACATCATCTGGATTGAAGGTCTGTGCACTCCAGTGGATTTGGGTATAAGTAAGGAGGGATTTTGACGGTTTATTATCATCATTCAATTACTAAACTTCAAACAAACACTAAAATACAACTATTAGCATTCAGAAATATATTATTAAGCCCTTATAAATTGATATTATCTTTATAAAAGCTATAACTATATTTTATTCTTCTATTTTCCACCACTAGCACGCATTTAAATCCAAGTATTGTGAGTTTTATTTGAGTATAACTATTCTATTAGTCTTCCCCTGAGGTTTAAACACTAAATCATTTATTAATAAGTAGTAGGACCATAAAATAACACTATTATATCATACTTATATACTAGACTGTACTGACAGAAACAGGTAAAATAAATGATCAAAAAGAGATTTAATGAAACTAAAAGCATATAAAGGAAACAAATAAAATGTCCAAGCCCCCAATAACATCCCCAAGCATCCACATTAACCCAAAAACATCTTTCCAACCCATAAATCCGTGAATAACCATCCAAGGAAGTAATTTTAGTTGTCCAAACTGGGTGTATGCGCCTGATATAGGTGTCTATGCTTCTGTAGGCGTTATGAGTCCACTAATTTCATCCATATGACCTAAAATAAGCAGAAAAACAAAGGTTATAGGCTATTAAGGGGCTAAAACCCACTTATATACCTAAATATACATAATATACTGCATATTTCACTGAATATGAGATTTATGTATACATATAAGCTTATGTATGTCAATAATTACTTCATATCACTTAAGATAAGTATATTATGACTCCATTAACACCTTAATAAGTATTATTAGGCCATGGATAAGCTATTTAAACTATTATAAATTATATAATAGAATAATAATTATATATATATATAATAAAATAATATATATTATTATTTTAACCTTATTTTTAAGATATAAGCTTAATCTAGTTAAGGTTATCTTATTTTAAGCATAAGAAATACTCAGTCCTAAGGATATTTAGGCTGAGACTCCCTCACCCCAAAAAAACAATAAAAAAAATGTTAAGACATTTTAATTAATCTTAAGGAATGAAATAATAAAATAAAAAAAATAATTTTTATAATACATATACTGAATGAACAGTATTATTTAGATTTAAATTTTTTCAAGAGATTTTTAAGATCAGAGATTTCATTTTCTGGAATCCACTGGTCATATTCACTTGATTTATTTTTAAATCTTAATAGATACTCAACTCCCTTTTCTTTAGTAAGGTGTCTCTTTTTAAGTATCTTTTCAATTTCTGCTTTTTCCACTATTTCTTCAGGTTGCTGTTTATGCCTTCCTGATCTTCTTGGAGAGAGAGCAGTATCATTAGAATGGTATGGTTTTATAAGAGAAATAGGAAATACTGGATGTTTTCTATCATAAGGTGCATATAGAATAACCTCAACAGCATTATTACCAACCATCTTTTTAACTACAAATGGTCCAATGAATGGATCCTTCAATTTAACATTACCATTTAAATTGAAATGTAGCGTTGAAATAAGGACTTCATCACCCTCTTTGAACATTTGTTCTTTATGGGCTTTATCCCATCTTTTCTTTTCATACTCAAAAGCCTTATTTATACATTCTTGAGCATGTTTTCTGCATAATTCCTGCATCTGAAGAAAAGATTTAGTACCTGGATGAATATCCAATCTAGGTAACTTATTAAGAGTTTTAGCAGGGGTATTAGGTACATAACCCAACCATAACTCAAATGGCTTTTTGCCAGTGACAGAATGTACTGTACTATTATATGCAAATTCTAAACCTGGGATAAGGGTTACCCAATCATGCGTGAATTTGTCATTGTCTTTAAAATTAAGACCAAAAGCACAGTATCTTCTTATCATATCTTCTAAGGTTTGTATCATTCTTTCTGCTAGCCCATCAGTTTGTGGATGGTGTGCTGTAGAAAGTTTTAATTGACACCCTTAAACATCCATAAGTGACGTCCAGAACTCAGAAGTAAATTTAGGATCTCTGTCAGAAACTATTGCTTTGGGGAAACCTGCTGTATTTAACATTTGTGTCCACCATAAAAAAGCTAAGTCCTTTGCAGAAACCTCTTTGTGGGTAGGAATAAATTTACACATCTTTGTAAATCTATCTACAATTACCCAGAAGGAGTTATAACTCTTATGCCCTGCTATTGGCAAACCTGTTACAAAGTCCATGTTAATGATTTCCCATGGAGCTTTTGGTTGCTCAATTTGTTGTAATAAACCAGCTCTTTTTCCTGTTAATCTTTTAGATTTTTGACAAGAATCACATGTTTCAACATATTTCTGAACATCCTCAGACATGTTGATCCACCAAGCTGTGTTTTTTACTCTGGTTAATGTTTTATGATAGTCAAAATGACCTGCTAATATATCATCATGACATATACTTAACATTAACTCCTTCATTGAAGGGGGAATTACAATTACATTACTTAATTTTTTCCTGTAATATATAAAACCATCCTCAATGGAAAATTTTCCTTTCTCTAATGCCTCTTTATACTTATTTGGTAATGTTTTTATTAAAACATTCATTGAAGCATTAGATGGATCATTTAATATTGTAGTTAATTTAGTTAAGTCAGGATCTGAATTATAATTATCAAGAATTGATTGCATAAATTCATCCTCAAGATCTACAATATAAATGCCATAAATGTTAATAATCTCTGATTCAGGAACATAAGCAGGATTATCATCATTATTAGGCAGAGGTACTCTAGATAACAGATCTACATTAGAGTGCAAGGTTCCTGCTCTATGTGTAATAGTCATCCGTCCTCTGTATTCTTGTACAGCTAATTGCCATCTAAACATGTGTCTATTAGGAGTTTTCATGTTTAAGAGTGACTTAACTGCACTACAGTCAGTTATTAACTCAAATTTTTGGTCTTCAAGGTAATAATGTAGCTTTTCAAGAGCCCATACTACTGGCAAACATTCAAGTTGAGTAGCACCATATTTCAATTCACCACTTCTCAGAGTAAGTGAAATATAGCAGATTACTACTTCTGACATTTTACCTTCAATAAGTTGTTTTTGATGCAAAGCAGCACCCAGTCCAATAAAACTTGCATCTGTATATAATACAAAAGGCAATTGGTAATCTAGTAATCCCAAGATAGCAGCTGTCATTAAACATTCTTTCAACTTATTAAAAGCTTGTTGTCTTTCATTATTCCAAATGAAAGCTTCTGATTTCTTTATCAGTGTGGTCAGTGGTGCAGCAATTGATTGGTAGTTTTTTATATATTGTCTATAATAACCACACATTCCAAGAAAAGATTGTACATCCTTCACATTTTGAGGAATGCCAATATTCTTTATTGCAGCCACTTTATTTTGGTCTACACATATTTGTAAGCCAGATACAATATGACCAAGCACTTTTAAAGATTCAAACCCAAATTTACATTTTTTCAATGCAAGGGTCATTTTTATTTCATCCATTTTCTGAAATACTTTCCTTTAATGGATTAAGTGTTCATCAAAAGTTTTAGAGAACACTATGATGTCATCAATGTATACCATTAACCATCCCTCAATCATTTCATTATGGAATGTTATATCCATTAACTTCTGAAATACTGATGGAGAATTTTTTGGTCCAAATGGCATTCTGACATACTTATAAATTCCCATAGGTGTTGTTATCAACAAAAAGTTATGTGAATTATTTTCAACAGGAATTTGATGGTACCCTTTATTTCCATCTAGGCAACTTATATATTTAGCACCTTTAAGGGTAGCATGTATAGAGGCAATCCTTGGCAAGGGATAAATATCATCTACTGTAAATGTATTTAATGCTCTATAATCACCGCACAGTCTTGCTTTATCCTGTTCATAAGAAATCAGCACTGGAGATATAACACAATATTTTGGTGTAGTTTCAACCTTCTCAAGAATGTTCATTTTTAATAACATCTTAATATTATCCTCTATGTCTTTCCTCTTCATTGGTGAAGCAGGGTATGGTTTCTTTTTAAGACTAGCAGGAATATTATCCATATCACAGGTTAAACTAATTTTCATTTCATGATCTTTTACAAGGCCAAGTTCATTTGTACCATGTGCAAAAGCCATTGGAAAAGCTTTAATTAATTCCAAAATATTATCTTTCTCAGTTTCACTTATCTGAGTGCCAAATGATGCTTTTGAAATTTCTGTTTTCAGAAGTTCCAACTCATTGGATTCTCTTCCTTTAGACGGGGAATTTGTTACTGACTCAATGTGTAAGACTGTGTTAAAAGAATTTATTTTAAGTTTCCTTTTACCATTCATGCCAATTGTAAAATTGTTATTAGCAGGGTCTAATTTTACACCAAATTTAGTCAGAATATCATTTCCAATGATAAAACAGTTACTAAAATTTGTATTATCCATTACTACAAAGTCACAAGTTACCCTTACATAACCATGTTGGTGTTTAAAGAAAACAGCAGCTTTGTATTTACCAATGGGGTGTAGTACCGATCCAAAACCTCTCCAATTTTTATTCTGAAGTGGTTCAAGCTTAAACTTATATTCACTATCAATTTTCTGTAATGTATTAGTGGAAACAACTGAACCAGAAGCTCCTGTGTCCAATACTATATTAACGTTTTCACCAGAAATGATAGCTGGAACCGTGATAGGTGTCATTCTAAAGTTATCAGCTTGTATATCCTTAATGATTTCAGCATCCTCAAAATTCATTAAAGATTCATTTGAGTCCATATTTAATATTGGATTTTCAAAGATGGACAAATCATCTTCCAACATACAGACTTCATTTTCATCACTATATGAGACATTGCTGTCATAATCACTTGATTCTTTACTTTTTTCAGTTTCAGTTTCAGATTCACGTTGATTTTCAACAATATTTATCTTTTTCTCACATTTGTGACCTTTTACCCAAGGTTTATTACACTTATAACAAGTATTTGTTTCATACTTTTTAGGTACTACAGGTGCAGTAGGTTTTTTCTGCTTCTCCTGAAGTGTTTTTGAATTCTGAGTTTTTACAGGTTCAACATTTTGCTTATAAGTGGAATACCTTGATTCATACTTATGGTTTAATAATATTTCATTGCAAATATTAATAAAGTCAGAATATTCAGTAACATTTAATGTTCTAGCTACAACAATGTGTCTGACAGATATAGGTAATTTGTATATTATCTTATCTTTCCATAAGTTAAAATCCATATGAGGCTCAATGGCTTTTAATATTTTGTTTAAATTCATTAAAAATACCATAGGTTTGTCACCATTCAACGGATTATACCTAGTCTTCTCATACAGTCTCTGCTGAGTAAGCCTGAATTTAGAACCTCCAAATTGTTTTTCAATAAGTTGTTTCCATTCAGCCCTAGAGTAGTCTCTACCCTCACTTAAGACAGCTTCAAACCATAATAAAGCAACATCCTTAAATAAAGAAATTAATTTTGATGTTATCTCTTCATCTGGTAACTTATATGAGAATTTCAAGTTGTCAATTCTTTGAATAAAATGTTGCCAATCAGAGCTGGCTTCCCCATCATAAGTTGGGTACTGATCTATTTTAGGCCAGTTCTTCTGATTGGATTTTATCTCACTAATCTTAGGTAAATTCAACAACTCATTCACTTTTGATAAATGGTCTTGTATTTCTTCCTGCACGGATTTGTGACTTACATTTTCAGATTTGACACTACCACCAGATGGTTTTAATTGTGGTGGTACAGGGAAGGAATGAGATTCACTTTTGCCAATGAAAGGATTATTATTATATTGATTATACTTATGATTATCCTGGTTCATCAGTAGATTGGCAGTTTCAATCTCAACTTTAGTCAATCTTTGTAGCAGCTCAGAGACACTTTGATTTGTCTGGGCAAAAGATAACTTTGTTCTTGATTCAGTCTTTAATAAATGTGTTTCATATAATTTTTCTAACTCACAAAATTTGTTTGAAAGGTCATTATATTTATTACTCAATGAATCATATTTAAGAGTTAGAGACAAATGTTCTTTCTCTAATTTTTATTACGTGTTGCTAATTGAGAAATGTTCAATGTCAAGGATGAAATTGTATCACTAGTGAGCTTAACTGTCTGTTCCTCACAATCAGTCATTCTATTCCACAATGCTGAAACAATTCTATGGACAGTTGGATTATTGTTAAAATATTCCATGTCCTCCTTTTCAATTCTCTCACTCTCCTGTGAACTTCTCATCTCACTAGTATGTGGTTGCAACTGAGGATTAACTGTATTATCATTGTATATAGTACTGTTATTATGGACAAAAGACAAGTCAGGTGTATCTACTCTAAAACCTAAATTTCTTAAATCCTCCTCTATTTGTTGTACAGATTTAACATCAATAGAATTACCTATATTGTAATTATCAGTATTATGTCTAATCTGAGAGGGTAAGTTACTTACCAAGGGATGGTTGCCAGTCCTGATTTTTGGCGCTTTTTTCCCTTGTAAGGGTGAGCTGAAGAAGTCAGATGAGGGGGTGGATCCCTGTTGCAACTGTGGCTTGTCCACTGTTGGTGAAACCAGTCCCATTTCCATTTGTCTACCTGGATTTTCTCCTGGGAGTGAGTGGACCCTCCTTGGGTAGGGGGTTGCTGATTTGATTGACTGGGCTGGCCTCCCTTTAGTTCTGCCATTGCCTGATTCATCTGCTGAAATCCTACCTTGCAATTGTTTTGCAACTGCTCTACTTCTTTGAACATGAGAGATTTTGATTCCTCTAGCTTCAGAACCTGTTTGGCCAGGTGGGACAGTTGATCCTGAAGAGGAGGAGACGTCTTTTTGATAGTTATCTTTTTTAATAGGGCGTCCTTTTCCTCTATACTCATGCTTTCTGGCTGGGGGTACTGTTGTCCCTCCATGGTGATGTCCTGGAAAGTTTTTGTTAGCTTTAGACCTGGTATTATAAGCAGGCTGTTCACTTACACTATCCTGGGGAGCACTCATATTGTTCAGAATAACAATATTTTACGTCTACAAAAGGAAAAAACTCTGTGGAATTAGTAGACAAATATTATTAGCAATTATATTACTAATAAAAAAGCAATGGAGCTTACCCTGAATTTATATCTTTATTTATTTAAATAAAATATAAGAAAAATTCCAAAAAATCTGTTAAAAATATAATAATAAGTTTAACTAGGCCTCTATAAGGGTTAATAATTAGCTTACCAGGCTTTAGCCAAATACCAATTTAATTGGGTGTTATATTGGTGTCCAAATACCAAGTGAAATTGGGTTTATATTGGGTACAGTTACTACTGTAAATATCTAATTTTTATGATAAAAAATTAGTAAAATTATTATAAGGGTTCTTTTCCGCAATCAATGAGCTATGATGACCCACTAATATGCAGCAGACCCAAATATTTGGTTAATTTTGAGTTGTACTAAGGTAAAAATCACGTCCCAAGGCTTATACTAAATAATAAGTAAAATATAAGGAAAGACCCCCGATTGTCAGTATAGTCTAGTATATAAGTATGATATAATAGTTTTATTTTATGGTCCTACTACTTATTAATAAATGATTTAGTGATTAAACCACAGGGGAAGACTAATAAAATAGTTATACTCAAATAAAACTCACAATACTTGGATTTAAATGCGTGCTAGTGGTGGAAAATAGAAGAATAAAATATAGTTATAGCTTTTATAAAGATAATATCAATTTATAAGGGCTTTATAATATATTTCTGAATACTAATAATTGTATTGTAGTGTTTGTTTGAAGTTTAGTAATTGAATGATGATAATAAACCGTCAAAATCCCTCCTTACTTATACCCAAATCCACTGGAGTGCACAGACCTTCAATCCAGATGATGTCACTGCTATCCCCGGCAATTACAGCACTGTGAGGGCCCATCACCTCCCCATGGCGTCCACTTCAAGCAGTTTCAACACCCAGACCTCCAGTAAGGACCCTCCATCACTATTAATAATAACACAGAGTCATACCATAAATAGAAATCCCAGATAAAAGCGGATACCATAAAGAAACAGGTAAAATAAATGATCAAAAAGAGATTTAATGAAACTAAAAGCATATAAAGGAAACAAATAAAATTTCCAAGCCCCCAATAACATCCCCAAGCATCCACATTAACCCAAAAACATCTTTCCAACCCATAAATCCGTGAATAACCATCCAAGGAAGTAATTTTAGTTGTCCAAACTGGGTGTATGCGCCTGATATAGGTGTCTATGCTTCTGTAGGCGTTGTGAATCCACTGATTTCGTCCATATGACCTAAAATAAGCAGAAAAACAAAGGTTATAGGCTATTAAGGGGCTAAAACCCACTTATATACCTAAATATACATAATATACTGCATATTTCACTGAATATGAGATTTATGTATACATATAAGCTTATGTATGTCAATAATTACTTCATATCACTTAAGATAAGTATATTATGACTCCATTAACACCTTAATAAGTATTATTAGGCCATGGATAAGCTATTTAAACTATTATAAATTATATAATAGAATAATAATTATATATATATATAATAAAATAATATATATTATTATTTTAACCTTATTTTTAAGATATAAGCTTAATCTAGTTAAGGTTATCTTATTTTAAGCATAAGAAATACTCAGTCCTAAGGATATTTAGGCTGACACTCCCTCACCCCAAAAAAAACAATAAAAAAAATGTTAAGACATTTTAATTAATCTTAAGGAATGAAATAATAAAAAAAAATTTTTATAATACATATACTGAATGAACAGTATTATTTAGATTTAAATTTTTTCAAGAGATTTTTAAGATCAGAGATTTCATTTTCTGGAATCCACTGGTCATATTCACTTGATTTATTTTTAAATCTTAATAGATAATCAACTCCCTTTTCTTTAGTAAGGTGTCTCTTTTTAAGTATCTTTTCAATTTCTGCTTTTTCCACTATTTCTTCAGGTTGCTGTTTATGCCTTCCTGATCTTCTTGGAAAGAGAGCAGTATCATTAGAATGGTATGGTTTTATAAGAGAAATAGGAAATACTGGATGTTTTCTATCATAAGGTGCATATAGAATAACCTCAACAGCATTATTACCACTGTTTACAAGTGAAGTCTTTTAGAGCAGCAAAACAGGGAAGGTACGATGGGTCAAATTCTGGAGATTTAGCCATGATCTGTGACGGAAAAAAAATGAAGAGAAAAGAGATGAATGAAAATTTTGTCAGTGATGTGTATATAATGAAGAAAGAGTGGAAGTTCAGCACGTTGGCTGTGGAGCACTGTGCATGGAGGTGGCTCTGCCCTTATATGCAAAATGTGGATAGTCCGTCAAGACTTTAAACTGAACACTTTCAGTCCATCAAGACTTTAAACTGAGAAATGGTACAGTACCCCAAGACTATAAACTGAAGATGGTTGTTGATTGAGTCCTTCAGGACTATAAACTGATAATGTGGAGTTGGTCTGATTCTGGAATGGGGCATCCAAGTGGGAGTCTCTGAACTTTGTTAAGGCAAGTTTTGGGGTAACTAATGAGCTGGCTGCTCTGTATAACAGTTACCCCAGAATGTTAGTTTGGTTCTTTGGTCTTTATTGTTTTGATCTCTGGTTCTGTCTTATTGATTGAGGTTTGAGTCCCCCAAGACTATAAACTGAGGGTTTTTGAGTCCCCCAAGACTATAAAATGAGGGCTGCTAGTTCCCCAAGACTTAAAACTGAGGATTAGTCCCCCAAGACTTTAGAATGAGGAGTTTTTTTTATTTTTTATTTCCAAATCAAGATTTTCTGGCAAGAAGTAATTACAGAAAAGAATCAAGAGATGTAACAAAATTTTTAGCATTGGCTTTGAACTGGTGGATGAGGTTCTTCCTTTTCTCAAGGTCCTGTGGGTTCCTGTTAGGAGGGGATTGGAAGTAATCTACGATGAGATGCTTCTGTTGAGAATAATGTTGTTGGAAGTTGTCTTTGATGGTTTTCAACGGATTAGGTGGGGGTTCTTCAAGGGTTCCCACATTGTCATCATCACTGTTTGGATTTGAATGAAGTGGAAATTGGTCAGATTGAATTTCAGTATGAAGAAGTATTGGGCTTACCATTGGAAGGACTAGGGATGGAAGAGCTAGTGTTTGTAGCCAGGTTGACACTCTTTTTTGATGTGTGTAATTTGTTTACCAGTCTGGGGATTAGGATGGATGGTCTGGATCTTTTGGTGCTGGTGGAAGCCGGATCAGGTTGTGGAGGAGAAGAAGATGTTGAAGAGGACGATGGACCAGGTCTGAAACAAGTCTTTTTCCTAGAGTGACAGGCATCACATGAGGTTCTGTTGGGATGAGCTGGAGGTGTCATCACCACGGAAAATCTAGGGGTTAATTGCTAGCAATCCCCTTTCTTGAAATTTAAAGTGTCCCTTAATTATGCCAGCTTCATGAATACTTTATAAACATAATTAAATTAGAGTTAGATTTACATTTATTCTCAGATTGATTATAGACAGAATATCAACTGATTCCAAATTATGCACAAGTTGATCCTCCAGAACTTGATTTTGGTCCTCTGTTGAGCACAAATTGATCTAACCTAAGCTAATGCATATATAATAATTCAGGATACTTTCTCTATTAAATTTGATAAAAAAATAAAATATTGATAAATTTATATAAAAAAAATTATTATTTAAGATATTAATTTATAAATTTAGGCATCATAGGAGGGCACTTAATAGAACTTAATTATACTATGTGACACCTTAATACTGTATCACGCAGTTTGAAACATTTAAAGCAAAATGAGTCATGATGGGCAATGAAATTGCTTGGACAGACAATTTCAAAATTAATACTGACCATAATACACAAGTATGAAACCTTGGAATCTATCCCATAAAAGATTTTCCTTCTGATAAATGGATTTTTCTCAGTTACTCCCTGCTAAAAAGTGTCCTTGTGAGGTTTGTCTGACCTTCAGGGGGGTAATTTGGCCACATCAAACTACTTCTATCTCCATGATTGACCAAAACATCATCCTCATTTCCATCTAAATCTGACTGTGGCTGATCAAAGGGGTCCACCACAAGTTTAGCCAAAATTTTGGTGAACACTTTTTTGATGGATAGTGACTAACTGGTGCTTTCCGAAATTGTCCACCTCAAGTTAGGATAAACTTCAGGATGATAAATTTATTATGAATACCAAATTAACTGAAGAATACTTTTGCCCTAGCTACTCTGCATCATAAAATTTTCCAACTGAGGTTTAGCCATAATTCAGGTAGACCTTTTTGGAAAGGCACAGTCTTATGGGTTTAATATCTATATATGGAAATAAGTATCAGTTTTTAATTAACATGGAGCTAGAATTAATTTAATATGGCCAAAGTGTCTACCTGAAGTTTGGCCAAAATACAGGTCAAAATTTTTATGAGGATTACTTGATGAAATGAAGAAGACTTGCAATTACTTTCCATCATAAAATTTTCAAACTTAAGTTTATCAAAAATTTTGGTGACACTTCTGCCAGATCCAGTCATATGAGATCAACTCACTATATGGCAATGCAAATCAATTTTTAGTCAATCATGGCATTAGAAGTAATTTGATATGGACAAACTTTCCACCTGATTTTTGGCCAAAAATAAGTTGGAAATGCTTATGAAGAATACTAGATTAACTAAAGAAGACTTGAACCCTACTACTGTCCATCATAAAAGTGTCCACCAGAAGAATTCTCAAACTTGTGGTTGACACCTTTGGCCTGGTCTAGCCATATGGTATCAATTCTGCATATGGAAATGAGGATTTAATTTGGTCAATCATGGTACTAGAAGTAATTTGATATAGACAAAGTGTCCAACTAAATATTGGAAAAAAATCAGTTAAAAACTTCATTTAGTTTTTCAAAAAATCAAATTAAGTAAAATTTTATTCCTGATGATGCCCATTTTATCCAACACCTCTTCTGAGCCTTGAAAGTAGGCATTTAGCTTGAATTTCAAATTTCATATAAAATCCCTATTATTCAACCTATTTCTTTTTATCCCTTTTTTTTCTTTTAGATATCAATTAATTTTATGTAAAACAAATCATTTTCATAATTTTTACCTGTATTTAATAAAATTATTAAAGGTTTAACATACCCTGTAAGCATTTGGCACATTATTTTTGCTATACTAATAAAAATAATAATATACTGGTAACAAAAAATTGATCAAATGATAAAATATTAATAAAACAGAAAGATCAAATACCAGTGGATATGTTTTAAAAAAATACCAGTTGCACTGAAGAAGAGCTGCACCCTAGATACTCACCATCAAAAAAGTGTCCAGCACAAGTTCGGCCGAACTTGTGCTTGACACTTTTGGTCAGGTGCAGTCATATGAGATCAATTCTCGCTATGGCAATGAAAAAAATTATTTAATAAAAAACTTCACTAGAAGCAGTTTTACATAGCCATTTTTTCTACCTAGAGTTCATCCAAACCACAGGTGCACAATTTGTTATCTTTAAAAAAAACTCAATATAGTACAATTTATCCCTGATGGCTCTCATTCGCTTCAACATCTCTACTGACCTTTGATAGTAGGAATATTACTTGGATTTCTTTTTTCATATTTGATCCCTTTAACTTAATTTTTTATTCCTAATATTGCTATTAGATATAAATTAATAATTTTTAAAATAAACTATTTTCATATTTTTATATATTTATTTAATAATATTATAAATTGCATAACATCACCTGGTATGCATTTGCCACATGAGTTTTTTCTATACTTATAAAATTAATAATATAATGGCAACCAAAAATTAATCAAATGATATTTATGAGTGATGAACAAAGATAAAATACCAGTAGACATGTTTGTAAGAAATACTAGATGAACTGAAGAGAAATTCTACCCTAGCTAATCTCCATCATAAAATTGTCCAGCACAAGTTCGGCTGAGCTTGTGCTGGACACTTATGGTCAGGTGCAGTCAGATGGGAGCAATTCTCTCTATGGAAATGAAGATAAACTTTTGATAAAAAATTACACTAGAAGTAGTTTGATATGGCAAAATTTTCATGCTGAAGTTTTGGTAAAGCTCAAGTGTAATTTTTTTTTATTTTTACTAAAAAGAAAATTTAGTGCAAGTTTAGCCCTGATTGTGCTAATTTCATTCAACATCTCTTTTTTCTGTTTATGGCAGGAATTTAACTTGGATTTAAATTTTTATCTTTGATTTCTTTTATTTTACTTTATTACTCTCATATTGCTTTTGGATAAAAGTTTATTTTTTGTAAAATAAATCATTTTCATATTTTTTCACCTTTATTTAATAATATTATAAAAGGTGTAACATCACCCAGTATTCATTTGGCACACAAGTTTTTTTTATACTGATATTATTAATAATATAATGGTGACAAAAAATTAATCAATTGATGAATATGAGTGAGGCGCAAAGATTTAATAACAGTGGACATGTTTATAAGAAATTCATGATGATTTAAAATGACTTGCACCCTGGCTACTCTCCATGATAAAAGTGTCCAGCACAAGTTTTGCCAAACTTGTGCTGCACACTTTTGGTTGCATGCTGTCAGATGCAATCAATTATTTTTATGAAAATGAGACAGAATGATCACTCCATCATTGCACTGAAAGTAGTTTTATATGGACAAATTGTCCCCCTTAAGTTTGTCCAAACCGAAGGTAGACAATTTTTTACTTTGGTTAAAAGTAAATTTGATCCATTTTTGTCAGCCTAGATATCCCTAGGACTTAGTATTTTGTATTCTTAAAATAAGATAACCTTAAGTAAATTAAGCTTATATCTTAAAAATATGGTTAAAATAATAATATATATGATTATATTACATATATATATAATTATTACTCTATTATATAAATTATAGTAGTTTAAATAGCTTATCCATAGCCTAATAATACTTATTAAGGTGTTAATGGATTCATAATATACTTATCCTAAGTGATATGAAGTAATTATTGACATACATAAGCTTATATGTATACATAAATCTCATATTCAGTGAAATATGCAGTTTATTATGTATATTTAGGTATATAAGTTGGTTTTAGCCCCTTAATAGCCTATAAACTTTATTTTCTGCTAATTTTAAGTCATATGGACGTATCCAGTGGACTCACAACTCCCACAGAAGAATAAACATCTATTTCAGGCACATACACTCAGTCTGGACAACTTAATCTGCTTCCTTTGATGAATATTCACGGATTTATGGGTTGGGAGGTCATTGCTGGGTTAATATGGATGCTTGGGGATGTTATTGGGGGCTTGTAAATTTCAATTGTTTCCTTTATATGCTTTGGGTTTCATTAAATCTCCTTTTGATTGCTTATTTTACCTGTTTCTTTATGGCATTTGCTTTTATCTGGATTTTCTATTTGTGGTATAGATCTGTGTTATCATTAATTGTGATGGAGGGTTCTTACTGGAGGTCTGGATGTTGAATCTTCTTGAAGTGGACGCCATGGGGAGGTGATGGGCCCTCACAGTGCTGTAATTGCTGGGGATAGCAGTAACATCATCTGGATTGAAGGTCTGTGCACTCCAGGTGATTTGGGTATAAGTAAGGAGGGATTTTGATGGTTATTTATCATCAATTACTTACTACAATTCAATAAAACACTTCAATAAAATTATTAAAATTAAAAAACATATTATAAAGCCTCTTATAAGTTGATATTATCATTATATAAGTTATAACTATATTCTATTTATCTATTTTCCACCACTAGCACCCATTTAAATCCAAGTATTGTGAGTTTTATTTGAGTAAAACTATTTTATTAGTCTTCCCCAGAGATTTAATCACTAAATCATTTATCAATAATTAGTAGGACCATAAATAAATACTATTATATCATACTTATATACTAGACTATACTGACAATTGGGGGTCTTTCCTTATTTTTTACTTATTATTTAGTATAAGCCTTGGGACGTGATTTTTACTTTAGTATATCTCAAAATAACCAAATATTTGGGTCTGCTGCATATTAGTGGGTCATCATAACTCAGTGATTGTGGAAAAGAACCCTTATAATAATTTTACTAATTTTTTAAAATAAAAATTAGGTATTTACAGTAGTAACTGTACCCAATATAAACCCAATTTCACTTGGTATTTGGTCACCAATATAAAACCTAATTAATCTGGTATTTGGTTAAAGCATGGTAAGCTATTTATTCACCCTTATAAAGGTCTAGTTAAACTTATTGTTTTATTTTTAACAGATTTTTTTGAATTTTTCTTATATTTTATCTAAATAAATAAAGATATAAATTCAGGGTAAGCTCCAGTGCTTTTTTATTAGTAATAACATTGCTAATAACTTTTGTCTACTAATTCCATAGAGTTTTTCCTTTTTGTAGACGTGATATATTGTCATTATTAACAATATGAGTGCTCCTCAGGACAGTGTAAGTGACAATCCTGCTTATAATACCAGGTCTAAAGCTAACAAAAACTATCCAGGACATAACCATGTAGGGTCAGCAATACCCCCAGGCAGAGAACATGAGCATAGAGGAAAAAGATGCCCTTTTAAAAAAGATAACCATAAAAAAGATGTCTCCTCCTCTTCAGGATCAACTATCCCACTTGGCCAATCAGGTTTTGAAGTTGAAAGAATCCAAGGCACTCATGTTCAAAGAGGTAGAGAAATTACATAACAATTGCAAGGTAGGGTTTCAACAAATGAATCAGACACTGGCAGAGCTAAAGGGAGGCCAGCCAAGTCAACCAATTCAGCAACCCCCTATCCCAGGAGGGTCAACTCACTCCAAGGAGAAAATCCTGGTAGACAAATGGAAATGGGACTGGTTCCATCAACAATGGACCAGCCACAGCTGCAACAGGGATCCACCACCTCATCAGACTTCCTCAGTTCACCCTTACAAAGGAAAAAAGCGCCAAAAGTCAGGACTGGAATCTATTCCATGGTAAGTAGATTACCCTCTCAGATTGAACAAAATACTGATAATTACAACATAGGTAATCATATTGATGTTAAATCTGTGCAGAAAATAGAGGAGGATTTAAGAAATTTGGTTTTTAGAGTAGATACACCTGACTTGTCTTTTGTCCACAATAACAGTACTATTTATAATGATAATACAGTTAATCCTCAGTTGCCACCACCTATTAGTGAGATGAGAAGTTCACAGGAGCGTGAGAGAATCGAAAAGGAAGACATGGAATATTTTAACAATTATCCAACTGTCCATAGAATTGTTTCAGCATTGTGGAATAGAATGACTGATTGTGAGGAACAGACAGTTAAGCTCACTAGTGATACAATTTCATCCTTGACATTAAATATTTCTCAATTAGCAACAAGTAATAAAGAATTAGAGAATGAACATTTGTCTCTAACTCTTAAATATGATTCATTGAGTAGTAAATATAATGAACTTACAAACAAATTCTGTGAGTTAGAAAAATTGTATGAAACACATTTATTGAAAACTGAATCAAGAACTAAGTTATCTTTTACCCAGACATATCAAAGTGTCTCTGAGCTACTACAAAGATTAACTAAAGTTGAGATTTAAACTGCCAATCTACTAATGAACCAGGATAATCATCAGTATAATCAATATAATAATAATCCTTTCATTGGCAAAAGTGAATCTCATTCCTTCCCTATACCACCACAACTAAAACCATCTGGTGGTAGTTTCATATCTGAAAATGTAATTCACAAATCTTTCCAGGAGGAAATACAAGACCATTTATCAAGAGTGAATGAGTTGTTGAATTTACCTAATATTAGTGAAATAAAATCCAATCAAAAGAACTGGCCTAAGATAGATCATTACTTAACTTATGATGGGGAAGCCAGCTCTGATTGGCAACATTTTATTCAAAGAATTGAAAACTTGAAATTCTCATATAAGTAACCAGATGAAGAAATAACATCAAAATTAATTTCTTTATTTAAGGATGTTGCTTTATTATGGTTTGAAGCTGTATTGAGAGAGGGTAAAGATTACTCTTGGGCTGAATGGAAACAACTTATTGAAAAACAATTTGGAGGTTCTAAATTCAGGCTTACTCAGCAGAGAATTTATAAGAAGACTAGGTATAATCCGTTGAATGGTGACAAACCAATGGTATTTATAATGAATTTTAATAAAATATTAAAAGCCATTGAGCCTCACATGGATTTTAACTTATGGAAAGATAAGATAATATATAAATTACCTATATCTGTCAGAGACATTGTTGTAGGTAGAACATTAAATGTTACTGAATATTCTGACTTTATTAATATTTGCAATGAAATATTATAAAACATAAGTATGAATCAAGGTATTCCACTTATAAACAAAATGTTGAACCTGTAAAAAATCAGAATTCAAAAACACTTCAGGAGAAGCAGAAAAAACCTACTGCACCTGTAGTACGTAAAAAGTATGAAACAAATACTTGTTATAAGTGTAACAAACCTTGGGTTAAAGGTCACAAATGTGAGAAAATTATAAATATTGTTGAAAATCAACGTGAATCTGAAACTGAAACTGAAAAACATAAAGAATCAAGTAATTATGACAGCAATATCTCATATAGTGATGAAAATGAAGTCTGTATGTTGGAAGACAATTTGTGAATCTTTGAAAATCCAATATTAAATATGGACTCAAATGAATCTTTAATGAATTTTGAGGATGCTGAAATCATTAAAGATATACAAGCTGATAACTTTAGAATGACACCTATCACGGTTCCAGCTATCATTTCTGATTAAAATGTTAATATAGTATTGGACACAGGAGCTGCTGTTTCTGTTGTTTCTACTAATACATTACAGAAAATTAATAGTGAATATAAGTCTAAGCTTGAACCACTTCAGAGTAAAAATTGGAGAGGTTTTGGATCAGTACTACATCCCATTGGTAGATACAAAGCTGCTTTTTTCTTTAAACACCAACATGGTTATGTAAGAATAACTTGTGACTTTGTAGTAGTGGATAATACTAACAGTAGTAACTGTTTTATCATTGGAAATGATATTCTGACTAGGTTTGGTGTGAAATTAGACCCTGCTAATAACAATTTTACAATTGTCATGAATGGTAAAATGAAATTTAAAATAAATTCTTTTAACACAGTCTTACACATTGAGTCAGTAACAAATTCTCCGTGTAAAGGAAGAGAATCTAATGAGATGGAACTTCTGGAAACAGAAATTTCAAAAGCATCATTTGGCACTCAGATAAGTAAAGCTGAGAAAAATAATATTTTGGACTTAATTAAGACATTTCCAATGGCTTTTGCACATGGTAAAAATGATCTTGGCCTAGTAAAAGATCATGAAATGAAGATAAGTTTAACCTGTGATATGGATAATATTCCTGCTAGTCTTAAGAAGAAACCATACCCTGCTTCACCAATGATGAGGAAAGACATAGAAGATAATATTAAGATTTTATTAAAAATGAACATTCTTGAAAAGGTTGAAACTACACCAAAATATTGTGTAATATTACTAGTGCTAATTTCTTATGAACAAGATAAAGCAAGACTGTGCGGTGATTATAGAGCATTAAATACATTTACAGTAGATGATATTTATCCCTTGCCAAGGATTGCCTCTATACATGCTACCCTCAAACGTGCTAAGTATATAAGTTGCTTAGATGGAAATAAAGGGTACCATCAAATTCCTGTTGAAAAGAATTCACAGAATTTTTTTTTTGATAACAACACATATGGGAATTTATAAATATGTCAGAATGCCATATGGACCAAAAAATGCTCCATCAGTATTTCAGAAGTTAATGGATATAACATTCCATAATGAAATGATTGAAGTATCGTTAATGGTATACATTGATGACATCATAGTGTTCTCTAAAACTTATGATGAACACTTAATCCATTTAAAGAAGGTATTTCAAAAAATAGATGAAATAAAAATGACCCTTGCATTAAAAAAATGTAAATTTGGGTTTGAATCTTTAAAAGTGCTTGGTCATATTGTATCTGGCTTAAAAATATGTGTAGAAAAAAATAAAGTGGCTGCAATAAAGAATATTGGCATTCCTCAAAATGTAAAGGATGTACAATCTTTTCTTGGTATGTGTGGTTATGATAGACAATATATAAAAAACTACAAATTAATTGCTGCACCATTGACCACACTGATAAAGAAATCAGAAGCTTTCATTTGGAATAATGAAAGACAACAGGCTATTGATAAGTTGAAAGAATGTTTAATGACAGCTCCTATCTTGGGATTACTAGATTACCAATTGCCTTTTGTATTATATACAGATGCAAGTTTTATTGGTCTGGGTGCTGCTTTGAATCAAAAACAACTTATTGAAGGAAAAATTTCAGAAGTAGTAATTTGCTATATTTCACGTACTCTAAGAAGTAGTGAATTGAAATATGGTGCTACTCAACTTGAATGTTTTGCAGTAGTATGGGCTCTTGAAAAGCTACATTATTACCTTGAAGGCCAAAATTTTGAGTTAATAAATGACTGTAGTGCAGTTAAGTCACTTTTAAACATGAAAACTCCTAATAGACACATGTTTAGATGCCAATTAGCTGTACAAGAATACAGAGGACGAATGAATACTACACATAAAGAAGGATCCTTACACTCTAATGTAGATCTGTTATCTAGAATACCTCTGCCTAATAATGATGATAATCCTGCTTATGTTCCTAAATCAGAGATTATTAACATTTATGGCATTTATATTGTAGATCTTGAGGATGAATTTATGCAATCAATTCTTGATATGTATGCTTCAGATCCTGAATTGAGTAAACTCACTACAATATTAAATGATCCATCTAATGCTTCAATGAATGTTTCAATAAAAACATCAACAAATAAGTATAAAGAGGCATTAGAAAAAGGAAATTTTTTTATTGAGGATGGTTTTATATATTACAGAAAAAAATTAAGTAATGTAATTGTAATTTCCCCTTCAATGAAAGAGTTAATATTAAGTATATGTCATGATGATACATTAGCAGGTCATTTTGACTACCATAAAACATTAACCAGAGTAAAAAACACAGCTTAGTGGATTAATATGTCTGAAGATGTTCAGAAATATGTTGAGACATGTGATTCTTTCAAAAATCTAAAAGATTAACAGGCAAAAGAGCTGGTTTATTACAACAAATTGAGCAACCAAATTCTACATGGGAAAGAATTAACATGGACTTTGTAACAGGTTTTCCAATAGCAGGGCATAAGAGTTAAAACTTATGCTGGGTAATTGTAGATAGATTTACAAAGATGTGTAAATTTATTCCTACCCACAAAGAGGTTTCTGCAAAGGACTTAGCTTTTTTATTGTGGAAACAAATGTTAAATATAGCAGGTTTCCCCAAAGCAATAGTTTCAGACAGAGATCCTAAATTTATTTCTGAGTTCTGGACATCACTTATGGATGTTTCAGGGTGTCAATTAAAACTTTCTACAGCACACCATCCACAAACTGGTGGGCTAGCAGAAAGAATGATACAAACTTTAGAAGATATGATAAGAAGATATTGTGCTTTTGGTCTTAACTTTAAAGACAATGACAAATTCACGCATGATTGGGTAACCCTTATCCCAGGTTTATAATTTGCATACAATAGTACAGTAAATTCTGTCACTGGAAAAAAGCCATTTGAGTTATGTTTGGGTTATGTACCTAATACCCCTGCTAAAACTCTTAATAAATTACCTAGATTGGATATCCATCCAGGTACTAAATCTTTTCTTCAGATGCAAGAATTATGCAGAAAACATGCTCAAGAATGTACAAATAAGGTGTTTGAGTATGAAAAGAAAAGATGGGATCAAGCCCATAAAGAACAAATTTTCAAAGAGGGTGATGAAATCCTTATTTCAACACTACATTTCAATTTAAATGTTAATGTTAAATTGAAAGATCCATTCATTGGACCATTTGTAGTTAAAAAGATGGGTGGTAATAATGCTGTTGAGGTTATTCTATATGCACCTTATGATAGAAAACATCCAGTATTTCCTATTTCTCTTATAAAACCATACCATTCTAATGATACTTCTCTATTTCCAAGAAGATCAGGAAGGCATAAACAGCAACCTGAAGAAATAGTTGAAAAGGCAGAAATTGAAAAGATAGTTAAAAAGAGACACCTTAAAAAAGAAAAGGGAGTTGAGTATGTATTAAGATTTAAAAATAAATCAAGTGAATATGACCAGTGGATTCCAGAAAATGAAATCTCTGATCTTAAAAATCTCTTGAAAAAATTTAAATCAAAATAATACTGTTTTTTCAGTATATGTATTATGGAAAATTTTAAAAACTATTTTTCTATTTCACTCCTTACTTTTAATTAAAATGTCTTAACATTTTTTTATTGTTTTTTTTGGGTGAGGGAGTGTCAGCCTAGATATACCTAGGACTGATTATTTCTTATGCTTAAAATAAGATTACCTTAAGTAAATTAAGCTTTTATCTTAAAAATATGGTTAAAATAATAATATATATGATTATATTACATATATATATAATTATTACTCTATTATATAAATTATAGTAGTTTAAATAGCTTATCCATAGCCTAATAATACTTATTAAGGTGTTAATGGAGTCATAATATACTTATCCTAAGTGATATGAAGTAATAATTGACATACATAAGCTTATATGTATTCATAAATCTCATATTCAGTGAAATATGCAGTATATTATGTATATTTAGGTATATAAGTGGGTTTTAGCCCCTTAATAGCCTATAACCTTTGTTTTTCTGCTTATTTTAGGTCATATGGACGTATCCAGTGGACTCACAATTCCTACAAAAGAATAAACATCTATTTCAGGCGCATACACTCAGTCTGGACAACTTAATCTGCTTCCTTGGATTAATATTCACGGATTTATGGGTTGGGAGGTCATTGCTGGGTTAATATGGATGCTTGGGGATGTTATTGGGGGCTTGTACATTTCAATCTTTTTTTATATGCTTCGGGGTTTATTAAATCTCTTTTTGATTGCTTATTTTACCTGTTTCTTTATGGTATCCGCTTTTATCTGGATTTTCTATTTGTGGTATAGATCTGTGTTATCATTAATTGTGATGGAGGGTTCTTACTGGAGGTCTGGGTGTTTAACCTGCTTGAAGTGAACGCCATGGGGAGGTGATGGGCCCTCACAGTGCTGTAATTGCTGGGGATAGCAGTGACATCATCTGGATTGAAGGTTTGTGCACTCCTGGGGATTTGGGTATAAGGAGGGATTTTAACGGTTATTTATCATCAATTACTTACTACAATTCAATAAAACACTTTAATACAATTATTAACATTTAGAAATATATTATAAAGCGTCTTATAAGTTGATATTATCATTATATAAGCTATAACTATATTCTATTTATCTATTTTCCACGACTAGCATGCATTTAAATCCAAGTATAGTGAGTTTTATTTGAGTATAACTATTTTATTAGTCTTCCCCTGAGGTTTAATCACTAAATCATTTCTAAATAGGTAGTAGGACCATAAATAAATACTATTATATCATACTTATATACTAGACTATACTGACTATGTTAATCTATGATGGTGCCCATTTTTTCTGAAGCCTCTATTGGCTCATGATAGCAGAAATTATACTTAATATCTTTATTTCATGTTTAATCTCTTTAATTTTAATTTTACCCTTTTATTTATCCTTTAGCTTTTAAATATTAATTTTATTTTGGTAAAACTGATACCTTTCACCTTTTTTTACATTTATTATATAATATTATTAAAGTTGTAAAATCACACAGTGTATATTCAGTACACATGTTTTTCCTATACTAAAAACATTAATAATATAATGGTGACTAAAAAATAATCAAATAATAAATATGGATGACATAGAAAGATCAAATACCCATAGACATTTTTAAAATGAATATAAGATTAACTGAAGAAGACTTGCACCCTAGCTACTCTCCATCATAAAAGTGTCCAGCACAAGTTCGGCTGAGCTTGTGCTGGACACTTTTGGTTTCATGCAGTCAGATGGGATAAATTTACTCAATGGAAGTTAAAATGAAATTTTGCTCAATCATTGCACAAGAAGTAGTTTTATACTTCTGTCTTATCCTCTTGATTTTTTTGAAAACCTCAGGTGGACACTTTTATTAATTTAAAAAAAAATGAAAATATATTACAAATCTAGAACTGGTGGTGCAATTTTGGTCTGAAAACTTAAATTTTCTTTGATTGCAGAAATTTTATTTGAATGTTTAATTTCATATTTAATCACTTTTATTTTACTTTTTTATTCCTCTTTTTGCTTTCAAATATCAATTTATTTTTTATAAATTTAATACTTTTCATATTTTTTTTACCTTTATTTAATAAGATTATTAAAGATGTAGCATCTCCCAGTATGCATTTGGCTTATAATTTTTTTCAATACTAATAACATTAATAGTATAATGGTGAAAAACAATGAATCAAATGATAAATATGAATGACACAGAAAGATCATATACAAGTGGATTTGTTTATAAGGAAAACCTGATGAGCTGAAGAAGACATGCACCCTAGATACTCACCATCATAAAATTGTCCAGCATAAGTTCGGCCTAATTTGTGCTTGAAACTTTTTGTTGCATGCAGTCAGATGGGATAAATTTACTCTATGGAAATGAAAATGACATTTTGCTCAATCATTGAACAATAAGTAGTTTGATATTGCCAAAATGTCCTCCTGATGATTTTTCAAAACTCATGAGGACACTTTCTTTGGTTTAACAAAAAAGAAAATATAGTCCAAGTTTAGCCCTGGTAGTGCACATTTGATCTAACACATCTAATTGTTATTGATAGTGGGAATTTTCCTTAGATTTTTTTTTCTTATTTTATCCCTTATTTTTTACTTTTTTATTGCTCATATTTCTTTGGATATCAATTTTTAATTTTTAAAATAAATAATTTTTATACTCTTATACCTTTATTTAATAATATATGATTAAAGGTGGAACACCACCTGGTATGCATTTTTCACACAAGTTATTACTATAGTAATAAAACTAATAATATAATGATGACAAAAAATTAATCAAATGGTAAATTTAAATGACACAGAAAGATTAAATACCAGTGGAAATGTTTATAAGAAATCCCTTTTGAGTTTAAGAAGATTTTCTGTATGCCTACTCTCAATTAAGAAAGTGTCCAGCACAAGTTCAGCCAAACTTGTGCTGGACACTTTTGGTTGCATGAAGTCATATGAGATAAATTCTCACTATGGCAATGAAAATGATATTTCACTCAATTATTGAAGTAAAGAATGTTTAATAATGTAAAATTGTCCCCTGGAAGTCTGTCCAAACCTCAGCTCAAAATTTGTTAGCTATACATAAAAGTAAGTTTAGACCAAGTCTTGACCTAGGGTTCCCCAACTGTCCCAACACCACTTCTGGCTCTTGATAGTAAAATTTTACTTGTATTTTTTATTTTGTATTTGATCCCATTTATTTTCATTTTAATTTTCTATTACTCTTTTTAATTTTAAATATCAATTTATTTTTTCAAAAACTAAACATATTCATATTTTTTTAACTTTATATAATAATATTATTAAAGGTGTAACATCACCAATTTTGCATTTGGCATGCAGGTTTTTGCTATACTAGAAACATTAATAATATATATGGTGACAAAAAATTAATTATAAGATAAATATGAATGATAAAAAAAAGTTAAAAAACCAATAGAAATGTGAAAAACAAAAAACTGATGTACTGAGAAACACTTCCACCCTAGCTACTCTCCATCATAAAAGTGTCCAGCACAAGTTCGGCCGAACTTGTGCTAGACACTTTTGTTCAGGTGCAGTCAGATGGGATCAATTCTCTCTGTGGAAATTAAATTAAAAAAATTCTAAATAATTACATTAGAAGTAGTTTGGTATGGCTGAATTATCCACCTTGAGTTTTTCTGAACCTCAGGTGAAAAATTTTTTATTTTTAAAAAAAATTAAATTTTATCAAATTTAGCCCTGATGGCACCTATTTGTTTCAACACCTCTACTGGCTCTAGAAGGCAGGATTTTTCCTTGAATTTTTCTTTTTCATATTTGATCTCTTTTACTTTTCTTTTTTATCACTCATGTTAAATTTGGATATTAATTTATAATTTTGGAAAAAAAATCATTTTCATATTTTTTTAACATTTTTTAATAATATTATAAAAGGTGTAATATAACATGGCATGCATTTTGCGCACAAGTTTTTTCTATACTAATAAAATTAATAATATTCTAATGACAAAATATTAATCAGATAATAAAATATGAATAACACAGAAGGATTAAATACCAGTTGACATGTTTTAAAAAAATAAGAGTTTCACTCAAGAAGACCTGCACCCTAGCTACTCTCCATCATAAAAGTGTCTAGCACAAGCTCGGCCAAACTTGTACTGGTCACTTTTTGTCAGGTGCAGTCAGATGGAATCAATTCTCTCTATGGCAATAAAAAAAGTTATTTGATAAGAAAATTCACTAGATGTAGTTTGATATAGCTGAATTATCCACCTAGAGTTCATCCAAACCACAGGTTCACAATTTTTTATCTTTAAAAAACAGTCAATTTAGTACAATTTATCCCTGATGGCTCTCATTTGCTTCAAGATCTCTACTGGCCTTTGATATTAGGAATAATACTTGGATTTCTTTTTTCATATTTGATCGCTTTAAATTAATTTTTATTCCTCATATTGCTTTTGGATATCAATTAATAATTTTGAAAAAAAATTATTTTAATATTTTTATACATTTATTTAATAATATTATAAAAGGTGTAACATCACTCAGTATGCATTTGGCACACAATTTTTTGCTATAATTTTATAATTAATAATATAATTAATACAAAAAATTAATCAAACAATGTGTATGAGTGAGGCACAAAGATAAAATACTAGTAGACATGTTTGTAAGAAATACCAGATGAACTGAAGAAAAATTCTAACCCAGCCACTCTCCATCATAGAAGTGTCCAGCACAAGTTCGGCTGAACTTGTGCTGGACACTTTTGGTCATGTGCAGTCAGATGGGATTGGTTCTCTGTATGGCAACAAAAATTTTTTTATCAAATTTCACTAGAAGTAGTTTGGTTTAGCTGAATCATCTAACTGCGGTTCTACCCAATATCAGGTGTATAATTTTTTATCTTTAAATAAAAGGTCACCTATTACAATTAAGCCCTGATGGCTCCCATTTGCTTTAACACCTCTACTGGCTCTTGATAGCAGCAATTTTACTAGTATTTTTTTCATATTTGAACTCTTTGACTTTTATTTTACTCTTTTATTCCTCTTTTTACTTTTAAATTTCTATTTAATTTATGTAAAACTAATCCTTTCAATATATATTTACGTTGTAGACAATCCTATAGTACTAGCTATAGGCCTTGACCAAGGGAGTTGGAGAAAAACCAGAGAGAAAATCCCCTGTCCCTTTAGAAAAATAGAGTGAGATTTACTTGCTAAAGTAAGTTGGTTACTGTTTTTCTAAAGCTCCTATTCAACACACTTGAATGCTTGATGAGACAAGAAAGTAGTCCCCAGATAGACTACCAGACCAAAGAACTGAAATGTAGAACAAAGTCCACACCAGAGACAGCAAAGATACTTGATGTAGGCTGCAAATACACACCAGAGACAGCAATAATACTTGCTATAGCTTGCAAGACTATAACAGAGAAAACAGTTGCTAAAGTTAAGTTAAATGAAGAACTCACTTGTAACAAACACAGCCAATTGTGGCCAGAAAACAGTGAAAAGTGAGTGAGGAACAATGAGATCACCTCCGGATGGTTGTATGATGATTAAGGTTGCCCCAAACTGTCTTCTTCACTATGTACACACAGACCACTAACTAAGAGCCCATGCGCACCCACCAATCTGGCACCTGTACCCGCCAAATTGCATAATGAACCCTCCTGGAGCGCTCCCCAACCTCCTAAACCAGAGGCGGGCGGGCCTCCCGACGTCGGAGATGCTGCCTGAAGCGGCCCAGCCTCCCTGAAGCCAGAAAACCAATAAAAACCACTAATCTACTTAGAAAAATTAGCTACAACTACTAAAACCTTAAAAACACGGAATTTCACTATAACAACATTGGGACATGAAATATAGTGAAAAATTAGCTCTATCCAATGGTACTAAGCACTTAACCCTAAGACTTAAGGTTAGCCCATAAAACACGAAAAACAAAATTAAACAGCAACCTTTTATAAATGAAAAATGAGGAAATGACCCTTTAAATCTCAGAATATGAAAAATGTCTTCAAGACAAAAAATATAGAGAAATACCAGGGCTATCCAATGATAGTACCCACATACCCGCAGACCCAATATCGACGGGGTAAAACCAGAAAAATACCAAATTCCTTAACAGATGTCAATTAAGACATGCACAAACAGCGCCAAATCACACAACAAAGGCCCCTACCAATGTTGGAAGACCACATCCTCCCTCCAATCGAGAATTTCCGCATTCTTTCTTCATCCAACCACCATGTTTAACCTCCTTCCCAAATCTGCCTCTGAAATGGGCCCCTGCCAATACTGCATCGACAATAATTAAATCTGCGCCATGACACCACCTGTCCATCCATACAGAACGTCCTGCAATGTCTGCCACTCCAGAAAGAAGACCTGCCACAGACCTGGTCCACTTTCTTCCACAACAGATTCACCTCCACCTCAACCTGGTCCTTCTTCTGCCAGCACCAAAAGATCTAGGCCATCCATCCTGACACCCAGATTAATCAAAAAGCTCCACCCTTCCCGGAAGAGTGCCACAACCCATAAAACAACTAGTTCCCCCATCTCTGGTCCATCTGATGGTAAAGAACGTTCATTCCTTTCTTCAACTTTAAAACTGATAACTTCTCAGTTCCTTCCTCTTCTGATAGTGATGATAACAATGTAGGATCCATTGCACCACCAACACCAACACACTTGCCCACTATCAAGGCCAAGTTCCAACAAAACACATCTCAACAGAAACAACTTCTGCTTCACTACTTCCAATCCACTCCTGCTAGAGATCCACAGGACATTGAGAACAGAAGACACCTCATTCACCAGTTCAAGGCTAATTCTGAACACTTCACTTCATCTCTTGTTTCCCTCTGTAATTACACTAGTACTTGAGTTTGATTCAGAAAAGAAAAATTGACCACACCCTCTATAAGATGTAACCACAAACAACCCTCAGTTTTAAGTCTTGGGGGACCATCCTCATTTTATAGTCTTGGGGGACTCAAAAACCCTCAGTTTAAAGTCTTGGGGGACTCAAAAACCTAAATCATAAACCCTGAACCAGAGATCAACCACATTAAGACACAGAGAAAAAAACTAACATTCTGGGGTAATTGTGACTAGAGCAGCCAGCCCATCAATTACCCCCAAACTTGCCTTTGCTAAATTCGGAGGCTCCCCCTGTGTATACCCTCCACCAATCTTTCAAAACCAACTCCAACAACAAAAACGTTTTCCTCAGTTTATAGTCTTGGGGGACTTACAACCCTCAGTTTAAAGTCTTGGGGGACTAACACAGTGTTCAGTTTAAAGTCTTGACAGACTAGCCTTGATAAAATCTTGAAACCAGCCAGTTTAAAGTCTTGGAGGACTAACAGAAACCAGATTTCAGTTTAAAGTCTTGATGTACTGACTTGATACCATAGCTTTTTCAGTTTAGAGTCTTGATGGACTGACGTAATTTCGCATAAAATGGACGCAGCCAATTTCATGCAGCACACCTCTACAGCCAACCTGCTGAACTTCCACCTTCACTTCATCATCTACCCATCACTGACAAAAATCTCCTCCTATCCCTTTTTATCATCTTTTCTCACCACAGATCATGGCTGGATCTCCTGATGTTAACCCTTCTACTCTCCCTTGCTTCACTGCTCCCAAGGACTATGCCTGCAAACAGTTCATCTACATGTGCAGACCTTGCACATTCACTCTTCTAAATCCTGAATCCAAATTCTACAACAGGGCTTGTGACTCTTGTTATTCCAAAAAGAAAAGATGTGACAGAGACGCCAACTACCCTATTCCTCCGCCTTCTCCTTCTCACAAATACATCTCCAGATCCCCTACCAGATCCCCAGAGCTTGGTCCTGACTCTTCCTCTCTATCTTCTGCTCCTTCCAGAAGATCCAGAAGCTCAGCTTCCCACACTCTTCCCAAAAGACCAGCCTTAGCCTCACAAGAAACTGCTTTTATCTCCGCCAAATTAGCTCCAAAAGCTTCAAAATCAACTCCCAGGCTTCTAGACCGCGTTCAGGCAGCCCGGCCGACGTCGGGCGGCCCGCCCGCCTCACCAAACAGTGAAAATCAGGGCCAACACCTCCAAAAACGGCCAGAAAATAGCCAAATTCATCCAGACAACAACAACAACTCAACCCAACTACCTCCTACTGCTCCCAGAGCAAGGCAATCCACCAATCCAAAGTCCAAAAGCACCTAGATTTATCAGATTTCTAAGAGTACTGCCAGAGAACCCCAAGAAGAAACCAGAACACCACACACTGCTCCACGACAACAACTTTGTCCCCAACTAAGACAAAGAAACTACACCTCTCCTCTGTCAGCCAACTACTCTTCTGACAGTTCCATCTCTTCAAATTCTCCATCCAGAAGAGAGCAGTCTGCTTCCAAATCCCCCTCTCCTGCTCCATCCTTTAACAACCCTGGTACTCCATCACCAGCACCTCCTCCAGCTGAATCCAACAGAAATAACAACCACAACAACAAACACAATCTCACTGCTCCAACTAGGCCCCAGGAACCTCAGCATCCCAGTTCACCTTCTCAGGATCCTTCAGAGGAAGACCATGAGAATCCATATCTTTCCCTAGATGATCCACCCACTATGACCATTACAAAATTGTCAGAGATCCAAATCCCAGCTGCTTACAGACTTGATGAGCTTCCAATCTGTAAGTACCAAATTAATTATTCCATTTCTTCAACAAAAATAATTACTGATCCAATTCTTCCAGTCTAGTTGGCACCCCTCCTCCTGAATCTATTATTGGAGTTGGCCAAACTCTTGAAACTTCTTTGACCCTGGATTATGGAGACATGAAGAAACACCTAAGCACCATGTGTTCCAACATGCTATAAGCCTTTGCCCTCCATGGACCCTTGAATGACTTTGAAAAATCCCTGAGAAAGCACCTACTGGACGACCACTGGAAAATGTCTAGGATCATTAAACACACCCTCCAGCATTCCATTCCTGCCTCTTCTTCTTCCTCCTCTGAACTTCCCTCTAATACATTCCCTGACCATTACAATCCCTATAATCTTTCCAGCAGATGCACTTCAAAGAACACAGTGCTTCCCACAATCCCAACAAAAAACAAAAATGTCATCACAATCCGGACCAGCCTCCAGAAGCTTCATCATCCAGACAATGAGCTCCTGCACACAGATTAGAAACATAATAATAATATAAAACAATTAATAAAAATAATTTCAGAATTTTTTATTTTTTATTTTTTTATATTTTTTTTATTTTTTATTTTTTTAGAGTATGCTTTGTATCTACTAATATACTAAATTAAAAATTAATAACTAAAATGAAATGAAATAAAATAAATGAAATAAAATAAAATATAAAAAATAATACAAATGGTATCCCCCAGCCAATTGATGAGCTGATCCCCTGATACCTTACCCACATCCAAGTGCACCTTGATGTGGATACACAATTAAATCTTTTAAATGATTAACAGAAAACAAAATTCAAAAAATTCAGAAATTCAGAAGATAATAAAAATAATGAAACACAGAAACACATGAAATAAATAATAAACAAAAATAAAATAGCATTGCCCGGCCAATTGATGAGCCTTTCCCCACCAATGCTTGCCCACATCCAGGTGACCCTGATGTGGTAACACCCTTTATTTTTGATTTTATAATTTTAAACAACCCCCATAAAAAAATTAAAAGAAAAAAAGAGAAAAAAGAAAATAATCTAAAACTGCTATCTAGCAAAAACATAACTGCAAAAATCAAGGAAAGACCAGCTCCATAAATTGTCCAATAAGGGAAAGTCTGGTCCATAGAAATGATCACTGGGTGGGCTCCCTCCAATAAGTAAAAATGACGGGAGACCACCAGTGATCCACCACCAATCTGAAAGAACCAAAGATAAAGAAGCCAGTCCCAAACCAGTTTAAAGTCATAGCGGACTTTAAACCTGAATAATAAACAACAGAACTAGAATTCAACTAGGAAAAACAAAAGACTTTAGACAGACATTCTGGGGTAACTGTTCTACAGAGCAGCCAGCTCATCAGTTACCCCCACACTTGCCAAAATAAAATCTAGAAGCCCCCCTGGGTACCTTCTAACAAAAACACAACATCCAACACAATAAACCAAAACCAATAAGATTGAAGAGTCCAGCACTTGAAAACCAAAGGAAATTCCAGTTTAAAGTCATAGAGGACTAAAACCTGTGAAAATAAACCAATACTAGGGTTCAACCAAATTAAGAAAAAGGGTTGGAAACAGACAATCTGGGGTAACTGTTGATAGAGCAGCCAGCCCATCAGTCACCCTCACACTTGCCAAGATCAAATCTAGAAGCCCCACCCATGGGTACCCTCTAACAAAAATTTCCAACAAACAGATGCATAGCATCACCACAAAAAAACCAAAATTAAAGAATGGTCCGTAGTTTATCCTCATTGCGGAGTCAATCTTCTTCATGCCTAGTGCCCCTGGGATAGAACCTTTTCACTTGGTCTGCAGCCACCCTCTTTTTCAAGACTGCACCATCCAACTCTTCCAAAACATAAGAACCTCCAGACGCCTGAGATCTGACTCTGTAAGGTCCATTCCATCTGTCAGCAAACATTTTGCCCCACTGACTCTCCAAACTTCTATTATACACCAAAATCAAACAACCAGGTTTCAAGGGATTCTTGAGTCTATGAGCCAACTTCTTGTCCCAGTATCTGACTGATTGATTCCTAATCTTCATCATTCTAGAGTATGCCTTCTCTTGACACTCCTCCATACATTCCAACTGTTTCATCCTGGCACAGAGAAAATCTTCTGTTGAGTGCACGTCATCCCAATCAATTCCAAGATAAGAGACAGCTTCCAAGTCCACTGGTAGAACGGCTTTTTGACCAAAAATTAACTCATAAGGATAATAGCCAGTTTTTCTCTTCACAGTGACCCTATCAGCAAATAAAACCAAGGGTAAATAATGCCTCCACTTTTCGGCACTATCTCCGCACATCTTCACCAAAGCATTCTTGATAACTTGATGGCCTCTTTCAACCATGCCTTCAGCTTCAGGATAATACGGTGTAGCCACTCTAACTCTAGAACCAACACTAGCCACAGCTTCTTTAAATTCAGCACCAAACTCTGGCCCACCATCAACAGTCACCAACTTCATCAACCCATACCTATAAATCCACTCCTTCTTCAAAAACTCTGCCACATTCTTGGCAGTCAAATTAACCAGAGGCACTGCCTCAACCCAACCAGACAAATCATCCCTAGCAACAATCAAGTATTTATACCTGCCCTCTTTAATATGGACAGCATCCAGACTGACCCTTCCAAAAACAGTTGATTCACCAGTAGCACGGCCCACCTCTTTAGGTTTCAAGTGACTTCTTTGTTGACATTCTTCACAAGATTGAACCCAACCCTGCACAGCCAACTTCATACCCGGCCACAAAAATCTGTCTGCTACTCTTCTATAAGTCTCCCCAAAGCATCTATGACCAAGGTCTTCATGCAAAGACTTCAAAACCAATTCTTGACCCTTCTTCTGAGTCACCACCACTTGAGGATTAGGATGTCTCCTTCTCATCAACCGCCTTCCTGACGCATAAAATCCAGGACTCTTCTTCTTGATTGCCAACCAAGTATCATCATCACATCTATCTGGCCTCTCCAAGGTCAACAGATATTCCACCAGGATAAAATAAAACCCAGACTGACCCCAGGTCTCATCTTCAAAATCCAACAAAACAACATCTAAGGGTACAACTCTGTCATCAAAATCACCAGTGTGAACATGAGCCAATTGAGCAGCCCAACCAGGACACCAATCCTTAAATTTTGGCATGTCCTTCTCTTTCCACTGAACCTTGTGAGAATCCAGTTCACTAACCAAAACACCCTTTTCCAATTTTGAGCTGTCCCAAACAACAACTCCATCTTCATCAACAAAAACATCCTGATCACCAGAATCAAAATCAGATCCAGCCAGTTTAGCCTCTTGGGGAAGGTCAGAACAATCGTCCAGTTTAGCCTCATGGGGGAGGAAAGAAAAATCCTCAGCACCCTTTGTGCTGGCCCTAATCACTGGAACATCTTCGTCAAACTCTTCAGAATCAGAATCCTCATCTGTAGGTGGCCTCCTTGATAATCCATCAGGCATAGTAAAAGTTTTACCTGTTTTGTGTACCAGGTCAAAAGAAAAATGTTGAATAAATGCCACCCACCTAGTCATTGAAGCATTTGGAAGACTAGGTGTATTGATCATCTGAACCAAAGATTTTGCATCCACCTGCAGCTCAAAATGCTGCCCCCACAAAACCATCTGTAGCTTCTTTAAAATTTTAGCTACGCCACACAATTCCAACTTAGGTTGAGAATACCTAGATTCCACCTCATTAAACACCACAGACTCATACCTTACTGGCCTGACCCTCCCAGTCTTATCCTCCTGAGACAAAACAGCACCAGCAGCAATATAACTTGAGTCCACTTCCAGATAAATCTTTCCAGCACAAACACCATAATCCAACTTGTGAAGAATTATATCTTCACCAACAACCTTTTTCAGCTTCTGAAAAGCCTCTTCACACTCGTCAGTCCATTCCCAATCTGCATCTTTTCTGGTCAACCTCATTAAAGGTGAAGCCAACAAAGAAAAATCCTTAATGAAAATCCTGACATATACACATACACCCAAAAATCCTCTGACTTCAGTAGTATTTTTAGGCCTTGGCCATGGCTGAATTTTATTAATCTTCTGCTTCGCCATAATCCTTCCCTCTTTACATACCACATGACCCAGAATTTCCAAAGCAGGAACACAACAACAGAATTTTGACCCTGAAATGGTCAAACCAGCCTCTTCAATCCTGAACAACACTCTCTCTAGAGTTATTGCATATTCCCAGACAAACCTCCTTATGCCAGGGTTCTCCGATAACACCTCATTACCATAATCAGTGGATGGTCCTTTAATTCCACCATCATCAATAAAAATACCAGCATGAGTAGGAACCTCATCCTGCAAAATCCAAGCCATCTGTGCTTGATAAACTGCCACTGAATTAGATGCTCCTTGAGGCAACCTAGTGAGCTGAAATCTTCCCAAAGGAGTCTCAAAAGTTGTGAGAGGCCTTAAATACGTATGTAGTTCCCTCTCATCATAACAACCCATAATATCACCCAAACCATAACACACCCTTCCAGCAAAAGCTTCAACAAAATCCTCTGCACTTGGTGGCATACCAGCGTCCTTGATAGTGACTCTATTCAAGGCTCTAAGATCATGAACCACCCTCAACTTTCCATTCTGCTTCTTTACACAGAACACTGGACTTGAGTAACTGGATGTTGTTTGTTCATATAACCCAGTCCTGACTCTTTCCCTAACAATCTCTACAAAATCCTCACAAATAGCGGCTGGAATTGGAATAGGTTTGATTTGCCAAGGTTCATGACAAACAACAGGAATCAAGTAAGTTTCCCCATAAGAGTGCTTCAATACACCCCTTTCCTCCTCAACAAATGCCACCGCTTTTTTCCTTAGCACAATAACGTGCAACAACAACTTTTTTTCTTCCTCAGACAATCACCCATCAGGACCAAAATTAACAACTTTCAATCTTTCCACGGTCACCCTACCGTCTCTACAAATTCTGGAGTATTCTTCACCAAAGGAGTAAAGTACGTATCTCTTGACAAAGGAGGTCTTTTCAAAGGCGGATTCAAACCCACAGGCATAGGCTCATTGACAGGCCTAATATTTTGCGCTACCTTCTTATACTTTGCCGCTCCACCTTCAACTTGAGGGATCTTCAGGAGATCTTCACCACCAGACCTGGAACAAAAACCAAGGGTTTCCCCATTGCTCACATGTGTGGCCAAGGTAATGTTTTTGAAAGGTGTAGAAGAAACCCTAGCGGTGCACAATTGGGAGGACTTACTTTTACACCCCAATCTCACCACTCCAAAACTTTTCCGCAATTCCACAACTTCATCCTCACTTCCAACTTCCAAATCTTCAAATCTTGATTCATCTTCTGAATCACATCTTCTAAAATTGTGCAGTTTATCCTCATGCTGGAGGTCCAAAAATAGATCTTGATGATCTTCTCTCTTCAAAATTTTCTGCAGTTTAACCTCATGCTGAAGGCCCAAAAATAAATCTTACGATCTTCACAAAAATATTTTGCATCTTCTTTCTTCATTATCTTCAGATTTTTTTCTTGATTTTCTTGAATTATCTTGAAATTTTTATCTTATTTTCTTGAGTTTTCTTCTGTCCTACAAAAATAACCAGGGGTTTCCCCAATGCTCAAAGGTGTGGCCCAGGTAATGTTTTTGAAAGGTGTAGAAGAAACCCTAGCGGTGCACAATTGGGAGGACTTACTTTTAGACCCCAATCTCACCGCCCCAAAACTTTTCCACATATCTTTCAATAAAGATATATAACCAATCTTCTTCTTTGAACTTGAATTAAAAATAATTAAGAATCTTGAGAGAGAACAGAGACTTGATAAAAAACTTGATGAATACTTGCAGAGAAGAGAAATATTAAAAAGAGAAAGTTGAAAATCCACTTGGTATATCTCCAAGGGAGCTGACCTACTACAACCTGGGATTTCCTCATCTGGGGGAGAGGTTGTAGCACTAGGGTGATCAGCCCTCATTACTCTAAAAAAGAAAGACTCTCAATAGAGCCTGTACCGCTATGGTAAGGTAAACTCTTACAGTCGCCTTGCTTTAAGCAGAATCCGGAGGAGATATGTGGATTTAGCCGAAAACCCCGTCCTTCCAATAAAAATAACAAAATGGGAATTCTAAATCACTAAGCTAACCAATCTACTTGAATCTGATTGATAAAAATAATGAAACTCTAAAATATTTAACGCTTATTGAGATTTAATGATTGTAGCTGTTGAGAAAAGAAATACTGATAACAACAATTAAGGTGTACCAGTGAAAGATCTGAAAAGATTGACTTTTATGTTTTTATAATAATTTAAATTTATATGAGACAGCAATAATCAAGTCCCAGCGATGAAGACCTTTCTAAAGATACCCTATATGAAGTGTGATTTAAATTGTTGAATTGTATTTCTAAAATGTTATGTATAAATAATAAATGTTATAAGGGTATTATAACTTATTTAATTTGTTGAGTAATAAAAAATGAGACCGTGGTGGTTAATGATTAAGCTGTATGATGTATCCCCCCCTTCTCAATTTCAAGTTTGAGAAGCGCTTAAGTATTCCTAGTCACGTGCCTAAGTTTTCCCCTCCAGAGCTCTTCCAAAGTCAATCCGGAGCCCGTACGGAGTCCGTACGGAGTCAAAGCAGAGTCCATACGGAGTCCGTACGGAGTCGAAACGGAGTCCGTCCGGACTTCCGGACTCAATTTAGAACCTTAAAACTATAATAAAAAATCTAGAAAAATTACACATAATAGAGCTACTTCCCCTTTACATACCAAACTAATTTTCGTAGTCTGCGCAGCTCTAATTACCCCGTGAAAATTCATCAAAGTTAAGTAATTTTTGAAAACATAAATATTTCTATAAAACTTTAAAATTCATTTAAAAATATAAGAAAAATAGTAAAAATTCTGGGAAAATTTCCCAAGGTTCTTGAGTGACTCGACTTAATACTTATAAATTTTTCAGATCGTAAAAATAAGTTTTCTCCGTAAAATAAATTGTTTTCGTGTAGGCATTCGCTCGTGACCAATTTCTTCATATTTAAAACTCAAATAAATTAAATAAAACCCTTTTTATAAAAAATAATAACGCCAATCTTGCACGCCGTAATAACTCCATTTACATATTTAGGTGCCGTACTAAACTTTAGGCTACCACATCCTCCCTCCAATCGAGAATGTCCCCATTCTTAAAACTTTGCATAAGTGGTTGAACACAATATTCATCTTTAACCTTCAACCACCATCTTCTTTAATCAACTATAAAATTCATCCTCATCAATATGTCTTCCAAAGAACTTGTCGCTCCATGTGAACTCTGCGCTCGATACCAGGTACCTTGTTTAATGTCCAACCCTAATCTTCCTGGCAGAACAGCTTGCGACTTATGCCGTGTGAAAAAAGTCAAATGCAACCGGCCAATAGTTCCTTCTAAAACAAACGTATATTTAGGACCAGCAGCTCTCCCTGATCCCTCAACTTCTAAAAAGCGATCCAAAATTCCTGTCTTCTTAAAACGAATAAGATCAAAAACAGCTTCAAAATTTCAATCTTCATCAACGGATCCCGGCCTAATTTTGCCTTCACAAGATCCTAATCCTATAACACCAGTACCCCCAACTAACTTTGCTGAGACTATGTTTCCTGGCTCTAAATGTAAGACCCTATTTATCTTACTAAAAAAAACTTTTAATCAAAATTGACTAAACCTATGACTTAATAACATATTTGAACTTCTAGCTGTCGAAATAACCAACACTGATGATGTTGGTAGAGTGAAGACGGACTATATCAATCATTACCCAAATTTTCATCGCTATCTTTTTCTTGACTTTACTAATGAGTTGAAACGAAAAATGCTGGCCTATTTTCAAGAAACTCCAGCTAATAACCATGAAGACCTCATGAAAAGAAGAATTTTAATGCAAAGCTTTGATAATGATGTTGAACAATTTCAAAGAAATTATCTTTTCTAACAGTATAACTTGATAAAATTTTGTTTTTGCTTGGTCTTCTTAAACTTTCAACATAAATGATGTTTTCTTTCTTCTCTGGCTTGATATAACATAAAATAAAATAATATAAATCTTGTTATGATTCCACTACTGAGAGCAAGGTTTGAATCCCTTCAGACTCCCATATACCAGTCTTCCTTCTTGTCACAGCATTGAGAGAGTGGATCTTCCTATGAGCCGAATACTCCTGATTCCAACCTCATAGGGCCCCCCACTGAGCCGAATTCTATGATTCCAATCTCGCCATAAGGTCCTCCAAGCTTCACACCAAAAAAAAATGGCCTAACTATGAGGCACTAAAAAAAAAATCATTCCCTAAAATCCAACTACCATCCTAACTTCTGATTCCTTCATCACAATTTTCAAACTTTGCTATACAGCAAACCCATAAAATACTTTTGCCAGGCTTCCAATAATAATTTTAACTTTAGACCATGTCAAAGCGCCACAAATTTCACCTAATTAACCATTATGCTTTCCTTAGCATCATTACCACCTAAAATTTTAACCTCCTAAAGCTTATCAGCACCCAATTCCAGAAATAATTGAATAACCAGTTTAAAGTCTTAGTGGACAGTGATAAATTAAAAGATTGTATTGAGTTATCCAAACAAGATTGAAATTCCAGTTTAAAGTCTTGGTGGACCAAACATATAATCGATTTCCAGTTTATGGTCTTGGTGGACCAAAGATCGTTTAAGTGCATAAATATCTTGATATATTCCTAAGTAAGGCCTAGGCTTGACCAAAGATTGAATAAATTTGATAATCCAGTTTAATGTCATAGTGGACCAAACATTTGATCGACAAGTAATCCAGTATAAGGCCATAGTGGTCCAATGAATGTTGAATTATCCTGCAGATATTAATTTTCCAGTTTAAAGTCATAGTGGACTAAACAATGAATGAACTACCAGTTTAAAGTCATGGTGGACCAAACATTTAATCGATAAAAAATCCAGTTTAAGGTCATGGTGGACCCAACACTTGATAATAGTCCAGTTTAAGGTCTTGGTGGACCTAACATTTGATAACACTCCAGTTTAAGGTCTTGGTGGACCTAACATTTGATTTATATATAAAAAAAATCCGTCTCCAAAAATATCCATAAAATCTTAATCATCCTTGAAATTCAGTTTAAAGTCTTGAAGGACTAACAGCTCCAATATAAAATCTTTAATGAAAGTCTTGAAAATTAGCCAGTTTAAAGTCTTGGAGGACTAACAGCTCCAAAATTCGTATAAAAACTTAAGGAAAGTCTTGAACAGTAGCCAGTTTAAAGTCTTGGAGGACTAACAGCTCCAAAATTTGTATAAAAACCTTAAGGAAAGTCTTGAACAGTAGCCAGTTTAAAGTCTTGGAGGACTAACAGATGTCAAGGTAAAGAAAATTATCCTTAATGAAAGTCTTGAAAAGTAGCCAGTTTAAAGTCATGGAGGACTAACAGATCCAAAATACGTGTAAAAAAAAACTTTAAAGAACGTTTTGAACAGTAGCCAGTTTAAAGTCTTGGAGGACTAACAGCTCCTTAATTCGTATAAAACCCTTAAGGAAAGTCTTGAACAGTAGCCAGTTTAAAGTCTTGGAGGACTAACAGATGTCAAGGTAAAGAAAATTATCCTTAATGAAAGTCTTGAAAAGTAGCCAGTTTTAAGTCATGGAGGACTAAACAATATCTTGAAGTAAAATCCCATATATATTGAGTTCCCCTAGACCCTGTTTCCTGTATAAACTAAATGAATAAAACTAAAATGAATGAAGACTGAAAAATAAAACTAAGAAGTATAATAATTTTTGTTTAATTAATTTTTTTTTTTTTTATTATTATTATTATTTTTTTTTATTATTTATTTTATTTTTATTATTATTTTTTTTTTTTTTTATTATTATTTTTTTTTTTTTTAATTTTAATTTTTTTTTTTTTTTTTTTTTTTTTTTTTTTAAATTTAAAAATAAAAGATTTTAGAATAGATAGTTTTGAAATAAAATTTAAAATTTAATTTTAAAGAAAGATAAATGAATGTGAAAAGAAAGATAAAAAAAAAGTACTAAAATAAAATTTTAAAATAAAATTTTAAAAGATGCCCCCCGGCCATTTGATGAGCCGTACCCTCGACATCATACCCACATCCAAGTGCAACTTGATGTGGTTACACAATTTTGAGAAATTGAAAAGAAAAGAAAATAAATGAAAGTTTTTAGAAGATAATTTTTATAATGATGATCACTGGGTGGGCTCCCTCCAATTTATAAAAATGATTAGAGACCACCAGTGAGCATCACCTTTACATTAATTCATAATATATATTAAAGAAAAGAAATCACAATCTAACATAAAAAATCAAAAACAAAATAAAAAAAATCTTGAATCCGGCATTGAGAGCGGTGTCTCTTGATTCGTTCCAGTTTATAGTCTTAGTGGACTTCCTATAATTAAAAAACAAAGCCAGGATTCAACTAGAAACAGGGAAAATTTTGGAAACAAACATTATGGGGTAATTGTGTATAGAGCAGCCAGCCCATCAATTACCCCCACACTTGCCAATATTAAATTAAGAAGGTTCCCCTGTGAACACTTCTTCCAATAAATTTTAAAAAATTTTCCAACACTATCTTCACCCATATATTAAGAATTTTAAATTTTAAAAATTTTCAATGAAGGTTTTCTCGTATTTCGTTATGTTTCATCACAGTTTCGTTGCCCATATGCAGTGTAACGATAGTAAAGTATTTTTTTTTTTTTTTTTTTTATAAAAAAATAAGAAAATAGTTTATCCTCATTGCGGAGGTATCCATAAAATTTCGTAGATATCATAGTTTATCCTCGTTGCGGAGGTATAAAATTTGATAAATGTCATTAAAATTGTAGTTTATCCTCATTTCGGAGTTCGTCCATATAATTTCATAAATGTCATAGTTTATCCTCATTGCGGAGGTATCCATAAAGTTTCATTGATATCATAGTTTATCCTCATTGCGGAGGAATCCATAAAGTTTCATTAATATCATAGTTTATCCTCATTGCGGAGGATCCATAAAATTTAAGAAGTTTCATAGTTTATCCTCATTGCGGAGGAATAAATTTAATAAAAGTCATTAAAATTGTAGTTTATCCTCATTTCGGAGGAAGACTTCGGCACTCCTGGTGCCTCTAGGATAGAACCGTTTCACTTGATCGGCCGCTACCCTCTTCTTTAATACTACTCCATCCAACTCTTCTAGCACATATGAACCGCCGGAAACTTGCTCCTTGATTTTATACGGTCCATTCCACCTATCTGCAAACATTTTTCCCCACTGACTTTCCAAACTCCTATTATACACCAGGACCATATCACCTGGGTTCAAAGGTTTCCTTAATCGATGTGCCAACCGCTCATCCCAATATCTAACTGATTGATTTCGGGTCTTCATCATCCGCGAATATGCCTTTTCTAAATATTCTTCTTTCTTTTCTAGCTGCATCATTCTTGCACACAATAATTCTTCAGTAGTTTTGACCGTGTCCCAGTCAATTCCAAGATATGATTCAGCTTCTAAATCAACCGGTAAAACTGCTTTCTGTCCAAAAACAAGTTCATAAGGTGAAAATCCGGTCGTCCTTTTGGCAGTGATTCGATCAGCAAATAAAACTAAAGGTAAATAGTGCCTCCATTTTTCGGCACTTGTCCCACACATTTTAACTAAAGCATCCTTAATAACTTGATGCCCTCTTTCAACCATGCCTTCAGCTTCAGGATAATATGGGGTTGCTACCCTAACCTTTGATCCAACTTTCAATACGGCCTCTTTAAACTCTGTCCCAAATTCAGAGCCTCCATCTACCGTTACCAACTTCATCACCCCATACCTATATACCCAATTATTCAAAAAAAATTCTGCCACATTTTTGGCAGTTAAATTAATAAGATGCTCTGCCTCTACCCAACCAGATAAATCATCTCTGGCCACAATTAAATATTTATACCGTCCCTCTTTTATATGAACGGCATCTAAACTAACTCTTCCAAAGAGCGTATATTCACCGGTCGCGCGTCCAGGTTCTTTTGGCCTTAAATGACTTTGTCTTTGACATTCTTCGCATGACTGAACCCACTGTTTAACAGCCATCTTCATGCCAGGCCACCAAAATCGATCAGAAATTCTTCTAAATGTTTCTCCAACGCCTCTATGCCCGAGATCTTCATGCAGTGATTTTAAAACTAATTCTTGCCCCTTCTGTTGAGTTATAACTACTTGAGGATTTGGATACCTCCTCCTCATTAAACGTCGACCAGATAGGTAAAACGTAGATGACTTCCTCTTAATAGCCACCCATTCATCGTCTTCACAATCTTCTGGCCTCTCTAAAGTCAACAAATATTTGACTAACAAAAAATAAAAACCAGTCTGACCCCAGACTTCATCTTGAAAATCGATTAATATAACATCAATAGGGACTTCTCTATCACCAATATCACCTGCACATGAATGAGCCAATAATCGTTGACCCCTAAATAAATCTTTAATCGAGCTATGTCGACGTTTTTCTTCTGAACCTTTGGATCCTTCGTGAACCGTATTCGAAAATACCTCTTTCTCTTTATCCACCTTTTTATTTAAATTCTCTAATTCTCCAACATATACACCATTCCTTAATTTACTACTATCCCACACTACCAATCCATCTTCCTCTACATACACCACATCTTCTTCTACCTCCTCTCTGCCGAATTTATCTACACCTTTTTCAAAACCTTTATTAACATAAAAACTATTTTCCAGTTTATCCTCTTGGTGGAGGTCATCATCATCATAATCTAAACACAATAGTCCTGCCAGTTTAACCTCATGGGGGAGGTATGGAAAGTCTTCAGCTCCTTTAGTGCTGGCTTTGATAAAAGGTATATCTTCATCGAACTCTTCTGAGTCTGAATCTTCTTCAGCGGGTGGTCTCCTTGATAAACCATCTGGCATAGTAAAAGTCTTGCCAGGCTTATGAACTAAATCAAATGAAAAATGTTGAATAAAAGCTACCCATCTCGTCATGGGTGCGTTCGGTAAACTTGGGGAATTAATCATCTGGATTAACGATTTCGCATCCACTTGCAACTCAAAATGTTGCCCCCACAAAATATGCTGAAGTTTCTTCAGTATTTTTGCCACACCACATAATTCCAATTTTGGTTGAGAATATCTTGATTCGACCTCAGTAAATACTACAGATTCATACCTAACTGGCCTGATGTAACCAGCTTTATCCATCTGAGACAAAACCGCCCCAGCCGCAACCTGACTTGAATCAACTGCTAAATAAATTCTTCCAGCATCTTTTCCATAATCCAACTTGTGCAGGACTAAATCCTTCCCCACAACCTCCTTCAACTGCACAAACGCCTTCTCACACTCTTCATCCCACTCCCAGTCTGCATCCTTTCTCGTTAACCGTCTCAATGGAGCTGCCAATGAAGAAAAGTCCTTGATAAACATTCTAACATATACGCAAACGCCTAAAAACCCTCTAACTTCGGTCGTATTCTTGGGTCTTGGCCAGAACTGAATTTTGTTAACTTTCTTCTTGGACATAATCCTACCCTCTCTACATACCACATGGCCTAATATTTCTAAGGCTGGCACACAACATGAAAATTTTGAACCTGAAATAGTTAAACCAGCCTCTTCTATTCGAAACAAGATTCTTTCTAAAGTAATTGCAAACTCCCAAATGAATTTGCGTATCCCGGGATTCTCTTCCAACACCTGGTTATCATAGTCGGTTGTTGGTCCCTTAATTCCTCCATCATCTATAAAGATTCCAGCATATTGTGGAATTTCATCTTGAAGGATCCAAGCCATCTGAGCTTGATAAACTGCAACCAAATTTGTTGCTCCTTGAGGTAATCTTGTTAACTGTAAATGTCCTAGTGGCGTATCAAATGTAGTGAGAGGTCTTGAGTCCGGATGTAACTCTCTCTCATCATATCCACCCATAATATCTCCCAAACCATAACACACTCTCCCTGCAAACGCTTCAACAAACTCCTCAGCACTAGGTGGTATCCCAGCATCCTTTATTGTAACCCTATTTAATTCCCTAAGATCATGAACAACTCTAAGCTTGCCATTCGGTTTCTTGATACAAAATACAGGACTAGAATAACTTGACGTTGATTGCTCATACAGTCCAGTGCGTATCCGTTCTCTGACAACTTCAATATAGGCTTCTTTCAATGCAGCCGGAATAGGAATCGGTTTCTGCTGCCACGGTTCATGACATACCACAGGAATCTTGTAAGGCTCCCCATAGGAATGCTTCAACACACCCCTCTCCTCTTCTACAAAAGCAATGGCCTTCTCTCGCTTGACCATCACATCCAACAACAACTTCTTCTCTTCTTCAGACAACCAACCATCAGGTCCAAAATTAACAACACCCAGTCTCTCAAAAGTGATTCTTGACGTCTCAGAAAATTCAGGCGGATTCTTTACCAAGGGACTTTCATAAGGATCTCTTGATAACCTTGGTCTTCTCAAAGGTGGATTTAATTCAGCAGGTAGCGGTTCATTAATAGGTCGAACTTTATTTGCTACTTTCTTATATTTGGCTGCGTCCACATCTAAATAAGATTGAAGTAAATCATTTACTTTTGTATCGCCATTAAAACTTTCATCAAATGAATCTTCTTCATTGCCAGAATCAGAATAAGAAAAATTAGAAAAATATTTTATTTCATTTTTAAATTTTACCCTTTTCTCCTTTCCCTCGTCTAATTTATAAACAGATTTTCCAACACCTTTGCTTCCCTTATCCAACAGTAAATCACCCGTAAAGAAAGTTGGCAGTTTACCCTCTTGCTGGAGAACCGGAATTGAATTTTCACAAAAATTATTTTTTTGTGTTTTAATTATACCGAGATTTTTTATTTGATTTTGATGAGATAATTGCAGTTTACCCTCTTGCTGGAGGTCCGTGATAGAAGGAGATACTTGCAGTTTAACCTCTTGCTGGAGGTCCATAATTGAAGGAGATAATTGCAGTTTAACCTCTTGCTGGAGGTCCATATACATACCCTTCCAATTTTTTTCCAACCTAATTTGGCTTATTTTGCCTTTTTCACCGTTTTTAAATTTAATAGAAAAACCGGGTAAATCCAATAAACATATAGAAAAGTCCAAAACGTATTTGCACTCCAAAGTAATATTAACAGAAAATAATTGAGAATCCACTTGAATTATCTCCAAGTGAGCTGACCTATTGCAATCCGGGATCTCATCCTGAGGAGAGATTACAACATTAGAGTGATCAGCCCCTGCTACCCCAAAAAATGAGGGCATCCATAATAATTTGAATCCTGAAAAAATTGAAGACATAACGATAAAAGAAAATTTCAGCCCAGTTTAGGTAGTTTATCCTCATTTCGGAGGAATTATATTCTTGATATCCCCTGGAAATAATCCATAATTTTGCCCCAAGGGCTTATCCACCGATTCCATAAAACCCAAAAATAAATTCCCAGAATTTGTCCTATAAAAGGACATAAAAAATAAACAACCATTTTCCAAAATATGAGTGCATCCAATTTATGCACTCTATTATCAAATGCCACTACACTCTTTATTAGTGCAGGGAAAACCATATCCTCCATAAAAATCTCTTCCTGTGATTGAAACAAATCCACCATACATATACCAGATTCATAAACCATATCCACATCTGAATTGCAGACAGTCTCCGCTTTTGAAGACAAAACCTGAGGTAAATATTCCTCTAAATCAAATTCCAAATTATCCAAAACAAAATTATCCCCAACATCCAAATTTTCTTCATCAGTGACAATAATATCTTCATCTTCAGAAACCTCTTCTTTCCAAACAGAAGAGTCAACAAAAATAATATCTTCAGGCTGGACAAAATCTTCAGGAATGGCTGAATCCGAAATTTCATCAGTAACTAGTTCTTTTACACCATCCTCTTCTATCTCTTGAGCGACCTCAGTGTCTTCTCCAGAGTCCAAATCAACAGAGTTATGAGTATCCAGATGTTCCAAAATAACCTTCTTTAGCACCTCCATACCAGGAATCCTAGTTTCTCCATCTGGGAGATCCTTCATTAAATTCCCATTAATAAGCACCATCAAAACATCTTTCTTAACCTTTTCCCCCATAGCATCCCAAAAAACATACTTTGATGCATTATCATGAAATAAAATTTCATACTCCAACAAATAATCCAGAACCACCTGAAATTCAACCATAAACTGATGATACTGATGCAGAGATGTTACACCACCTTTTAATTCCCATTTCCTAGCTATATCCTTTAGATCCTCCAGTGAATAAACTTTTGGCCACCTTTTTTCCATTTCCATCTTGAGCTTTCTCCAATCTTGATCTTTATAACCATCCATAGAAATAACCTCCTTTTCCACCTCTCTGTCCAAAATAAAGAACCTAATCTGCTTCACCATATCCAAAGGTAAAGCACCATCAATCGCAGCTGCAGTTTCATACCTATGTAAAAATCCTTCTAAATCATCTCCAGAAAACTTGGGCCCAACCCAAGATACAATCCTTACTGATGCCCTAACAGGTACACCAGCAGCCAACATAGCAGTTCCACTAGTAGAAGACATCCCAAAACATAAGAAAAGCGTTAACAACCGTTAAAATAACAAGCCTCTTGCAGGCCAGTAACAAAAATCCAATTAGAGTTTCAGAGAATAAGCCTCTTGCAGGCTAATAACGTTCTTGATCCAAGTAAGTCTTTAAAGAAAGCTAGAGAAATGGAACCCCACGTTGGGCGCCAACTATGGTAAGGTAAACTCTTACAGTCGCCTTGCTGTAAGCAGAATCCGGAGGAGATATGTGGATTTAGCCGAAAACCCCGTCCTTCCAATAAAAATAACAAAATGGGAATTCTAAATCACTAAGCTAACCAATCTACTTGAATCTGATTGATAAAAATAATGAAACTCTAAAATATTTAACGCTTATTGAGATTTAATGATTGTAGCTGTTGAGAAAAGAAATACTGATAACAACAATTAAGGTGTACCAGTGAAAGATCTGAAAAGATTGACTTTTATGTTTTTATAATAATTTAAATTTATATGAGACAGCAATAATCAAGTCCCAGCGATGAAGACCTTTCTAAAGATACCCTATATGAAGTGTGATTTAAATTGTTGAATTGTATTTCTAAAATGTTATGTATAAATAATAAATGTTATAAGGGTATTATAACTTATTTAATTTGTTGAGTAATAAAAAATGAGACCGTGGTGGTTAATGATTAAGCTGTATGATGTATCCCCCCCTTCTCAATTTCAAGTTTGAGAAGCGCTTAAGTATTCCTAGTCACGTGCCTAAGTTTTCCCCTCCAGAGCTCTTCCAAAGTCAATCCGGAGCCCGTACGGAGTCCGTACGGAGTCAAAGCAGAGTCCGTACGGAGTCCGTACGGAGTCGAAACGGAGTCCGTCCGGACTTCCGGACTCAATTTAGAACCTTAAAACTATAATAAAAAATCTAGAAAAATTACACATAATAGAGCTACTTCCCCTTTACATACCAAACTAATTTTCGTAGTCTGCGCAGCTCTAATTACCCCGTGAAAATTCATCAAAGTTAAGTAATTTTTGAAAACGTAAATATTTCTATAAAACTTTAAAATTCATTTAAAAATATAAGAAAAATAGTAAAAATTCTGGGAAAATTTCCCAAGGTTCTTGAGTGACTCGACTTAATACTTATAAATTTTTCAGAGTGTAAAAATAAGTTTTCTCCGTAAAATAAATTGTTTTCGTGTAGGCATTCGCTCGTGACCAATTTCTTCATATTTAAAACTCAAATAAATTAAATAAAACCCTTTTTATAAAAAATAATAACGCCAATCTTGCACGCCGTAATAACTCCATTTACATATTTAGGTGCCGTACTAAACTTTAGGCTACCACACCGCACTCCAAAAAACCAGAGGCAGCACCCACTTCCTTCCTTCTCCTGCAGCAGTCCATGCACTGGCACATTGAAGATAAACCAGACCTAGTCTCCCAACCATCCTCTCCAGGGGATGATAACCTCATGTGAAGCCTCCTTTTGTCTTCACCAGTCAACTCCAAACTGATTCCCAAATCAAATTGATAACCTATTCTTGCCTGAAAATCCATCAAGAATGGCCCACCCAAAACTACCTTTACATTACCTTTAGCAATGTAAAAATGAACCTTCCCTGAGGCTCCTCCAACATCTAACTTCACAAACTCTGAAGTTCCAACCAATTCAGTGACATGGCCACCAATCCCTCTCAAATTCCCACCAATACCAGTTTTGATGGGGAGGCCCATATGAGTTGCCTCAAACAAAGAAATCAGGTTTATCTGAGAACCTGAATCCACCAATGCCCTTGCCTCCCTGCCATTCAGAGTGACATTGACATATCCCAGAGGAGCAGAAAAATGAGTTTCCAACCCCTCACCAAACTTTTCAGCCAAATCACAAATGTATTCTAACTCACCAGAAGAAACCCTTCTCCTGGTCAACAACTTCTTCTGCCTATCAGCCAACCCTGGACTGAGAGCATACAATTTCCCATATGATAGGGAAACCTGACCCTGGTTCATCCTTTCCAGGACAGAGTCCATAACATTAACTTGACCAGACACTACTGGCCTCTCAAAGTGAGCTCTTTGCTTCACCACCTTGGTCCTAGAAGATTCTTGAGGACCAGCACCACCAACAGATTTACCATTAACAGGAACCAAACCAGATCCCTCACCAGAACCTCTGACTCCAACAGGCTTTGGAAATGAAGCCAAAGGGACATCCTCCTCAGAGTCAGAATCCACCTCCATTGGCATTGGCTCACCATTCAGGTCCAATGCACCAAAAATAGGGGGGCCCATGTCAGCCATACCCTTCTGCATCTTGTACAGCTCCTCTTTGCTGTACCTTTTCCTAGCTGCACTCAGCTTAGGATCACCCTTTGAAGCATTTGGCTTTGATTGGGCCTGAGAACTGCTCTTAGACCTACCCACCTTCCCTGCTTCCACATCATAAACACCAGCCAAGCATTCACCACTTGACTGTCCACCACAAGAATACAACTCCAAACCACCAAAGGAAGTAGAAAAAGAGACCTTATTGACCTCCTTCCCCTTTCCCTTGACGTCCTCATCTACCTTAACAGAAGACTTCCCCTGATCAGGAATCTCCTCAAAACTTGGCCTCCTTTGATTGAGACCACCCCTTCTCCTGACCAAATCAACAGGAGCCTGCCCCTCACTGGGCTTCACAAAAGAACTGCCAGGGAACTTAAAAACCCTGCCATCAAACTCCACTTTTCCTTCAGACACATCTCTGTTCAGTTTTCAACAATCATTGGAACTGTGCCCCCTCCTACTGCAATAAGAGCAAACCCAAGGATCACTCCTACCAGCCCTCATTTCAAAATCTCTTGGCTGAGAAGGTGCCTTATTAACCTTCTTGGCCTCCTGGACAAAAATGTGCAGCTGTTTTGTCAGATCAGCCAACTGCTCCACCATTGGGTCCCTCTCCTGTTTGGGAACCTGCACCAAATTCTTCTCCTCATTCTTCTCCCTAACTTCCTCTTCAGCCAAAGCCTCGCTGACTTTGTGTCACCAGACGACCTACGCACAAGGTTGAGGATGTTCCTGAAAGTGAGATAAGAGATTTAGAAACTTCTTCGAAGCACAGAGGAATGATTCGAGGAAGTGATTCAAAGGTCACTTGAAGTAAGAGCTACAGGTTCGAGGTTCGTTCGAGAAGAATTATAAAATAGTTTCAAAGGTAATAGGAATTCTTAATATCTCACGAAGGGTTGGAAACTCAATAATCAAAGATTTAGGATTTAGAAATGAATATTGAGAAAATAAAAGAAAGATACAATAACAATGATTTAACTTAAAGATTTTACCACTATTAATGTAAATACGTTTTATAATTTAATTCTAAGGAATATCGAACCAAATACCCAACCCTCTTTATATCCTTTATTCCTCCTTGCATTGACCTCCCTTTCATTGCACCATTCCCATACCATTGACCATTACTAACATACACTTAGACCCTCTTCGCTAAATACCGTCCATGCTCAATTTACCCCTTTTTAATTAATTAACAAAAATTTTAATGGAAACTACTACTGTACTATTACGTTGATCCTAGCGCTGTGCGTCGCTTATTGAAAAGGAGACTAAGGGACCCTATTGGGAGATTGACTAATTTATATTTAGAGTTTTGGCTAGCGCAGTTAAATAGTAAGTACACAAAGGGGAATCGCAGTTGCTATGGAGAGTTGCTTTCTGCGCTTCGAGTATAGATTTAGGACTCGATATTATTGATTTAATGAGCTGCTTCTGCCTCATGTGTCACGTGGCGCGTGACACTTTGCTGACATACTTGGCACACCCCTCCTGATAGGTGTCCACAGCCAATAACTTTAAATGGGCCTCAACAGCCTCCTTCACCTTATCCTAGGCAGGCAACTTCTGGTCCCCATTAGAAAGAGTCTTCATCAATTCCTTTCTTGAAAACTCCTTCAACACATACATCCTGACATCTCTAGCCACGGCAGACCAAAAAACATCCTTGGCAGCATTTTCATGCGCCAGCTCCTCCACTTCCACCAAATATTCCACCACAGGATCAAAGTGTAGCAGAAACTTCCTGTAACTATGTAAGTTACCAACACCACCATAAGATTGCAATTCACTGACAACCTTGTTCAGATCCACCATAGTGAACCTGACTCCCCATCTATCCACCATTTCCCTACACAACAATTTCCAATCCCTCTTCTTGTAGCCAGACATGGCCACAATCTCCTTCTCCACTGACCTATCACCAATGAAGAAGATAATCTGTTTCACCATGTCCAGGTAGGAAGCACCATCCACCCCAGCAGCAGTTTCATACTTCTCTAGAAACCACTTGACATCCTCCCCATTAAACTTGGTACCATCCCAAGTTTTAATTCTCACACACTACCTAACCATCACAGAAGGAGGACCATCCCCCCCACTGACAGTCACCACAGGAATAGCAGAACAAGAAGCCATTCCTCCAGTCCAAAACACCAAAAAGAGCCAACCAAAGAAAACAGAGATTCCAAAGAACTAGCAAGTTCTAACCCCACGTTGGGCTCCAGAAATGTAGACAATCCTATAGTACTAGCTATAGGCCTTGACCAAGGGAGTTGGAGAAAAACCAGAGAGAAAATCCCCTGTCCCTTTAGAAAAATAGAGTGAGATTTACTTGCTAAAGTAAGTTGGTTCCTGTTTTGCTAAAGCTCCTATTTAACACACTTGACTGCTTGATGAGCCAAGAAAGTAGTCCCCAGATAGACTACCAGACCAAAGAACTGAAATGTAGAACAAAGTCCACACCAGAGACAGCAAAGATACTTGATGTAGGCTGCAAATCCACACCAGAGACAGCAATAATACTTGCTATAGCTTGCAAGACTATAACAGAGAAAACAGTTGCTAAAGTTAAGTTAAATGAAGAACTCACTTGTAACAAACACAGCCAATTGTGGCCAGAAAACAGTAAAAAGTGAGTGAGGAACAATGAGATCACCTCCAGATGGTTGTATGATGATTAAGGTTGCCCCAAACTGTCTTCTTCACTATGTACACACAGACCACTAACTAAGAGCCCATGCGCACCCACCAATCTGGCGCCTGTACCCGCCAAATTGCATAATGAACCCTCCTGGAGCGCTCCCCAACCTCCTAAAACAGAGGCGGGCGGGCCGCCCGACGTCGGAGATGCTGCCTGAAGCGGCCCGGCCTCCCTGAAGCCAGAAAACCAATAAAAACCACTAATCTACTTAGAAAAATTAGCTACAACTACTAAAACCTTAAAAACACGGAATTTCACTATAACAACATTGAGACATGAAATATAGAGAAAAATTAGCTCTATCCAATGGTACTTAACACTTAACCCTAAGACTCAAGGTTAGCCCGTAAAACACAAAAAAACAAAATTAAACAGCAACCTTTTATAAATGAAAAATGAGGAAATGACCCTTTAAATCTCAGAATATGAAAAATGTCTTCAAGACAAAAAATATAGAGAAATACCAGGGCTATCCAATGATAGTACCCACATACCCGCAGACCCAATATCGACGGGATAAAACCAGAAAAATACCAAATTCCTTAACAGATGTCAATTAAGACATGCACAAACAGCGCCAAATCACACAACAAAGGCCCCTACCAATGTTGGAAGACCACAACGTCTATTTTAAAAAATTACTGAAGGTATAACTTCACGTGGTATGCATTTGGCATACAAGTTTTTGCTATACTAAAAACATTAATAATATAATGGTGATAAAATATTAATCGGATGATAAATATGAAAGATACAGACTGATCAGATACTAGTAGACATGTTTATGAGAAATACAAGATGAAGGAACTGAAGAAAATTTCCACCCAAGCTACTCTCCATCATAAAAGTGTCCAGCACAAGTTCTGCCAAACTTGTGCTGGACACTTTTGGTCACGTGCAGTCAGATGGGATCAATTCTCTCTATGGCAACAAAAAAACATTTTTTATTATACTTCACTACAAGTAGTTTTGTTTAGCTGAATCATCCACCTGTTGTTCTTCCCAACCTCAGGTGTATAATTTTTTATCTTTATAAAAAAAGGTCACTTATTAAAATTTAGCCCTGATGGCTCCCATTTGTTTCAACACTTCTACTGGCTCTTGAGAGCAAGAATTTTACTAGTATTTTGTTTTTCATTATTGATCTCTTTGAGATTAATTTTACTTTTTTATTTCTCTTTTTTTTTAATATCTATTTAAATTATTGTAAAGCTAATCATTTTCATATTTTTTTACTTTTATTTCATAATATTATAAAAGGTGTAACATCAACTGGTATGCATTTGGCACATGAGTTTTTTCTATACTTATAATAGGGGGTGTCAGTTCTGGCAAATCCGCACTTACAAATCCGCACTTAAATTTGACCAAATCCGCACTTAAATAAGTGCGGATTTCCAAAACACACTAGCCCCAATACTGGTGGATTTCAAAATGAAATAAGTCACTTATTTCACTCAAATCCGCACTTTCTCAACCAAAAGTGCTGATTTCACCATCAAGTCCCATTTCACTGATTTGTCAGCATCATCCCATTCATACGCAGCACTCCGCAGAATAACACTTCATAACTCAAAACATCGTACATCACTTACATCTTCATATCATATCATATAAGAGTCATGCCTTCCTCACTTTCAAATCGTGATAAATTACATAAAGCAATGACTTTCATGGCGCTTGAACTGCTCTTGGACTCTGATTCCGATTCTGATCTAGAAGAAGATTTTGTCGTTTTATCAAAAATGGCCAGGAAACGTTACCTTCTTCCCAGAAAGCCTCAAGTACTTCATACCCCCAAGTACACCATCCAAACACTTCTTAAACTATCTACACCCAGTTTTAGATGGCTGTTCAGGACTTCTCAGGAATGTTTCCTTAAATTGCTTGAGCTTATTCAGGATCATCCCATATTTCACAATAATTCTCAAAAAGAACAACGACATCCTTCAATTCAATTGGCCATCACACTATGTCGTTTGGGTTCAAATGGTAATGGAGCCGCTTTGAAACGTTTAGAAAATGTCTTTGATTTAGGGTATGGTTCAGTTAACACTTATACCAAACGATGTATCACTGCCATCAACTCCTTGGAATCTCAACTTCTCACCTGGCCAACAAAAGAAGAGCGACTTGAATCATCTCAGGTTATGCAAGCAGAGGGCTTTCCAGGATGTATTGGTTTTGTTGATGGTACTACTATTCCTTTGAGCCAGAAACCTGGTCAAGGTGGAAACAATTACTTTGACCGTAAAAAGAGGTAGATTATTTTTAACTCCTTTCATCCTCCTTGAAACTAACACAAACAAATATATCTTCTTTATAGATATTCAATTAACGTTCAGCTTATATGTGACGTAAACAAAAAATTTATATCATTCTTCGCTGGCTATCCTGGCTCATGTCATGACTCCTACGTCTTCCAAAGAATGCATATTTCAAATGAACCTGAAAAATTCTTTGATGAAAATCAGTATCTTCTTGAAGATTCTGCTTATGTGAATGGAAAGTATGTACTTCCTGCTTTTCGGGGAGCAGCTTCAGAAGACAGTCAAAATGCCAAATTCAACAATCATTTGGCAAAGTCAAGAGTCCGTATTGAACATTCTATTGGATTCTTGAAAGGCCGTTTTTCTAGTTTAAGGGAATTAAGAAGTCCTCTTAGAAATAAATCTGAAATGGAGGCGGTGATCAACTGGATTCTGTGTTGCACTATACTTCATAACCTACTTGCTGACCTCAAAGATCAATGGTTGGAGCTGTATGAAGATGAACAAGTTGATTCACCTCCAACTATATCCAACACTTCTATTTCTCAATCAACTAGTATAAGGGCGAAAATCCTTCCAATAACACTCCAACATTTTTCAACGCAATTTTAATTTTTTTCTCTTTCTCTTCAAATTATCAATTTGCATGTATTATTCACTGAGAATGGTAAATTTTTTTGCATATTTTTTTGGTTTTTGAATTTGCTGTTAAAGTCTTATTTTTTTTTCTCTCTGTGTTTTCTTTCATCAACTCAACATGAAATCGCATATTTTCAGCAAACGCATATTTTTTCAGTCACTCAAAGGTTGGGAAAGAGTTGGAAGGGAAGATTAAGGGTTCCGAGGCATTGTAAATGAAGAAAAGGGTCTGGGAGAGGTTGAGAGGGGTGAAATGGGGATCAAAAGAGGATGGCATACAATGGGGCTGGGAGGATAGCAAAAGGCATGGGGAGGGAAGACAAGCATGTGTTGATAGAATTGAAAGGGATGGAGATTGGTGCAAACAGAGTGTGAAAATAGGAGGATGAACTCTGTTCTTCGGGCGAAGAACAGAGTTCACTTCCATAAAATATTAGCTGAAACATAGTTTTCAATTCTGTAAAAACAGTTGTAAGTAATAGAAAAAGTCACTGATTTTTTTTATATGTAATCCTTGCTTTACGAGGAGACTTTTGTGACGAAGCAGATTTTTGAATTACCTTTAAAAGAGGATGGCATACAATGGGGCTGGGAGGATAGCGAAAGGCATGGGGAGGGAAGACAAGCATGTGTTGATAGAATTGAAAGGGATGGAGATTGGTGCAAACAGAATGTGAAAATAGGAGGATGAACTCTGTTCTTCGGGCGAAGAACAGAGTTCACTTCCATAAAATATTAGCTGAAACATAGTTTTCAATTCTGTAAAAACAGTTGTAAGTAATAGAGAAAGTCACTGATTTTTTTATATGTAATCCTTGCTTTACGAGGAGACTTTTGTGACGAAGCAGATTTTTGAGTTACCCTTTGAGATTTGGAATGTCTGGGAGGCATTATGAAACTGGCACATAACAAGAAAAAAGATTAAAAAGTAGAAGAAATAAGTAAAAAAGAATGTAAACATGCCTGGTCAAAATATTGAAAATGTTGGAGATTGGTGCAAACAGAATGTGAAAATAGGAGGATGAACTCTGTTCTTCGGGCGAAGAACAGAGTTCACTTCCATAAAATATTAGCTGAAACATAGTTTTCAATTCTGTAAAAACAGTTGTAAGTAATAGAAAAAGTCACTGATTTTTTTTCTATGTAATCCTTGCTTTACGAGGAGACTTTTGTGACGAAGCAGATTTTTGAGTTACCTTTTGAGATTTGGAATGTCTGGGAGGCATTATGAAACTGGCACATAACAAGAAAAAAGATTAAAAAGTAGAAGAAATAAGTAAAAAAGAATGTAAACATGCCTGGTCAAAATATTGAAAATGTCAGGAAGGGGTGTGTGCCGAGGATTGATGGGTAGGTAGCGAGGAAGGTCAGTGTGTCACATGTGACAGGGATGGGGTAAGAAAGGAAGGGATGTTTTGTGGCCAAAATGTGGTTGTGAAAAAAAACGGGAAAAAAGTGCTGATTTGAGGTCATAACTGACACCCTTTTTTGAAATAAGTGACTTTTTTGCAAAATTTAAGTGCTGATTTGGTTTGAAATCCGCACTTAATTTAAGTGCGGATTTGCCAGAACTGACACCCCCTAATATTAATAATATAATGGTGACAATAAATTAATCAAATGATATATATGAGTGAGGCACAAAAATCAAGTACCAATGGACATGTTTATAAGAAATACCAGATTAACTGAAGAAAAATTCTACCCTAGCTACTCTCCGTCATGAATGTGTCCAGCACAAGTTCAGCCAAACTTGTGCTGGACACTTTTGGTCACATGCAGTCTGGTGTGATGGATTCTCTCTCAATCATTGCACTAGAAGTTGTTTGATATGGCTAAATGGTTCTGCTGAAGTTTTGTTAAACCTCAGATTGGCACTTTTTTGGTTTTTCAAAAAAGCAATTATAGTCCAAGTTTGGTGCCACTGGTGAGCGTTCACCCCAACATGTCTACTTGCTCTTGATGGCAGTAATTTTATTTTAATTTTTTATTTCATATTTTCTTCCTTTAATTTTACCTTTTTATCCATCATATTGCTTTTTTATATCAATTTATTTTTTGTAAAACAAATCATTTTCATATTTTTTTACCTTTATTTAATAATATTATAAAAAGTGTAACATCACCCGGTATGCGTTGGGCACACAAGTTTTTGCTATACTTATAATATTAAAACATAATGGTGACAAAAAATCAATCAAATGATAAATATGAGTGAGGCACAAAGATCGAATACCAGTGGACATGTTTATAAGAAATACCAGATGAACTGAAGAAAAATTCCACCCTTGCTACTCTCCATCATAAAAGTGTCCAGCACAAGTTCGGCCGAACTTGTGCTGGACACTTTTTGTCACATGCAGTCTGATGTGATCAATTCTCTCTATTGCAATGAAAATGAATTTTTCTTCAATAATTGCACTAGAAGTTGTTTGATATGGCAAAATTGTCATCCTGAAGTTTTGGTAAAGCTCAAGTGGATTTTTTTTATTTTTACAAAAAAGAGATTATAGTCCAAGTTTAGTGCCACTGGTGGGCCTTCACCCCATCATGTCTACTTGCTCTTGATGGCAGGAATTTTACTTTAATTTTTTATTTCATATTTGATCCCTTTAATTTTACCTTTTTATCCCTCATATTGCTTTTGGATATCAATTTATTTTTTGTAAAACAAATCATTTTCATATTTTTTTACCTTTATTTAATAATATTATAAAAGGTATAACATCACCCAGTATGCGTTGGGCACACAAGTTTTTGCTATACTTATAATATTAATAGCATAATGGTGACAAAAAATCAATCAAATGATAAATATGAGTGAGGCACAAAGGTCAAATACCAATTAATAAATAGTTCTTTTTAATATCTTAAATTTTTTTGATTAAATAAAATGGTAATAATGAATTATATTTTTCATCCACAATTCCACTCTAATGATTCCCACTGCACAAAAAGGGTTCACTCAGTCCTTTCTTTACTGCTTGTGCATATATTTTATTGCCCACAGTACTACAATTTTTTGTAGTGATTATCCCACATCTGATTCAGGAATATTTTTGAACAATATAAGTTTTTTTTACAAAAGACCTTATCATATCCAATATCCCACCAAAAATACAACCTGTTTTTGTATTAAAGCCCGTTAATTATTAAGAAATTGTTAAAATAATTAGATTAGACCCTGGCACAGCTAGATCCATACCAACCAACCTAAAGTCTTTTCAATATTGAAAACAATTAAATAAAATTATGATATCATACTAAATTATGGGCACCAACCATAATTCAGCACTTCTCATTTGCTCTGCTACAAAATGAGTGCATGTAGCATTTTTCTAATGTTGGATTGTTTTTCTTCCTTCCCTCACACCTTTAGTCCAGAATGAAAATTTAGTATGAGTTTTGGTCAAGTTGGTTTGCCAGTGTTATCTGTATGCAATATGAATTCATCTTGCATATTTCTATTTATGCATAAAATATACTTGTTAAGCATCATTTTTTTGCATTTTTCAATCTTTTTGCATATTTATGTATATGCATATGCATATTCATTATACAGATTTCTATGCATGTTAATATATTTTATTCATATACATATATGCACCTTTTTTTGCATATTCAATATGCATATTTTTAATGCATATCCAATATGCATATTTTTAATGCATATTCAATATGCATATTTTTATGCATAATCACTATGCATATTTTTTATGAATATTTTTATGAATATTTTTATGCATATTTTTTATGCATATTTATTCTTCATAGTCATTATGCATACACTTTAGATAGGCATTTCACATCAATTTTTAACATGCAATAAGTATCCACCATGCAAATTCAAATGCATATGCATCTATATCATACACGCAACATATATTCAAGTTTAATATTTGAATATTAAGGTATGCTAAGTGATGTTGTTCAACCTTTTTCCAAACCTGAGATTAACTGATGTTCAATATGGTTCCTAAGCTCTGCTCAAGGAGGGATTGTTCTGGATTCAATCTGTGACAGTTTATTTTTTCAATGTTTTTTCATCAGATTTAAAAACATAGTTCTGACAATTTCAGGATGGTTTCCCAACAGTTTCCTGACGAATTCCTGATAGTTTCAAATAGAGGGAACTGCTAGCAGTTCACCCCCAGATTTCCCGCAGTGTATGGTTCAGATGAGATTGTTGTCAATGCAGTATTGGCAAGGACCCATGTCAGTAGCAGATTTGGAGAGGAAGCTGAACATGGTGGTTGTGATGAAGGAGAATGTGGGAATTCTCTATTGGAGGGAGGATGTGGTCTTCCAACTTTGGCAGAGCCATTTGTTGGTCTGTTTGGCGTTGTTTTGATATGTCTTAAATGGCATTGTTTAATAATTGGGTGTTTTTCTGGTTTTTATCAGTGAATATTAGGACTAAGGGTATGTGGGTACTAACATTGGATAGCCCCAGTTTTTCTCTATACTTTATTTCTTGATGTCATTTTTCATAGTCTAAGTTTTAAGGAGTCATTTGCTCATTTTTAATTTCTTAAAGATAGCTGTTTGATTTTGTTTTTTGCGTTTTACGGGCTAAACTTAAGTCTTAGGGTTAAGTACTTTGTACCATTGGAATGGGCTAATTTTTCTCTACATTTCATGTTACAATGTTGTTGTAGCTAAATTATGTGTTTTAAAGGTTTTAGTAGTTGTAGTTTTTTTTTCTAAGCATTTTGGGTGTTTTTGGAGGTTTTTGGTGGTTTTCTGGCTGCAGGGTGGTCCTGCCGCCTCATGCGGGTCTCCCAACGTTGGTGGGACTGCCTGCCTCAGTGCTAGAAGGCTGGGAAGCGTTTCTAGAGGGGTTTATGCAATTTGGCGCTCAGAAACGCCAAATTTGTTGGTGTGCATGGGCTCCTAGATAGTGGTCTGTGTGTATATAGTGAATAAGACAGTTTGGGGCCACCTTAATTATCACAAAACCATCCTGAGGTGATATACTTGTTCCTCAGTCAGTTTTCACTGTTTTCTGGCCACAATTGGCTGTGTTTGTTGCAAGTTTAGTTCATCATTTAACTCAACTTTAGCAACTTTTTTCTCTGGTGTAGTCTTGCAAGCTATATCAAGTATTGTTGCTGTCTCTAGTGTGGATTTGCAACCTACATCAAGTATCATTACTTTCTCTGGTGTGGACATTGGTCTTCATTTCAGTTCTTTGGTTTTATAGTCTGTCTGGAGACTACTTTCTTGGCTGATCAGGCAGTCAAGTGTATTGGAAAAGGGGCTATTAACAACAGGAACCAATATACTGTAGCAGGTAAATCTCACTTATATTTTTCTAAAGGGACAGAGGATTTTCTCTCTGGGTTTTCTCCAACTCCCTTGGTCAAGGCCTATAGCTAGTACTATAGGATTGTCTACAACGGTGTTCCTTTTAAACATAGTTAATGCTTTGAACGTAAACTAAAAATCTTCTGTGTCCTTTTGGCAAGAGGATTTTTGATGTAGCTATAATAAATTATTGTTTCTTGTTAAATCTCCTAACATCATTTTTTGTGTTAAGATACATATTTAACTTACTGTGCTTTATCCAGGATAATTTGATACCATATAATGTCACTTATCATTAATAACTTTTTTGCATTTGCTTAGTTATTGTCAAAGACCTCACTGTTTCATAAGTGGTAAGTACAATTGCAGTTTTCTGGAGCTCTTCTTTTTGTAAATTATCACAAATCTGACAATGAAATACATGGTATGGAAGAGATTGAGGGTTGAAATGAAGATTTATTTTATTTTCCCAGTTCAAGAGTACAGATAATGGGCATATAATTAGTGTGGAAAAACTTAGTTTTTTACCAAAAAGCTCCAATCTTTGTTGAAATTTTATTGCTTTCTCTTGTGTTGCACTTATCAGAGCAAGTGTTGATAGCGTTTTTCCTAAACCCATGTCATCTGCAAGTATTGACCCATAACCACTAAATTTTTGTTCAATATTTTCATAATTTTGTTTTCGAGGACGGTACACACTGTTAAACCATTTATTATCATTGTGCTCCCAAAGCTTATCCAGTTTATCTTTCATAAATTTTTGGTTGTCAATCATAAAGTTGACTGCTTGAAGTTGGTGCGTTTTTAATACCGTTTTTATTCCTAGTATTTGATTTTGAGTTATTGAATTTTGTTCAATCCTAAATGAGTCAATTTCTGACTGATAAGAAGCAATATTGTAAAATGTTTTGCTGTTGTAATCATCAATTTCTAGTATACTTATTCCAGCAAGATAAATTTTTTGTTTTATTTCATTAAGATGCCTTTCGATTCCAAATAATTTGCACCACAGCTGCAATGTTTCATTTTGCTGTTTGACATTGTAGCTCTGAAAATAGGCTTTATTCTGTGTCTGCATCACAGACTTAAAGTTCAACCAATGAGAACAGTTGCCGATTTCTCAAAGAAGCAGTCCAATTTGTTCACTTTGCTTTTCTGAAAGATCTCCAATAATTTTAAGAGTCTTTGTGTCTAACATAGAAAGAATATGAACTCTTTTTCTACCTCTCTGAAGCATTGCCTTTTCCATTTGGTTTTTTAATAATTGTAATATCATATATGGTGGTGTTGGTTCAAATTAAACCATAAATTGACCAAGAAATTTCAAGGAACTCATTTTGTGGAGATATGAGAAGGAGTAAAAATGAATATAAATGGTGTAGAAGTTGCACAATCCAATTAATCAATATTTAGACATATTTCATGAATATGCAGATCATATTTTCCAGGAGCCCAGTGAATCCATGAAAAAGATTGGTAAAATGTATATAATAACACAATAATTTTTGTCAGAATCTTAAAGTCAATTTATGGTTACCTTGAATAGGATTTTAACTGAACCCATAACATAACTCAAAATATTGATAAGTATCTTCTTCAAAGTCCAAAAAATTATGTACATACAGGTTCTTTTAGTTAAAATGAAGTTGAATGAATTTTCTACAAGAAACCAATGTACGTTATAAGAGTAGTGAAAATTTCACATGAAATTACACTTTAAGTAAACATTTTAGATATCTTTCTTACATTTTTTTGTAAGATAATATATGACAAAAATGTGTTGATTAAAAAAAAGGTAGGTTTTAAGAGATCCCAAGACTTCTGAAAATCCCAAAAATAATCTTGAATAACCAAGCCACTCATTATTTATTATCAATTTGAAAAAATGATTATATCCTTAAAATGAGAGAAGCCAAATAATACTAAAAAGCCTACATTATCAGTCTCCTATATTTTAAAGCTGAACATTATAATTCAGCCTAAAAGAATGGCTTTCAATTTCGACAAATCATCTTAAAAAAATAATTCAACTTTAACTTGTTTCAAGCACCAAATATCATGCAATCCTCTATGCAGTCATTCATTATACTTTCACAGAAGATCCATTGAGTATTGGCACAGAGTTCAGGATAATTTAAAGCAGATTTCAGTCTCATTTGAGTATGAGTTCAGTCTGAGTTCAGTCTGAGTTCCATCTGAATTCAAGTTGAGGACTTTCTATCAAGTCCCCCCCAAGTATTGTGTGATGACAGCCAATAGATTAAAAATCATTGAAAATTCAAATAATGAATTAATAAATAAAAATAAAATATTAACCTCTGAGATTAAGAATTTACAAGATAAATTAGAACATTCTCAGAATATTATGGCTACCATAGATGGACTTGTAAAATTGTCTTTCTCAAATGTGAATAATACTTTAACTCATGTACCTGTAATAAAGGATAGGTTACAAATTGTGAAAATTGAAGTATCTAACATTTTAAAAAATACTGATAGAGTAAAAGACAACAAGTCCTGTGTGGAAAGAATACCAGTATATATGAAAAATTCAGATGATAAACCAATGACTGATATGAAAATAGTTTCATGGGCTCTGAGAATATAAAATCAGTAAAAGTTGAAATAAATGATCATCTTTCCAAAGTGAATTATTTAATATTCCTCAGGTTAGGGAAGCAAAAGATAATCAAAAGAACTGGCTTATATTAGATCAGTACCCTTCTTTTGAAAGAAATTCAAAGTCTGATTGGAAACAATTCATTCAGAGAATCAATAACTTAAAATTTTTATACAAATTACCTGAAGAAATTAAATCGAAATTGATATCTTTGTTTACAGATGTGGCCTTATTATGGTTTTAATCTGTATTTAGTGAGGGAATTAACAACTCCTGGAATGAATGGAAGGTAATAATTGAAAGGCAATTTGGTGGCCCAAAATTTAGAATTTCTCAGAAAAGATTGTATGAGAAAGCTAGATATAATCCAAATGCTAGTGATAAAACACTGGTATTTTTAATGAGTTTAATTAAAATAATGAAAGATATGGAACCAAAAATGGATTATAATAAGTGGAAAGAAAAAACAATTTATAAATTGCCTATATTTCTCAGAGACATTATTGTAGCTAGAACTGAAACCATCAGAGATACTTCTGGGTTTATTCATATATTCAACAAAATATTATTGAACCACAAATATTAAACCATGTATAATCATTAAAAGAAAAACGTTTGAGCAGTAAAGCCTACTACAAATAAGTTACCAGTGAAGAAGATAAAACCTTCTTCTTACCTTATCCCTAAGAGACAAGAAAGTAACACTTGCTACAAATGTAATGAACCTTGGGCTAAAGGTCATACTTGTAAGAAGAGAATAAATTTTATTGAAAACTCACAAGATTATCAACCAAGTAATCATCAAGATGAAAAGGAGGAATGTATTGAGGATTGTAGAAGTAAAGTTTCTTACAGTGATGATTAAAATGAGATATATGTATTAGAACAGGATAATATGTTCCTGAGTACTCCTCCCCCTGACTGGACAACTATGCAGCCGGTCTTTGATGTCATCATCCTGGACAAATGGCCCACCAAAACTCTCCCAAACGTCGATGATGAAGAGCCCGCTATGCAATAACTCATACAGATACATCTTTACCTTCCACTGAGGAAGCTGAAATAATTAAAGGTTTAACTCATGATACTTACAAAATCACACTTTTTAAAGAACCTGTTATTATATGTGGAAAAGAAATGAATTCCATTATAGACACTGGAGCTGCAGGTAGTGTAGCTTTTATTAATGCATTAATGATACTTGATAGTAAGTATAAGGAAAAACTGGAACATGTACATACAAAAAACTGGAGTGGTTTTGGCTCAGTATTACATCCAATTGGAAAATACAAAACTGATGTATTCTTTAAATATAATAATGGATATGTAAGAGCAGTATGTGAATTTTTAGTAATGGATAATAATAACTTTAGCGATTGTTTTATTATTGGAAATGACTTATTGACAAAATTTGGCATCAAACTAGATCCTGAAAATAGTTTCTTCTCTATAGGCGTAAATGGAAATATAAAATTCAATTTTTTTTCTGAAAATTCAGTTTATTCCATTTATCCTAATGAAGAACCACCTCTGAAGTGGTAGAATTGGAAAATGAAATACAAAAAGCCTCTTTCAGTCCTCAACTTCTAAAAAATTGAAGAAATTTTTTTTTTTTGAAATTGATAAAATCTTGTCATATTTCATTTGCTCATTGTTCAAATGAACTTGGTTTGGTCAAAGACCATGTGATGAAAATCTCTTCAAGCTTTGATTTGGATAATATTCCTTACAACTTAAGAAAGAAACCTTACCCTGCTTCTACTGAAAAAAGGAAAGAAATTGAAGACAACATTTAAATTTTGTTAGAAATGGGTATTGTTGAAAAAGTAGACACAACACCTAAGTATTGTGTTATTTCACCAGTTTTAATCTCTTATGAAAAAGATAAGGCATTGTTATGCAGTGATTACAGAGCTCTGAATACATTCACTGTAGATGATATTTACCCACTTCCAAGGATAGCTTCTATTCAGGCTACCTTACAAGGTGCAAAATATATTTCCTGTCTGGACGGAAACAAAGGTTACCACCAGATTCCTGTGGAAAAGAATTCTCAGAATTTTTTAATTAGAGCCACACACATGGGGATATATAAATAAGTGAGAATGTCTTTTGGACCAAAGAATTCCCCTTCAGTCTTCCAAAAATTGATGAATTGTTTTTTCAACAGGAAATGGTTAAAGGATGGCTTTTAGTTTAGATTGAGGACATCATAGTGTTTTCAAAGACATATTGTGAACATTTAAACCACCTGAAAAGAGTATTTCAAAAGATGGATGATATTAATATGACAATTGCATTAAAGAATTTTAATTTTGGGTTTCAATCCTTGAAAGTGCTTGGACATGTTGTATCTGGGTTACAAATTTGTGTTGACCAGAATAAGGTGACAGAAGTAAAAACATTAGTATACCTAAAAATTTGAAAGATGTTCAATGTTTTCTAGGTATTTGTGGATATTATAGGCAGTATATAAAAAACTACCAATCCATTTCAGCTCCTTTAACAACATTAATCAGGAAAAATGAGGCTTTCATTTGTAATAATGAAAGACAACATGGCTTTAAAAAATTAAAGGAATACTTAATGTCAGATTTAATATTAAGACTACCAGATATTAACCTCCCTTTTATATTTTATACTGATGGAAGCTTTACAAGGTTAGGTGCTTCTTTACAGAAAAAACAGATATGAAATGGTAAATTATCTGAGTTATTTATCTGTTATGTATCAAGAAACTTAGGAGAGACAAAATTAAGGTATGGTACCACCCAACTGTAATGTTTAGCTTTTGTTTGGGCCATGGAGAAACTTCATTACTATCTGGAAGACCAGAACTTTGAATTAATAACAGATTTCAAAGCAGTAAAATCATTACTAAACATGAAAACACCAAATAGGCACATGTTTAGATGGCAACTAGCTGTCAAGAGTACAGAGGTAGAATGGAAATGACTCATAGATCAGGAACATTGCATTCTAATTTGGATTTATTATCCAGAAGTCTTTTGCCAAATGATACTGAAAACCCAGCTTATGTGCCTGAAAATGAGTTAATACATATATTTGGGATTTATATAGTGTATTTAGAGGAAGAGTTTATGCAAACTATATTAGAAAATTATTCATCTGATAAATATTTGTCTAATTAATCTACCATCTTAAATGATCAAACAAATGCCTCTATGAGTGAATTAATTAAAACCTTACCTCCAAAGTAAAAAAATGCATTTGAAAAAAGTAAACTTTCAATTGAAGATGGATACATATATTACAGGAAAAAGCTTTGTAATGTAATAGCTATACCACCTTCTATGAAAGAGTTAATGTTAAGTACTTGTCATGATGACATCTTAGCTGTTCATTTTTATTTTAACAAAACATTAACTAGAGTTAAAAATTCATCCTGGTGGATAAACATGAAAGAAGATGTACAAAAATACATTGACATATTTGACTCTTGTCAAAAGTCTAGAAGATTTAATGGGAAGAGAGCTGAGTTGTTACAACAAATAGAGAAACCAAAATCTCCCTGGGAAATTATAAACATAGATTTTTTCACAGGCTTGCTATTAACAGGAAAAGAAAGTTTCAATTCTCCATGGGTAATTGTGGATAGACTAACATAAATGTGTAAATTTATCCCTACCCATAAAGAGGTATCTGCAAATGACTTGGCATTAATATGGTGGACTCAAATAATGAATACTTCTGGGTTCCCCAAAACCAAAATCTCTGAAAGAGACCATAAATTTACTTCAGAGTTCTGGACATCTTTGATGGATGTATCATGTTCTCAATTGAAGTTGTCTACAGAACAACATCCACTAACTGATGGGCTGGCTGAGAGAATGATACAGACTCCAGAAGACATGATAAGAAGATATTGTGCCTTTAAATTTGAATAAAAAGACAATGAGAAATTCACACATGAATGGGTAACATTAATTCCTGGCTTTGAATTCTCTTATAATAGCACAAATCATTATTTAACAGACTTTAAACCATTTGAACCCTGGCAGGGATATGTACCAAATACACCAGTAAATAATTTAAACAAATAACCAAGGTTAGATATACACCCTGGTACTAAATCCTTAATTCATTTGCAAAGAAATTGTATAAAGCATGAAGAAGAATACATACAAAGAGCATTTGAATATGAAAATAAAAGGTGGGATAAATCTCATAAATAATTTGAATTCAAAAAAGGAGATGAATTCCTAATTCCAAAACTACATTTTAACTTACAAGGTAATGTTAAATTGTTGGATCCCTTTTTAGGACCTTTTGTAGTCAACAAAATGGCTAGTAAAAATGCTGCAGAAGTCATATAATATGCCCCATATGATAGGGATCATCCAGTTTTCCCTATCTCATTATTAAAACCTTACCATGAAAATATCCTGACTTATTTCCAAAAAGAAGAGGAAGGCCTAAAAAGCAACCTGAAGATATTGTGGAAAAAGCATAGATTGAAAAAATACTCAAGAAAATAATCCTTACCTAAGAGAATGAAACTGAGTATTTATTAAGATATAAGGAAAAATCAAATGAAATTGATACATGGATACCTGAAAGCAAAATTTCAAATATTTCATCCCTTCTTAAAAAATTTAAACAGAAATAAAACTCTGTTCAACCATATGAGGGGTTAAAAACAAGTACTCGTAATATTTTATTATTTTTTATTTCTTTTAAAAATTAATCTTTAATGCTACAGAATTTTCTGAATACCTGAAAAAAAAATAAAAAAATGTATAACTTATCATTTTTTATTCTTTTATTGGGTGGGCAAGTTTCAGCCTGGATATCCCCAGGGCTGAGTCAAAATTACTTATAATATATGTTAAACACATTGACTATATATGGGATCAATAAATTAAAGTACACAAGTTGTATAAATAAGTAAAAATTATGAGAACATACAATATATGCCATTATAACACCTTATATACATGCATATATCCTCCTTATATAAGTCTTATGTACTTAATATTAAGTTGGAATATGCTAGGGTAATCAAAAGAGCCTTAAATATAAGCTACATAACTTTTTAGTAGACTTAAAGCTGTTGTTTTCATTTTTTATGTAAAAAACAAGAGATGCACCTTAAATCAGATATAGCTGACTATATGTGCTATTAACTTAATAATATAAAAAATTTGCCATTACAGATCAGTTTGTCTTAATTAGAAATATTGATTTGGCTACTCAAATGCTTAAAAATAACATTTTTCAAATTTGATATTTTTTACGCCAGAAATGGCTTCTGTGTACTGACCACATACTGCCTGCATTTTTCCTGTGTTAATTGCTTCATTTTTAGAAAATTTAGCTTTTTCAAACTATAATTACCCCACATTCTATTCCCACTACAGGGAAACACACTAAAATAGGCAACTGGCACTTATTTAGTGTCCTAATTTATTTATAGGTGCATTGACCTTATTATATGCACTAATTTCATTAATAACCTCATGTTTTTCACTTTAATTCACTACCACGCTTAAATTTTCCTAAATTAGTCAAGGATTTATCTGTGAAAGTTCTTGCCAAGGACTGCATGTAGTTACCCCACATCTCAGACCCTTTTTTTAGTTATCCAGTGGTTTCTCAGTCAATATTGCTTATTTTTGGATGGTGATTTCACTTAGTATATTGTTATAGTTATCCCCATCATTTCTGCTGTTGATCCCTCTTAATATTTTTTAATATTTAATGTTATTATTTCTCTTTTTGGTCTTTTATTTTAAGGTACTGCACACATACACTCTCTTTTTTGCTTATTCTTTATTATTGAAGGATTATCCCTATTACTCCAGAATTTTTGTGGGTGATATAATTCTAATTATTTTTTATCACTCTTTATGTCTTTGGAAAGGTTTATAAGCTTGAATTAGTCAACATTAGCTATGTATAGGACTGGTAAATTAAGGGGTTAATTGGAGGAATTATTGGGTATAAAAGGAGGGGGTTTTTTGTCTTGTTTTCTACATTCTTTATCATTACAATCAAAAATATATAAACAATAAAATTACAATACATATCAATAGTTCTTATAAGGTATTTGAATAGTATCTGAATTCTTACATTTATTTTTCTACCAACTATAAGATTGTAACCCATATATAATTAGGGAGATTTAAATTACTGAGACTCTTATATTGAGTTATATTTTAATACTTATTGGATTTTTACTACAGTATTCATATAGGACCATCAAAATATTCTAGACAGCTGACTATTCAAGCTATTTCACGTCTTTGTACTTGAAATTAGCCTGTCAAACACCCTCTAAAATAATAAAACAACAGTGACTACACATAGAAACAAGCTAATCACACATAGCAGATACCAAAATGATGAGAAAAGAGAGGACATTAAGCTGAAAAATAATAAGTGACCCTAGATTAAGCATAAAAAAACACAACTAAACATCTAAAAACTAACAAAACACCAATAAAAAACACCATAACCCCAACTTACCCTACATACCAAATACCTCCAAATACGTATTCCAAAGGCCTACCCAGCTTTGGAACACCACAGCACGTGACATACTATGCATATAAAGCCTGTAGACTCAAAATTAGAAAAGGAAAGCTAACAGAGAAAAATGAACTATTAACAACAACAATGCATATTAAACAACAATCATTAATTATTTTACATAACAAATTAAAAATTGTAATACCCTTATAAATATAACACTTTTATATAATATTTTATTAAATTCACTTATCATCACATATAATAACATATAGGGTATCATTTTAAAGGTCTCATCATCAGGGATCTGAATATAAAAACTTCATCTTATAAAAATTAAATCTTCATAAAAATATATTATTCAATTATTTAAATAACTTATCTAAATACAGCTTCATTGTTGTGTTTCTTACCCTTAATATAAAGAACACAGATTTTACATCTCAACACCATCAATTAAAAATAGTTAATTAAACCACCTGCAAACAGCCAACGTATCCACCGCTACGTCAGCGCGACGTAGCGGAAAGGTATTTCGAAAGCTGGCCCACTACGTTGGCTGGTTTTTTCTCACAGTAACCAGACATTCCTCCCCCCCAAAAAGTGATATCCTGGTTACCTGACCCAGTACATCTGATCATCGGATATGCAATGTCTCTTGTTTGTGGCTTCCCTCCACTGTGGAAGTGTCAGATTACCCTTGCACTCTCCTGCTGTAAAGGCTAGTTTTAGATTGCTATCACTATTTCATGGCTTAGAGTGTAGCATTAGGCTAATAATTGTTTTTCATCATGCCTTAAGTTGGAGTTATTGCTCTGTTACCTGGTTAAGGTGAAATTGGCCCAATGAAGCAAAAAATAGATAGGTGATATTGGAACAAAAAATAGATATCAAGTTTTAGTAAAATTTTACAAATAAAATTTATTTAAAAATTTTTTTCATAGGCTTTACATTCAAACACAGTTTTGGGTGCTATTTGCTAAATAAGATTACTAGGCAGCTAAAATAACAAAAAAAAATCATAATTATAAAATGAAAAATAATATTCTATGTTAGAAGCAAAGAGGTGTGAGCTAGATAAAAAAAAGTGCAACAGTCAGTTTTGAAGTAAACAAGATTGAGGAAAAATTTGAAGGTGAAAAAAATGAAAACTTACAGAATAAACCACAAGTTGGTAGCTAGATAAAAAAAATAAAGGAAAGGAAAACAAGAAAGACAACATTCAGTTTTGAGGAAAGCAACAGTGGGGCAAGAGGGAAAGAGGAGACTGGTTGGGGCACTGATTTCATGTCCCATGTTTGGATGTACTGGGTCAGGTAACCGGAATCTCACTTTCTTGGGAGAAGGGATGTCTGGTTACTGTGAGAAAAAACCAGCCGACGTAGCAGGCCAGCTTTTGAAATACCTTTCCGCTACATCGGCTGTTTGCACGTGTTGTTAGTAATTTCATATCAAGTAGAAGTTTTAGCTTAGTTAATTTTGAACTCTTTTTTTACCTAAAGGCATAGCTTTTTCTTTGTTTTATCCAACTCCCTTGCATTATTCTTACAGCAAGGCAACTTTAAGAGTCTTACTACAATGCTCTTTTGTTTTCTCCAAGTGAAGGTAATCTCTTTCCATCTCAACCTCAAACTTAGATATTTCAAAATTTGATTTAAGTAATTATTTTTTCCTCCAAATCTAAGTCCTGTTGATCTTTCATTAGCATATAATCAAACTTCATCTTCTCAAAGTTAAGGACATTTTTTGTAATAGAGGATTTTTTTGAGAAAATTTAATACAAAAAAAAATTTAATATGTTAATGGATAAGGTATCACTATGAAATATAGGGGGTGGACCTGCTAGCAAGTCCTCAACCTGAAGTCAGATGGAACTCAGATGGAACTCAGACTGAACTCACACTGAACCCATACTGAACTCTACTTGAACACCCACCTAAAACTGTTCTTATAAGTGGTGTTCATCCCTGATTGTATGGTTCCTTTATCAATAGCTCAATGTGTGTTCAATCTGTGGTGAGTTTGGGTCCAAGTTTGCTGACTCACTAGCAAGTCCGATCCCCATATTGTGTGGTGTGTATAGTTAGAAAATCTTACTTATATTGTTTTTGTCAAAATATCTGCAAGGGAGGAAAAAGAGATGGTTGAAGTATTAACACGTTTAAAATCATTGAAGTTTTTCCTGATGCTTTAATTTGGAGTTTGAGCTAGATGGTTCAGGAATTTCATCTAAGGCATCTTTCAAATCAGGATTTTTATTTCTGGAATTGTAAATTTTTTGGAAATTTGAGTTTGAGTAGTAGAAGACTAGAAAAGAAAAAATGAGAAATTTAGGAAAGAATTGATGAAAAAAGAAAGTAAACATACATTAAGACTTTGAGGCTCTGAGGACCCAGATATACTCTGAAATAATTGTGATGCTTGATAGTTGGAATTATCTTCAGCTGTTCTATGGTGAGAAGCTGGAGGGGATTGATGTTGTTAAAGTACAGGTGTGGTGGGAGGATTTTTAGATATTTGAGAGCCAGAGGGAATATCCTTATTATTATTTTGTATAAACCAAGGGTTGACATCAACTTGGGAACCAAAAAGATTATCCATTTCCTCACAGAAAGGACACATGACATTGAGCTTTTTGGAAACATTTGTATTTCCTATCTCCAAATCATCATCATCAACACCAAAACCAGTGGAAGTGGAAGCAAAATGAGCCTTTTTATATTTGGATTGATAACTTTTGAATCTCTGCTTCATTTTCTTAGTATTGATTTTGATTCTCCCTTTTTTTTTTTACTTCATTAGCCATCAACAAGAATCCATTGACCTTTGAAGAAGGTGGGCACTTAATTTGGGTTGACTTCTCACATTTAAAACATGCATCATAATTCTATTTAATGGGGGGTTTCAGTTCTGGCAAATCCGTGCTTAACTTAAGTGCAGATTTCAAACTTAATCAGCAATTAATTTTTTCAAAAAAGTCTCTTATTTTAACAATGGGTGTCAGTTATGACCTCAAATCAGTACTTTTTTCCCAATTTTTTTTCACAACCACATGTTGGCCACATCATTGCTTCCTTTCCCACCCCTTCCCTGTCACATGTAGCACTCAGGCCTCAATACCCTCATCAATCCTTGGCACACACTCCTTACTGAGATTTGGAATATTTTATTGCAACATTTTAAACAGGCATGTTTTTTTCCTTCTTTTTTTATATTTTCAGCCTCTTAATCTCTTTTCTTGTAACATAACAGTTACATAATGCCTCCTAGAAAATCCAACACTAAAAAGGTAACTCAAAAAATGCTACATCACAAATGTTTTCCTGTAATTCAAGCCCCTCACCACAGAAATAAAAGTCTGGACAGCTAAAAAAAGAAGATTATCTCATCATTATTAACTTACTCAAAATTGAATCAAATTATAATGCATTTTTTGGATGTGGGAAGTCAACCCAAATCAGATTTTCACCTTCATCTTAGACCTTTTGCTTTTTCCTGATGGCAAATGAAGTAAAAATGAAAAAAAGGGAGAATCAACATCAATCCTTAGAAAATGTAGGAGAGGTTCAATAGTTTTCAATCAAAATATAAAAAGGCTCATTTTTTTTACACTTCCACTGGCTTTTGTATTGATGATTATGATTTGGTGAAAGGATTTACTACTGTTTCCAAAAAGCTAAATTTCATGTTGTGGTCTTCCAACATTGGCAGGGGCCTTTGTTGTGTGATTTGGCGGGGTTTGTGCATGTCTTAATTGACATCTGTTAAGGAATTTGGTATTTTTCTGGTTTTATTCCGTGGATATTGGGTCTGTGGGTATGTGGGTACTATTATTGGATATCCCTGGTTTTTCTCTATATTTTATGTCTTGTAGACATTTTTCATATTCTGAGTTTTAAGGGGTCATTTCCTCATTTTTCATTTATAAAAGATTGCTGTTTATTTTTGTTTTTCATGTTTTACAGGCTAACCTTAAGTCTTATGATTAAGTGCTTAGTACCATTTGATAGAGCTAATTTTTCTCTATATTTCATGTCTCAATGTTGTTATAGTGAAATTCCGTGTTTTAAAGGTTTTAGTAGTTGTAGCTAATTTTTCTAAGTAGATTAGTGGTTTTTATTGGTTTTCTGGTTTCAGGGAGGCCGGGCCGCTTCAGGCGGCATCTCTGACGTCGGGAGGCCCGCCGGCCTCTGTTTTAGGAGGTTGGGGAGCCCTCCAGGAGGGTTTTTTATGCAATTTGGCGGGTACAGGCGCCAGATTAGTGGGTGCGCATCGGCTCTTAGTTAGTTGTCTGTGTGCACATAGTGAATTAGGCAGTTTGGGGCAACCTTAATCATCATACAACCATCCGGAGGTGATATCATTGTTCCTCACTCAGTTTTCACTGTTTTCTGGCCACAATTGGCTGTGTTTGTTGCAAGTAAGTTCTTCATTTAACTTAACTTTAGAAACTTTTTTCTCTGTTATAGTCTTGCAAGCTATAGCAAGTATTATTGCTGTCTCTGGTGTGGATTTGCAGCCTACATCAAGTATCTTTTCTGTCTCTGGTGTGGACTTTGTTCTACATTTCAGTTCTTTGGTCTGGTAGTCTATCTGGGGACTACTTTCTTGGCTCATCAAGCAGTCAAGTGTGTTAAAAAGGAGCTTTAGCAAAACAGGAACCAACTTACTTTAGCAAGTAAATCTCACTCTATTTTTCTAAAGGGACAGGGGATTTTCTCTCTGGTTTTTCTCCAACTCTCTTGGTCAAGGCCTATAGCTAGTACTATAGGATTGTCTAAAATGTGTATTCTCTATGAGTAAATGGATATTCTTCTTGGTTCCATATTTAATAGTTATTTTTAATCTTATCAATAACAGTTATATCATGAGATTCTGACAAAAACATTAGTCCTTAATTGACTCAAAAATATCGCACTTTTTGAATTTTAGATGGTAAAATAATACTTACACCTGTGAAATTGATCTCATCACCAACATAATCTTATAACCTCACCTCCAATTTAATTTTCTAAATAAAGCTAACTCAACCAAATTCTTTATCTGTTTGAAAAAATTAGGAAATTTCCTCCCCTGCATTTTATCAAGGCAAGGGTGGGTATCACCAAATTTTTCTAAGTCATCAATTTTCTATGTCAGATTTGAAAATTTGGAAACACCCTCTGCTGCTTTTTATTGAAGTAAGGGATGAAAATTACCAAAAATTAATGTAATTCCATAAATAAATAAATGAGATAAATAGAATTCACTGCCTTTAAATTAATGAAAATCCCTCAGTCCAAAATTCAGATCAAGTCTAGAAACTAAGTTTGGGACTTTCAATAGGTATAGGCTAGATGAACTCCATGAAACAATTTAATGTTATTGTGATTACGGTTTATACAACACAATGTCATTTTCTCATTACTTTAGTTTAGTAGATTGAAATATCAGATTTATTTATTAAAAATTTATGAATGAATAAAAAATATTCCATGAATTTATAAATCCCCAAAATATTTTTATCTATATAAAGGTTTGTAAATTTTTTTAATTTTAAATTCTTTTTTCACCTTCTTAATTTGCTGGACTAACTTTTGACTGATCTGATAAGAGCAGCAAAAATGAGTGAAGGGTTAGACATATGAAAATGGTAAGAAAAAGAAAATAACTCACCTTAATGAAAGGATATGTCAAAGGGTCCTGATGGTCTAAAAGATTTTTAAAGGGGTTCCAACAGTGTTGATAGGTGGATTTTGGGTTTCAGGGTCAAAGGTAAGTATAATTTATATTTTATTGATTTTACTCAATTGAAAAGAGGTATAAATGTTTTTATAATTCTTATTATATTCTAAAATCTCAAAAGTAAAGAGATGTAAATACTAAAATAATAAATATTAATAAAATAATTAATATAATAAATATTTTAATGGTATAATAAGTAAGTATATTGATGATGCAAACAACCAGAAAAGGGGAGGCCTTATATAAGCAAAATAAAGACAAAGCACAGAATAAAAATCCTATATACAGGTGTAAAAAAAAAGAAAAATAATATTCCAGAAGATATTTTAAAATAATTAGGTTGTTCTGTAAAGAATTTGTTAAAAATTTGTATTTACTGTATATGTCAGAAATAAATGGATTTATTTAAAAATTAAAGTAATTTTCATTTTTGAATAAGTAATTTAAATTGCTTGTATATACTTATTTTTGTTTTAATATTAATTTTTATTTCAATATTAAATTGTATTTTTAATATTAATATTTATCTTGTTTAACCTGTCATTGAGCATGTTCTTAGGAAATAAAATTATAAGGGACATTTAGTATTAATTTTAGTTATTTACTAATTTTACGGTGTAGAATTCCTATAGTACTAGCTATAGGCCTTGACCAAGGGAGTTGAAGAAAAACCAGAGAGAGAATCCCCTGTCCCTTTAGAAAAACAAGTGAGATTTACCTGTTGCAGAAAATTGGAGATATGTTTGCTAGACCCTCTAATTAAACACTCTTGACCTCTTTAAAAGTGAAGATAATAGTCCCAGACAGACTGCCAGAAAGAGTTGAAATGAACAGTAATATATTCCAACAAAAACCCAGCCAATGAGACAGTGAGGAACAGAGAGGTGATGAGTATAGAGATAAGATGATTCCCTAAAAATCTTCCCACACACGCATCATACAGCCAGCGCACAGACCACCCTGACAAATTCCCTGCCCAAAATCCAGCTTTCCCAGCCTTTTTCATAAATAAAAGTGCATTTTAGCGCTTCCCCAGCGCCCAGGCGGCCAGGCCGCTTGGAGGCGGCTCCACTTAGGGGCGGTTGGGCCGCTTCTAGGCCCTAAAACACCCATACAGCCCATAAAAACCCTAAAAACCCTAAAAACCCATAACTTCACTAATAAACAAGATAAAAACACATAAGACATACCAAAATGAAAAGAAAATAAAGGACAATAAGCTGAGACATAATAAGTGACCCTAGCTTAAGCCTACATAAGCACCACTAAGTAATAAACATCCGATAAATACCAATAATAACACCATAACTACCCTATAAAACAAGGTAACCACCCATAAGGGATACCAAAATGAAGAGAAAAGAAAGGACATTAAGCTGAGACATAATAAGTGACCCTAGCTTAAGCCTCCAAAAACACTACTAACTATCTCCTAAATATGAAAAAATCCACTAATAACACCATAAACCCAATAACATCTTACATACCAAATACCCCAAAATATGCACTCCAAAGGCCTACCCAGGTTTGGATCACCACATCCTCCCTCCAATCAAGAATGTCCTCATTATTCCTTTTCCAACAGCCATGTTTGAACACCCCTCCAGAATCTTTACAAACATCCCATTTCTCTCTTCCACCAGATCCTATTCCATCCTAAGTGAACTTCTGAACCAGCAATAGAAGCTTCTTCTTTAAAACTTCTCTTGCACCATGCATTTAAATTAAATCTATCTCTGTGAAAAGAATCTCTTTTTTCTGTTCCTGAATTCCAAATCTGGCTGTACCATCCTCCAACAATGAAAAGTGATATCCAGTTGACAAGTCTTCCCGACTATAACCTTCTACCAGCATAAACATTTCCTCATTTTATAGTCTTGGGGGACTCACAACCCTCAGTTTAAAGTCTTGGGGGACTAAAAGCCCTCAGTTTAAAGTCTTGGGGGACTAACAGCCCTCAGTTTATTGTCTTGGGGGACTCCAAAAATCCTCAGTTTATAGTCTTGGGGGACTGAAAAAACCTGAATCACAGAACCCAGAACCAGAGATCAACCAGAAAAACATTTAGAGAAGTAACTAACTTTCTGGGGTAACTTATATAGAGCTGCCAGCCCATCAGTCACCCCCAAACTTGCCTTTACAAAATTCAGAAGTTCCCCCTTGGATCCTTCTGCCTTTAAACTTCCACCTCACACTGCCTCTCATTCCTCAGTTTATAGTCTTGGGGGACTTCACCATCAACAATCCTCAGTTTAAAGTCTTGGGGGACTAACACAGTGTTCAGTTTAAAGTCTTGACGGACTACTTCTTGACAAAATCTTGAAACCAGCCAGTTTAAAGTCTTGGAGGACTACTAGATCCACAGTAGTAAAATTAAATTCTTGAATAAATCTTTAACAACCAGCCAGTTTTAAGTCTTGGAGGACTAACAGAATTTTCAGTTTAAAGTCTTGATGGACATCAAAAAATCTTGAGCCCGTAATTAAAAGATCAGTTTGAAGTCTTGAAGGACTTTCCAGAAAAAAAATCTTGAAGATATATCCCATAATTAAAAAAAAAATTCAGCTTGAAGTCTTGAAGGACCTTCCAGAAAAAAAATCATGAAGATATATCCCATAAATCCCCAAACCAAAAACCATCAAAGCCAAAACATTTAACCTCCTTTAACAAATAAAACAAAATAAAATGGTATCCCCCAGCAAATTGATTAGCTGATCCCCTGATACCTTACCCACATCCAAGTGCACCTTGATGTGGTCACACCTAAAAATTTTTTTTTTATTTTGACTCCTCCTCTTCTACCAAAAACATTGCCAGAGCCCTATCTTGAGCCTTTGAACAAACATAGCCTCCATAAAAAAATTTAAAGAAAAAAAAGAGAAAAAAAGAAAATAATCTTGAATCCACCACTTTCACATCCAACACCCTAGAACCACATAGCAAAGCCAGCTCCAGGTCAACAGAAGAGATCACTGGGTGGGCTCCCTCCAATAAGTAAAAATGATGGGAGACCATCAGTGATCCACCACCAATCCAAAAGCACCAAAAGACATCCAAGGCAATCCAGTTTAAAGTCATAGAGGACTAAAAACCTGAATCACAAAAAAAACAACACTAGAATTCAACTAGAAAAAAAACCAAAGGCTTGAAACAGACATTCTGGGGTAACTGTTCTACAGAGCAGCCAGCTCATCAGTTACCCCCACACTTGCCAAAATTAAATCTAGAAGCCCCCCCCTGGGTACCTTCTAACAAAAACACAACATCCAACAAAATTAAACAAAACCAATAAACATGAGGGGTCCAGCACTTGAATACCAAAAGAATTTACAGTTTAAAGTCATGGTGGACTAAAAACCTGTTTAAGAAAAAAAAACCAATACTAGAATTCAACAAAATTAAGAGAAGGGGTTGGAAACAGACAATCTGGGGCAACTGTTGATAGAGCAGCCAGCCCATCAGTCACCCCCACACTTGCCAAAATAAAATCTAGAAGCCCCACCCCTGGGTACCTTTTAACAAAAAGGATTTTCCAACACAAATATTCTTCCATAAAAAACCAAAACCATTAAAAAACCATTAAAATTCTTGAAATCCAAAAAAAATCCAATTTAGAAATAAATTTCTTTTGCAGTTCAACCTCATGCCGGAGGTGAAATAAAACCAATAATCTTCATTTTTATCTTCATTTTCTTTTAAATAAAATACCCATCTACACTTGAATTTTTCTTTTCTTCCATCTTCATTATACTAAGATTTTTATTTCATTACGGGCGGGCCGCCCGATGTCAGAGGTTCCGCCTGAAGTGGCCCGGCCTCCCTTTTTTTATATAGAGACTTTAACCAGAGAGACTGAAAGGAATTGGACAAAACAACAAAAAAAAAATCCTGACCAAATACATAGAGGCCAAATTAAGCAAAACCAAAACAAATTAAGTAGTTTATCCTCATTTTGGAGGAATCAGATTCTTGAAATACCAAGGTTTAAACCAATAAGTTTGCCCCTAGGGCTTGAACCCCCAAAGCTCCTCTTCCAATTCTGATATCCCAAAATCAGACCTCCAAATAAATCTTCCATTGTCCTCCATACACTCACCACGGGAAATCTAGGGGTGAATTGCTAGCAATCCCCTCTCTTGAAATTTAGAGTGTCCCTTAATTATGCCAGGTTTATGAATACTTTATAAACATAAGTAAATTAGAGTTAGATTTACATTTATTCTCAGATTGATTATAGACAGAATATCAACTAATTCCAAATTATGCACAAGTTGATCCTCCAGAACTTGATTTTGGTCCTCTGATGAGAACAAATTGAGCACAAATTGATCTAACCTAAGCTTATGCATATATAATAATTCAGGATACTTGCTCTATTAAATTTGATAATAAAAAAAATATTGATGAATTTATATAAAAAAAATTATTATGTAAGATATTAAATTATAAATTTAGGCATCATAGGAGGGCACATAATAGAGCTTAATTATACTATGTGACACCTTAATACTGTATCACGCAGTTTGAAACATTTAAAACAAAATGAGTCATAATGGGCAATGAAATTTCTTGGACAGACTCTTTCAAAATTAATACTGACCATAATACACAAGTATGAAACCTTGGCATCTATCCAATAAAAGAGTTTCCTTCTGATAAATGGATTTTTCTTTCTTACTACCTGCTAAAAAGTGTCCTTCTGTGGTTTGTCTGACCTTCAGGGGGGTAATTTGGCCACATCAAACTACTTCTATTTCCATGATTGACCAAAACATCATCCTCATTCCCATCTAAAGAGTTGATCTCATCTGACTGTGGCTGATCAAAGGGGTCCACCACAAGTTTAGCCAAAATTTTGGTGAACACTTTTTTGATGGATAGTGACTAACTGGTGCTTTCTGAAATTGTCCACCTCAAGTTAGGCTAAACTTCAGGAGGATAAATTTATTATGAATACCAAATTAACTGAAGAATACTTTTTCCCTAGCTACTCTGCATCATAAAAGTGTCCAACTGAGGTTTAGCCATAATTCAGGTAGACACTTTTGGAAAGGCACAGTCTGATGGGTTTAATATCTATATATGGCAATAAGTATCACTTTTTTATCAACATGGAGCTAGAATTAATTTAATATGGCCAAAGTGTCCACCTGAAGTTTGGCCAAAATACAGGTGGAAATTTTTATAAGGATTACTTGATGAAATGAAGAAGACTTGCAATTACTTTCCATCATAAAATTTTCAAACTTAAGTTTATCAAAAATTGTGGTGACACTTTTTCCAGATCCAGTCATATGGGATCAACTCTCTATATGGCAATGAGAATCAATTTTTAGTCAATCATGGCATTAGAAGTAATTTTATATGGAAAAACTTTCCACCTGATTTTTGGCCAAAAATAAGTTGGAAATGTTTATGAGGAATACTAGATTAACTAAAGAAGACTTGCACCCTACTACTGTCCATCATAAAAGTTTCCACCAGAAGAATTCTCAAACTTGCGGTTGACACCTTTGGCCTGGTCCAGCCATATGGGATCAATTCTGCATATGGAAATGAGGATTTAATTTGGTCAATCATGGTACTAGAAGTAATTTGATATAGATAAATTGTCCAACTAAATATTGGAAAAAAATCAGTTGAAAACTTCATTTAGTTTTTCAAAAAATCAAATTAAGTAAAATTTTATTCCTGATGATGCCCATTTTATCCAACACCTCTTATGAGCCTTGAAAGTGCAGTCAGATGAGATCAATTCTCTCTGTGGAAATTAAATTAAAAAAAATTCTAAATAATTACATTAGAAGTAGTTTGGTATGGCTGAATTATCCACCTTGAGTTTTTACAAACCTCAGGTGAAAAATTTTTTATCTTTAAAAAAAATTAAATTTTATCAAATTTAGCCCTGGTGGCACCCATTTGTTTCAACACCTCTACTGGCTCTTGAAGGCAGGAATTTTTCTTGAATTTTTCTTTTTCATATTTGATCTCTTTTACTTTACTTTTTTATCACTCATGTTACATTTGGATATTAATTTCTAATTTTGGAAAAGAAATCATTTTCATATTTTTTTAACATTTTTTAATAATATTATAAAAGGTGTAATATAACATGGCATGCATTTGGCGCACAAGTTTTTTCTGTACTAATAAAATTAATAAATTCTAATGACAAAAAATTAATCAGATAATAAAATATGAATAACACAGAAAGATCAAATACCATTTGACATGTTTTAAAAAAATAACAGTTGCACTGAAGAAGACCTGCACCCTAGCTACTCTCCATCATAAAAGTGTCCAGCACAAGTTTGGCCAAACTTGTGCTGGACACTTTTGGTCAGGTGCAGTCAGATGGGATCAATTCTCTCTATGGAAATGAAAACATTATTTGATAAGAAACTTCACTAGATGTAGTTTGATATAGCTGAATTATCCACCTAGAGTTCATCCAAACCACAGGTACACAATTTTTTATCTTTAAAAAACAATCAATTAAGTACAATTTATCCCTGAAGGCTCTCATTTGCTTCAACATCTCTACTGGCCTTTGATATTAGCAATAATACTTGGAGTTCGTTTTTCATATTTGATCACTTTAAATTAATTTTTTATTCCTCATATTGCTCTTGGATATCAATTAATAATTTTTAAAATAAATTATTTTAATATTTTTATACATTTTTTTAATAATATTATAAAATGTGTAACATCACTCAGTATGCATTTGGCACATGATTTTTTTCTATACTTATATAATTAATAATATAATTAAGACAAAAAATTAATCAAACAATATGTATGAGTGAGGCACAAAGATAAAATACCAGTAGACATGTTTGTAAGAAATACCAGATGAACTGAAGAAAAATTCTACCCCAGCCGCTCTCCATCATAGAAGTGTCCAGCACAAGTTCGGCCGAACTTGTGCTGGACACTTTTGGTCATGTGCAGTCAGATGGGATCAATTCTCTGTATGGCAACAAAAAAAATTTTTTATCAAATTTCACTAGAAGTAGTTTTGCTTAGCTGAATCATCCACCTGCTGTTCTGCCCAATATCAGGTGTATAATTTTTTATCTTTAAAGAAAAGGTCACTTATTACAATTAAGCCCTGATGGCTCCCATTTGCTTTAACACCTCTACTGGCTCTCGATAGCAGGAATTTTACCAGTATTTTTTTCATATTTTAACTCTTTGACTTTTATTTTACTCTTTTATTCCTCTTTTTACTTTTAAATTTCAATTTAATTTTTGTAAAACTATTCCTTTCCATATTTATTTACATATATTTTAAAAAACTATTGAAGGTATAACTTCACATGGTATGCATTTGGCACACAAGTTTTTGCTATACTAATAACATTAATAATATAATGGTGACAAAATATTAATCGGATGAAAAATATGAAAGATACAGACTGATCAAATACCAGTAGACATGTTTATGAGAAATACAAGATGAACAAACTGAAGAAAATTTCCACCCAAGCTACTATCCATCATAGAAGTGTCCAGCACAAGTTCAGCCGAACTTGTGCTGGAAACTTTTAGTCATGTGCAGTCAGATGGGATCAATTCTCTATATGGCAACAAAAAAACATTTTTTTATTAAACTTCACTACAAGCAGTTTTGTTTAGCTGAATCATCCACCTGTTGTTCTTCCCAACATCAGGTGTATAATTTTTTATCTTTAAAAAAAAGGTCACTTATTACAATTTAGCCCTGATGGCTCCCATTTTTTTCAACACTTCTACTGGCTCTTGAGAGCAAGAATTTTACTAGTATTTTGTTTTTCATAATTGATCTCTTTGAGATTAATTTTACCTTTTTATCCCTCATATTGCTTTTGTATATCAATTTATTTTTTGTAAAGAAAATCATTTTCATATTTTTTTACCTTTATTTAATAATATTATAAAAGGTGTAACATCACCCGGTATGCATTTGGCACACGAGTTTTTGCTATACTTATAATATTAATAATATAATGGTGACAATAAATTAATCAAATGATATATATGAGTGAGGCACAAAGATCAAGTACCAATGGACATTTTTATAAGAAAACCAGATTAACTGAAGAAAAATTCTACCCTAGCTACTCTCTGTCATAAAAGTGTCCAGCACAAGTTCGGCCGAACTTGTGCTGGACACTTTTTGTCACATGCAGTCTGGTGTGATCAATTCTCTCTCAATCATTGAACTAGAAGTTGTTTGATATGGCTAAATGGTTATGCTGAAGTTTTTTTAAACCTCAGATTGGCACTTTTTTGTTTTTCAAAAAAGCAATTATAGTCCAAGTTTAGCCTCACTGGTGGACATTTGCCCCAACATGTCTACTTGCTCTTGATGGCAGTATATTTATTTTAATTTTTTATTTCATATTTGATTCCTTTAATTTTACCTTTTTATCCCTCATATTGCTTTTGTATATCAATTTATTTTTTGTAAAACAAATCATTTTCATATTTTTTTACCTTTATTTAATAATATTATAAAAGGTCTAACATCACCCGGTATGCATTTGGCACACGAGTTTTTGCTATACTTATAATATTAAAACATAATGGTGACAAAAAATCAATCAAATGATAAATATGAGTGAGGCACAAAGATCGAATACCAGTGGACATGTTTATAAGAAATACCAGATGAACTGAAGAAAAATTCCACCCTAGCTAACCTCCATCATAAAAGTGTCCAGCACAAGTTCGGCCGAACTTGTGCTGGACACTTTTGGTCACATGCAGTCTGGTGTGATCAATTCTCTCTATTGCAATGAAGATGAATTTTTCTTCAATAATTGCACTAGAAGTTGTTTGATATGGCAAAATTGTCATCCTGAAGTTTTGGTAAAGCTCCAGTGGATTTTTTTTTATTTTTACAAAAAAGAAATTATAGTCCAAGTTTAGTGCCACTGGTGGGCGTTCACCCCATCATGTCTACTTGCTCTTGATGGGAGGAATTTCACTTTAATTTTACCTTTTTATCCCTCATATTGCTTTTGGATATCAGTTTATTTTTTGTAAAACAAATCATTTTCATATTTTTTTACCTTTATTTAATAATATTATAAAAGGTGTAACATCACCTGGTATGCATTTGGCACACGAGTTTTTGCTATACTTATAATATTAATAACATAATGGTGACAAAAATCAATCAAATGATAAATATAAGTGAGGCACAAAGGTCAAATACCAATTAATCAATAGTTCTTTTTAATATTATAAATTTTTTGATTAAATAAAATGGTAATAATGAATTATATTTTTCATCCACAATTCCACTCTAATGATTCCCACTGCACAAAAAGGGTTCACTTGGTCCTTTCTTTACTGCTTGTGCATATATTTTATTGCCCACAGTACTACAATTTTTTGTAGTGATTATCCCACATCTGATTCAGGAATATTTTTAAACAATATAAGTTTTTTTTAAAAAAGACCTTATCATATCCAATATCCCACAAAAAATACAACCTGTTTTTGTATTAAAGCCCGTTAATTATTAAGAAATTGTTAAAATAATTAGATTAGACCCTGGCACAGCTAGATCCATATCAACCGACCTAAAGTCTTTTCAATATTGAAAACAATTAAATAAAATTATGATATCATACTAAATTATGGGCACCAACCATAATTCAGCGCTTCTCATTTGCTCTGCTACAAAATGAGTGCATGTAGCATTTTTCTAACGTCGGACTGTTTTTCTTCATTCCCTCACACCTTTAGTCCAGAATGAAAATTTAGTATGAGTTTTGGTCAAAATGGTTTGCCAGTGTTATCTGTATGCAATATGAATTCATATTGCATATTTCTATTTATGCATAAAATATACTCGTTAAGCATCATTTTTTTTGCATTTTACAATCATTATGCATATTTATGCATATTCACATGCATATTCATTATAAAGATTTATATGCATATTAATATATTTTATTCATATACGTATATGCACCTTTTTTTTGCATATTCAATATGCATATTTTTAATGAATATTCAATATGCATATTTTTATGCATATTCAATATGCATATTTTTTATGCATATTTTTATGCATATTTTTTATGCATATTTATTCTTCATAGTCATTATGCATACACTTTGGATAGGCAATTCACATCAATTTTTAGCATGCAATAAGGATCCACCATGCAAATTCAAATGCATATGCATCTATATCATACACGCAACATATATTCAAGTTTAATATATGAACATTAAGGTATGCTAAGTGATGTTGTTCAACCTTTTGCCAAACCTGAGATTAACTGATGTTCAATGTGGTTCTTAAGCTCTGCTCAAGGAGGGATTGTTCTGGATTCAATCTGTGACAGTTTATTTTTTCAATGTTTTTTCATCAGATTTAAAAACATCTTTCTGACAGTTTCAGGATGGTTTCCCAACAGTTTCCTGACAAATTCCTAATAGTTTCAAAAAGAGGGAACTGCTAGCAGTTCACCCCCAGATTTCCCGTGGTGACTGAGTCTACCATAGTTCACATTACCAGAATCAATAAATTCTCCATCCTGTGAAACATCTGGAACCTCCACCACATCTTTAAAATCAACTTCCATACCAGTGACATCCAAAACATCACAATTTTCCCCTTCCCTAGAGGAATCATGCTTGGAATCTGCAAAATCCTCCAGAATAAAATCCATAACATCAAAATAAAAATCCTCCACCAAGCAGAGAGCTTCAGACTTTGAGGGAACTACCTGAAAATAATCTTCCTCTATGAGAAAAAGATCCAAGACAGAATCTTTCTGTCCATCCAAAAATTCAACTGATACATCTTCCTCCAATAAGCCATTATCTGAACTTGAGAAAGAAAAATAATCATCCCACAGCAACCATTCATCCACCACAGATTCCTTCTCAATATCCCAAAATCCCTTTTCATGACCAGACAAGTCCTCCTTCCCACATAATTCACCCAAACTTGAGGATATACACTGATCCTCCAGTGTGTACATTTCCAAAACATCCAGTGAAGCACATTCCTGAGATCCCATGGCATCCTTTGGAGAAGAAAAATCAGTTTCACAAACATCATCAGAGTCCCCATCTTCCAAAATTGATGGCTCCAACACCTTTCCAGAAACTGAATTTTCCACCACAGTCTCCTGAACCTCTCCATCCAACAGGATTTCTTCTCCAGATTCCACATCCCTATCCATAATACCATCCAAATATCCCAAAATAACCTCCTTCAGAATAGCCATACCAGGAATCCTATTTTCCCCATTTGGAAGAGTCTTCATCAAGTCAGCCTTGAAAAGAATCTCCAAAACCTCCACCTTTACATTCCTACCCATGGCACTCCAAAATACATACTTGGCCCCATCTTCATGTGGTAATATATCATTATATACCAGATAATCCAGAGCCTCCCCAAACTCCTCCATAAATTCCCCATACTGAGAAAGAGAAGTCATACCACCTTTCAATTCCCACTTCCTAGAAATCCCATGAAGATCCACCATTGAGAATGTAGTAGGCCACCTTTTAACCATTTCAATCTTCAACTTTCCCCAGTCCTGACTCCTATATCCTGCCATACCAGAAACTTCCTTCTCCACCTCCCTATTACCAATGAAAAAGATTACTTGCCTGACCAGGTCCAACAGTGAGGCCCCATCAATCTCAGCAGCAATCTCAAACCTAGCCAGAAACCCCCTTGCATCCTCTCCCAAAAACCTTGAACCATCCCAAGACTGAATCCTAACCATCCTAGGAGTTCCAAGTTACAGCCTCCAATCTCCACCAAAGATAGCCAAAGTCCCCCCCAAGAGCCTTAGAGACCTAGGAGGGACCAAATCCAACAGAAAAGAAGAACCCTAGACCAACCAAAAAGAGATATAGAACCAAATCAAAAATCTACCAAAGGAGATCCACCAAAGAGAGAAGCCTAGATCAACAGAGATTCCAAAAAGCCAACAGATTTGTACCCCACGTTGGGCGCCAGAAATGTAGACAATCCTATAGTACTAGCTATAGGCCTTGACCAAGGGAGTTGGAGAAAAACCAGAGAGAGAATCCCCTGTCCCTTTAGAAAAACAAGTGAGATTTACCTGTTGCAGAAAATTGGAGATATGTTTGCTAGACCCTCTAATTAAACACTCTTGACCTCTTTAAAAGTGAAGATAATAGTCCCAGACAGACTTCCAGAAAGAGTTGAAATGAACAGTAATATATTCCAACAAAAACCCAGCCAATGAGACAGTGAGGAACAGAGAGGCGATGAGTAAAGAGATAAGATGATTCCCTAAAAATCTTCCCACACACGCATCATACAGCCAGCGCACAGACCACCCTGACCAATTACCTGCCCAAAATCCAGCTTTCCCAGCCTTTTTCATGCATAAAAGTGCATTTTAGTGCTTCCCCAGCGCCCAGGCGGCCAGGCCACTTGGAGGCGGCTCCGCTTAGGGGCAGGCAGGCCGCTTCTAGGCCCTAAAACACCCATACAACCCATAAAAACCCATAACTTCACTAATAAACCAGATAAAAACACATAAGACATACCAAAATGAAAAGAAAATAAAGGACAATAAGATGAGACATAATAAGTGACCCTAGATTAAGCCTACATAAGCACCACTAAGTACTAAACATCCGATAAATACCAATAATAACACCATAACTACCCTATAAAACAAGGTAACCACCCATAAGGGATACCAAAATAAAGAGAAAAGAAAGGACATTAAGCTGAGACATAATAAGTGAACCTAGCTTAAGCCTCCATAAACCCTACTAACTATCTCCTAAATATGAAAAAATCCACTAATAACACCATAAACCCAATAACATCTTACATACCAAATACCCCAAAATATGCACTCCAAAGGCCTACCCAGGTTTGGATCACCACAATGGTTTTGTAACTAGTTCAATTATTACAAGTAGATTTAGAGAAAATAAATTATAATTGATAATAATATATGAGAATTAAAAATGTGTGGCTTCATCCCAGTAAATAATTAATTATTTTACTGGGTAAGTCTAGCAGCCTGGATGACACTCCCTCACTCTAAAAAAACAATAAAAAAAATGCTACGATTTTTTCTTTTTATATTTATTTAGCAGAGTAGGAAGATTAGATATCTCTTTTCCAGGTATCCAAGAATCATATTCAGAAGATTTTTTCTTGAATCTCAATAAGTATTCTGTACCTCTTTCAGCAGTAGCTATTCTATCATTTAGAATCTTATCAACTTCTGCTGTCTCAGTGATCTTATTAGGGGTATTTTTTGGTCTTCCCCTCCTTTTGGGAAATAAATCACTATCGGATGTGTAAGGTTTCAAAAGAGATATTGCAAAAACATGATGTTTCTGTCATATGAAGAATACAATATAACTTCAACTGCATTATCACCAACCATTCTTCAGACAACAAATGGACCTACAAATGGGTCTTTTAATTTGTTATTACCTTGTAAATTGAAGCGGACTGTAAAAATCAGTACTTCTTCACCCTTCTTAAAAGTGTATTCTTTATGGGATTTTTCCCATCTCTTCTTCTCATATTCAAAGGATTTTTCAATACATTTTTGAGCATGACTTCTGAAAAGTTGTTTCATTTGAAAAAAAGATTTTAAACCAGGATTTAAATCCAATTTAGGTATTTTATTATTGAGAATTTGGGAAGGAGTATTTGCAACGTATCCAAGCCAGAGCTCAAAAGGCTTTCTTTGAGTAACAGAATGAACAGTGCTATTATAAGCAAAATCCAAACCAGGAATTAAGGTGACCCAATAATGAGCAAACCTGTCATTGTCTTTGTACTCAAGGCCAAAGGCACAATCCCTTCTAATCATGTCCTCTAAAGTCTGAATCATCCTTTTAGCTAATCCATCAGTTGGGGGGTGATGGGCAGTAGAAAGTTTCAGATCACAACCACAAACATCCATCAGAGACATACAAAATTCAGAAGTAAATTTAGGGTCTCTTTCAGAGATTATGGCCTTAGGAAAACCAGCATTATTAAACATATGAGACTACCACAAGAAGGCTAATTCTTTAGTGTAAACATCCTTGTGGGTGGGGATGAATTTACACATTTTTGTAAATCTGTCCACAATAACCCAACAAGAGTTATAACTGTCTTTCCCAGAAATGGGTAATCCTGTTACAAATTCCATGTTTATTATCTGCCATGGTGCATCAGGAGGTTCAATATGTTGCATTAATACAGCTCTTTTACCACTCAATATTTTTGATTATTGGCAAGAATCACAGGATTCAACATAGTGTTTGGTGTCTTCAGACATATTAACCCACAAAGCAAAGTTTTTAATTCTGATAATTGTTTTTTCAAGATCAAATTTTCCAGACAATATGTTATCATGACAAATTTTCAAAATGATCTCTTTCATAGAAGGAGGAATAACAATAACATTACTCAACTTTCTTCTATAATATAGATATCCTTCATCAATTGAAAATTTACCTTTTTCCAAAGCCTTCTGGTACTTTAGTGGAAGGTTTTAATTAATGCTTGTATTGAAGCATTCTTTGGATCATTTAATATGGTACATTAATTTTTTTTAAGTCAGTGTCCTTATCATATGAATCCAGAATAAGCTGTAATATCTCTTCCTCCATATCAACCACATATATATCCCATGAATATGAATAATTTCATCTTCAGGATCATATGCAGGATTTGAGTCATAGTTTAACAAAGGTAACCTTGATAACATATCCACATTTGAGTGAACAATATTAGCCCTATGAATTATTGTCATTCTCCCTCTGTATTCTTGAACAGCCAGCTGCCATCTGAACATATGTCTGTTAGGTGTTTTCAAGTTTAATAGGGATTTAACTTCACTGCAGTCAGTGACAAGCTCAAATTTCTGGTCATCCAGGTAATAATTTAGCTTCTCTAGAGCCCACACTACTGCTAAACATTCTAGTTGAGTGGCACCATATTTCAATTCACTATTTCTCGAAGTTATTGAAATATAAAAAATTACTAGTTCTGATACTTTATCATTCATCACTTGTTTTTGATGGATGCAGAACAAAGACCTTCTGGTACTAATTTTGCTTTGGATGAACTAGGAACAAGTACAATTGGGGTATGCTGCTCAAAAGGGTCTTTCAAAAAAAGTTCAGAAAACATTTGATCATCTAAAAATGAATTCAATTTCTCTTCAATGGTTTTTAGCCTTGTTTTTACTCTTGGAATACTGGATAAACTCTCATTGATGATTGCAAAAGATAACTTGTTCTTATTTTGTAAAGATAAATAATGGTTACTCAATCTTTCTAAGTTCATCTTATTTCCTTCTAGCTCCTGGAAACAGATGGACTCAGTATCTTTTAATTTAGACAAATCATTCTTAATATTTTTCCATAAAGCAACTTTCTTTTCATGAGTTACTTTGTAATAAAAAAAATCATCAGAAACTCTCTGTAACTCACTCCTCAATGCTTGATAACCTTGTTCAGTTTTCAAACTATTATATTTCTGAATCAATTGCATGTTGTTCATTACATGATTTTGTTTATCAATTATTTCTCTCAAATATTTATCATTAATGTTAGCTACATCTGGAGTATTTCTCAATAGGGAAACAGAATAACTTTCCAGATTCTCATAAACCACAGGATCAAGTGTCTCAACAATAATAGCCATGTCTGGATTCATCATTGAAGTAGCAATCAAAACCAAAGGATTAGATACATTAGAATATTGAGCAATTTGTCTACTATTTCCAGCCTCTACTGGTCTCACAGTCTCATCTCCTCTTCCAGAATTACCTGAAGGAACTGAATCAGTAACAAGAAATGGTACTTGAGATTTAATAGAGGGGCTAACCATGGCTTGGGTAAGAATTGATTGTTATTGTTTTTTCTCTTTCTTCCTCCTTGATAGGGGTGAGGAGGTGTGTTTTTGAACTGATTGGTTCTTGAAGGACCTGCCTGAGGTACTTGTTGCTGTTGTTTTTTGGACAGATAATCCTTCTGTGTGTTAAGCCAATCCCACTGCCACTTTGAGACTTCCACCTTTTCATGTTTCTGGGGCGCCAATTGTGGAAGGGCTTTTAGAGGAGGAGGTTTCCTCTTCTCTTGAAGGAAAGACTCTATTTTTCTTACCTTGTTTTCTTGAGAGTCTGTTTTTGACCTCAGTTTGAGATTTTCTGACCTCAACTCCTTGATGTGAGTGGAGAGATTTTTGAATTGCTGATTCAAGGGCATCTTTTTTATTTTGAAGCATTTTGGAAGCTCTTCTAGGGGGTTGATAGAAGTCTTTTGATCTTGAGCAGTTTTCTCCACTTATATTTCCATCTCCTGCATTTCTACATCCTGATTGGTCCAGTAATTGATTAATTTGAGCCAGTTTTGTAGTCAAATGAGAACTTACAGAAGAAGATTCATCATAATCAATTAAATCCAGTTCCTCATCACATCCAGAAGCACCTTGATCAGTCATAGTTTTAACTAACCTGAACTGAGAGAAAGAAATATTAAAATTTAATCAGTTATTATTTTTACTTTATTTAAATAAAATTAAGGGGAAAAAAATTTATATAAGAAATAATCAGGACTTTGTAATCAAATTTAATAATAAAAATATAATTTTTATCAGGAAAAAAATCAACTGAAATAATAATCACAATTTTATTAATTAATTTTAAGATAATTTTATAACCATGATTTAAAATAAATCAACTGAAATAATAAAATAATTTAATAATTAGTAATATTTTGATAATTATCAGGACTAGAAGTCAACTGAAGAATTTAATTACCAGGACCTAATGTCAACTGAAATAATTTAATTACTAGGACTTAATGTCAACTGAAAGTAATTTTAATTACCAGGACTTAATGTCAACTGAAATAGTTTAATTATCAGGACTTATTTTCAACTGAAATCATTTTAATATTATTAATTCAACTAATTTTAAATATTAATAATTTACTGACATTACAATTTCTCATCTGAAACAATAATAAAATTTTAATTATCAGGACAGAGGTCAACTGAAATAATTAAAAAAAATTATATAAAATAATTAATTTAAATTTTAATATTACTTCTAGAACTAAGAACAATATAGTTCCATCTTGGTCAACTAGGAAAAAAAATTTATTTACCAGGCACCTCCCCTGTAAAATGAGCAAGTTAATGCCACTTACATAGTGCTGAGTAAAAAAGATATATGTGGACAATGAAATGTGCAAAATGACCAACAACTAGTAATCAATATAATTACCACATTTATATATGACAATTGCCAATATATGAACCTAAAATTTGGAGCATGGTTCAATTCCCGCTTGCAGAAAAAAAATAAGTCATGTGGTTGATGACATTTTTCATTTTTTTTGTCTACTCTTCCTACTGGTACCTCGTTGTTGATGGTCCCTTGGTTTCTGGCTTCAAGATATTGATGCGCTGTCAACAATTCAGAAAGGGCCTCAAGTGTTGAAGGGTCCTGTTGGTCTAGAAGATTTTTAACGGAGGTCCAATGGCGGTGATAGGTGTATTTTGAGTTTCAGAGTCAAAGGTACATATAATTTATCTTTTAGTGATTTTACTCAATTGAAAAGAGGTATAAATTTTATTATAATTATTATTATATTCTAAAATCTTAGAAGTACGGAGATTTAAATACTATAATAATAAATATTAATAAAATAATTAATATAATAAATGTTTTGATGGTATAATAAGTAAGTAAATTGATGATGCAAACAACCAGAAAAAGGGAGGCCTTATATAGGCAAAATAGAGACAAAGCACAGAATAAAAATCCTATATACAGGTGTATAAAAGAAGAAAAAGAATATTCCAGAAGATATTTTCAAATAATAAGGTTGTTCTATAAAAATGTGTATTTACTGTATATGTCAGAAATAAATGGATTTATTTAAAAATTACTGTTATTGTCATTTTTAAATAATTAATTTAAATTTCTTGTATATACTTATTTTTGTTTTAGTATTAATTTTTATTCCAATATTAAATTGTATTTTTAATATTAATATTTATTTCTTTTAACCTGTCATTGTGCACGGTATTAGGAAATAAAATTATAAGGGACATTTAATATTAATTTTAATTATTTACTAATTTTACTATTTTGTAACTACTTAAATTATTACAAGTAAATTTAGAGTAAATACATTATAATTAATAATAATATATGAGAATTAAAAAGGTGTGGCTTCATCCCAGTAAATAATTAATTATTTTACTGGGTAAGTCTAGTAGCCTGGCTGACAGGATAGAATAATAAGTAAAGGGTAAGGTAGTTTTAGGAATCTGCAAGGATAAATGTGTGATGTAAATGTTAAGATATGCATTATTAAATAAATAAAAGTAAAATTGGGGAAAAAAGGCTTTACTTTGAAGGTCAATATCTCAGCAACCACTGAACCAAATCCAAATCGGTTTGCTGTAAATGAAAGATAGGCTTTAAAAGTATCTTCATCTAACAGGAAAGTCTTTTCAAATAAACCTAACCCTAATACTGACTCTGATTTTATAAATTGCACATCAAACTGAAAATTGATAATGAAGATTGCAACAAGAGGGAGATAAAAGTCTAGATAATCATAGCAATCTATAAAGATAAATACATGATGTAAGCATTTTAATATGTATTATGAAATAAATAAAAGTGAAATCAGGAAAAAAAGGCTCAACTTTAAAAGTCAATATCTCAGCAGCCACTGAACAAAATTCAAATCAGTTTGCTTGAAATGAAAGATAGGCTTCAGAAGTATCTTCTGCTAAGAGGGCAGTATTTTTGAATAAACCTAACTCTAATTCTGACTCTGCTTTTCAAAATTGCACAAAATCTTGAAGTGTGATGATGAAAATTCCAACAATAGGGAGATAAAAGACTAGATAGTAATCAGATAAGAGTTTCAGAAGCCTCATTCTCTAGTTATTAAATGTAAAAACATGAATTAAATTTATTTAAATTCAGAAAAAAAGGCTCAACTTCAAAGGTCAAAATCTCAGCAACCACTGAACCTTTTAAAACCTGTTTGTGGGAAATGAAAGATTAGCTTCAGAAGAATCTTCAGCTAAAGGAAATTTGATTTAAATAGACCTAAATCTATTTTGTTATATAAAAACATGAAAGAAAAAAGTCAAATTGGGAAAAAAAGTCTCAACATTAAAGGTCAATATCTCAGCAACCACTCAACCAAATTCAAATCTGTTTGTGGGAAATGAAAGATAGCCTTCATGAGACTTTTCAGTTAAACGGAGATTAGATTTTAATAAACCTAAAATTAATTCCAAGTCTGATTTTCAAAATTTTACAAAAGCTTGAAAGGTGATAATAAAAATGACAACATGAGGAGTTGAATAAGTCCACTGTTATCCAGATATGAGTCCTAAATATATTTAAGTGTGAAATTTTCATAGAAATAAAGAGATATCACATAGACATGAAAAAAAGGAGATGAAACTTACCTTGATTGAAAGGTATGAAAAATAGAGTGAGAAAGTGTGAAGTTGTAATTTGGAGGAAATTGAATATGGAGCAAGTGGAATGCTTAAAGAATGTGCAATGTATTTGTTTCAATGACATGGAACCAAAAAAAAATTAAAATAGGGAAAAGGGATAATGATGGCCATGCCAAGGAGGGATGAAGAGTAGGATGATGGAGCTAAACAAAGAAAAGAAAAGAGGGAAAAAGAAAAAGGTTAATTTAATCTTTAAATCAAAAAAATATACACTTACTAAAAAATTTAGATACAAAAAACAAAAAATAAAATAAAATCAACCCAGAAAAATTAACTAGCAAACATATAAGTAAAAATGAAAAATGACTTACCTGGAGAGTGTCACACGCCACGTGAAACTCGAGGCAAAAGCAGCTCATTAAATCAATAATAAGGGGCTCAAATTCATACTCAAAGCGCAGAAAGCAATTCTCCATAGCAACTGCGACTTTGCTTTGTGTACTTGCTATTCAACCGCGCTAGTCTAAACTCTAAAATCTAAATTAGTCAATTTCTCAATAGTGTGTCTTAGTCTTTTTCTCAATAAGCAACGCACAGAGCAATAATCAATATAATAGTACATTAAAAGGTTTATGAAATGTAGGTGGGTTATTAAGGGGTAGTGAGCATGGACGGAATGGTTAATGATGGATTAAGGGGTTAACGGATGTTAGTGAGGAGGTTCCAGGTGTAATGGATATATTTTAAATGATTTGTGGTGTGCGGAATAGTGGATGGGTATGAGGTCAATGCAAGGAGGAGTAAAGGATATAAAAAGGGTTGGGTTTTTGGTTCGATATTCCTTTGAATTAAATTATAAAACGTATTTATAGTTAATAGTGGTAAAACTCTAAAGTGAAAATCATTATTATTGTATCTTTCTTTCATTTCTCAATAATCACTTCTAAATCCTAAAATCTTGATTGTTGAGTTTCCAACCCTTTGTGAGATTGTAAGAATTTTAATATTACCTTTCAAACTATATTAGGATTCTTCTCGAACATATCTCGAAGCAGTAGATCTTCCTTCAAGTCATCTTCGAATCACTTCCTCGAACCATCCCTCTGTGCTTTGAAGAAGTATCTAAACCTTTCATCTCACTTGCAGGAACATCCTCGACCTTGTGCGTAGGTCGTCCGGTGACAGAATAATTTAATTCTCTGTAGTTCTCATTCTTTGCACTACTATGTCCCTTTTCAGGTGTTTTCTCTAAATCCTTAAAATGGCACCTGTTCAACGCACTCCTCCTACAGGCGCTACTACTAGAGCTTGCGCAAGAGGCAGGCCAACAGCCACACGGCCTGTGTCCCGCACTCACTCCTTAGAGCCACTCGACCTTAGGGAACGGCAACATTCAGTCCAATCTGTAGAAGACATCCCACAAGATTTTGATGATTCTAGTGATGATGAAGAAGGAGAGGATACAATGCACGAGGCACCATCTGCCCCTGCTAACCACCCTTCTGGTCACCCTTCAGAGCCTGGACCATCTAATTCTCTGGAATATTTCATGAGACTTTTCATGAAGACTCTTTCAACTTCAACATCTTCAGAGGGATCTAAATTCAAAACTCCCTCTATGAAATCTCCTGATAAATTTGATGGAGAACATCCAGACAGATTGTGGCCCTTCTTGCAAACCTGCAAGCTCCTGTTCCATAATGACCCTTGAACCTTCAATAATGACCAATCGAAGGTTGTTTATGCTTCTTCATTTCTGGCCGGAAAAGCAGCAAGATGGTTCGAACCTTATCTTCTCATGCTCTCTTCGACCAAAACCCATTTACTTATTAATAATTGGGAAAATTTCAAAGACCAACTCTTCACGTTGTTTGGTGACCCTAATGAAGCTGACAACGCAGAAATTGAACTTGATTTTCTTCGCATGAATGATAATGGTAAAGCCTCTGAATATATCTTGAACTTCAGAGCGCTTCAAAATTGAGTAGGTTGGAATGATGCTGCTCTCAAGTATCATTTAAAAAAGGGACTTCCTTTGAGGATTCTGGATCAATTAAATCTTCACGATCAGAAAATGACTACTTTAACGGATTTAATGGATCAAACCCTTGAGCTTGACAGCATTTCCCAAGGAGGACTGCAACATCGTCGATACGCCAACAAATCTCAAGGCCTAAATTTTAAGTCGGGACCTTCTTCTCACCCACGAACAACTCAATCCCCCTCAACTCAATCCAAACCCAACAAGGGAAAGGACAAACCTCGACCAAAAAGCTTGACCCCAGGTGATATCAGAAAAGTACTGGATCCTAAAGGGGAACTTAAAGAAGCTGAGAGGAAGAGGCGAGCAGATAATGGGTTATGTATGTATAGTGGGGGTAAGCACACCTGGAAGATTGTGTAAAATTGAAGGAAAGAGAAGGTACTAGTTCGAAGTCAAAAAACTAGTAGATAGTTTACTTGTGTGCAAAGCAAACTATCTTATCTCTCCCAGTGCACAGAACCTCCATGTCTTAAGGACTGGAGTTGCCTTAAACCGCTTGAGATTCATTCTTTTTAAGGAGGATACCCCTTTCAGTTGTCTTATAGACTCTTGAGCTTCAATTTCTTTTGTCAGTTTATCTTTTGTGGAGAAGTTACAGCTGACATTTACAGATATCAATCGAACTCCAATTTACTTGGTTGAATCAGAGGGACCCAGATATTGGGTCAGTAAGAAAGTTTTATGGGTTTTCAACTTTCCCAATTTCCCCCCCTTCAAGTGGGAATTATCAGTCTTGGACGCCCAAAGGATGGACGATACCATTCTTGGCCATGACTTTTTAACGCATTGGAATCCTGAAATTTATTGGACACGGGGATTGATCACCCCACGGACTAAGTATATTTCTGATTCTTCAATGCATGTCAATAGGGAATTAAACAACCCACCTGACAATGTGCTGCTAGAGGACAAATCTCTTCCAGATGACTTGCAAGCATCTGATCTTTCTTTAAATGAGCAATTGGCTAACACTTCTAGCTCGATGACTTCACTCAAAGAGGATTTAAATTACCTCAAAGTAATCAAATTATGCTCTCTCAATTCTGGTCTTCCCTCAACAGACTCTCTCGAAGATGATGAGGACAACCAAATTGACGTTGAAGCCATTAAATCGACTCTGCCAGAAATCTATCATAATTTCCTCTATGTTTTTTCAATCCGCAAGGCCAATAAGTTACCACCTCATCGACCCTACGACCATCAGATAGAGTTAATAGGTCCAGTACCTCCGGCAGGTCCTGTCTATTCCTTGTCGAAGGACGAATCTCAAGTTCTTCAAGACTACATTGCAGAGAATGTAGCCAAAGGTTTCATCAGAGCCAGTAAATCTCCAACCGGCTCCCCTGTCCTCTTTGTAAAAAAGAAGGATGGTAGTCTTAGGTTGTGTGTTGACTATAGAAAGCTCAACACAGTCACTAAGAAGAATGCATATCCTGTTCCTCCTATGTCATTGCTTCTTACCCTTTTTAATGGTGCTATTTTCTTTTCTAAAATTGATCTTAGAGGCCCTTACAATCTTATTCGCATTGCGGAAGGTCATGAACCACTGACTGCAATGCGCACTATATTTTGTAGTTTTTAATATTTAGTTATGCCTTTTGGATTGTGTAACGCACCATCTACTTTTCAAACTTTTGTCAATGACATCTTTCAAGATGTTGTTGAACAATTTGTTGTCGTCTATTTAGATGATATTTTAATTTTCTCGAAGACACTAGATGAACATATTCATCATTTTCAACAGGTTTTAAATTGACTTCGAGATCAAGGTCTCTACACCAAGCATAATAAATGCGAGTTCCATCTTAAATCTATTGATTTTTTGGCTTTTACATTATCCACTGATGGTTTAGTCATGGATGACAAAAAAGTTAAAAAGGTCCTGGAATGGCCTGAGCCCAAATCCGTTAAATCCCTCCAGGGATTTTTGGGTTTTTCAAATTTCTATAGAAGATTTTTTAAAGATTACTCTAAAACTATTTCCAATCTTACTTCTCTTCTTAGAAAAGATATTCCTTTTGTTTTTACTTCTACAGCACAAAAGGAATTCGAAGCATTGAAGATGGCGTTCACCACAGCTCCAATTCTTCAACAATAGTCAAGACGGATGCAAGCAATTATGCTATCGCAGGGGTCATTTCTCAATTGAATCCGGAAACAAAACTGTTTCATCCTGTTGCTTTTGAGTCATGCAAACTCATTGCAGCAGAATTAAATTATGAAATTCATGACAAAGAGCTTTTACCTATTATTCATTGTCTTAAAAAATGGCGCTCTTTTCTTCTCAGCTTAGATAGTCCTTTTCAAATTTTAACAGACCATAATGCTTTGAAATACTTTATGTCTTCCAAAGTGTTAACCAGGCGTCAAGCCAGGTGTGCTGAATTTCTGTCTGAATTTCCTTTTTCTATTTCCTATCGCCCAGGTAAGAACTGCATTGTCCCAGATATCTTGTCACGTCGGGACAATGTTTACCCACAGCGGGGGGACGCATTTGCTGACAAAAACCCAGAAAATGTGAAATCAATCTTCAACAAATCAATGTTAACAACTCATCAACTTAATTCGATGACAATTCAATCGTTTCAAAATCCACTATCCAACATCCTCAAAGCTCAGTTGAAGGACAATTATTGTTTAGGGTTAAAAGACAAAATACTCTCAAAGCAAGGGGCCAAAAGATTTAGTCATGAATCAGGTCTATTAGTCTTTGAAGGTAGAGTAGTCATACCCGACAACAATGAGATAAAATTATGGATTTTCAATAGTCAACATGATTCTCCATTAGCTGGTCATTTTGGGGTTGATAAAACCTACCAGTTAATAGTGAGGGATTTCTTCTGGCCAGGTATGACCAGGGAAATCAAGGCCTATATAAAAGCTTGTTACAAATGTAATAGGAATAAGGCTCCCCGTCACCGGAAGTATGGGTTGCTTCAACCATTTCCTATTCCCTCTAAACCTTGGGAATCTTTATTGATGGTTTTTATTTCTCAACTTCCTCTTTCTAATAATTTTAATGCTATATTAGTAATAGTAGATAGATTTTCAAAAATGTCTATTTTTATTAAAACCACTTCTACTGCTACAGCAGAAGATTTGTCAAAATTGTTTCTAGAATATGTATTTTCCAAACATGGCTTACCTAATGATATTATTTCAGATAGAGGCTCATTGTTTGTATCCACATTCTGGACTCAACTGTGTCGACAACTCAATATCACGAGGAACCTCTCCACAGCCTATCATCCTGAAACTGATGGGGAAACAGAAAGGGTCAACCAAATCCTCGAACAATACCTTTGAATGTATGTCAGTTACCAACAAGACAATTAGACCACATGGTTACCATTGGCCAAATTCGCTTATAATAACTCGACTCATTCTTCGACACAACCATCTCCTTTAGAAACTGTTTATGGAAGACATCCTCGATTCAATTCAATGCATGTAGGAACTAATCATCATGCAGAACATTATCTTCGAACCATATCACGACTCCAAGAGGAACTTAAATCAAATTTGGAATTAGCCGTTCGAAGGTACAAGGAACAGGCCGACAAACATTGACAAACTGCTCCTTCTTTTAAACCAGGCAACAAGGTATGGCTCGACTCACGAAACATTCAAATGACTCGGCCATCAAAGAAACTGGCTGAAAAATGCTTGGGGCCATTCGAAATCGACTCTGAAGTCTCTAAAACTGCATTTCGACTCAAGCTACCTCCTAAATGGCAGGCTATTCACCCTGTTTTTCACGTATCTCTCCTGGAACTGGCTCGAGAAACATACCCGGGCAAGAGCCAAACTCCTCCGGAACAGGTCGAAGTAGAAGACCATCTAGAGTGGAAAGTAAGCTGTATCCTTGATTCAAGAATGCGCAAGGGTAAACTTCAATACCTTGTGGAATGGGAAGGCTTCCTCGATGACTCAGACAAAACATCCTGGGAACCAGCCATCAATGTTTCTAACACCCCTGAACTCCTAAAATCTTTTCATCTTAAATATCCTTTAAAACCAAAACCTTAAAACTCTCTTTTGCTTTTTTTTCTTTCTCTTTTTTTTTCTTTCTTTTTTCTCTGTTATTTTTTTCTTTTAAAATCTAAAACATCTTTACTTCTAAAAAAATTCTTTTGTTTTCTTCTTTATTCTTTTTCTTTTCAAAATTTTTCAACTTTCTTTAAAAAAAATTAAAAAAATTAAATTTAAATTAAATTAAATTAAAATAAAATAAAATAAAATAAAAATAAGAATAAAATTAAAATAAAATAAAATAAAATAAGAATAAGAATAAAATTAAATTAAAATAAAATAAAATAATATAAAACCAAATTAAATTAAAATAAAATAAAACAAATAAAAATAAAATAAAAAAAAATCCATCTCAATTTTCTATATACTTTCTTTCTTTAAAATTTTATTTTCCTCAAACTATCAAAATTCTTCACGAACATTACACAACCATCTTTCTAAAACTTCACTTTAACTTCTAAATCACTCTTTTAAATTCTTTGAAACAAATTACTTCTTTCTTTCAAAATCCTCTTAAAATTTTTATTTCTTCTTTTCCTTTTCTTTCTTTTCTTTTTTCAAATAACTAAAATCCCTCAAATCTTCAATTAACAAAATTAAATAACAAATTTTTTTCTTTTCATTAAATTTTCTTTACAACAAATTTTTTCAATCAACTATTTTTTTTCTTCTTCTTCTTTCTTCTCTCATTCAAATCTTATAAAAATAAATATTAAAATTCTAAATAAAATAACTAAATAAAATAACTAAATACAAATTGTTTCTACATTCCTTTTTCTTCTTTTCTCTTTTATCTTCTCCCAAACCAATCCCTTCATCTTCTCCAAAATTTTCCTTATCTCCTTTCTACATTTTCCAAAATTCTCCCCCTCTCCTACCAGAATCAATTCCCCAAGTTCAAGTAGCTCCTCGGCTACGTCAAAGGAAGCAGCATCAACAATTTTATCAATCTTTCCGCTCAAGTCTTCAATAAATTTTGCTCTTCAAACCTGACGAGGCTTCTTTGACCATACTTGATTGAGGGTTTCTTCATTTTCCTCCCTCGAGGTAACAGTCGGTAACCTATCCTCCACCGACACTGCCACTTCCACAGCAGTGGGTTCCACAAGGGTCACTTCCACATTTGAAGCTTCCGCCGTAGGGACTTCGATGATGACGTCTGAATTCTAAAACAGGATCATCAGTAATTAAATTTATGAATTATAAAAAAGTGAACTTACTTCAAAGATTGGGTCAGCCTCCAAAAATAATTTAGGAGTGACCTTCTCTGCCACCTCCCTCTCCTCTTCGTCATCTTCGATGACCACCCGTCGTTTTTTCGGGGTTTTCCTTGAGATGGGAATTTCTTCTTCCTCCTCGACCAATTCGTTGACTTCCTCTTTGACAGCCCGCCTCTTGCTTGCATCCCTAGTCACCCAGGTTGTCACATCATCCTCAACTTCCTCCTCATTCTCCCCCACCAATTGATTGTCCCCAATGGACACATCCCAAATGTCCTTGACTACTTCCTTTGTTTTGGGGATCACCCAATACTTTGTCTTAGTAAACCGACTCTCAATGACGGCATTCTTCGCTAAGGCGTCACACACCACCCTTCTCCATCGGCAAAACTCACACTTCTGGGGAGGCCCTCGTGTCGCCGTGCTCTCCATGCAAAAATACTCCATCGACTCGCAGGCCGTGCAAGTCTTCAAAAATTGTCGTGTAACAACACCCCCATCCGCTTTAGGGTGTGGAGGCGTGGGAGTCGGTGTAGGGAAATCCGTCATAGTGAGTTAAAAAAAAATAATAATAATAATAATTAAATAAAGAAGAAGGAAAATTAGTGTGGGAAATATGTCTTACACTCAACGGAGCTCGCGTTCTTATACCCGGGCATCTGTCATGCGCCACGTGACACTCGAGGCAAAAGCAGCTCATTGAATCAATAATAAGGGGCTCAAATCCATACTCAAAGCGCAGGAAGCAGTTCTCCATAGCAACTGCGACTTTCCTTTGTGTACTCGCTATTCAACCGCGCTAGTATAAACTCTAAAATCTAAATTAGTCAATTTCTCAATAGTGTTTCTTAGTCTTTTTCTCAATAAGCAATGCACAGCACAATAATCAATATAATAGTACATTAAAAGGTTTATGAAATGTCTGTGGGGTATTAAGGGGTAGTGAGCATGGAAAGAATGGTTAGTGAAGGATTAAGGGGTTAACAGATGTTAGTGAGGAGGGTCCAGGTGTAATGGATATATTTTAAATGGTTTGTGGTGTGCGGAATAGTGGATGGGTATGAGGTCAATATGAGGAGGAGTAAAGGATATAAAAAGGGTTGGGTTTTTGGTTCGATATTCTTTATAATTAAATTATAAAACGTATTTATAGTTAATAGTGGTAAAACTCTAAAGTGAAAATCATTATTATTGTATCTTTCTTTCATTTCTCAATAATCACTTCTAAATCCTAAAATCTTGATTGTTGAGTTTCCAACCCTTTGTGAGATTGTAAGAATTTTAATATTACCTTTCAAACTATATTAGGATTCTTCTTGAACATATCTCGAAGCAGTAGATCTTCCTTTGAGTCATCTTCAAATCACTTCCTCGAACCATCCCTCTGTGCTTCGAAGAAGTATCTAAAGCTTTCATCTCACTTGCAGGAACATCCTCGACCTTGGGCGTAGGTCGTCCGGTGACAGAGAGATGAGTTGAGAAAAAATTGACTTCAAATTATTTGAGGGATAAAAGGGGAGAGGAGGAAATAGATATGAGTGATGAAAGAAAAAAAGAATGACTGAAAATTATGAAATTGCAGAAAGTATGTGATTTCATGTTGAATTGATGAAGGAAAACAAAGAGACTTGAAAAAAAGAGACTATAATGGAAAATTCAAAATCAAAGTCAAGATGCAAATAGGAATAACCATTCTAAGGAAACATTCCTGAGAAGTCTTGAAAAATTGTCTAAAACTGGGTACAGATAGGTTAAGAAGTGCTTTGATGGTCTACTTGGGGTTATGAAGTACTTGAGCCTTTCTGGGAAGAAGGTAGCATTTCCAGGCCACTTTTATTAAAAATAAGGAAACCTTCTTCAATATCATAATTATAATAGCAATCAGAGTCCAAGAGGATATCAAGAGCTGTGAAATTTATCACTTGATGTAGCTTATCATGATTTGAGAGTGAGGAAGTCATGGCTCTTATATGGTATAAAAATGTAAATTATGTATGATGTTTTGAGTTATAGAATGTTACACTGTGGGGTGCTGTGTATGAATGGGATGATGCTGACAAATCATCGAAATAAGATGTTATGGTGAAATCATCACTTTTAGTTGAGAAAGTGCAGATTTGTGTGAAATAAGTGACTTATTTCATTTTGAAATTCACCAGTGTTGGGGCTAGTGTGTTTTGGAAATTGGCACTTAAATAAGTGTGGATTTTCCAGAATTGACACCCCCTAATTTTGAGGATGTTGATGATAATGAGATAATATTCCTTTTTTAGCTGTTCAGACTTTGATTTCTCAGGTGAGGGGCTTTCATTCAGGGAGACCTTTGTGATGAAGCATTTTTTGAGTTGCCTTTTGAGTGTTTGATTTTCTGGGAGGCATTATGAAACTGGTATGTTACAAGAAAAGAGATTAAAAGGCTTAAAACATTAAAAAAGAAGGAATAAAACATGCCTGGTTAAAATGTTGCAATAAGATGTTTCAAATCTCAGCAAGGAGTGTGTGCTGAGGATTGTTGAGGGGATGGAGGTCTGGGTGTCTCATGTGACAGTAGTAGGGTGTGCAAAGAAAGGATGATGTGGCCAACATGTGGTTGTGAAAAAAAATCAGGATAAAGGTGCTGCTTTGAGGTCATAACTGACAACCATTTTTGAAATTAGTGACTTTTTTGCAAAATTTAAGTGCTGATTTGGTTTGAAATCCACACTTAATTAAGTGCGGATGCCAGAACTGACACCCCCTATGATGAATCTAGGCCCCTACATTAATCATAAGCAAAATTTTCAGGTTGTTTGAGTAGGTATTATTATCAAGATGTTGAGTGGTGCATTAGTATTTCTACCCACTTTACAGTTTCCTCCCAATTCTTCAGGGTAATTTTATCCATCTTTTTTGTCATTTTCATTTATTTTACCTTCAACTATTACCAATATTACTTTTCTATAAATGTATTTTCTTTTTTCTAAATCAATTAAATTGGATTTGTTCATTTATTTATTTCTTTTCTTTTCATTTTTCTTTCTCTATTTTTATTTTTTGGTAGTTTGCTCACAAGATAAAAAGAAATGATTGAAAATTTGAGAAATTGTTGGATCAATTTGTAACTTCTGGTGAATTTTTGGTGGAGTAACCATATCTTGCAAAGTACTAGCTCAATTGGTTATCCTTGAAATTGAGGACTGGCCTGTTCAGCACCCCAACATTATCCCATTCAAAAATCTCTGGCAGTGTTTTAAAATGTGTGCTCCAGAAATCTGTCAACCCAAATTTCAAGCTGTAAAGGTGCAATGTTGTAACCCTCTGGAACAAATTTCTCAAAGGACCTGCTCCCCTCTATTTAGTAACATAAATGTCTGCTTGTATGGAAGCTGTTATCATTTTTTTATTTTTTTTATTTCATACAATCTCACCCGACAAGGGGCATGAAGGATAGGTGAAGCTAGTAAGGTTATGTACAAGTTTGTTATGGACGATTACGATGGTTGGTAAATGGGCATTAAAGTAGGAATAACTAATGTATTTATTGGGTGAGCGGAAGGTTATTGGGAAATCTTTGGGTGTTAGTTAAGAAAAAAGCTACTTGTGAGATGATAGGGGAAGAGGAAAGTAAAGTAGATGTAGTAAATGAAAGTTTGTGCTCCCTGGCAGCATTAAAAAGATCTTTACGCAACTCCACATGAGCAGGGAAAAAGAGTAATACATGCTCAGGAGTGTCGTGAGCATTAAGGGAGCACATGGGGCATACTGGGGAGTCAGAGGCTTTAAATTTAAAGAGGTATTTTTTGAGGGGGGAGTGACCAGAGCGGCACTGCTCGAAAGCGGTAGCTTGTGCTCTGGGGAGGGAGGAGAGGTTACTGAAAATGAGGTGCGGGTTGAACTTGCCTCTCAGTTTCCGTAGGGTGTTTTTGCTGGGGGGAGAGAGAAGCAGAGATTTAGAATAGGATTTCAAGTGGGATTTCAAAGAAGAGATGGAGGGGGGAGGATGGTGAAAAGTGGTGTAAGACTTATCAGCATTTGACATGTGGTGGGAGCCATTGGCTAGAAGGTCAACAATCTCATTTCCCAAGATTCCACTGTGGCCTGGGCACCAGTGAAGCTTGAGTATGAGATCTGGGTTTGCTTTTCGAAGTTGGCCTATCGTAGCTACTATGGACATAAGAATAGGTGATTTGAAGGTGGAGGGGGAGGGGGAAGTTAAGAGTTTAATCACTGCTTGGTTGTCAGTGAGTATGGTAAGTGACGGGTAGATTGTGATGAAAGGGTTATTAAGAAAGAGTGAGAGACCTAAGAGGATTCCCACTAGTTCTGTTTCAAAGACTGAGAACAGATGGGAATCTCCTTGTCTTACGACATAAGGGAGCTTTTGACCAGGGTCAAAAGCGGCTGCAAGAGCACCTTCTTGGATCTGGATCCATCAGTATAAATGAAGTAGGAGGAGAGAGGGGGGTGAGTAATGTGAAAAGGATTTCTGCACAGGCTTCCTGTTTGGTAAGGCCTACGTGGCCTAGAAAAAGGGGGAATGCCAGGGTGGGAGGATAAATGGGTTTCTGGTGGCCAGGGAATTTAGGGGGAAGGAGGAGGGGAATGGGTTTGAGGACGAGAGGTGGTGTAGCTGGTGAGGGTGAAGTTTTGGGAGAGGAGAGTGGACAGAGGTTTTGGCGAGGCAAGCCATTGGGTTAGTGGAGGGAGTAGTGAGAAGGCGAGCCCAAGCGCGGCTGGTGACTAGGTCGAGTCGCTGTTTGCTGGGGAGGGAAGATGAGTCATGTAATAAAAGAGGGATTGGGGTAGAGCGAAAACATCCTAAAGCTCTGCGCATGGCTTTGTTGTCAACCACTTGCAGGAGTCTAGTAGTACGCGTGTTCTTTTTTGGATTGTGCCACACTATTGCAGCATAGTCTGTGCGCGAGTGAATAAGGGAAGTGATGAGTGTTTTATATTGTTTTAAGGGAATACACCACCCTGATGAGGCCAGCCTGTGGATTAAGACTGCAGCTTGAAAGCCAGAGACAATCAGTTTGGTGCCATTGAGTTTGAATGAAAGTGTGGGATCCAAAAGGACCCCTAGCCATTTGAGATTGGGAGATGGAGGGAGGAGGCAGCCATCAAAGGGGAGAGCAGGAGGAGATTTGAGGAGGGATGGGCGTTTGGTTAGCATGATCCATTTTGTTTTAGAGAAATCAAATACTGCCGCATGTTTTCCTCCCCACGAGACAGCCTCTGAACCAAGCTGGGAGAGGGTTTCAACCACCACATCCGGATCTTTGTTAGCAGATAGGTACATGACATCATCAATGTATCCTAGTGCTAGGGAAGAAGGCGAAAGAGAGGGGAGACGAAGCAGGTCAGCATTGTAGAGAATATAGAGTAATGGGGAAAGGGGGGATCCCTGTGGGAGACCCTTTGGGAAGAAGGAGGGGGGAGATTCATAAGACGAGAAAGCAATGCTGGTCTTTCGTCCTTCTAAGGAATTGATTATGATGTTGGTAAGGTCACCAGGTAGAGGGAGGGAGTGGAGAATAGCTGAGAGGTGGGTGAGGTTGACCGAAGGAAAGGCCCCTTTGACATCAAGTGAGAGGGTCCCAACAACCTTACCTTTCTGCCACTGGTCTTTAGTCCATGTGGTGAAGTGGAGTAAGGCATCAGAGGTTCTTCTGAAAGGGCGACCTCCATAGTGATTTTCTGGGAGTAGGTTGTTGGATTCTAGAAGGAATGACAGACGTTTAGTCAGTAATGAGTCCAAAATCTTTCCCATGGTGTTAAGGAGAGCTATGGGGCAATAGGAGTTGGGGGCGGTATAATCAGGACGGTTGGGTTCGGGGATGATGACTGTTTTAGCTTCTTTCCAGATGGTTGGGTAATGGCCGGAAGAGAGGCAGCTTTGGAAGATGGGGTAGATAATATTTGTAACAGCTTGTGGGTTGCAATGAAGTAAGGCATTGGGGATACCATCAGGGCCGGGAGCTCTCCCTTTTTTTGTTTTTAAAAGGGCAGACCTGATTTCTTCTTTAGTGAAGGGAGGGGTAGAGGGAATGTCTTTTAGGTCACACGGTATGGGGGCAACCGAAGTGCCTTCAAAAAGGAGCTTGGCCTTCAGGTCATTGTCAGTAATGAGCAAGCCATCCTGATTGATCAGGGGGGGGGGTTGAGCAAGTATCAGGGGTAAAGGTGAGAGACTTAGCTGGTTGGAAGAGAGTGTGTGGGGTGAGGGAGGAGAGTGTATCGTGCCAGTGAGATTTGCGTAAGAATTTGATTTTTTCTCAGAAAATTTTCCTTGCTGACAGAAACTCAGCTTCAAGGTGTGGGGCAGGGGAAGACCTAGCTTTGCTTTGGGCCTGGTAGCAATTTCTCTTGAGGGGATCCAAGATTTTGCAATTCCACCATGCATGACACGTCGAGCTGGGCTGCTGCAGTGGGATAAAATTTTCCATTAGTTTGATAAAATGGGAGGTGACTTGTTCTGCAGCCAAGTCAAGGGAGTGTGGGGAAGGGTCTGGGGTGGGGGGAGAGAAAGAGGAGAGGGAGGAGTAGAGAGAAGACTCATCAAAACGTTTCCAATTGCGGAAAGGTCTTCTGAGCGGGGAAGGTGGAGGGGAGAGGCGGATGCGAGTGGTTATTGATCGGTGATCTGAGAGGTGGGAGGAGAAACCTTCTTGATCTGTGAGACAGCTGAGAACCAAACTGGCAGCCCGCTCATTGGCAAAAACTAGGTCTATCACTGAAGAGTAGTTTCTAGAATTGCAAAACGTGGGGATGCCAGGCTGGGATACCAGTGACATGTTGAGCTCAAAGAGGGAGTCTATGAAAAGGGAGGAGTCAGGGTGATTAGTACGGTGTTTTGAAGGGTCAGCCCACATGTCATGATGTAGGTTTGAGTCAGCAAAAAGGAAGGTGGGGAGATGAGAAAGATGAGAAAGGGATGGGAGAATGAATTGCGATGTTGAGAATGAGGAGGGGGGATTGTAGAGGTTGGCGCAGATTAAAGGAGATGGGGGGAAATTGATTTGGAGAAGGGAGAGATCGAGGGATGGGCTCATGATGGATGAGAAGAGATGGATGGGAAGTTTTTTGTTGACGTAGAAACAGCACCTGATTGGTGATGGGGGAGGGGAGGGGGGAGAGTGGAGGGGGAAACTAGGTGCCAGCCTTTTGCTGGTGCAGGAGTAAAGTGATCTGGAGAGAGAAATGGCTCCTGTAAAACTAGGATGTCAAGTGAGTTTGTGAAGGAGTCATTGAAAAGGGAGTGGAAAACGTAATAAGATCTGTGGCAATTTAGTTGAAAGAAAGTAAAGGAAAAGGAGACATTAGGCAGTTGTGAAGGGGCCTCAACATAAATATTTATTATGAGGGCAGGTTGAAGCGTGGGGAAGATGGAAAATGGGGGGAGAGGTGGAGGAGGGGGAAGGTTCAAGGAGGTTGGGAAGGGAAGCAAGTGAGTTTTTGAGGGGATGAGTGTGTGGGAGGGCATCAACACATCGGAAACATACAGGGGCCGAAAGCTTGGGAGCTTTGCACAGCTTAGTGCTGTGGTGGCCAGAACAGTTGGAACAACGGGGAGGAAGGGAGCAATGAATTGAAAGATGTCCCTTGCCCCAACATTGAAAACAAGTGCTCTTCTCTCTGTTGAAAGCTTCTGTGCGTCGAATTTGTCCTTCCACTACAAAAGGGTGAGGGGAAAATGGGGAGAGAGGTGTGTCAGCATCATGTTTATTGTGCAAATGTAAGACAACTGAGGAATGATTTTTCCCAGCCCTAGCTTCTGGGCGTCGCAGCCAGGAAATGTGATACAAAGATTTGAGGGTGTCGGGGTTATCTTCAATTAAAGAGTTTAGACAGGCTTTGTCTTCAAGGTCAAAGTAAGTAGGGAAGCCGTGGACAACCACTGGGAAGGTGGGGGGCTTGTAAATTAAACCTTGAGGAATCCAATCTTGCCAGGAGTTGGTGAGTAGGAGAAGCTCTTCCTTTGACGGGACAATGATCTTTAAGTCATTTGATTTGTGGCGCATCACGCCTCTGACCCTAATGACTGAGTGAGTGCTGGGGTTGACAATCTTCTTGGTGAGGATGCGGTTGTTGATGAAGGCTAAGAGTTTAGGATTGGGGAAGTCCTTCAGGACAGGGGAGACAGGGTCCGTTTGTTTGATGGTGAAAGTGGGGAGGGGGGGATGAGAGGGCTGTGATTTGGCTTGAGAACCTTGGGGGGGACACCAGTGGCTGTGGTTTGGGCGTATGAGAGGCGGTTGATGGGGGGATTACCATTTGGTGGAGAGGGAGGAGGGGGAGAAGAGGGAAGGCGAGCTAGTATATCGTCTAGCTTCTTATCTAAGAGTTTGAGGTGAGGGGGAGGGGCGTCAGGAGGAGGTTGATGAAAGGAAGCTTGGGAAATGAGAGGGGAGAGTGCCGTAGCCAGGGCGCGGATATTGCTCATAGTGGCCGTGTGAATGGTGATTCGAGTACCTTTCCTGGGAGGGTCTCTAATGGTGCCTAACAGATTGTTGAGGCAAGAGACCAGGGAAGAGGGGTCGTTGGCCCGTTCCAGTCCTACCAAACGAACGATACGGGCGGCTGGAGAGTTGGGGTCAACGCTAGTGGGCAGAGCCACTGGCGGGGTAGCAGCAAAGCCTGGACCGGAGAAGGGGTTGGCTGGGTTGTGTACAGAGGCATCCAGGGAGCAGTCCTTTGCAGCTGGGGTGGGGCGGAGAGGGGAGGGGAATGGGTTGGACACGTGGAGAAGGAGTGGGGGTGGTGCTTCCCTCTGACATGGGTGCTTGGGAGCCACTGGGAGAACAGAAGAGTTCAGGGTGGTCTGCCCTTGCTTTGTCCATGGATGAGTTGGAGAGGGGGAGGAGTAGCGCCTTTTCTTAAGGGCTGGGTACTTGGTGCCAACAGTGATGGGGGGAGGGGTGGGGGGTTTGTTGACGATGTGGGACATGTCAAATTGTGGGGGGGGGGAGGGGTTCCAGTGGGGAGAGTGGGGGGGTGACTGGGGGAAAACAGGGGGACCTGCTCATGTTAATATCCATGGAGGGGGCTTGGGAGCAGGCGTAAGATGCGGGAGGATAAGGGTTGATGGAGAACAGGGGAAGGGGAGGGGATTCTTTGGCCAGAGGAAGGGGAGGGTCTGGAGGGGAGGGGGCAGGCAGAGGCAGAGGCGGCGCGAGTGTCGCGTCAGGCGCGTTGATTTGCATGTCGTGGTTCTGGTCAGAATCCATGAAGCTGTTATCATAGCAAATGGTGGACCCACCTGCTAATGAGCGAGCCAAAAAATAATAAACAAATCTTTTATTATTATTTTATTTTGCAACAAAATGTTATCTTAGGTCAGCTTTCTATCTATCCTAGTGTCATCCTTGGGAAGTGTCTGTTAAGTCACTAGGACTATGTACTTAGTTATGTGTGTGAATGTATATAGTCTGTAGTCGCTGCGTCCCCTGTCCTCCGGTTCTTTCCGGAGTTCTACAGGCTGACACCGAGCTACAGGTAAAGTAATGATAAAATGGTTCTTTCCGGAGTTCTACAGGCTGACACCGTGCTACAGTGTCTTCCTCTATTTCGAAAACTCAATGAAACAATGATTGATGGTTTTCAAATGTGATTATGATGTTTGCAATCTACATTGTGTCTTTGACTAGTCTGAGTAAGCTCGTAATGAAATATTGATTCCTTTGTAGTTGATATGAGTAAAAAACCAATTGACAGGACTTACGTCCGAGCATTTTATATAGTTTAGATATCCTACCCGGGCTGACTTTACACCGTCAGTTGGTAAAGAAAGATGTAACTGATCTGGTTCGGCGTGGGTTACGATATTTTAGATGGAAGACTTGAACCTATGTGCGTACGCACGTGCTACCATTTACTGCCAATTCCAAAACGCTTGCGGTTTTCAAAAAAAAAAAAAAAAAAAAAAAAAAAAAAAAAAAAAAATGGCCCGACAAAATGTCCTTGGATGTGTAACGTCAGTTGACATGAAAGCACACTATGGCACTGGAAGAGTGGGTATTTTTTTTTTTTGAAAAACTGCAAGCGTTTTGGAATTAGCAGTAACTGCTTGGCGTCGCGACATACGAGAGAGCTTTAAAACATAAATATTGGTGGCGGCCGAATACGACGCCCAAGAATCAACTATGCGCACTGGAATGCCATGTGAATTGAACAACCTGATAAGAAGTTTAAAAAACGACAGAAATTTCTTTCAAATTCCTCATTTCAATGTATGTACATAATACACAACTCTCAAATGATCTTTCGACCGGCCAGTTAGTTATTACCATTCCTCATTAAAAGTCACTTTTTATCTTCATTCCTTTAAGCAGATGACTATACTTGCAATAATTGATACTTACCATTTTTTACTCATGATCTGAAAAATAAACTCAAGATCACAAAAATGATACCTGTACAAACAGGCAAACCTGTCATAATATGGGGTCTCAGAATTTTTTAGCTTGTTCTGTTTTTCCTGCAGATATATACATGCAGTCAATCTGCTTTGTCTCGCTAGCAACTTCTACCAATAATATTTATCCTATTGTACCTTGAGGACTTGAATGACCTCTTCGTAGATGCGTCACAGTGTATGAATCCCTTACAAAATGTATGTACAAGAGTAACAACTTCACACAATTTCAAGCAACGAAAATGTATTAAAGCCAACGCAGGGGAGTCTTAATAGTCAATACATTCTTTGAGAAAATTAACAGGTAAAAATCAACTAGTCTCCGCCATATGTAATAAATGAGATCATACCAAAGAACTAAGTTTCTAACGAAAATCACACATGTTAATAGACAGAAAACCTAAGAAACTTTACAAATCTATTTATACAAGACCGAAGGATCAAATATTTCTAATTTTAGTGAACAGCGAGAGCAAAACGACGGCAAAAGTCAGAAAACGCCATAAGAAGAAGAAATTGAGAAAAGAAAGCGTGAGAGTATAGCGGCCATTATTTTTATTTTTTCCAATTGCTGCGTTTATATTGACCTTCTTTACAGTCAGTGCTTTTGGTTAGCTTTTAGAGTACTCCATACATACATTTCATTTATTATCACTGCATTCCTTTGAAGAAAGTTTCCCTTTTACCTTTTTTATCTATCTCATCTTCATCAAATTCTACAAATGGCTACCTCATTCATTTACATAAATCGTCGTAATTCTTTTCCGAATTCTTCTGCTAAACATATCTCTTCCCCACGCCCCGGAGGTATCCATTCACCACGCTCATTGCACCCCACCCCCACTCTTAAAGAACGCTCAAAGTACGTCACACAAACATTTCCTGGCCCTGACTTATTTTCTTAAGATTTCAGGCCATTTTGTCATTCGTTTCTCACTTCTTACTATTTTTTCTCTATCTCTGAGCCAGCAGGAACGGTTTATTTCCCGTCTTAGATTCTCAAAGTCCCACTTTAGTCAAAGGTGACACTGTAGCTGGCGCAACTGGAACTTCGGTATGGCAGCTTCCTGGAAGACATATCTTAGTTGGCCCGTGGCCCTTGATTGTCGTATATTGTGTTTTACTCATCTTTTGCCTTGTCAGTTATATTCTCTCCAGTTTTGATCCTGAATATAATAATATCTTTTATGCAATATGTAACTCAATTTACTCAAATAACAAAAGGTTACCATGATCAGTTTTATTACTAGCTGGAAAGCCCGCCGAGATTTTAGGCAACGAAGAGCTTTAAATGAAAAAGAAATGATTTTGCCCCAAAAAGAAGAAGATCTTGAAGTGATTGCTTCCGATACGCCTCCTACATTGCCTTTCCCTAACCTTCCCACACCTGAGTTAATATCACCTGGTAGAGTAAGTTTCCATGAAAATCAATATCCAGCACCTAGACCTCGTCCCCGTCCTCCTAAAAATGTGACTCCGCTTGGTCTGAATGTTAAACTTTCAAGAGAAAGTGTTGTTATAGCCGAAGCAATTCCTGGCATAACTTTTGAATTACCTCCGCCTAATCGTGTCAGGTTGGTATGCTTTATAGTAAAGTCATGCTTCCATTTTGAAAAATATTGTGATGTTATCACTATTGAATATTTGGTTCAAAAATTGTTTCTCATTTTTATTTATATTTTCGTTTCTCAAAAGTCAAATGTTTCGCAATAGCGTATTCTTTGGACGCAAGCCAGGTGACGACTCATTCAATGAATCTGGGTAGGTTGAGTTTTTTTTCCGTTATCTTGTCATCAGCGAATCTAACTTTCATTTCTCCTTCGCGTCGTGTTCAAACGTTTGCCTGTAAAGTGAACATGATTCAAAGTTTAGTTTTTCCGATTTCAGAGGATCTAAGGCAACATCTATTTACTATGCACACAAAGGACGGCGTTTAGACAATGAAGTGATTCAAGAAACCTTGGATGATAAAATGTCACAGAAGGATAAATATCATCTGCCGCCGAATAAGGGCGATTTTCAGTATTATTCATCCCAATCACCTCAAAATCTTAATTTAAAAATGAACACAACTTTCAAGGGATTCTATAATGCGTCAAATAATCAAGATGTATCAACACTTAAACCCGTCACACTCGTTGACAAGCCTTTGAATGATGATTTTGATTGCCAAATGACTAGCCAGAATGCCGAACTATCAAGATCTTCCGGTTCTGATTGTGATTGGGAAGAATCACACGAAGCCATCAAAGCGACAGGTCTTGACCCATTGACCGAAAATTCCCTTAATCAACTTAAGAAACTCAGCAAAAAGGAGTCAGGATCTAAAAGAATAAAGTCAGTCTTAGAATATTTGAGTATAATATGATTTTTGGGTATTGAGTGTTCCATTTTTTTTCATCGCTGCATAATCTATTACCAATATAATAATTAGCATCAGTTCTAGTGCAGGTTCTCAGTCGTCTTTCTATTCTTCATGTCATCAACTTAAACCAGAAACACAAATTATGTCTCCAGAAAAAGGCATCTTCTTTGATAGAAATATTCATTCCATAGCTCCTAGTCGTTTTGAGGAATCTTACCCATTTCATCCTACTTCTCGGAGCGAAAATCCGAATTCACTGGCCACTACTTTTGTTTCCGAAAGTGATACTCAGGGAAAGTTTTTACCTCGTCTGAAAACTGATTCTGATTCAATGGATTCAAAGCAATCCGAGTTTTTGAATTATTCTCAGGATAAACATTCAATTAAGCACTTGTCGGGTAATTCTTCGAAAACTCTCATTAATCCCCTCTTGAGTCCGGAAGTTCGAGAAAGTCATTCACCTAAATCTCCATCTTCCCGAGCACCCTTTGGTAATTCAGCTATTGGGTTAAGAAATCTTTCTCGTAAGGTCTCTCCTATGGGAGAAGATCAAGGAATGAACTCTTGTCTTTCTCCAGTTGAGTGCATCGGCGACTCAAGTGCATCGTCAGAGCTATTAAGGGTGCCTTCCAATAATCAAAGAATTAATCCGAATAGGCGTTCTCCCTCAGTTCGCGTGCGATCACCTATGCAAGGTAATTTTGTCTGTTTCCTTGAAAATTATCTTGTATCTTGCTCCTGTTTTTATTTATTTACCTGTTTTTTATGTTTTTGAACGGCAATAGGTACTATGCCTTCTGCCGGAGTTAGAGATTCTTCTTTTGTTGAATAAAATTGGTTTTACTTGATTTTTCTGTGGATAATGTAATTCTTTCTTTTGATAGTCTGTACCTAATACCCCACACTTTGAAAAAAAATCTAGACTTTATGGTAGTGACTTGTATATTTTAAAGGCAAATTCAAACTGATTTTACCCTTCAAACTTAATGCTTGTTAAGGCAGAATTTTTTTTCTTTTTTTTGCATGTTATAAGTCCACTGGCGCTAAGTTTCACATCACTCTTTTTTATTTTTTTACTTTGCTTTGTTTATTCTATTGTTATATATATATATATGAACATAAACAAAACAAATATTGAGTCAGTGGTCTTTTATGGTAATGATGACAGATTTGTGTGATATAGATTTTTCCTGCTTTGATGAATGACTTGTTTAACAATGTGAGGAACATGTTTTAGCCATACTGTAGACAATAGTTGAGAGTGTATTTTAGTACATAGGATATGACTTTGATTATTGCAAGTAAAGGGGAGATTAAAAAAAAGGTAAATAAGTTGAACAAACAATTGGTTTTCATTCAAGGGTCACCAGCAAAAAAAAAAGCTCTTTTTTGGGCTAAGTTGCTAATAATTGTCTATGGATGGCACTATGCAGCAATTCACACTTGAAAATAGAATAAGGGGAACAAAATAAAAAGCACAGTAAATGATAGTAGTAATAATAATAGGTGGTATCAAAGCATTCCAATCTGCCATTAAATTAATGGTAGATAAAAATGATATAAATTATTTTATGCCATTTTTTTGTAATAAATGGGTTATTTGGTGCAGGACATAACAAAGTTTAACTTCAATCAGACATAATTTTTTGCATGTAATCTTTCATTATGATTGAAAACTGGAGTACTGGAATGAAATAAATGGGTTATTTATATTTTCTTATCCACTAGCCCCAGGCAAGTAGATGAGAATATTCCACCATCAATAATTTTAGATCCAAGTACTATGATATCCCTTAATAGGGGGTGCCAGCTCTGGGAAATTGTCAGGCTAAGGTCAGGTACAGAGACATGAATGGATTGGTTTAGTCAGTGGTCTAGAAGATTTTAAATGGTCCAATTTTAGGATTTGGGTTGAGAGGGGAGGTGGTGGAGGAGCGCTATGGGCACCATGCATTGTAATAGGCAGGAAAGAGGGAAATTGCATAAGGGGATCTTAAGGGGCAAGCGCTGTGGGGAACTCCTCATTGGACAACTTATTTAGTAATCCAGTTACTTAGTCTCCCATAGTTGTAACCCTCACTGTTAGCAGCCCCAACATAGTCAGTCTAGTTAGTCTCACTGCTGTATCAGCATATTCAGTACCATCTTTCACTAGTCATAGCATTAGCAGTAGTCCACCCTCTTAGGTCTTAAAATTTTGTCCAATCTATAACTAGCACACTACAAAAGAATCATGAACCCCTCAGGTAAATGCAATGCAAGAGCAGATGTCATGCTTGCAAGAACAGAATTCCAGACTCATGGAAAGTCTAGCAGTGGAAAAACCCTCATAAAGTGGCCCCACAGAGGCAGAGTTGGACACTTCTTAAGCCAAAGCACAGGCACTGCCCACTACACAAGTGCCACCCTTCAAAGGCCCAAAGATTGCAGTCCCAGAAATCTTCAATGGAAAGCAAGGCCCCAAGACAGATAAGTTTGCATCACAGGTAAACCTCTATGTCCTCCTCAACAGTCAGCAGTTCCCAGGTGAGCAATCAAAGATTGGATTTGCAATATCTTACCTCACAGACAAGGTGGAACACTGGGCAAGGCCATATACAAAGAACACCTTGAAGATGCCAATGTAGAAACAACTTTTTGCCAGTTCATGGCAGAATTTGAGCTAGCTTTTAGTGATCCTGATGTGGCCACAACCTTGAAACACATGTTAAACCAATAATGCCAGAAACATTCAGTGGTGGAGTGTTAAGACCTAAGAAGGTGGACTACCACTAGTGCTAACACTAGCCTAAGATGAGAATGACTATGCTAGATACAGCAGTGAGACTAACTAAGACTGAATATTTTGGGATTGCCAACAGTGAGGGAAGATGGGACTGACTATGCCAATTGGAAGTGAGACTAGAGAGTAACTGGGTTACTTGATAAGTTGTCTGATGAGTGCTCCACAGCACTAGCCCCATATAACCCCCTTATGCAATATCCACTCTTCTTCCTCTTTAAAATGCATAGAACCCATAGCGCTCCTCCTCCCCACCTCTCAACCAAATCCTAACATTAACCCCTCTTTTACCCCTCCTCTCCCCTGCGCTCCTTCTCAAACTCCTTCAACCTTTCCTTTTCATTCATCATATTTTCCCCCAGTTTCCAGGACCTATCTACAACCCCATAACCTTTCCAATGAACCAAGTACTGAAACTTTCTGCTATAAACCCTCTTAGAAACAACCTTTTCCACTTCAAACTCCTCTTCATTTCCCACCTGGATTGACGCTGGTGGCTCTTCTGGGTGTCCTGGAATTGTATCTTCTTTATGCTTTGTGAGAAATGAAATTTTGAAAACTGGATGTACTAGCCTCATTGAGATTGGTAGTTCCAGTTCATAAGCTGAGTCAGGTACCCTGTGTTTGACTTTGAATGGCCCCACTTTATTTTAATCTAATTTAGTGCAGGGGCGCAATGTGGAAAGGAAACATGAGCTTAACCAAACATTTTCAACTACCTGTAGTGCGCAATTCTGGATCCTCCCTTGATTGTTGAGATAAATTGATAGAAGCTTCTAGTTCTTGATGTATACTCAGTATTTTCTGAATCTGCTCTTCAGCTTCTGAGACTTGTAACATGGATGAGAAAACAATTGAGAATTTTGGGTGATATCCTTAGTTAGCATAGAATGGTGACATGCCTGTTGCAGAAATTTCCTGGTTGTTGTATGAGAATTCAGCTAATGGTAACAGCTGTACCCAATTGTTTTGCTTATAGTTAATAAAGTGGACCAAGTATTTTTCCATTGCCTTATTCACTGTTTCAGATTTCCTGTCAGTTTGTGGATGCCATGCTGTTGATAAGATGGGCTTAATGTTCTGTTTCTCATCCATTTATTTTAAAAATTTAGAGTTTAAAGTAATTCCCCTATCTAATACTATACTTTCAGTCAATCCATGTAATTTCCAGACATGTGCAACCATTAAGTCTGTGATTCCCTCTGATGTAACCATGGTAGTGATGGAAACAAAGTGCACCATCTTGGTCCAGCATTCAACTACATTAAGGATAGCGTTCTTTCCTTGTGACTTGGGTAACTCCACTATAAGATCATAAGAGAGTTCATTCCATGGCTGCTTAGATATTCTTAACAGGGTTAGTGACATGGTTCTTGGGCTAATCTTGTCCCTCTGGAAAGAGTTGCATGCTGCTAAAGAGTGCTGGACATATGCCTTCATGGACTTCCAGTAAAAGTTGTGATTCACAAGCTCCACAGTCTTCAGTGGTCCTGGGTGCCCTGCCATGGGGGAGTCATGCTTTTATTTGAACAACTTTCTCTTAAGCTCTTCATTGTTTGGAACCACTATCCTCCCACTTCTAGGTGATAATCCTCCAATACTTTCATTACCAATACCACTTTTGATAACAGCACCTTCACCAACTCCTGAACTCCCTCATCTTTTTCCTGCTCCCTCCTTACCCACTCCATAAAATCTTCATCCACCAACTCCAACTCATCTAGGATTACCCCCTCTTTAGGGTCCCCCTTCAAAAACATGGAAACAACAGTATGTAGCTGGTCTGGTGCTGGGTTTAAGTCAGGAAGTTGTGATAGCACATCCTTTTTTCCACTTTTCTTCCCTGGTCAGAATTTACAACAAAATTAATCCTACTTAGTAGTTCTTCCCAGCTTGCTTGCCTGTGACTCAACTTTTTAGTGGTCAGGAAGGCTTCCAAGGTTTTATGATCTGTGTAAATATTAACTTGTAATCTGTGAGGCCCTCCTTCTAAATAATGGTTCCAGGTGCATACCATTTCAACTAGTTCCAACAACTTGTCATCATATATTTCAAAGTTCAATTTGGCACCTAGCAGTGTCTGCGACAAATATGCTACTAGGTTCAGGAAATTTTCAGCATTGTGTTAGGATAATAATGCATCTAGTGAAAAATCTGAGCAGTTGAATTCCATAACAAATGGCTTCAATAAGTCAGGGATTTCAAGAATAGGGTATTTGAAAAATTGTATTTTAAGGTAGTCAACAGCATCTTTTTGGCTACCTGTCCAGATAAACTTGACTTCATTCTTTGTGAGGTTGTGAAATTTTCCACAAATGTGGGAGTAATTTTCAATAAAACAGGGGTAAAAATTTGCAAGTCCTAGAAATGAATGGAGCTCCTTTATTTTTGTTTTTGGGCATTCTTTTACTGCCTTTACTTTATCCTGGTCCATTTTTGCCCTACTCTTTGAAATAATCATACCCAGATAGAGGATTTAACCTACTGAAAAGAAAAATTTATCCGCTTTTAACCATTCTTGTGCCTCCCTCAAGCACTTCACACAGTATTTCACACATATCTGGTGTTCCTCCATTTATCTGGAGTAAATCAGGATTTAATCTAGGTACACCACCACATATATCCCTATTCCATCTCTGAAGACGCTATTGGTGAAGTGTTGAAAAGTGGCAGGTGCATTACATGGGCCAAATGGAATTACCAACCATTCAAAATGACAAAAATTAGTGCAGAATGCCAGTTTATGTTCATCTCCTTATTTCAAATGTATGTTGTGGTAACCTGCCCTGAGATCTAGGGTTGTGAAAATTTCTGTGCCTTACAGACTGTCAATAAACTCACTAGTCAGTGGAAGGGGATATATTTTTTTAACTGTCAGCATATTTAATCTTCTGAAATCCATACATGGTATCAGTGACCCATAATTTTTACCTGAAAATATCACAGGACCTTCCCAGGGAGATTTTGATTCTCTTCTGAAAAAATTCTTTATATTTTCATCAATCATCTCTTTTAGTGCTGTTGTCTCAAAGGTTGAAAATGGGATTATGTGTCTAAATTGAGGAGTCATGCCTGGAATCAGATCATTGAAAAAGTTGTGTGTTTGGTGAAGTACTAGGTTTTTGACTCCTCCAGCTTCAAACAGTGATAATAATTCCCAATAGGAATCAGGGACAATTTTCTTGAGATTTCTTGTTGGATTTAAGGTCTTAACTTTGGCTGAGATCTTAGCAGATATACTCCATACCATTGTGTCATATTCTAATTCTTCCTTTTCTTCTAGAAACCCCTCCAAGTCCTAAAACTTAGCATCAAGAGAAAGTTTCAGTTCTTGCAGAAATTCTATTGATTATAATAAAATACCAGGAGACTCACTGGGAGGGGCCCCTGACCCCTGAAGGGTCCAAGGGGCAAATGCTTTCCCTGATCCATCCAACTTTCCATATTCTTCCTTCTCCTCACTTTGGAACCTTTCATTTCTTCTTTGGCCCTCTATGGTGCTTCCTGTTGGTGCCAAATCCACAGCCTGCTGCTTAAAATCAAGAGGAAGCATCAGTTCTTGTGGAAAGTCAACTGATGATAAAAAAACATCAGAAGACTCTCTGGGATGGCCCACTGACCCCTGAGGGGGCCAGGGGGCCAATAATATACCACTTTTGTCCCCTTTCCTTCCCATCTGAACCTTCTTTTCCTTCCAATAAACTTGAAGGTTATATTGGTGTAGCCATGTCATACTGGTCTTTCAGGTTTGTCACATATGCCCTGAACTATGACTCTGTCAGCCTACATATCCCTAGGACAGGGTATTTCTTATACTTAAAATAAGATAAAATTAATTACATTAAGCTTATATCTTAAAAATAAGGTTAAAACAATAATATATATGTTTATATCACATATATATATAATTATTTCTCTATTATATAAATTATAGTAGTTTAAATAGCTTATCCATATCCTAAAAATACTTATTAAGGTGTTAATGGAGTCATTATATACTTATCTTAAGTGATATGAAGTAATTATTGACATACATAAGCTTATATGTATACATAAATCTCATATTCAGTGAAATATGCAGTATATTATGTATATCTAGGTATATAAGTGGGTTTTAACCTCTTAATAGCCTATAAACTTTGTTTTTCTGCTTATTTTAGGTCATATGGACGTATCCAGTAGACTCACAACGCCTAAAGAAGCATAAACATCTATTTCAGGCGCATACACTCAGTTTGAACAACTTAATCTGCTTACTTGGATGAATATTCACAGATTTATGGGTTGGGAGGTCATTGCTGGGTTAATATGGATGCTTGGGAAGTTATTAGTGGCTTGGAAATTTCATTTGTTTCCTTTATATGCTTTGGGTCTCATTATATTCTCTTTTGATGAGTTATTTTACCTGTTTCTTTATGGTATCTGCTTTTATCTGGATTTTCTATCTATGGTATGGGTCTGTGTTATCACTAATTGTGATGGAGGGTCCTTAATGGAGGTCTGGGTGTTGAATCTTCTTGAAGTGAACGCCATGGGGAGGTGATGGGCCCTCACAGTTCTGTAATTGCCGGGGATAGCAGTGACATCATCTGGATTGAAGGTCTGTGCACTCCAGTGGATTTTGGTATAAGTAAGGGAGGATTTTGATGGTTATTAGACATCAATTACTTACTAAAATTCAAATAAACATTATAACACAATTATTATAATTCAGAAATATATTATAAAGCCATTATAAATTGATATTATCTTTATATAAGCTATAACTATATTATATTCATCTATTTTCCACCACTAGCATGCATTTAAATACAAGTATTGTGAGTTTTATTTGAGTATAAATATTTTATTAGTCTTTTCCTGAGGTTTAATAGCTAAATAATTTATAAATAAGTAGTAGGGCCATTAATAAATACTATTAAATCATACTTAAATACTAGATACACTGACAATGGGGGGTCTTCCCTTAGTTTTTTACTTATTATTTAGTATAAGCCTTGAGACGTGATTTTTACTTCATTATAGCTCAAAACAAACTAAATATTTGGGTCTGCTGCATACTAGTGGGTAATAATAACTCATTTATTGCGGAAAAAAACCCTTATAATAATTATACTAATTTTTATAATAAAAATTAGGTATTTACAGTAGTAACTGTACCCAATATAAACCCAATTTCACTTGGTATTTGGTTACCAATATAGCACCCAATTAAATTTGTATTTGGTTGAAGCTTGGTAAGCTATTTATTCACCCTGTTAAAGGTCTAGTTAAGCTTATTATTTTATTTTTAACAGATTTTTTTGAATTTTTATTACATTTTATTTAAATAAATAAAGATTTAAATTCAGGGTAAGCTCCAGTGCTTTTTATTAGTAATAACATTGCTAATACTTTTAATCTACTAATTCCAATAGTTTTTCCTTTCTGTAGACGTGATATATTGTTATTTTTATCAATATGAGTGCTCCCCAGGACAATGTAAGTGAAATGCCTGCTTATAATACCAGGTCTAAAGCTAACAAAAACATTGCTCCAGGACATAACCATGGAGTGTCAGTCATACCCCCATGCAGAGCAAATGAGCATAGAGGACAAAGACGCCCTCTTAAAAAAAATTACCATAAAAAAGACGTCTCCTCCTCTACAGGATCAACTATCCCATCTGGCAAAATAGGTATTGAAGTTGGAGGAATCAAAGTCCCTCATGCAAAAGGAGGTAGAGAAATTACAGAACAATTGAAAGGTAGGATTTCAGCAGATGAATCAATCATTGGCAGAGCTAAAGGGAGGCCAGCCAAGTCAGCAACCCCCTACCCCAGGAGGGTCACATCACTCCCAGGAGAAAATACTGGTAGACTAATGGAAGTGGGATTGGTTCCATCAACAATGGTCCAGTCACAACTGCAAAAAGATCCTCCTCCTCATCAGACTTCCTCAGTTCACACCTAGAAGGGAAAACAAAGGCACCAAAAATCAGGGCTCACACAAATCCCGTGGTAAGTAGATTACCCTCTCAGATTGAACACAATACTGATAATTAAAATGTAGGTAATATTATTGATGTCAGATCTGTGCAGAAAATAGAGGAGGACTTAAGAAAATTAGGTTTTAATGTAGATACACCTGACTTGTCTTTTGTCAATAACAACAGTAGTATTTATAATACAGTTAATCCTCAGTTGCCACCACTTACTAGTGAGATGAGAAGTTCACAAGAGAGTGAGAGAACTGAGAAGGAAGACTTGGAGTATTTTAACAATAATCCAACTGTCCATAGAATTTTTTCAGAATTGTGGAATAGAATGAATGATTGTAAGGAGCAAACAGTTAAGCTCCCAAGTGTTAATTTCATCCTTAACATTTAATATTTCTCAACTGGCAACACGTAATAAAGAATTAGAGAAAGAACATTTGCCTCTAACTCTTAAATATGATTCATTGAGTAATAAATATAATGAACTTTCAAACAAATTCTGTGAGTTGGAAAAATTGTATGAAACACATTTATTGAAAACTGAATCAAGAACTAAGTTATCTTTTGCCCAGACAAATCAAAGTGTCTCTGAGCTGCTACAAATATTGACTAAATTTGAGATTGAAACTTCCAATCTACTAATGAACCAGGATAATCATAAGTATACTCAGTATAATAATAATCCTTTCATTGGCAAATATAAATCTCATTCCTTCCCTATACCCCCACAACTAAAACCATTTGGTGGTGGTGTCAAATCTGAAAATGTAAGTCACAAATCCATACAGAAGAAAATACAAGACCATTTATCAAGAGTAAATTAGTTGTTGAATTTACCTATGATTAGTGAAATAAAGTCCAATCAGAAGAACTGGCCTAAGATAGATCAGTACCCAACTTATGATGGGGAAGCCAGCTCTGACTGGCAACATTTTATCCAAAGAATTGACAGCTTAAAATTCTCATATAAGTTACCAGATGAAGAAATAACATCGAAATTAATCTCTTTATTTAAGGATGTTGCTTTATTATGGTTTGAAGCTGTTTTGAATAAGGGTAAAGATTAATTTTGGGCTGAATGGAAACAAATAATTGAAAAAAAATTGGAGGTTCTAAATTCATCACTCAGCAGAGGCTTTATGAGAAAACTAGGTACAATCCGTTGAATGGTGAAAAACCTATGGTATTTTTAATGAATTTAAATAAGATATTAAAAGCCATTGAGCCTAACATGAATTTTAACTTATGGAAAGATAAGATAATATATAAATTACCTATATCTGTCAGAGACATTGCTGTAGCAAGAACAATTAATGTTACTAAATATTCTGACTTCATTAATATTTGCAATGAAATATTACTAAACCATAAGTATGAAGCAAGGTATTCCACTTATAAACAAAATGTTGAACCTGTGAAAAATAAGAATTCAAAAACACTTCAGGAGAAGCAGAAAAAACCTACTGCACCTGTAGTACCAAAAAAGTATGAGACAAATACTTGTTATAAGTGTAACAAACCTTTGGTTAAAGGTCACAAATGTGAGAAGAATATATATATTGTTGAAAATAAACATGAATCTGAAATTGAAACAGAGAAAAGTAAAGATTCAAGTGATTATGACAGTAATATCTCATATAGTGATGAAAATGAAGTCTGTATGTTGGAAGATGATTTGTCCATCTTTGACAATCCAATATTAAATATGGACTCAAATGAATCTCTAATGAATTTTGAGGATGCTGAAATAATTAAAGATATACAAGCTGATAACTTTAGAATGACACCTATCACGGTTCCAGCTATCATTTCTGGTGAAAATGTTAATATAGTATTGGACACAGGAGCTGATGGTTCTGTTATTTCTACTAATAAATTGCAGAAACTTGATAGTGAATATAAGTCTAAGCTTGAACCCCTTCCAAGTAAAAATTGGAGAGGTTTTTGATCAGTACTACATCCCATTGGTAGATACAAAGCTGATGTTTTCTTTAAACATCAACATGGTTATGTAAGAGTAACTTGTGACTTTGTAGTAATGGATAATACTAACTGTATTAACTGTTTTATCATTGGAAATGATATTCTGACTAAGTTTGGTGTGAAATTAGACCCTGCTAATAACAATTTTACAATTGGCATGAATGGTATAAGTAAATTTAAAATAAATTCTTTTAACACAGTCTTACACATTGAGTCAGTAACAAATATTCTGTGCCAAGGAAGAGAACCCAATGAGATGGAACTTCTGGAAACAGAAATTTCAAAAGCATCCTTTGGCACTAAGATAAGTGAAGCTGAGAAAAATAATATTTTGGACTTAATTAAAGCATTCCCAATGGCTTTTGCACATGGTAAAAATGAACTTGGCCTTGTAAAAGATTGTGAAATGAAGATTAGTTTAACCTGTGAGATGGGTAAAATTCCTGCTATTCTTAAAAAGATAGCATACCTTGCTTCCCCAATGAAGAGGAAAGACATAGAGGATAATATTAAAATGTTAATAAAAATGAACATTCTTGAAAAGGTTGAAACTACACAAAAATATTTTGTAATATCACCAGTGCTAATTTCTTATGAACAAGATAAAGCAAGACTGTGTGGTGATTATAGAGCATTAAATACATTTACATTAGATGATATTTATCCCTTGCCAAGGATTGCCTCTATACATGCTACCCTTAAAGGTGCTAAGTATATAAGTTGCTTAGATTGAAATAAAGGGTACCATCAAATTCCTGTTGAAAATAATTCATAGAACTTTTTGTTGATAACAACACACATGGGAATTTATAAATATGTCAGGATGCCATTTGGACCAAAAAATTCTCTATCAGTATTTCAGAAGTTAATGGATATAACATTCCATAATAAAATGATTAAGGAATGGTTAATGGTATACATTGATGACATCATAGTGTTCTCTAAAACTTTTGATGAAAACTTAATCCATTTAAAGAAGGTATTTCAGAAAATGGATCAAATAAAAATGACCCTTGCATTGAAAAAATGTAAATTTGGGCTTGAATCTTAAAAAGTGCTTGGTCATATTGTATCTGGCTTACAAATATGTTTAGACCAAAATAAGGTGGCTGCAATAAAGAATATTGGCATTCCTAAAAATGTAAAGGATGTACAATCTTTTCTTGGTATGTGTGGTTATTATAGACAATATATAAAAAACTACCAATTAATTGCTGCACCATTGACCACACTGATAAAGAATTCAGAAGCTTTCATTTGGAATAATGAAAGAAAACAGGCTTTTGATAAGTTGAAGGAATGTTTGATTACAGCTTCTATCTTGGGACTACCAGATTTACAATTACCTTTTGTATTATATACAGATGCAAGTTTTATTGGTCTGCGTGCTGCTTTGCATCAAAAACAACTTATTGAAGGAAAAATGTCAGAAGTAGTAATTTGCTATATTTCCAGACTCTAAGAAGTAATGAATTGAAATATGGTGCTACTCAACTTGAATGTTTGGAAGTAGTATGGGCTCTTGAGAAGCTACATTATTAACTTGAAAACCAATAATTTGAGTTAATAACTGACTGTATTGCAATAATGTCACTCTTAAACATGAAAACTCCTAATAGACACATGTTTAGATGGCAATTAGCTGTACAAGAATACAGATGACTGATGACTACTACACATAGAGCAGGAAACTTACACTCTAATGTAGATTTGTTATCTAGAGTACCTCTGTGTCACTGGACGACCTACGCACAAGGTTGAGGGTGTTCCTGGAAGTGAGATGGAGAGAGGAGTTTAGAAACTTTGTCAAGGCACAGAGGATATGTTCGAGAAAGTGATTCGAAGATGACTCAAAGAAGAGCTACTGCTTCGAGATATGTTTGAGGAGAATTCTAATATAAGTTAAAGGTAATATTAAAATTCTTAGAATCTCACAAAGGGTTGGAAACTCAATAATCAAAGATTTTAGGATTTAGAGATGATTACTGAGAAAATAAGGAAAGATATAATAATAATGATTTAACTAAAGTTTTACCACTATTAACTATATATACGTTCTATAATTTAATTCTAAAGAATATCGAACCAAAAACCCAACCCCTTATATATCTTTTACTCCTCCTCGCATTGACCTCATACCCATCCACTATTCTGCACACCACAGATAATTAAAATACAACCGTTACACCTGGACCCATTTCACTAACATCTGTTAACCCCTCAATCCTCCACTAACCATTCCATCCATTCTCACTACCTCTTTTTTAATAATTCACAGAAATTAAATAAATCTTTTAGTGTACTATTACATTGACTATTGCACTGTGCGTCGCTTATTGAGGAAAAGACTGAGACACACTATTGAGAGATTGACTAATTTAGATTTAGAGTTTCAGGCTAGCGCGGTTGAATAGTGAGTACACAAAGGAAAGTCGCAGTTGCTATGGAGAATTTCTTTCTGCGCTTTGAGTATGGATTTAGACCTCTGTATTATTGATTTAATGAGCTGCTTTTTCCTCAAGTGTCACGTGGCGTGTGAAACACTGCCTAATAATAATGCTAATCCTACTTATGTTCTTGAAAAAGAGATTATTAACATTTATGAAATTTATATTGTAGATCTAGAGGATGAATTTATGCAATCAATTCTTGATATGTATGCTTCAGATCCTGACTTAAGTAAACTCACTACAATATTAAATGATCCATCTATGCTTCAATGAATGTTTTAATAAAAAAATTACCAAATAAGTATAAAGAGGCATTAGAAAAAGGAAAATTTTCCATTGAGGATGGCTTTATATATTACAGGAAAAAATTAAGTAATGTAATTGTAATTTCCCCTTCAATGAAAGAGTTAATGTTAAGTATATGTCATGAAGATATATTAGCAGGTCATTTTGACTACAATAAAAAATTAACCAGAGTAAAAAACACAGCTTGGTGGATTAACATGTCTAAGGATGTTCAAAAATATGCTGAGACATATGATTCTTGTCAAAAATCTAAAATATTAACAGGCAAAAGAGCATGTTTATTACAACAAATTGAGCAAGCAAAAGCTCCATGGGAAATAATTAACATGGTTTTTGTAACAGTTTTTCCAATAGCAGGGCATAAGAATTATAACTCATGATGGGTAATTGTAGATAGATTTACAAAGATGTGTAAATTTATTCCTACCCACAAAGAGGTTTCTGCAAAAGACTTAGCTTTTTTATGGTGGACACAAATGTTAAATATAGCAGGTTTCCCCAAAGAAATAGTTGCTGACAGAGATCCTCAATTTACTTCTGAGTTCTGGACATCACTTATGAATGTCTCAGGGTGTCAATTAAAACTTTCTACAGCACACCATCAACAAACTAATGGGCTAGCAGAAAGAATGATACAAAATTTAGAATATATGATAAGAAGATATTGTGTTTTTGGTCTTAACTTTAAAGACAATGACAAATTCACGCATGATTAGGTAACCCTAATCCCAGGTTTAGAATTTGCATACAATAGTACAGTACATTCTGTGTCAGCCTAAATATCCTTAGTACTGAGTATTTTTTATGCTTAAAATAAGATAACCTTAACTAGATTAAGCTTATGTCTTAAAATTAAGGTTAAAATAATATTATATATTATTTTATTATATATATATATAATTATTATTCTATTATATAAATTATAATAGTTTAAATAGCTTATCCATTGCCTAATAATACTTATTAAGGTGTTAATGGAGTCATAATATACTTATCTTAAGTGATATGAAGTAATTATTGACATACATAAGCTTATATGTATACATAAGACTCATATTCAGTGAAATATGCAGTATATTATGTATATTTAGGTATATAAGTGGGTTTTAGCCCCTTAATAGCCTATAACCTTTGTTTTTCTGCTTATTTTAGGTCATATGGACGAAATCAGTGGACTCACAACGCCTACAGAAGCATAGACACCTATATCAGGCGCATACATCCAGTTTGGACAACTCAAATTACTGTTAGAATTGACGCAATGACTTTTCCTCCCTTTTTGTCTTCTCACCTTTTGTCACTTAGTAATTACACTCCTATTAGCAATTCCTGCATAACTGTCCCTTGTATTTACACCCATCACGAAAATGTTTAGTAATAGCTTTTTCTGCTAGATCACGCATTTGAGCGTATCTACTTCTCTCTGCTTACCACATTAATTAGAAATTAATCAACCCACTACATGTAACTAATCATTGCACCTGCAGTAGTCATTGGTCTCTTGAGGTTAAATAGGGTCTATCAACTACTATCTTTCCTCAGTTAACCAACGACTCCTGCAGGTGTGTATTTCTTATCTTTCTCTCCTCCTTCCCGTTATTTACTATCCTCTATCTCATGATCCTTAGGTATTTACTGCTTCGTACTCCCTTGAGCTCATCCACCTGCTTACTTGGGATTACTATTGCTGCCCTAAGGTACTTTTTACACTTTCCTTGTCTTATCCTATACAAACTGTCTAGTCCACTTGCAATATAATAGTTAACCAACGACTCCTGCAGGTATTTACTGCTTCGTACTCCCTTGAGCTCATCCACCTGCTTACTTGGGATTACTATTGCTGCCCTAAGTCCTTGTCTTACAGATTATGAGACCGGTTGTCTACATTACTTTATTCCAGTCAATTGTTTTTCACTATCTCTACTCAATCATGCAGACCTCGGACGTAAACCTTACTGGTGTTCCCGTCCTAGACAAGGACAACTATCAACTGTGGGCATTCCGAATGGAGAGCATATTCATGCAACAAAACCTCTATGATATTGTCATCAACAACGCTAAAACTCCCTCTGAGTCTGACCCAGATCACTCTCCGTTTAAATTACGCAAACAAAAAGCGACTGGCCTCATGACCCAGTTCATGAACCCTTACCATCTCAGACTTTTTGTGACCGTTGCAAATAAAAATGACCCTCACCAACTATGGTCTGATCTTGAGTCCCATTATAAATCCTCGAGTGAAAATAACCAAATGCGAGTCTTTCAAAAATTTGCCCTAGTCTCCTACCCAGGAGACATTAATAAATATATTGAACTCATAAAAAACATCGAAGCCAAATTAGTCGCCGTTAAAATTGAATTAAAGGAACACTTACTAGCCTCATACTTCCTTTATCGACTCCCCAAGGAATTCTCTTCACTTCGAGATGCTCTTCTCCATAATGCCCAAGCTTGAAAAGAATCCATCACAGTAAAAACCCTCATTGATTCTCTCGACAACCACAATTTGGAAAAAGTCATAACCCAGAATGACCAGCCTAAAGCTTTTCAAACCACCGAAAAACGAAACTACGAAATCTGTACTGGTGGTAAGCACAACCCCAAAACCAAACATCAGGAGTCCGAATGTTTTCAATTACATCCTCACCTAAGAAACAAAAGACCCGAAACCGCCAAAGCCAATATAGCTGTCAAAATAACACCGACTCCCCTTGACTAATCATCAGTCCAACCGACAATCTCTAAATGCCTCTCAATTTTGGCTAGTGTCCCCAACAACATTTTTGTCTTGGACAGCGGTGCTACGCAACACATGTTCAATTCTATTGAACACTTCTGCTCATTTACCCCCTCTAAATCATCTGTCGCATTTGGGGACGAAAGTACTGTACCCTCAGAAGGATTCGGAACAGTTATCCTCTGGTCACACAACCAGCGAACTCCCCTGGAAAACTGCCTCCTTGTACCTTCTCTAAAACTAAACCTCATTAGTCTCGGTGCACTACGAAAAAGACTCAAAAGCATGGAACTCACCATCAATGGAAACGACTTCTCTCTCATCACAAAGTCTGGATTCAGACTGAGAGGAGTGTTTGAGGATGATTTACTTGTTCTCAAAGACGTTTTCACTTGTGAGTCTCCCTCTGCTAATGTTTCTTTTCTTTCAGTTGCTAACTCCTCTGCCATTTGGCATAACAGACTAGGACACCCGGGAAAAACCGTAATGGACTATCTGCGGACTCATCAGCAGATCAAACCTTCTGACTCTACTGATCCATTCTGTGAAAGCTGTGTCGAAGCAAAACATCACTCCTTACCATTTCCCGGCTCCCTTCCTAAGGCATCAAGACCTCTTGAATATATCCACTCCGACTTAAGCAGAAAGATCTTTCCCCCGTCCCTTGGCGGTAGTCTCTATTACTTTCAATTAACTGACTACTTTACGTCATATCGTTTCATTTATATCCTTAAAAATAAGAGTGATACTTTCCAAACATTCCTACATTTCAAGAAAACTATTGAATTAGCACTAAATAAAAAAATTTGTCACTTAGTCAATGATGGTGGAGGGGAATATTGCAATAAAGAGTTTAAAAATTATCTGATGAGTGAGGGAATACAAATGCATATTACCTCTCCATATACTCCTAAACAGAACCCTGTAGCTGAACGCGCTAACCGAACCACTACAGAGAAAGCCAAAGCATTATTATTTCACGCCAACCTACCCCCGGAACTCTGGGCAGAATCTGTAACCACAGCTGTATACTTGTACAATCGCACTCCCACTAAAACTCAACACATGAAGTCACCTTTTGAGCAATTGTATGGAACTCCCCCTAAACTTACTCACCTTCAAACCTTTGGATGTAGCGCTTATGCACTCATTCCAAAAAAATTGCGCAAAGGTAAATTTGACTCATCTTCACACCTGTATATCCTTGTGGGCTATGATGAGACACTGAGTTCCTACCGGCTACTTGACCCTAAAACCCATAACATCTCATATTCTCATGACGTTGTCTTCAATGAGGAAGAATTCCCTTATCTAAAAATCCGGCAGTCAACTGTTACAAATCGGCTTTTTCCTTTTCCTCCCCTAACAGAAGACAACCTCCTAACCACCGGGTTACCTCATGACTCCCCTGAACCTGACAGTAACGATGAGGCATCAATGTCAAACCCATCACCAGATGCTCCATCAGATGGGATCTCATCCAACTCAACTCCCAACTCCGAGTCTGAGGATGATGAAGAGGTTTTGGAACTCATTAGACCTAAGCGCATTCCAGTATGTGACAGGTTCACCCATGTTCCTGATGATGTTCCCCCGTCGCAGGAAATCTCCTCTGACATTAACCCAAATAACATCCTAAATTATCCTCGCACTCGCCGACCCCCTGACAGGTCACTCCTATCCACGACAACTCCACTTGCCGCTGAGGTACCCATACCTAGGAACTTCAATGAGGCAATCACTGGACTCGAGTCAGATGCCTGGTCCAATGCGATTAAGACCGAGTTAGAGAACATGGATACCCACTGTGTCTGGGAAGTTATAGAGAAGCCCACTGCAGTCAAAACCATCGGCGCGAAATGGGTCTTTACTGTCAAAGAAACCAAAGATGGAGGTATCGCAAAATTCAAGGCCCGTTTATGTGCCCAAGGGTTCTTACAACAAGAAGGGATCAATTACTTCGAGACTTTTGCTCCAACCGGCCGGCTCACCACCTTTCGCATCCTCCTAGCTCTTGCCATCCAAAATAACTATAGTATGGAGCATATGGATGTAAAGGGGGCCTTTCTTCATGGGACGTTAGAGGAAGACGTGTATATGAGAATTCCCTCTGGTGTTGCAACACCTTCCTCGATCACCAACCCAATACTAAAATTGCGGAAATCCATCTATGGTCTCAAGCAGTCACCCCGATGTTGGTCAAAAGAAATCAACAACTTTTTCTCTGCCATCGATATGTTTCCCTCTAGTGCCGATCCTTGCTTATTTTTCTCAAAAAACACTGATAATCCTGTATTTGTTTACCTCCATGTGGACGATCTGGCTGTATTTGGTAAAGATCTAACCCAATTCAAAGGTAAAATCAAAGAAAGATTCAACATGGAATTTCTTGGCCCCCTCTCCTACTTCCTAGGTATGAAAATCACACACGACAGTCAACAAAGGACCATCAGCCTCTCTCAACCCTCATACATCGTAAATCTACTCAAAGAATACAATATGGCCTCTTGCAAATCAGTGGCAACACCACTTCTTCCTCATGATCATCTTATCCCGGCTACTCCAGCAGAGATCCAAAATTTCAACAACCTCAAAATCAATTATTGACGAGCCATTGGGTCCCTCAATTACCTGGTACAATGTACTAGACCCGATCTGGCCTTCTCAGTGAGTCAACTATCCCAGCACCTCGAACAACCCGGGATCCCTCATTGGATAGCTTTCAAACACGTTCTTCGGTACCTAGCTGGAAGCAAAGATCTCTCTCTTACCTACTCACAACTGGACTCATCCCTCCATCCTCAAGGTCATTTCTCATGGTCAAATCCTACTGGTTTTGCCAACGCAGATTGGGCTGGATGTCCCAGTACCTGTAGATCCACCACAGGATATCTTTTCCTCCTAAACGGTGGTGCCATTTCATGGCAATCCAGAAAACAACCTACTGTTGCACTCTCTTCTTCAGAAGCTGAATATCGTTCTTGTACTACTGCTGGACAAGAAGCCATTTGGCTCAAACATCTCTTCGAATCAATCAATATTCCAATCTCTTGCCCTCTGACCTTGTATGGAGATAACCAAGGCGCCATAGCACTCTCTCAAAATCCCATATTTCAAGCAAGAACAAAACACATCGAAGTACAATACCACTGGATTCGGGAACAAGTTCTAATTGGTAATATCGAAATTCCGTATACTCCGACCTCCTCAATGCTTGCCGACTGCCTCACGAAATCTACTCCAGGAAAAACCCTTACGACATTCCTCAACTCTTGTGGATTACTGCTTCCCAAATCACAAGACAGGAGGGTGTTAGAATTGACGCAATGACTTTTCCTCCCTTTTTGTCTTCTCACCTTTTGTCACTTAGTAATTACACTCCTATTAGCAATTCCTGCATAACTGTCCCTTGTATTTACACCCATCACGAAAATGTTTAGTAATAGCTTTTTCTGCTAGATCACGCATTTGAGCGTATCTACTTCTCTCTGCTTACCACATTAATTAGAAATTAATCAACCCACTACATGTAACTAATCATTGCACCTGCAGTAGTCATTGGTCTCTTGAGGTTAAATAGGGTCTATCAACTACTATCTTTCCTCAGTTAACCAACGACTCCTGCAGGTGTGTATTTCTTATCTTTCTCTCCTCCTTCCCGTTATTTACTATCCTCTATCTCATGATCCTTAGGTATTTACTGCTTCGTACTCCCTTGAGCTCATCCACCTGCTTACTTGGGATTACTATTGCTGCCCTAAGGTACTTTTTAAACTTTCCTTGTCTTATCCTATACAAACTGTCTAGTCCACTTGCAATATAATAGTTAACCAACGACTCCTGCAGGTATTACTGCTTCGTACTCCCTTGAGCTCATCCACCTGCTTACTTGGGATTACTATTGCTGCCCTAAGGTATTTACTGCTTCGTACTCCCTTGAGCTCATCCACCTGCTTACTTGGGATTACTATTGCTGCCCTAAGTCCTTGTCTTACAATTACTTCCTTGGATGGTTATTCACGGATTTATGGGTTGGAAGGATGTTTCTGGGTTAATGTGGATGCTTGGGGATGTTATTGGGGGCTTGGACAGTTTATTTGTTTCCTTTATCTGCTTTTAGTTTCATTAAATCTCTTTTTGATTATTTATTTTACCTGTTTCTTTATGGTATCCGCTTTTATCTGGGTTTTCTATTTATGGTATGACTCTGTGTTATTATTAATAGTGATGGAGGGTCCTTACTGGAGGTCTGGGTGTTGAAACTGATTGAAGTGGACGCCATGGGGAGGTGATTGGCCCTCAAAGTGCTGTAATTGCCGGGGATAGCAGTGACATCATCTGGATTGAAGGTCTGTGCACTCCAGTGGATTTGGGTATAAGTAAGGAGGGATTTTGAAGGTTTATTATAATCATTCAATTACTACACTTCAAACAAACACTACAATACAATTATTAGCATTCAGAAATATATTATAAAGCCCTTAAAGATTGATATTATCTTTATAAAAGCTATGACTATATTTTATTCTTCTATTTTCCACCACTAGCACACATTTAAATCCAAGTATTGTGAGTTTTATTTGAGTATAACTATTCTATTAGTCTTCCACTGAGGTTTAATCACTAAATCATTTATAAATAAGTAGTAGGACCATAAGATAACACTATTATATCATACATATATACTAGACTATACTGACAATTGGGGGTCTTTCCTTATATTTTACTTATTATTTAGTATAAGCCTTGGGACGTGATTTTTACCTTAGTACAGCTCAAAATTAACCAAATATTTGGGTCTGCTGCATATTAGTGGGTCATCATAACTCATTGATTGCGGAAAAGAACCCTTATAATAATTGTACTAATTTTTTATCATAAAAATTAGATATTTACAGTAGTAACTGTACCCAATATAAACCCAATTTCACTTGGTATTTGGACACCAATATAACACCCAATTAAATTGATATTTGGCTTAATCTTGGTAAGCTAATTATTCACCCTTATAGAGGTCTAGTTAAACTTATTATTATATTTTTAACAGATTTTTTCAAATTTTTCTTACATTTTATTTAAATAAATAAAGATATAAATTCAGGGTAAGCTCCATTGCTTTTTTATTAGTAATATAATTGCTAATATTATTTGTCTACTAATTCCATAGAGTTTTTTTCCTTTTGTAGACGTAAAATATTGTTATTCTGAACAATATGAGTGCTTCCCAGGACAGTGTAAGTGAACAGCCTGCTTATAATACCAGGTCTAAAGCTAACAAAAACTTTCCAGGACATCACCATGGAGGGACAACAGTACCCCCAGCCAGAAAGCATGAGTATAGAGGAAAAGGACGCCCTCTTAAAAAAGATAACCATCAAAAAGACGTCTCCTCCTCTTCAGGATCAACTGTCCCACCTGGCCAAACAGGTTCTGAAGTTGGAGGAATCAAAATCTCTCATGTTCAAAGAAGTAGAGCAGTTGCAAAACAATTGCAAGGTAGGGTTTCAGCAGATGAATCAGGAAATGGCAGAATTAAAGGGAGGCCAGCCCAGTCAATCAAATCAGCAACCCCCTACCCAAGGAGGGTCCACTCACTCCCAGGAGAAAATCCTGGTAGACAAATGGAAATGGGACTGGTTTCACCAACAGTGGACAAGCCACAGTTGCAACAGGGATCCACCCCCTCATCTGACTTCCTCAGCTCACCCTTACAAAGGAAAAAAGTGCCAAAAATCAGGACTGGAAACCATCCCTTGGTAAGTAACTTACCCTCTCAGATTAGACATAATACTGATAATTACAATATAGGTAATTCTATTGATGTTAAATCTGTACAAAAGATAGAGGAGTATTTAAGAAATTTAGGTTTTAGAGTAGATACATCTGACTTGTCTTTTGTCCATAATAACAGTACTATATACAATGATAATACAGTTAATCCTCAGTTGCAACCACCTACTAGTGAGATGAGAAGTTCACAGGAGAGTGAGAGAATTGAAAAGGAGGACATGGAATATTTTAACAATAATCCAACTGTTCATAGAATTGTTTCAGCATTGTGGAATAGAATGACTGATTGTGAGGAACAGACAGTTAAGCTCACTAGTGATACAATTTCATCCTTGACATTGAACATTTCTCAATTAGCAACACGTAATAAAGAATTAGAGAAAGAACATTTGTCTCTAACTCTTAAATATGATTCATTGAGTAATAAATATAATGACCTTTCAAACAAATTTTGTGAGTTAGAAAAATTATATGAAACACATTTATTAAAAACTGAATCAAGAACAAAGTTATCTTTTGCCCAGACAAATCAAAGTATCTCTGAGTTGCTACAAAGATTAACTAAAGTTGAGATTGAAACTGCCAATCTACTGATGAACCAGGATAATCATAAGTATAATCAATATAATAATAATCCTTTCATTGGCAAAAGTGAATCTCATTCCTTCCCTGTACCACCACAATTAAAACCATCTGGTGGTAGTGTCAAATCTGAAAATGTAAGTCACAAATCCGTGCAGGAAGAAATACAAGACCATTTATCAAAAGTGAATGAGTTGTTGAATTTACCTAAGATTAGTGAGATAAAATCCAATCAGAAGAACTGGCCTAAAATAGATCAGTACCCAACTTATGATGGGGAAGCCAGCTCTGATTGGCAACATTTTATTCAAAGAATTGACAACTTGAAATTCTCATATAAGTTACCAGATGAAGAGATAACATCAAAATTAATTTCTTTATTTAAGGATGTTGCTTTATTATGGTTTGAAGCTGTCTTAAGTGAGGGTAGAGACTACTCTTGGGCTGAATGGAAACAACTTATTGAAAAACAATTTGGAGGTTCTAAATTCAGGCTTACTCAGCAGAGACTGTATGAGAAGACTAGGTATAATCCGTTGAATGGTGACAAACCTATGGTATTTTTAATGAATTTAAACAAAATATTAAAAGCCATTGAGCCTCATATGGATTTTAACTTATGGAAAGATAAGATAATATACAAATTACCTATATCTGTCAGAGACATTGTTGTAGCTAGAACATTAAATGTTACTGAATATTCTGACTTTATTAATATTTGCAATGAAATATTATTAAACCATAAGTATGAATCAAGGTATTCCACTTATAAGCAAAATGTTGAACCTGTAAAAACTCAGAATTCAAAAACACTTCAGGAGAAGCAGAAAAAACCTACTGCACCTGTAGTACCTAAAAAGTATGAAACAAATACTTGTTATAAGTGTAACAAACCTTGGGTCAAAGGTCACAAATGTGAGAAAAACATAAATATTGTTGAAAATCAACATGAATCTGAAACTGAAACTGAAAAAAGTAAAGAATCAAGTGATTATGACAGCAATATCTCATATAGTGATGAAAATGAAGTCTGTATGTTGAAAGATGATTTGTCCATCTTTGAAAATCCAATATTAAATATGGACTCAAATGAATCTTTAATGAATTTTGAGGATGCTGAAATCATTAAGGATATACAAGCTGATAACTTTAGAATGACACCTATCAGGGTTCCAGCTATCATTTCTGGTGAAAATGTTAATATAGTATTGGACACAGGAGCTGCTGGTTCAGTTGTTTCCACTAATACATTACAGAAAATTGATAGTGAATATAAGTTTAAGCTTGAACCACTTCAGAATAAAAATTGGAGAGGTTTTGGATCAGTACTACACCCCATTGGTAAATACAAAGCTGCTGTTTTCTTTAAACACCAACATGGTTATGTAAGGGTAACTTGTGACTTTGTAGTAATGGATAATACTAATTGTAGTAACTGTTTTATCATTGGAAATGATATTCTGACTAAATTTGGTGTAAAATTAGACCCTGCTAATAACAATTTTACAATTGGCATGAATGGTAAAAGGAAATTTAAAATAAATTCTTTTAACACAGTCTTACACATTGAGTCAGTAACAAATTCCCCGTCTAAAGGAAGAGAATCCAATGAGATGGAACTTCTGGAAACAGAAATTTCAAAAGCATCATTTGGCACTCAGATAAGTGAAACTGAGAAAGATAATATTTTGGAATTAATTAAAGCTTTTCCAATGGCTTTTGCACATGGTACAAATGAACTTGGCCTTGTAAAAGATCATGAAATGAAAATTAGTTTAACCTGTGATATGGATAATATTCCTGCTAGTCATAAAAAGAAACCATACCCTGCTTCACCAATGAAGAGGAAAGACATAGAGGATAATATTAAGATGTTATTGAAAAGGAACATTCTTGAGAAGGTTGAAACTACGCCAAAATATTGTGTAATATCACCAGTGCTAATTTCTTATGAACAAGATAAAGCAAGACTGTGCGGTGATTATAGAGCATTAAATACATTTACAGTAGATGATATTTATCCCTTGCCAAGGATTGCCTCTATACATGCTACCCTTAAAGGTGCTAAATATATAAGTTGCCTAGATGGAAATAAAGGGTACCATCAAATTCCTGTTGAAAAGAATTCACAGAACTTTTTGTTGATAACAACACACATGGGAATTTATAAGTATGTCAGAATGCCATTTGGACCAAAAAATTCTCCATCAGTATTTCAGAAGTTAATGGATATAACATTCCATAATGAAATGATTGAGGGATGGTTAATGGTATACATTGATGACATCATAGTGTTCTCTAAAACTTTTGATGAACACTTAATCCATTTAAGGAAAGTATTTCAGAAAATGGATGAAATAAAAATGAACCTTGCATTGAAAAAATGTAAATTTGGGTTTGAATCTTTAAAAGTGCTTGGTCATATTGTATCTGGCTTACAAATATGTGTAGACCAAAATAAAGTGGCTGCAATAAAGAATATTGGCATTCCTCAAAATGTGAGGGATGTAAAATCTTTTCTTGGAATGTGTGGTTATTATAGACAATATATAAAAAATTACCAATCAATTGCTGCACCACTGACCACACTGATAAAGAAATCAGAAGCTTTCATTTGGAATAATGAAAGACAACAAGCTTTCAATAAGTTGAAGGAATGTTTAATGACGGCTCCTATCTTGGGATTACCAGATTTCCAATTACCTTTTGTATTATATACAGATGCAATTTTTATTGGACTGGGTGCTGCTTTGCATCAAAAACAACTTATTGAAGGTAAAATGTCAGAAGTAGTAATCTGCTATATTTCACATACTCTGAGAAGTGGTGAATTAAAATATGGTGCTACTCAACTTGAATGTTTGGCAGTAGTATGGGCTCTTGAAAAGCTACATTATTACCTTGAAGACCAAAAATTTGAGTTAATCACTGACTGTAGTGCAGTTAAGTCACTCTTAAACATGAAAACTCCTAATAGACACATGTTTAGATGGCAATTAGCTGTACAAGAATACAGAGGATGGATGACTATTACACATAGAGCAGGAACCTTGCACTCTAATGTAGATCTGTTATCTAGAGTACCTCTGCCTAATAATGATGATAATCCTGCTTATGTTCCTGAGTCAGAGATTATTAACATTTATGGCATTTATATTGTAGATCTTGAGGATGAATTTATGCAATCAATTCTTGATAATTATAATTCAGATCCTGACTTAAGTAAATTAACTACAATATTAAATGATCCATCTAATGCTTCAATGAATGTTTTAATAAAAACATTACCAATTAAGTATAAAGAGGCATTAGAGAAAGGAAAATTTTCCATTGAGGATGGTTTTATATATTACAGGAAAAAATTAAGTAATGTAATTGTAATTCCCCCTTCAATGAAGGAGTTAATGTTAAGTATATGTCATGATGATATATTAGCAGGTCATTTTGACTACCATAAAACATTAACCAGGGTAAAAAACACAGCTTGGTGGATTAACATGTCTGAGGATGTTCAGAAATATGTTGAAACATGTGATTCTTGACAAAAATCTAAAAGATTAACAGGAAAAAGAGCTGGTTTATTACAACAAATTGAGCAACCAAAAGCTCCATGGAAAATCATTAACATGGACTTTGTAACAGGTTTGCCAATAGCAGGGCATAAGAGTTATAACTCCTGCTGGGTAATTGTAGATAGATTTACAAAGATGTGTAAATTTATTCCTACCCACAAAGAGGTTTCTGCAAAGGAATTAGCTTTTTTATGGTGGACACAAATGTTAAATACAGCAGGTTTCCCCAAAGAAATAGTTTCTGACAGAGATCCTAAATTTACTTCTGAGTTCTGGACGTCACTTATGGATGTTTCAGGGTGTCAATTAAAACTTTCTACAGCACACCATCCACAAACTGATGGGCTAGCAGAAAGAATGATACAAACCTTAGAAGATATGATAAGAAGATACTGTGCTTTTGGTCTTAATTTTAAAGACAATGACAAATTCACGCATGATTGGGTAACCCTTATCCCAGGTTTAGAATTTGCATATAATAGTACAGTACATTCTGTCACTGGCAAAAAGCCATTTGAGTTATGGTTGGGTTATGTACCTAATACCCCTGCTAAAACTCTTAATAAGTTACCTAGATTGGATATTCATCCAGGTACTAAATCTTTTCTTCAGATGCAGGAACTATGCAGAAAACATGCTCAAGAATGTATAAATAAGGCTTTTGAGTATGAAAAGAAAAGATGGTATAAAGCCCATAAAGAACAAATGTTCAAAGAGGGTGATGAAGTCCTTATTTCAATGCTACATTTCAATTTAAATGGTAATGTTAAATTGAAGGATCCATTCATTGGACCATTTGTAGTTAAAAAGATGGTTGGTAATAATGCTGTTGAGGTTATTCTATATGCACCTTATGATAGAAAACATCCAGTATTTCCTATTTCTCTTATTAAACCATACCATTCTAATGATACTGCTCTATTTCCAAGAAGATCAGGTAGGCATAAACAGCAACCTGAAGAAATAGTGGAAAAGGCAGAAATTGAAAAGATACTTAAAAAGAGACACCTTACTAAAGAAAAGGGAGTTGAGTATCTATTAAGATTTAAAAATAAATCAAGTGAATATGACCAGTGGATTCCAGAAAATGAAATCTCTGATCTTAAAAATCTCTTGAAAAAATTTAAATCTAAATAATACTGTTCATTCAGTATATGTATTATAAAAATTAATTTTTTTTTATTATTTCACTCCTTAGTTTTAATTAAAATGTCTTAACATTTTTTTTATTGTTTTTTTTTTTGGGTGAGGGAGTGTCAGCCTAAATATCCTTAGGACTGAGTATTTCTTATACTTAAAATAAGATAACCTTAAGTATATTAAGCTTATATCTTAAAAATAAGGTTAAAATAATAATATATATTATTTTATTATATATATATATAATTATTATTCTATTATATAATTTATAATAGTTTAAATAGCTTATCCATTGCCTAATAATACTTATTAAGGTGTTAATGGAGTCATAATATACTTATCTTAAGTGATATGAAGTAATTATTGACATACATAAGCTTATATGTATACATAAGACTCATATTCAGTGAAATATGCAGTATATTATGTATATTTAGGTATATAAGTGGGTTTTAGCCCCTTAATAGCCTATAACCTTTGTTTTTCTGCTTATTTTAGGTCATATGGACGAAATCAGTGGACTCACAACGCCTACAGAAGCATAGACACCTATATCAGGCGCATACATCCAGTTTGGACAACTCAAATTACTTCCTTGGATGGTTATTCACGGATTTATGGGTTTGAAGGATGTTTCTGGGTTAATGTGGATGCTTGGGGATGTTATTGGGGGCTTGGACAGTTTATTTGTTTCCTTTATCTGCTTTTAGTTTCATTAAATCTCTTTTTGATTATTTATTTTACCTGTTTCTTTATGGTATCCGCTTTTATCTGGGTTTTCTATTTATGGTATGACTCTGTGTTATTATTAATAGTGATGGAGGGTCCTTACTGGAGGTCTGGGTGTTGAAACTGCTTGAAGTGGACGCCATGGGGAGGTGATGGGCCCTCACAGTGCTGTAATTGCCAGGGATAGCAGTGACATCATCTGGATTGAAGGTCTGTGCACTTCAGTGGATTTGGGTATAAGTAAGGAGGGATTTTGACGGTTTATTATAATCATTCAATTACTACACTTCAAACAAACACTACAATACAATTATTAGCATTCAGAAATATATTATAAAGCCCTTAAAGATTGATATTATCTTTATAAAATCTATAACTATATTTTATTCTTCTATTTTCCACCACTAGTGCGCATTTAAATCCAAGTATTGTGAGTTTTATTTGAGTATAACTATTCTATTAGTCTTCCCCTGAGGTTTAATCACTAAATCATTTATAAATAAGTAGTAGGACCATAAAATAACACTATTATATCATACATATATACTAGACTATACTGACATTCTGTCACTGGAAAAAAGCCATTTGAGTTATGGTTGGGTTATATACCTAATACCCCTGCTAAAACTCTTAATAAATTACCTAGATTGGATATCCATCCAGGTACTAAATCTTTTCTTCAGATGCAAGAACTATGCAGAAAACATGCTCAAGAATGTATAAATAAGGCGTTTGAGTATGAGAAGAAAAGATGGGATAAAGCCCATAAAGAAAAAATTTTCAAAGAGGGTGATGAAGTCCTTATTTCTACACTACATTTCAATTTAAATGGTAATGTTAAATTGAAGGATCCATTCATTAGACCATTTGTAGTTAAAAAGATGGCTGGTAACAATGCTGTTGAGGCTATTCTATATGCACCATATGATAGAAAACATCCAGTATTTCCTGTTTCTCTTATAAAACCATACCATTCTAATGATCCTGCTATATTTCCAAGAAGATCAGGAAGGCATAAACAGCAACCTGAAGAAATATTTGAAAAGGCAGAAATTGAAAAGATACTTAAAAAGAGACACCTTACTGAAGAAAAGGGAGTTGAGTATCTATTAATATTTAAAAATAAATAATGTGAATATGACCAGTGGATTCCAGAAAATGAAATATCTGATCTTAAAAGTCTCTTGAAAAAATTTAAATCAAAATAATACTGTTTATTCAGTATATGAATTATAAAAAATTTATAAATTTTTCTATTCACTCCTTACTTTTAATTAAAATGTCTTTACATTTTTTTATTGTTTTTTTGGGTGAGGGATTGTCAGCCTAGAAATCCCTAGGACTAAGTATTTCTTATACTCAAAATTAGATAACAATAAGTACATTAAGCTTATATCTTAAAAATAAGGTTAAAACTATAATATATATGATTATATTACATATATATATAATTATTACTCTATTATATAAATTATAGTAGTTTAAATCGCTTATCCATAGCCTAAAAATACATATTAAGGTGTTAATGGAGTAATAATATACTTATCTTAAGTTATATAAAGTAATTATTGACATACATAAGCTTATATGGATACATAAATCTCATATTCAGTGAAATATGCAGTATATTAAATATATTTAGGTATATAGGTGGGTTTTAGCCTCTTAATAGCCTATAACCTTTAGTTTTCTGCTTATTTTAGGTCATATGGACATATCCAGTGGACTCATAATGCCTAAAGAAGCATAAACATCTATTTTAGGCACATACATTCAGTTTGGACAACTTAATCTTCTTTCTTGAATGGATATTCACGGATTTATGGATTGAGAGGTCATTTCTGGGTTAATATAAATGCTTGGGGATGTTATTAGGGCTTGGACCTTTCATTTTTTTCCTTTATATGCGTTGGGTTTCATTGTATTCTCTTTGGATGAGTTATTTTACCTGTTTCTTTATGGTATCTGCTTTTATCTGGATTTTCTATTTATGGTATGGGTCTGTTTTATCACTAATTGTGATGGAGGGTCCTTACTGGAGGTCTGGGTGTTGAATCCGCTTGAAGTGGACGCCATGGGGAGGTGATGGGCCCTCACAGTTCTGTAATTGCCGGGGATAGCAGTGACATCATCTGGATTGAAGGTCTGTGCACTCCAGTGGATTTTGGTATAAGTAAGGGAGGATTTTGATGGTTATTAGACATCAATTACTTACTAAAATTCAAATAAAAATTATAAAAAAATTATTATAATTCAGAAATATATTATAAAGCCTTTATAAATTGATATTATCTTTATATAAGCTATAACTATATTATATTCATCTATTTTCCACCACTAGCACACATTTAAATACAAGTATTGTGAGTTTTATTTAAGTATAACTATTTTATTAGTCTTTTCCTGAGGTTTAATCACTAAATCATTTATTAATAAATAATAGGACCATTAATAAATACTATTAAATCATACTTAAATACTAGATACACTGACAGACTCCCTTATGTCACACCAAAAACTGCAAAAAACCTTTTCTCTTACCTCTCCTCCCCCACCTGCAGATCTGTGAAACATAATTAGATGTCTAGGCTGGTCAAATCTTTTTGTTTTCTCTTCATTCATCTGTAAAAAATTGTAAGAAATAAAACAGCTTGTGGCCCCACAGTCCAGTAGGGCTTGTAAATTGTTTGTGGAATCAAGGGTCATTAATAGTAAATTTAGTATAATATTATTATCATTTACTTCAAGTAGCTTACATGCTAATAATTCTTCTACTAAATGTTCCTTATTCTTCCCTTCTAATCCACTCAAGGAGGGAACAACCTTCACTCCTGAGAACTGTCTTTTACCTGTGCCTTACCTGTGCTATCCTTCACCTCACTAACCCTGATTTCCCCCTAAACTCCCTTTCTAGATTACCATCACTCCCACATTAGAGGCACAGCCCTTTGCTCATGGGCATTTTTTATTCTTTATCAGATAGTCTTTTCTTCCCACTAGCACCGTGTGCATTGACTGAATCAATGTCTATGGTGTTTGGGTCCCTGGCACTGGCCCGTTTTAAAGGTGCATAGTTTCACCACTGATGAGAACCACTCCAACCATCCATTCACTGATTCGTGGGCTCATTATTGATTTGGATGGCTAGTTCCATTAGCCCTTGCACAGAGATTAAATGAGGGTGACTGATTAGGGTATTCCTGTTTTTTTGTGAGAGCCAATTTCTAAATTAAAACATGAGTGCTACTTCTACCCATGTTGTAAAATAGCTGGTGTGGCCCAGGAATTAGGACACACACTCAGCAACAGAGTGTTTCTGTTGAAACTTTTTGAGAGCATTCTCTGAGGTTGTGGTCACATTTGGGTTAGCCAAACACTAATTCAAATTCCGCCATGAGCTGACTGAAATCTGTTGCCAACTTACCATTTCCAAGGAGTTCATTTGTATATGGTCTCGCCCAGGATGCCACCTTGTCTGTTAGGTACAAGATTGTGAATACAATTTTTGATTACCCATCTGGGAATTATGGAAGTTGATCAGGACATAAAGACTTACCTGTGATGCATACTGATATACCCAGGGACCTTGTTTTCCATCAAAGATTGCTGCAACAGCAATCTTTGGGCCTTTAACAAGTGGCACTGATGTCATGGGCTGTGCCTGTGCCTTAGCTTCAGAAGCATCCAGTTCTTCTTCCATGGGGTGACAAGATAAGGGCCTTTCCTCTGCTAGAAGTCCCATGAGTCTGTTGTTTTTTTCTTGCAAGCATGCCGTTTTCTCTTGAATTGCAGCAGAGGTTTCTGCATCAGGTTGACCTGAGGGGTTCATTGTTCTTTGGTAGTGCACCAATTAAGATCAGAAAAAATTTTAAGACCTAAGAAGTCACACTACCACTAGGGCTAACACTAGTCTAAGATGGGACTGACTATGCTGAATAAAGTCGTGAAACTAACTAAGACTGACTATGTTGGGATTTCCAACAGTGAGGGAAGATGAGAATGAATATGCCAATCGGTAGTAATACTAGAGAGTGAATGGATGACTGCATAGGTTTTCCAATGAGGAGGTCTCCACAGCTCTGGCCATTTACAATGAATAGTGCCCATAGTGCTCCTAATTTCCAACTCTCAACCAAATCCTAACACTGAGTATGTGTTTAAATTCTAGGGCCATGGAAGCAACATCACAACATGGGGAGAAGGAGCACTCACTTTTCACTTCAGGAATGGGCTCTCACCAAGAATAAGAGACAATCTAATCAGTCACCCTCAACCAAGCTCTCTCCAAGCACTCATGGAGCTGGCTATCCAAATCAATAATGATTTTATGCATCACCAAATGGATGGCAGAAGTGGCTCTCATCAGTGGAACAATTATGTCACATCAAGTGGAGCTAGATATTGGGACTCAAATTCCATAGATATGGACACAGTCAATTCACTGGGCCCCAGTGGTATGAAAAGGATTTAAGATGAAGAATAACAAAGGGTAATGAGCAAAGTTTTGTGTTTAAGGTTTGGAAGAATTGGTCACTTGGAAAGTGAGTTTAGGGGGGAAATAAGGGTTAGTGAAGTGGAGGATAGTGCAGGTAAAAGATAGCACTCAGGAGTGAAGGTTCTTCCCTCCTCAAGCAGATTATAGGGAAATGATAAGGTGAATTTAGTAGAAGAATTATCAGGGTGTAATCAACTTAAATTAAATGATAATTGTATTATACTGAGCTTGCCTTTAATGACACTGGATGCCACAACAAACCTACAAGCCCTACTAAACTTTGTGGCCACAGACTGTTTTATTTCCAATAAGTTTGTACAGAATAAAAGTAAAAAAGAAAAAAATGAACCACCCCAGGCATAGATTATGTTTGAAGGATCACCTGGTGGGGGAAGAGAAGTAAGAGAAAATGTTTTTTTCAGATTCTGGTGCAATCAAAGTAAATCTCAGTGAAAGGCATACACAAAAAACATGCAACAGACCTGAAATACCAGTATGACATGGCTGGAACAGTACAACATTCACATTTACTGGAAAGGAAATACAGCTCAAATGTAAAAGAAAGGGAAAACTGGAACTAAATTATCAGCCCCTTGGCCCCTTCAGGAGCCAGGAGCCCATCCCAGTGAGTCTTCTGATCGTTTTTTATCATAAGTTGACTTGCCTCCAAAACTAATGCTTTCCCTTAACTCTAAGAATCAGTCTGGGGATGAGTTACTAATGGAGAGTTCCAGAAAGGGCCAGAGAAGGGATGAAGTATGCCAAGATGAGGAGAAGGTGCAGCAAGGATAAAAGAAGGCAGAATATGGAAAGGGGAATGGCACAGATAAAGTATTAGCCCCCTGTGTCCCTCCCAGAAAGTCTCCTGGTTTTTTAGTATCATCAGTAGACTTTCAGAAAAACTTACACTTTTTCTTGATGCTAACTTTCAGAACTTAAAAGGGGTTCTGGAGGAAGAGGTCAAACTGGAATGTGACACAACAGCATGGAACATATACACTAAGATTGCTACCAAGGTCCAGTCTTCAAAGCCAACAAAAAGTCTCAAGGAAACGTCCCCTGAAGTCTATTGGGAGTTATTACCACTGTTTAAAGATGGAAGAGTCAAGAACCTTCCAACTCACCAAGGTGGTATTCCAACATTGGCAGAGGCATTTGTTGGTCTGTTTGGCACTGTTTTGGTATGTCTTAATTGACATTAATTGAATAATTGGATGTTTTTCTGGTTTTATTCAGTAAATATTAGGACTAAGGGTATGTGGGTACTAACATTGGATATCCCCGGTTTTTCTCTAAACTTTATGTCTTGATTTCATTTTTTATAATCTAAGTTTTAAGGGGTCATCTGCTCATTTTTCATTTCTAAAAGATAGCTGTTTAATTTTGTTTTTTGTGTTTTACAGGCTAACCTTAAGTCTTAGGGTTAAGTGCTTAATACCATTAAGTAGAGCTAATTTGGCTCTATATTTTATGTCACAATGTTTTCATAGCTTAACTTTGTGTTTTAAGGGTTTTAGTAGTTGTGTTGGATTTTTCTAAGTATTTTGGGCTTTATTGGAGGTTTTTGGTGGTTTTCTGGCTTCAGGGAGGTCTGGATGCTTCCAGGCGGGCCAACTTCCTCAGTTATACAAGGCTGAGGAGCGCTTCTAGAGGGTTTTTATTCAATTTGGCTGCCAAAAGCGCCAAATTTGTTGCTGTGCATGGATTTTTTAGATGGTGTTCTGTGTGTACAAACTGGATAAGACAGTTTGGGTCATTTTTAATTATCATTCAACCATCCTAAGGTAATATCATTGTTTCTCACTCAGTTTTCACTGTTTTTTGGGCACGATTGGCTGTCACCACGGGAAATCTAGGGGTGAATTGCTATCAATCCCCTCTCTTGAAATTTAGAGTGTCCCTTAAATATTCCAGGTTTATGAATACTTTATAAACATAAGTAAATTAGAGTTAGATTTATATTTATTCTCAGATTGATTATAGACAGAATATCAACTGATTCCAAATTATGCACAAGTTGATCCTCCAGAACTTGATTTTGGTCCTCTGATGAGCACAAATTGAGCACAAATGATCTAACCTAAGCTTATGCATATATAATAATTCAGGATACTTGCTCTATTAAATTTGATAATAAAATAAAATATTGATGAATTTATATAAAAAAAATTATTATGTAAGATATTAAATTATAAATTTAGACATCATAGGAGGGCACTTAATAGAACTTAATTATACTATGTGACACCTTAATACTGTATAACGCAGTTTGAAACATTTATGACAAAATGAGTCATGATGGGCAATGAAATTGCTTGGACAGACACTTTCAAAATTAATACTGACCATAATACACAAGTATGAAACCTTGGCATCTATCCAATAAAAGATTTTCCTTCTGATAAATGGATTTTTCTCAGTTACTCCCTGCTAAAAAGTGTCCTTCTGAGGTTTGTCTGACCTTCAGGGGGGTAATTTGGCCACATCACACTACTTCATTTCCATGATTTACCAAAACATCATCCTCATTCCCATCTAAAGAGTTGATCTCATCTGACTGTGGCTGATCAAAGGGGTCCACCACAAGTTTAGCCAAAATTTTGGTGAACACTTTTTTGATGGATAGTGACTAACTGGTGCTTTCCGAAATTGTCCACCTCAAGTTAGGATAAACTTCAGGAGGATAAATTTATTATGAATACCAAATTAACTGAAGAATACTTTTGCCCTAGCTACTCTGCATCATAAAAGTGTCCAACTGAGGTTTAGCCATAATTCAGGTAGACACTTTTGGAAAGGCACAGTCTGATGGGTTTAATTTCTATATATGGCAATAAGTATCAGTTTTTTATCAACATGGAACTAGAATTAATTTAATATGGCCAAAGTGTCCACCTGAAGTTTGGCCAAAATACAGGTGGAAACTTTTATGAGGATTACTTGATGAAATGAAGAAGACTTGCAATTACTTTCCAGCATAAAATTTTCAAACTTAAGTTTATCAAAAATTGTGGTGACACTTTTGCCAGATCCAGTCATATGGGATCAAATCTCTATATGGCAATGAGAATCAATTTTTAGTCAATCATGGCATTAGAAGTAATTTTATATGGACAAACTTTCCACCTGATTTTTGGCCAAAAATAAGTTGGAAATGTTTATGCGGAATACTAGATTAACTAAAGAAGACTTGCACCCTACCACTGTCCATCATAAAAGTGTCCACCAGAAGAATTCTCAAACTTGTGGTTGACACCTTTGGCCTGGTCCAGCCATATGCGATCAATTCTGCATATGGAAATGAGGATTTAATTTGGTCAATCATGGTACTAGAAGTAATTTGATATAGATAAAGTGTCCAACTAAATATTGGAAAAAAATCAGTTGAAAACTTCATTTAGTTTTTCAAAAAATCAAATTAAGTACAATTTCATTCCTGATGGTTCCCATTTTATCCAACACCTCTTCTGAGCCTTGAAAGTAGGCATTTAGCTTGAATTTTTAAGTACAAATAAAATCCCTATTATTCAACCTATTTCTTTTTATCCCTTTTTTTTCTTTTAGATATCAATTAATTTTATGTAAAACAAATCATTTTCATAATTTTTTACCTGTATTTAATAAAATTATTAAAGGTTTAACATCACCCTGTAAGCATTTGGCCAATGTTTTTTTTGCTATACTAAAAAAATAATAATATACTGGTAACAAAAAATTGATCAAATGATTAAATATTAATAAAACAGAAAGATCAAATACCAGTTGCACTGAAGTAGAGCTGCACCCTAGATACTCACCATCAAAAAAGTGTCCAGCACAAGTTCTGCCGAACTTGTGCTGGACACTTTTGGTCAGTTGCAGTCATATGAGATCAATTCTCGCTATGGCAATGAAAAAATTTTTTTGGATAAAAAACTTCACTAGAAGTAGTTTTACATAGCCAAATTTTCTACCTAGATTTCATCCAAACAACAGGTGCACAATTTTTTATCTTTGAAAAAAAGTCAATTTAGTACAATTTATCCCTAATGGCTCTCATTCGCTTCAACACCTCTACTGGCCTTTGATAGTAGGAATACTAATTGGATTTCATTTTTCATATTTGATCCCTTTAACTTAATTTTTTAATCCTAATATTGCTTTTGGATACCAATTTATAATTTTTAAAATAAAATATTTTCATATTTTTATACATTTATTTAACAATATTATAAATCGCATAACATCACCTGGTATGCATTTGGCACATGAGTTTTTTCTATACTTATAAAATTAATAATATAATGGCAACCAAAAATTAATCAAATGATATTAATGAGTGAGGAACAAATATAAAATACCAGTAGACATGTTTGTAAGAAATACTAGATGAACTGAAGAAAAATTCTACCCTAGCTTCTCTCCATCATAAAAGTGTCAAGCACAATTTTGGCCGAACTTGTGCTGGACACTTATGGTCAGGTGCAGTCAGATGGGAGCAATTCTTACTATGGAAATGAAGATAAATTTTTGATATAAAATTACACTAGAAGTAGTTTGATATGGAAAAATTTTCATGCTGAAGTTTTGGTAAAGCTCAAGTGGATTTTTTTTTATTTTTGCAAAAAAGAAAATTTAGTGCAAGTTTAGCCCTGATTGTGCTAATTTAATTCAACATCTCTTTTTTCTGTTTATGGCAGTGTGGTCTTCCAACATTGGCAGGGGCCTTTGTTGTGTGATTTGGCGCGGTTTGTGCATGTCTTAATTGACATCTGCTAAAGAACTGGGTATATTTCTGGTTTTATTCCGTGGATATTGGGTCTGAGGGAATGTGGGTACTATCATTGGATAGCCCTGGTTTTTCTCTATATTTTATGTCTTGTAGACATTTTTCATATCCTGAGTTTTAAGGGGTCATTTCCTCATTTTTCATTTATAAAAGATTGCTGCTTATTTTTGTTTTTCGTGTTTTACGGGCTAACCTTAAGTCTTAGGGTTAAGTGCTTAGTACCATTGGATACAGCTAATTTTTCTCTATATTTCATGTCTCAATGTTGTTATAGTGAAATTCCGTGTTTTTAAGGTTTTAGTAGTTGTAGCTAATTTTTCTAAGTAGATTAGTTGTTTTTATTGGTTTTCTGGCTTCAGGGAGGCCGGGCTGCTTCAGGCGGCATCTCCGACGTCGGACAGCCCACCCGCCTCTGTTTTAGGAGGTTGGGGAGCGCTTCAGGAGGGTTTTTTATGCAATTTGGTGGGTACAGGCACCAGATTGGTGGGTGTGCATGGGCTCTTAGTTAGTGGTCTGTGTGTGCATAGTGAGGAAGACAGTATGGGGAAACCTTAATCATCATACAACCATCCAGAGGTGATATAATTGTTCCTCACTCAGTTTTCACTGTTTTCTGGCCACAATTGGCTGTGTTTGTTGCAAGTGAGTTCTTCATTTAACTTAACTTTAGCAACTGTTTTCTCTGTTATAGTCTTGCAAGCTATAGCAAGTATTATTGCTGTCTCTGGTGTGGATTTGCAGCCTACATCAAGTATCTTTGCTGTCTCTGGTGTGGACGTTGCTCTACATTTCAGTTCTTTGGTCTGGTAGTCTATCTGGTGACTACTTTCTTGGCTCATCAAGCAGTCAAGTGTGTTGAAAAGGAGATTTAGCAAAACAGGAACCAACTTACTTTGCAAGTAAATCTCACTCTATTTTTCTAAAGGGACAGGGGATTTTCTCTCTGGTTTTTCTCCAACTCCCTTGGTCAAGGCCTATAGCTAGTACTATAGGATTGTCTCCAGCAGGAATTTAACTTGTATTTTAATTTTAATCTTTTATTTCTTTTATTTTACTTTATTCCTCTCATATTGCTTTTGGATAGAAGTTTATTTTTTGTAAAATAAATCATTTTCATATTTTTTTACCTTTCTTTAGTAATATTATCAAAGGTGTAACATCACCCAGTATTCATTTGGCACACAATTTTTTGCTATACTGATAATATTAATAATATAATGGTGACAAAAAATTAATCAATTGATAAATATGAGTGAGGCACAAAGATTTAATAACAGTGGAAATGTTTATAAGAAATTTCAGATGATTAAAAATGACTTGCACCCTGGCTACTCTTCATGATAAAAGTATCCACCACAAGTTTGGCCAAACTTGTGCTGGACACTTTTGGTTGCATGCCATCATACTCAATCAATTCTTTTTATGGAAATGAGACTGAATTATCACTCCATCATTGCACTGAAAGTAGTTTAATATAGACGAATTGTCCCCTGGAAGTTTGTCCAAACCTAAGGTAGACAATTTCTTACTATGGTAAAAAGTAAATTTGATCCATGTTAATCTATGATGGTGCCCATTTTTTCTGAAGCCTCTACTGGCTCATGATAGCAGAAATTATAATTAATATCTTTATTTCATGTTTGATCACTTTAATTTTAATCTTACCCTTTTATTTATCCTTTAGCTTTTAAATATCAATTTTATTTTGGTAAAACTGATAACTTTCACATTTTTTTACATTTATTATATTATATTATTAAAGTTGTTAAATCATCCAGTGTACATTCATTACACATGTTTTTGCTATACTAAAAACATTAATAATATAATGGTGACTAAAAAATAATCAAATAATAAATATGGATGACACAGAAAGATCAAATACCCATAGACATTTTTAAAATGAATATAAGATTAACTGAAGAAGACTTGCACCCTAGCTACTCTCCATCATAAAAGTGTCCAGCACAAATTTAGCTGAGCTTGTGCTGGACACTTTTGGTTGCATGCAGTCAGATGGGATAAATTTACTCAATGGAAGTTAAAATTAATTTTTGTCCAATCATTGGACAAGAAGTAGCTTTATACTGCTATACTATCCTCCTGATTTTTTGGAAAACCTCAGGTGGACACTTTTATTAATTTTAAAAAAAAGAAAACATATTCCAAATCTAGAACTGGTGGTGCAAATTTTGTCTGAAAACTCAAATTATCTTTGATGGCCAAAATTTTATTTGAATGTTTAATTTCATATTTAATCACTTTTATTTTACTTTTTTATTCCTGTTTTTGCTTTCAAATATCAATTTATTTATTGTAAAACTAATACTTTTCATATTTTTTTTACTTTTATATAATAAGTTTATGAAAGATGTAGCATCTCCCAGTATGCATTTGGCTTACAAATTTTTCAATACTAATAACATTAATATTATAATAGTGAAAAACAATGAATCAAATGATAAATATGAATGACACAGAAAGATCATATACAAGTGGATTTGTTTATAAGGAATACCTGATGAACTGAAGAAGACCTGCACCCTAGATACTCACCATCATAAAAGTGTCCAGCATAAGTTTGGCTGAACTTGTGCTGGACACTTTTGGTTGCATGCAGTCAGATGGGATAAATTTACTCTATGGAAATGAAAATGACATTTTGCTCAATCATTGCACAATAAGTAGTTTGATATTGCCAAAATGTCCTCCTGATGATTTTTCAAAACTCATCAGGACACTTTCTTTGGTTTAACAAAAAGAAAATATAGTGCAAGTTTAGCCCTGGTGGTGCACATTTGATTTAACACCTCTACTTGTTATTGATAGTAGGAATTTTCCTTAGATTTTTTTTTCTTATTTAATCCCTTTTATTTTACTTTTTTATTGCTCATATTGCTTTGGATATCAATTTTTGATTTTTATAATAAATAATTTTCATACTCTTATACCTTTATTTAATAATATATGATTAAATGTGAAACACCACCTGGTATGCATTTTTCACACAAGTTATAACTATAGTAATAATGTTAACAATATAATGATGACAAAAAATTAATCAAATGGTAAATTTAAATGACACAGAAAGATCAAATTCCAGTGGAAATGTTTATAAGAAATCCCTTTTGAGTTTAAGAAGATTTGCTGTATGCCTACTCTCAATTATAAAAGTGTCCAGCACAAGTTCAGCCGAACTTGTGCTGGACACTTTTGGTCATGTGCAGTCAGATGGGATCAATTCTCTGTATGGCAACAAAAAATTTTTTTTATCAAATTTCACTAGAAGTAGTTTGGTTTAGCTGAATCATCCACCTGCTGTTCTGCCCAATATCAGGTGTATAATTTGTTATCTTTAAAGAAAAGGTCACTTATTACAGTTAAGCCCTGATGGCTCCCATTTGCTTTAACACCTCTACTGGCTCTTGATAGCAGGAATTTTACCAGTATTTTTTTCATATTTGAACTCTTTGACTTTTATTTTACTCTTTTATTCCTCTTTTTACTTTTAAATTTCTATTTAATTTTTGTAAAACTAATCCTTTCCATATTTTTTTACGTCTATTTTAAAATAATATTGAAGGTATGACTTCACATGGTATGCATTTGGCACACAAGTTTTTGCTATACTAATAACATTAATAATATAATGGTGATAAAATATTAATCGGATGATAAATATGAAAGATACAGACTGATCAAATACCAGTAGACACGTTTATGAGAAATACAAGATGAAGGAACTGAAGAAAATTTCCACCCAAGCTACTCTCCATCATAAAAGTGTCCAGCACAAGTTTGGCCGAACTTGTGCTGGACACTTTCAGTCACATGCAGTCAGATGGGATCAATTTTCTATATGGCAACAAAAAAACATTTTTTTATTAAACTTCACTACAAGTAGTTTTGTTTAGCACAATCATCCACCTGTTGTTCTTCCCAACCTCAGGTGTATAATTTTTTATCTTTAAAAAAAAGGTCACTTATTACAATTTAGCCCTGATGGCTCCCATTTTTTTCAACACTTCTACTGGCTCTTGAGAGCAAGAATTTTACTAGTATTTTGTTTTTCATAATTGATCTCTTTGAGATTAATTTTACCTTTTTATCCCTCATATTGCTTTTGTATATCAATTTATTTTTTGTAAAACAAATCATTTTCATATATTTTTACATTTATTTAATAATATTATAAAAGGTGTAACATCACCGGGTATGCGTTGGGCACACGAGTTTTTGCTATACTTATAATATTAATAATATAATGGTGACAATAAATTAATCAAATGATATATATGAGTGAGACACAAAGATCAAGTACCAATGGACATGTTTATAAGAAATACCAGATTAACTGAAGAAAAATTCTACCCTAGCTACTCTCCGTCATAAATGTGTCTAGCACAAGTTCGGCCGAACTTGTGCTGGACACTTTTTGTCACATGCAGTCTGGTGTGATCAATTCTCTCTCAATCATTGAACTAGAAGTTGTTTGATATGGCTAAATGGTTCTGCTGAAGTTTTTTTAAACCTCAAATTGGCACTTTTTTAATTTTCAAAAAAGCAATTATAGTCCAAGTTTAGCCTCACTGGTGGACATTTGCCCCAACATGTCTACTTGCTCTTGATGGAAGTAATTTTATTTTAATTTTTTATTTCATATTTGATTCCTTTAATTTTACCTTTTTATCCCTCATATTGCTTTTGTATATCAATTTGTTTTTTGTAAAAAAAATCATTTTCATATTTTTTTACCTTTATTTAATAATATTATAAAAGGTGTAACATCACCTGGTATGCGTTGGGCACACGAGTTTTTGCTGTACTTATAATATTAAAACATAATGGTGACAAAAAATCAATCAAATGATAAATATGAGTGAGGCACAAAGATCAAATACCAGTGGACATGTTTATAAGAAATACCAGATGAACTGAAGAAAAATTCCACCCTAGCTAACCTCCATCATAAAAGTGTCCAGCACAAGTTCGGCCGAACTTGTGCTGGACACTTTTGGTCACATGCAGTCTGATGTGATCAATTCTCTCTATTGCAATGAAAATGAATTTTTCTTCAATAATTGCACTAGAAGTTGTTTGATATGGCAAAATTGTCATCCTAAAGTTTTGGTAAAGCTCCAGTGGATTTTTTTTTATTTTTACAAAAAAGAAATTATAGTCCAAGTTTAGTGCCACTGGTCGGCATTCACCCCATCATGTCTACTTGCTCTTGATGGCAGGAATTTTACTTTAATTTTTTATTTCATATTTGATCCCTTTAATTTTACCTTTTTATCCCTCATATTGCTTTTGGATATCAATTTATTTTTTGTAAAACAAATCATTTTCATATTTTTTTACCTTTATTTAATAATATTATAAAAGGTGTTATGGTAAGGTAAACTCTTACAGTCGCCTTGCTGTAAGCAGAATCCGGAGGAGATATGTGGATTTAGCTGAAAACCCCTTCCTTCCAATAAAAAAATAAAAAAAGTAGGTGTTCTAAATCACTAAGCTAACCAATCTACTTGGATCTGATTGATAAAAATAATGAAACTCTAAAATAATTAACGCTTATTGAGATTTAATGAAAGTGGCTGTTGAGAAAGAAATACTGATAACAACAATTAAGGTGTACCAGTGAAAGATCTGAAAAGATTGACTTTTATGTTTTTATAATAATTTGAATTTTAATGAGACAGCAATAATCAAGTCCCAGAGATGAAGATCTTTCTAAAGATACCCTGTATGAAGTGTGATTTAAATTGTTGAATAGTATTTCTAAAATGTTATATATAAAATATAATGTTATAAGGGTATTACAATTTATTTTAATTTGTTGAGTAATAAAAAAATGAGACCGTGGTGGTCAATGATTAAGCTGTATGATTTTTTCCCCCCTCAATTTCGAGTTTTGAGAAGCGCTTAAGTATTCCTAGTCACGTGCCTAAGTTTTCCCCTCCAGAGCTCTTCCAGAGTCAATCCGGAGTCCGTACGGAGTCCATACAGAGTCAAAGCGGAGTCCGTACGGAGTCCGTCCGGACTTCCGGACTCAATTAGAACCTTAAAACTATAATAAGAAATCTAGAAAAATTACACATAATAGAGCTACTTCCCCTTTACATACTAAACTAATTTTCGTAGTCTGCGCAGCTCTAATTACCCCGTGAAAATTCATCAAAGTTAAGTAATTTTTGAAAATGTAAATATTTCTATAAAACTTTAAAATTCATTTAAAAATATAAGAAAAATAGTAAAAATTCTGGGAAAATTTCCCAAGGTTCTTGAGTGACTTGAATTGATATTTATAAATTTTTCAGACCGTAAAAATAAGTTTTCTCCTTAAAATAAATTGTATTTGTGTAGGCATTCGCTCGTGACCAATTTCTTCATATTTTAAACTCCAATAAATTAAATAAAACCCTTTTATAAAAAAATAATAACGCCAATCTTGCACGCCGTAATAACTCCATTTACATATTTAGGTGCCGTACTAAACTTTAGGCTACCACATCCTCCCTCCAATTGAGAATGTCCCCATTCTTAAAACTTTGCATAAGTGGTCGAACACAATATTCATCTTTAACCTTCAACCACCATCTTTTTTAATCAACTATAAAATTCATCTTCATCAATATGTCTTCCAAAGAACTTGTCGCTCCATGTGAACTCTGCGCTCAATACCAGGTACCTTGTTTAATGTCCAACCCTAATCTTCCTGGCAGAACAGCTTGCGACTTATGCCATGTGAAAAAAGTCAAATGCAACCGGCCAATAGTTCCTTCTAAAACAAACGTATATTTAGGACCAGCAGCTCTCCCTGATCCCTCAACTTCTAAAAAGCGATCCAAAATTCCTGTCTTCTTAAAACGAATAAGATCAAAAACAGCTTCAAAAGTTCAATCTTCATCAACGGATCCCGGCTTAATTTTGCCTTCACAAGATCCTAATCCTATAACGCCAGTACCCCCAACTAACTTTGCTGAGACTATGTTTCCTGGCTCTAAATGTAAGACCCTATTTATCTTACTAAAAAAAAAAACTTTTAATCAAAATTGACTAAACATATGACTTAATAACATATTTGAACTTCTAGCTGTCGAAATAACCAACACTGATGATGTTGGTAGAGTGAAGACGGACTATATCAATCATTACCCAAATTTTCATCGCTATCTTTTTCTTGACTTTACTAATGAGTTGAAACGAAAAATGCTGGCCTATTTTCAAGAAACTCCAGCTAATAACCATGAAGACCTCATGAAAAGAAGAATTTTAATGCAAAGCTTTGATAATGATGTTGAACAATTTCAAAGAAATTATCTTTTCTAACAGTATAACTTGATAAAATTTTGTTTTTGCTTGGTCTTCTTAAACTTTCAACATAAATGATGTTTTCTTTCTTCTCTGGCTTGATATAACATAAAATAAAATAATATAAATCTTGTGATGATTCCACTACTGAGAGCAAGGTTTGAATCCCTTCAGACTCCCATATACCAGTCTTCCTTCTTGTCACAGCATTGAGAGAGTGGATCTTCCTATGAGCCGAATACTCCTGATTCCAACCTCATAGGGACCCCCACTGAGCCGAATTCTATGATTCCAATCTCGCCATAAGGTCCTCCAAGCTTCACACCAAAAAAAAAATGGCCTAACTATGAGGCACTAAAAAAATCATTCCCTAAAATCCAACTACCATCCTAACTTCTGATTCCTTCATCACAATTTTCAAACTTTGCTATACAGCAAACCCATGAAATACTTTTGCCAGGCTTCCAATAATAATATTAACTTTAGACCATGTTAAAGCGCCACAAATTTCACCTAATTAACCATTATGCTTTCTTTAGCATCATCACCACCTAAAATTTTAACCTCCTAAAGCTATCAGCACCCAATTCCAGAAATAATTGAATAACCAGTTTAGAGTCTTAGTGGACAGTGATAAATTAAAAGATTGAATTGAGTTATCCAAACAAGATTGACATTCCAGTTTAAAGTCTTGGTGGACCAAACATATAATCGATTGCCAGTTTATGGTCTTGGTGGACCAAAGATTGTTTAGGTGCATAAATAACTTGATAAATTCCTAAGTAAGGCCTAGGCTTGACCAAAGATTGAATAAATTTGATAATCCAGTTTAATGTCATAGTGGACCAAACATTTGATCGACAAGTAATCCAGTATAAGGCCATAGTAGTCCAATGAATGTTGAATTATCCTGCAGATATTAATTTTCTAGTTTAAAGTCATAGTGGACTAAACAATGAATGAACTACCAGTTTAAAGTCATAGTGGACCAAACATTTAATTGATGAGAAATCCAGTTTAAGGTCATGGTGGACCCAACACTTGATAATAGTCCAGTTTAAGGTCTTGGTGGACCTAACATTTGATAACACTCCAGTTTAAGGTCTTGGTGGACCTAACATTTGATTTATATAAAAAAAAAATCCGTCTCCGAAAATATCCATAAAATCTTGATCATCCTTGAAATTCAGTTTAAAGTCTTGAAGGACTAACAGCTCCAATATAAAATCTTTAATGACAGTCTTGAAAATTAGCCAGTTTAAAGTCTTGGAGGACTAACAGATCCAAAATACGTGTAAAAAAAAACCTTAAAGAACGTTATGAACAGTAGCCAGTTTAAAGTCTTGGAGGACTAAAAGATCCAAAATACGTGTAAAAAAAACCTTAAAGAATGTCTTGAAAAGTAGCCAGTTTAAAGTCTTGGAGGACTAACAGATGTCTTGAAGTAAAATCCCATTGGTATTGAGTTCTCCTAGACCCTGTTTCCTGTCTAAACTAAATGAATAAAGCTAAAATGAATGAAAACTAAAAAAAATAAAACTTAGAAATATAATAATAATTTTGATTTAATTAATTAATTTTAATTTTTTTTTTTTTTATTTTATTATTATTTATTTTATTATTTATTTTATTTTTATTTTTATTTTTATTTTTATTATTATTTTTTATTTTTATTTTTATTTTTATTTTTATTTTTTTTTTAAATTTAAAATAAAAGATTTTAGATTAGATAGTTTTAAAATAAAATTTAAAATTTAATTTTAAAGAAAGATAAATGAATGTGAAAAGAAAGATAAAAAAAGTACTAAAATAAAATTTTAAAATAAAATTTTAAAAGATGCCCCCCAGTCATTTGATGAGCCGTACCCTCGACATCATACCCACATCCAAGTGCAACTTGATGTGGTTACACAATTTTGAGAAATTGAAAAGAAAAGAAAATAAATGAAAGTTTTTAGAAGATAATTTTTATAATGATGATCACTGGGTGGGCTCCCTCCAATTTATAAAAATGATTTGAGACCACCAGTGAGCATCACCTTTACAATAATTCATAATATATATTAAAGAAAAGAAATCACAATCTAACATATAAAAAATCAAAAACAAAATAAAATAAAAGAATCTTGAATCCGGCGTTGAGAGCGGTGTCTCTTGATTCGTTCCAGTTTATAGTCTTAGTGGACTTCCTATAATTAAAAGACAAAGCCAGGATTCAACTAGAAACAGGGAAAATTTTGGAAACGAACATTATGGGGTAATTGTGTATAGAGCAGCCAGCCCATCAATTACCCCCACACTTGCCAATATTTAATTAAGAAGGTTCCCCTGTGAACACTTCTCCCAATAAATTTTAAAAAATTTTCCAACACTATCTTCACCCATATTTTTAAGAATTTTAAGTTTTCGAAAATTTCAAAGAAGGTCTTCTTGCATTTCGTTAAGTTTCATCACAGTTTCGTTGTCCATATACAGTGTAACAATAGTAAAGTATTTTGATAAAAAAAGAAGATAGTTTATCCTCGTTGCAGAGGTCGTCATAAAATTTTGTTGATATCATAGTTTATCCTCATTTCGGAGGTTAATAAAATTTGATAAATGTCATTAAAATTGTAGTTTATCCTGATTTCGGAGTTATCCATATAATTTCATAAATGTCATAGTTTATCCTCATTGCGGAGGAATCCATAAAGTTTCATAAATGTCATAGTTTATCCTCATTGCGGAGGAAGACTTCGGCACTCCTGGTGCCTCTAGGATAGAACCGTTTCACTTGATCGGCTGCTACCCTCTTCTTCAATACTACTCCATCCAACTCTTCTAGCACATATGAACTGCCGGAAACTTGCTCCTTAATTTTATACGGTCCATTCCACCTATCTGCAAACATCTTTTCCCACTGACTTTCCAAACTCCTATTATACACCAGGACCATATCTCCTGGGTTCAAAGGTTTCATCAATCGATGTGCCAACCGCTCATCCCAATATCTAACTGATTGATTTCGGATCTTCATCATCCGCGAATATGCCTTTTCTAAATATTCTTCTTTCTTTTCTAGCTGCATCATTCTTGCACACAATCATTCTTCAGTAGTTTTGACCGCATCCCAGTCAACTCCAAGATATGATTCAGCTTCTAAATCAACCGGTAAAACTCCTTTCTGTCCAAAAACAAGTTCATAAGGTGAAAATCCGGTCGTCCTTTTGGCAGTGATTCGATCAGCAAATAAAACTAAAGGTAAATAGTGCCTCCACTTTTCAGCACTTGTCCCACACATTTTAACTAAAGCATCCTTAATAACTTGATGCCCTCTTTCAACCATGCCTTCAGCTTCAGGATAATATGGGGTTGCTACCCTAACCTTTGATCCAACTTTCAATACGGCCTCTTTAAACTCTGTCCCAAATTCAGGACCTCCATCTACCGTCACCAACTTCATCACCCCATACCTATATACCCAATTATTCAAAAAAAATTCTGCCACATTTTTGGCAGTTAAATTAATAAGAGGCGCTGCCTCTACCCAACCAGATAAATCATCTCTGGCCACAATTAAATATTTATACCGTCCCTCTTTTATATGAACGGCATCTAAACTAACTCTCCCAAAGAGCGTATATTCACCAGTCGCATGTCCAGGTTCTTTTGGCCTTAAATAACTTCGTCTTTGACATTCTTCGCATGACTGAACCCACTGTTTAACAGCGATCTTCATGCCAGGCCACCAAAATCGATCAGAAATTCTTCTAAACGTTTCTCCAACGCCTCTATGCCCGAGATCTTCATGCAGTGATTTCAAAACTAATTCTTGCCCCTTCTGTTGAGTTATAACTACTTGAGGATTTGGATACCTCCTCCTCATTAAACGTCGACCAGATAGGTAAAACGTAGATGACTTCCTCTTGATAGCCACCCATTCATCGTCTTCACACTCTTCTGGCCTCTCTAAAGTCAACAAATATTTGACTAACAAAAAATAAAAACCAGTCTGACCCCAGACTTCATCTTGAAAATCGATTAATATAACATCAATAGTGACTTCTCTATCACCAATATCACCTGCACATGAATGAGCCAATAATCGTTGACCCCTAAATAAATCTTTAATCGAGCTATGTCGACGTTTTTCTTCTGAACCTTTGGATCCTTCGTAAACCGTATTTGAAAATAACTCTTTCACTTTATCCACCCTTTTATCTAAATTTTCTAATTCTCCAACATATACACCATTCCTTAATTTACTACTATCCCACACTACCAATCCATTTTCCTCTACATACACCACATCTTCTTCTACCTCCTTTCTACCGAATTTATCTACACCTTTTCCAACACCTTTATTAACATAAAAACTATTTTCCAGTTTATCCTCTTGGTGGAGGTCATCATCATCATAATCTAAACATAATAGTCCTGCCAGTTTAACCTCATGGGGGAGGTATGGAAAGTCTTCAGCTCCTTTAGTGCTGGCTTTGATAATAGGTATATCTTCATCGAACTCTTCTGAGTCTGAATCTTCTTCAGTGGGTGGTCTCCTTGATAAACCATCTGGCATAGTAAAAGTTTTGCCAGGCTTATGAACTAAATCAAACGAAAAATGTTGAATAAAAGCTACCCATCTTGTCATGGGTGCATTCGGTAAACTTGGGGAATTAATCATCTGGATTAACGATTTCGCATCCACTTGCAACTCAAAATGTTGCCCCCACAAAATATGCTGAAGTTTCTTCAGTATTTTCGCCACACCACATAATTCCAATTTTGGTTGAGAATATCTTGATTCGACCTCAGTAAATACTACAGATTCATACCTAACTGGCCTGATGTAACCAGCTTTATCCATCTGAGACAAAACTGCCCCAGCTGCAACCTGATTTGAATCAACTGCTAAATAAATTCTGCCAGCATCTTTTCCATAATCCAACTTGTGCAGGACTAAATCCTTCCCTACAACCTCCTTCAACTTCACAAACGCCTTCTCACACTCTTCATCCCACTCCCAGTCTGCATCCTTTCTTGTTAACTGTCTCAATGGAGCTGCCAATGAAGAAAAGTCCTTAATAAACATTCTAACATATACGCAAACGCCTAAAAACCCTCTAACTTTGGTCGTATTCTTGGGTCTTGGCCAGGACTGAATTTTGTTAACTTTCTTCTTGGACATAATCCTACCCTCTCTACATACCACATGGCCTAATATTTCTAAGGCTGGCACACAACATGAAAATTTTGAACCTGAAATAGTTAAGCCAGCCTCTTCAATTCGAAACAAGATTCTTTCTAATGTAATTGCAAACTCCCAAATGAATTTGCGTATCCCGGGATTCTCTTCCAACACCTGGTTATCATAGTCGGTTGTTGGTCCCTTAATTCCTCCATCATCTATAAAGATTCCAGCGTATTGTGGAATTTCATCTTGAAGGATCCAAGCCATCTGAGCTTGATAAACTGCAACCGAATTTGTTGCTCCTTGAGGTAATCTTGTTAACTGTAAACGTCCTAGTGGCCTATCGAATGTAGTGAGAGGCCTTGAGTCTGGATGTAACTCTCTCTCATCATATCCACCCATAATATCTCCCAAACCATAACACACTCTCCCTGCAAACGCTTCAACAAACTCCTCAGCACTAGGCGGTATCCCAGAATCCTTTATTGTAACCCTATTTAATTCCCTAAGATCATGAACAACTCTAAGCTTGCCATTCGGTTTCTTGATACAAAATACAGGACTAGAATAACTTGACGTTGATTGCTCATGCAGTCCAGTGCGTATCCGTTCTCTGACAACTTCAATATAGGCTTCTTTTAATGCAGCCGGAATAGGAATCGGTTTCTGCTGCCACGGTTCATGACATACCACAGGAATCTTGTAAGGCTCCCCATAGGAATGCTTCAACACACCCCTCTCCTCTTCTACAAAAGCAATGGCCTTCTCTCACTTGACCATCACATCCAACAACAACTTCTTCTCTTCTCCAGACAACCAACCATCAGGTCCAAAATTAACAACACCCAGTCTCTCAAAAGTGATTCTTGACATCTCAGAAAATTCAGGCGGATTCTTTACCAAGGGACTTTCATAAGGATCTCTTGATAACCTTGGTCTTCTCAAAGGTGGATTTAATTCAGCAGGTAGCGGTTCATTAATAGGTCGAACTTTATTTGCTACTTTCTTATATTTGGCTGCGTCCACATCTAAACTAACTTGAGGTAAAACATTTTCTTTTGTATCGCCATTAAAACTTTCATCAAATGAATCTTCTTCATCGCCAGAATCAGAATAAGAAAAATTAGAAAAATATTTTATTTCATTTTTAAATTTTACCCTTTTCTCCTTTCCCTCGTCTAATTTATAAACAGATTTTCCAACACCTTTGCTTCCCTTATCCAACAGTAAATCACCCGTAAAGAAAGTTGGCAGTTTAACCTCTTGCTGGAGGACCGGAATTGAATTTTCACAAAAATTATTTTTTTGAGTTTTAATTATAATGAGATTTTTAATCAAATTTTGATGTGATTTTTGCAGTTTACCCTCTTGCTGGAGGTGCATAATAGAAGGAGATACTTGCAGTTTAACCTCTTTCTGGAGGTCCAGAAACGAATTTTCACAAAAATTATTTTTTTGTGTTTTAATTATACTAAGATTTTTAATCAGGTTTTGATAAGATATTTGCAGTTTAACCTCTTGCTGGAGGTCCGAAAACATACCCTTCCAATTTTTATCCAACCTAATTTGGCCCATTTTGCCTTTTTCACCATTTTTAAATTTAATAGAAAAACCGGTTAAATCCAATAAACATATAAAAAAGTCCATAACATATTTGCACTCCAAAGTAATTTTAACAGAAAATAATTGAGAATCCACTTGAATTATCTCCAAGTGAGCTGACCTATTGCAATCCGGGATCTCATCCTGAGGAGAGATTACAACATTAGAGTGATCAGCCCCTGCTACCCCAAAAAATGAGGGCAACCATAATAATTTGAATCCTGAATAAATTGAAGACATAACAAAAAAAAATTTCAGCTGAGTTTAGGTATTTTATCCTCATTTCGGAGGAATTAAATTCTTGATATCCCCTGGAGATAATCCATAATTTTGCCCCAAGGGCTTATCCACCGATTCCATAAAACCCAAAAATAAACCCCCATAATTTGTCCTACCATTGGACATAAAAAATAAACAACCTTTTTCCAAAATATGAGTGCATCCAATTTATGCACTCTATTATCAAATGCCACTACACTCTTTATTAGTGCAGGGAAAACCATATCCTCCATAAAAATCTCTTCCTGAGATTGAAACAAATCCACCATACATATACCAGATTCATAAACCATATCCACATCTGAATTGCAGACAGTCTCCGCTTTTGAAGACAAAACCTGAGGTAAATATTCCTCTAAATCAAATTCCAAATTATCCAAAACAAAATTATCCCCAACATCCAAATTTTCTTCATCAGTGACAATAATATCTTCATCTTCAGAAACCTCTTCTTTCCAAACAGAAGAGTCAACAAAAATAATATCTTCAGGCTGGACAAAATCTTCAGGAATGGCTGAATCCGAAATTTCATCAGTAACTAGTTCTTTTACACCATCCTCTTCTATCTCTTGAGGGACCTCAGTGTCTTCTCCAGAGTCCAAATCAACAGAGTTATGAGTATCCAGATGTTCCAAAATAACCTTCCTTAGCACCTCCATACCAGGAATCCTAGTCTCTCCATCTGTGAGATCCTTCATTAAATTCCCATTAATAAGCACCATCAAAACATCTTTCTTAACCTTTTCCCCCATAGCATCCCAAAAAACATACTTTGATGCATTATCATGAAATAAAATTTCATACTCCAACAAATAATCCAGAACCACCTGAAATTCAACCATAAACTGATGATACTGATGCAGAGATGTTACACCACCTTTTAATTCCCATTTCCTAGCTATATCCTTTAGATCCTCCAATGAATAAACTTTTGGCCACCTTTTTTCCATTTCCATCTTGAGCTTTCTCCAATCTTGATCTTTATAGCCATCCATAGAAATAACCTCCTTTTCCACCTCTCTGTCCAAAATAAAGAACCTAATCTGCTTCACCATATCTAAAGGTAAAGCACCATCAAGCGCAGCTGCAGTTTCATACCTATGTAAAAATCCTTCTATATCATCTCCAGAAAACTTGGGCCCAACCCAAGATACAATCCTTACTGATGCCCTAACAGGTACACCAGCAGCCAAGACAGCAGTTCCACTAGTAGAAGACATCCCAAAACATAAGGAAAGCGTTAACAACCGTTAAAATAACAAGCCTCTTGCAGGCCAATAACAAAAATCCAATTAGAGTTCCAGAAAATAAGCCTCTTGCAGGCTAATAACGTTCTTGATCCAAGTAAGTCTTTTAAAGAAAGCTAGAGAAATCGAACCCCACATTGGGCGCCAACTATGGTAAGGTAAACTCTTACAGTCGCCTTGCTGTAAGCAGAATCCGGAGGAGATATGTGGATTTAGCTGAAAACCCCGTCCTTCCAATAAAAAAATAAAAAAAGTAGGTGTTCTAAATCACTAAGCTAACCAATCTACTTGGATCTGATTGATAAAAATAATGAAACTCTAAAATAATTAACGCTTATTGAGATTTAATGAAAGTGTCTGTTGAGAAAGAAATACTGATAACAACAATTAAGGTGTACCAGTGAAAGATCTGAAAAGATTGACTTTTATGTTTTTATAATAATTTGAATTTTAATGAGACAGCAATAATCAAGTCCCAGCGATGAAGACCTTTCTAAAGATACCCTGTATGAAGTGTGATTTAAATTGTTGAATAGTATTTCTAAAATGTTATATATAAAATATAATGTTATAAGGGTATTACAATTTATTTTAATTTGTTGAGTAATAAAAAAATGAGACCATGGTGGTCAATGATTAAGCTGTATGATTTTTCCCCCCTCAATTTCGAGTTTTGAGAAGCGCTTAAGTATTCCTAGTCACGTGCCTAAGTTTTCCCCTCCAGAGCTCTTCCAGAGTCAATCCGGAGTCCGTACGGAGTCAAAGCGGAGTCCGTACGGAGTCCGTACAGAGTCAAAGCGGAGTCCTTACAGAGTCGAAACGGAGTCCGTACGGAGTCCGTCCGGACTTCCGGACTCAATTAGAACCTTAAAACTATAATAAGAAATCTAGAAAAATTACACATAATAGAGCTACTTCCCCTTTACGTACCAAACTAATTTTCGTAGTCTGCGCAGCTCTAATTACCCCGTGAAAATTAATCAAAGTTAAGTAATTTTTGAAAACGTAAATATTTCTATAAAACTTTAAAATTCATTTAAAAATATAAGAAAAATAGTAAAAATTCTGGGAAAATTTCCCAAGGTTCTTGAGTGACTTGACTTGATACTTATAAATTTTTCAGACCGTAAAAATAAGTTTTCTACGTAAAATAAATTGTATTTGTGTAGGCATTCGCTCGTGACCAATTTCTTCATATTTTAAACTCCAATAAATTAATTAAAACCCTTTTATAAAAAATAATGACACCAATCTTGCACGCCGTAATAACTCCATTTACATATTTAGGTGCCGTACTAAACTTTAGGCTACCACAGTGTAACATCACCTGGTACGCATTTGGCACACGAGTTTTTGCTATACTTATAATATTAATAACATAATGGTGACAAAAATCAATCAAATGATAAATATGAGTGAGGCACAAAGGTCAAATACCAATTAATCAATAGTTCTTTTTAATATCTTAATTTTTTTTGATTAAATAAAATGGTAATAATGAATTATATTTTTCATCCACAATTCCACTCTAATGATTCCCACTGCACAAAAAGGGTTCACTTGGTCCTTTCTTTACTGCTTGTGCATATATTTTATTGCCCACAGTACTACAATTTTTTGTAGTGATTATCCCACATCTGATTCAGGAATATTTTTAAACAATATAAGTTTTTTTTACAAAAGACCTTATCATATCCAATATCCCACCAAAAATACAACCTGTTTTTGTATTAAAGCCCATTAATTATTAAGAAATTGTTAAAAAAATTAGATTAGACCCTGGCACAGCTAGATCCATACCAACCGACCTAAAGTCTTTTCAATATTGAAAACAATTAAATAAAATTATGATATCATACTAAATTATGGGCACCAACCATAATTCAGCACTTCTCATTTGCTCTGCTACAAAATGAGTGCATGTAGCATTTTTCTAAAGTCAGACTGTTTTTCTTCCTTCCCTCACACCTTTATTCCAGAATGAAAATTTAGTATGAGTTTTGGTCAAAATGGTTTGCCAGTGTTATCTGTATGCAATATGAATTCATATTGCATATTTCTATTTATGCATAAAATATACTCGTTAAGCATCATTTTTTTTGCATTTTTCAATCATTATGCATATTTATGCATATTCATATGCATATTCATTATACAGATTTATATGCATATTAATATATTTTATTCATATACATATATGCACCTTTTTTTGCATATTCAATATGCATATTTTTAATGCATATTCAATATGCATATTTTTATGCATATTCAATATGCATATTTTTATGCATATTTTTATGCATATTTATTCCTCATAGTCATTATGCATACACTTTGGATAGGCATTTCACATCAATTTTTAGCATGCAATAAGTATCCACCATGCATATTCAAATGCATATGCATCTATATTATACACGCAACATATATTCAGGTTTAATAGGGGGTGTCAGTTCTGGCAAATCCGCACTTAACTTAAGTGCGGATTTCAAACCAAATCAGCACTTACAAATCAGCACTTAAATTTTGCAAAAAAGTCACTTATTGTCACGCGCCACGTGACACTTGAAGCGAAATTAACTCAATAAATCAATAATATCGAGTCCTAAATCTATACTCGAAGCGCAGAAAGCAATTCTCCATAGCAACTGCGATTTTCCTTTGTGTACTGCTATTTAACTGCGCTAGCCTAAACTCTAAATCTAAATTAGTCAATCTCCCAATAGGGTACCTTAGTCCTTTTCAATAAGCGACGCACAGCGCTAGGATCAACGAAATAGTATAGTAGTAGTTTTTTTTTCATTAAAGTTTTGTTAATTAATTAAAAGGGGTAAATTGAGCATGGACGGATATTTAGTGGAGAGGGTCTAAGTGTATGTTAGTAATGGTCAATGGAATGGGAATGCTGCGATGGAAGGGAGGTCAATGCGAGGAGGAACAAAGGATATAAAAGGAGTTGGGTATTTGGTTTGATATTCCTTAGAATTAAATTATAATATCGTATTTACATTAATAGTGGTAAATCCTTAAAAGTTAAATCATTGTTATTGTATCTTTCTTTTACCTTCTCAATATTCATTTCTAAATCTTAAATCTTTGATTATTGAGTTTCCAACCCTTCGTGAGATTTTAAGAATTATTATTACCTTGGAACTAGTTTATAATTCTTCTCAATCGAACCTCGAACCTATAGCTATTACTTCGAGTGACCTTCAAATCATTTCCTTGAATCATTCCTCTGTGCTTCGAAGAAGTTTCTAAAATCCCTCATCTCACTTACAGGAACATCCTCGACCTTGTGCGTAGGTCGTCCGGTGACAGTATAATTTAATTCTGCATAGTTCTCATTCTTTGCACTACTACGTCTTTTTAGGTGCTTCTAAAATTTTAAATGGCACCTGTTCAACGCACTCCTCCTACGGGCGCTACTACTAGAGCTCGCTCTAGAGGCAGGCCAACAGCCACAAGGTCTGTTTCTCGCACTCACTCTTTGGAACCACTCGACCTTAGGGAACGGCAACATTCAGTTCAATCTGTAGAAGACATTCCACAAGATTTTGAGGATTCTAGTGATGAAGAAGAAGGAGAGGATACAATGCATGAGGCACCATCCGCCCCTGCCAATCACCCTTCTGGGCAATCCTCAGAACCGGGACCATCTAACTCTCTGGAAGATTTCATGAGACTTTTTATGAAAACCCTTTCAAATCCAACGTCTTCAGAGGGATCTAAGTTCAAAACTCCTTCTATGAAATCTCCTGACAAATTCGACGGAGATCACCCCGACAGATTGCGAACCTTCTTGAAAACCTGCAAGCTACTGTTCCATAATGACCCTCGAACCTTTAACAGCGACCGATCAAAGGTTGTTTACGCTTCTTCATTCCTAGCCGGGAAAGCAGCAAGATGGTTCAAACCTTATCTACTCATGCTTTCTTTGACAGAAACCCACTTACTTATCAATAATTGGGAAAAGTTCGAAGACCAACTTTTTACGTTGTTTGAGGACCCTAATGAAACGGACAACGCAGAAATCGAACTTAATTTTCTTCGCATGAGTGATAATGGTAAAGCCTCTGAATATATCTCAAACTTCAGAGCACTTCAAACTTGAGTAGGTTGGAATGATGCTGCCCTTAAGTATCATTTCAAGAAAGGACTTCCTTCGAGGATTCTGGATCAATTAAATCTTCACGGTCAGAAGATGACTACTTTAACGGATTTAATGGATGGAACCCTCGAACTTGACGGCGTTTATCAAGGACGACTTCAACATCGTCGTTATGCCAACAAATCTCAAGGCCTAAATTTTAAATCGGGACCTTCTTCACACCCACGACCAAATCAATCCTCCTCGACTCAATCCAAACCCAATAAGGGAAAGGATAAACCTTGACCAAAAGGCTCGACCCCAGGCGATATCAGCAAAGTACTGGATCCTAAAGGGGAACTTAAAGAAGCTGAGAGGAAGAGAAGAGCAGATAATGGGTTATGTATGTATTGTGGGGGTAAGCACAAGTTGGAAGACTGTGTAAAGTTGAAGGAAAGAGAAGGTACTAGTTCGAAGTCAAAAAACTAGTAGATAGTTTACTTGTGTGCAAAGCAAACTATCTTATCTCTCCCAGTGCACAGAACCTCCATGTCTTAAGGACTGGAGTTTCCTTAAACCGCTTGAGATTCATTCTTTTTAAGGAGGATATCCCCTTCAGTTGTCTTATAGACTCTGGAGCTTCAATTTCTTTTGTTAGTTTATCTTTTGCCGAGAAGCTTCAACTAACATTTACAGATATCGATCGAACTCCCATCTATTTGGTCGAATCAGAGGAACCCAAATATTGGGTAAGTAAGAAAGTTTTATGGGTTTTCAACTTTCCGAATTTTCCCCCCTTCGAGTGGGAATTATCAGTCTTGGACGCCCCAAGGATGGACGATACCATTCTTGGCCATGACTTTTTAACGCATTGGAATCCCGAAATTGATTGGACTAGGGGATTGATCACCCCACGCTCTAAGTATATTTCTGATTCTTTAATGCAGGTCAATAGGGAGTTAAACAACCCGCCTGACAACGTCCTGCTAGAGGACAAATCTCTTCCAGATGACTTGCAAGCATCTGTACCTTCTTTAAATGAGAAATTGGCTAACCCTTCTAGCTCGATGACTTCACTCGAAGAGGATTTAAATTGCCTCGAAGTAATTGAATTATGCTCTCTCAATACAGGTATCACCTCGACAGATTCTCTCGAAGTTGAAGAGGATGACCAAATAAACGTTGAAGCCATCAAATCAACTCTACCGGAAATCTACCACAATTTCCTCAATGTTTTCTCAATCCGCAAGGCTGATAAGTTACCACCTCATCGACCCTACGACCATCAAATAGAGTTAATAGGCCCAGTACCTCCGGCAGGTCCTGTCTATTCTTTATCGAAGGACAAATCTCAAGTTCTTCGAGACTACATTGCAGAGAATGTAGCCAAAGGTTTCATCAGAGCCAGTAAATCTCCAACCGGCTCCCCAGTCCTCTTTGTAAAAAAGAAGGACGGTAGTCTTAGGTTGTGTGTTGACTATAGAAAGCTCAACACAGTCACAAAGAAGAATGCATATCCTGTTCCTCCTATGTCATTACTTCTTACCCTTTTCAATGGTGCTAATTTCTTTTCTAAAATTGATCTTAGAGGCGCTTACAATCTTATTCGCATTGCAGAAGGTCATGAACCACTGACTGCAATGTGCACTAGATTTGGTAGTTTTGAATATTTAGTTATGCCTTTTGGATTATGTAACGCACCTTCAACTTTTCAAACTTTTGTTAATGATATCTTTCAAGATGTTGTTGAACAATTTGTAGTCGTCTATTTAGATGATATTTTAATATTCTCGAAAACACTGGATGAACATATTCATCATGTTCAACAGGTCCTAAATCGTCTTCGAGATCATGGTCTGTACGCCAAGCATAATAAATGCGAATTCCACCTCAAATCAATTGATTTTTTGGGTTTTACGTTGTCCACTGACGGTTTAGTCATGGATGACAAAAAAGTCCAGAAAATCCTGGAATGGCCTGAGCTCAAAAACATTAAATCACTCCAAGGATTTTTGGGTTTTGCAAACTTCTATAGAAGATTTATTAAAGATTACTCTAAAACTATTTCCAATCTTACTTCTCTTCTTAGAAAAGATATTCCTTTTGTTTTTACTTCTACAGCACAAAAGGAATTCGAAGCACTAAAAACGGCGTTCACCACAGCCCCAATTCTTTGGCATTTTGATCCTTCGGCCTCGACAATAGTTGAGACAGATGCGAGCGATTATGCTATTGCAGGGGTCATCTCCCAATTAAATCCTGAAACAAATTTGTTTCATCCTGTTGCTTTTGAGTCACGCAAACTCATAGCCGCGGAATTAAATTATGAAATTCATGACAAAGAGCTTTTAGCTATTATCCATTGTCTTAAAAAATGGCATTCTTTTCTTCTCAGCCTAGATAGTCCTTTTCAAATTTTAACAGATCACAATGCTTTGAAATACTTCATGTCTTCTAAAGTGTTAACCAGGCGTCAAGCCAGGTGGGCTGAATTTTTGTCTGAATTTTCTTTCTCTATTTCCTATCGCCCAGGAAAAAACTGCATTGTCCCAGATATCTTGTCACGTCGGGACGACGTTTACCCACAGCGGGGGGACGCATTTTCTGACAAGAACCCAGAAAATGTGCAATCAATCTTCAACGAATCAATGTTAACGACTCATCAACTTAATTCGATGACAATTCAATCTTTTCGAAATCCACTATCCAACATTCTCGAAGCTCAGTCGAAGGACGATTATTGTTTAGGGTTAAAAGACAAAATACTCTCGAAGCAAGGGGCCAAAAGATTTAGTATTGAATCAGGTCTATTAGTCTTCGAAGGTAGAGTAGTCATACCCGACAACAATGAGATAAAATTATGGATTTTCAATAGTCGACATGATTCTCCGTTAGCTGGTCATTTTGGGGTTGATAAAACCTACCAGTTAATAGCGAGGGATTTCTTCTGGCCAGGTATGACCAAGGAAATCAAGGCCTATATAAAAGCTTGTTACGAATGTAATAGGAATAAGGCTCCCCGTCACCGGAAGCATGGGTTGCTTCAACCACTTCCTATTCCCTCTAAACCTTGGGAATCTTTATCGATGGATTTCATTTCTCAACTTCCTATTTCTAATGATTTTGATGCTATATTAGTAATAGTAGATAGATTTTCAAAAATGTCTATTTTTATTAAAACCACTACTACTGCTACAGCAGAAGATTTGTCAAAATTGTTTTTAGAATATGTATTTTCTAAACACGGCTTACCAAATGATATAATTTCAGATAGAGGCTCATTGTTTGTATCCACATTCTGGACCCAACTGTGTCGACAACTCAATATCACGAGGAATCTCTCCACGGCCTATCACCCTAAAACCGATGGTCAAACAGAAAGAGTTAACCAAATCCTCAAACAATATCTTCGAATGTATGACAGTTACCAACAAGACGATTGGACCACATGGCTACCATTGGCCGAATTTGCTTATAATAACTTGACTCATTCTTCGACACGACAATCTCCCTTCGAAACCATTTATGGACGACATCCTCGATTCAACTCAATTCATGTAGGAACTAATCATCCTGCGGAACATTATCTTCGAACTATATCACGACTCCAAGAAGAACTTAAAACAAATTTGGAATCAGCCATTCGAAGATACAAGGAACAGGCCGACAAACATTGACAATCTGCTCCTTCCTTTAAACCAGGCGACAAAGTATGGCTCGATGCACGAAACATCCGAACAACAAGACCATCAAAGAAACTGGCTGAAAAGCGCTTGGGACCGTTCGAAATCGACTCTGAAGTCTCTAAAACTGCATCTCGACTCAAGTTACCTCCTAAATGGCAGGCTATTCACCCTGTTTTCCATGTATCTCTCCTGGAACTGGCTCGAGAAATATACCCGGGCAAGAACCAACCCCCTCCGGAACCGGTCGAAGTAGAAGATCATCTAGAGTGGGAAGTAAGTCGTATCCTTGATTCAAGAATACGCAAGGGGAAACTTCAATACCTCGTGGAATGGGAAGGCTTCCTCAATGACTCAGACAAAACATCCTGGGAACCAGCCATCAATGTTTCCAACGCTCCTGAACTCCTAAAATCTTTTCATTTGAAATATCCTTTAAAACCAAAACCTTAAAATTTCTTTATTTAAAATTTTCTTTTCTTTTCTTTCTTTCTTTAAAATCTAAAACACCTCTTAAATTTCTTAGCCTTGTTTTCTTTTTTCTCTCTTCTTTTTCTTTCTTCTCTTTCTATAAAATTTCCTCCAAAACCAACTAAAAATAAAATCAAAATTAAAATTAAATACAATAAAATAAAATAAAATAAAATCAAAATTAAAATTAAATAAAATAAAATAAAATAAAATAAAATTAAATTAAATAAAATAAAATAAAATAAAATAAAATAGAATAGAATAAACATAAATAATAAAATAAAATAAAAAACTCATAAATCTCTCTAAATATTTTCTTTCTTTTCTTTTTCAATTCTTTAAATACATTCTTTTCTTAAATTTAAAATTCTCTTCAAAAATTTCTCTTTCAAAAAAATTTATTCTCTCTTTAAAGACTTTTCTTTCCTTCGAATAATCAAATCCTGTATGGCACAACCATTTCCTCGAACTTAACTTCAACCCCTGAATCTCCCTATAATAATTCTTCGAAACAAATAAATCTTCTTTTCAAACTCTCTTAAATTCTACACTTTTTTTTTTTCTTTTCTTTCTCCTTTTTTTCAAACTAAAATTTCTTAAAAAAAAAAAAAAAAATTTTAAAATCCTCAATTTAACAAACTCATCTCAATCACAAAACCGTTTCTTTTTTCTCTCTCTTTTCTTACATAAAAATTTTCCTTTTAAAAACACTAAAACTTCCTTCAATTAAAACAACCTTTTTTCTTTCTTTAAAATTCTTCTTTCAAATTCTAAAATTTTTTATTTAAAACTTCTTTTTTCTTTTTTTTTTCTCTTCTTTTTCTCCCTCTCAAATCTTGTAAAATTAACAACATTCACCTACAATAAAAAAATAATACTAATAATAAAATAAAACTAAAATACAATTTTTTTTCTACTTCTTTCCATCTCCTTTTCATTTCAAATTTTTTCTTTTAATTTTTCTCGAACCAATCTTTTCATTTTCTCCAAAACTACCCTTATCTCCTTCCTGCATTTATCAAATACCTCCTCCTCTCCTACCGGAACCACCTCTCCAATCTCCAAGAGCTCCTCCGCCACGTCAAAGGAAGCAGCGTCAATAATAGCGTCGACCTCCCCACATAGTTCTTCCGCGAACCTTACTCGTCCACCTTGACGAGGTTTCCTCGACCACACCTGGTCCAGGGTGTCTTCGGGCTCTTCAACTACTTCCGTGGCTGGAGGGTTTGCCTCAGTTGGTATAACCGGGGCAGGCTCCGCAATCGGCTCTTCCAGGTTATTCGATGTCTAAAACAAGACTCATCAGTAACTTCATCCTTGAAATAAAACAATTAAAACTTACCTCGAAGATGGGATCAGGCTCCAGAAATAACCTGGGCGCCACTTCGACTTCTACCTCTCTCTCTTCCTCATCGTCCTCGATGACCACCCGACGTTTCTTGGGTGCCCGCCCTGGAACAGGGACTTCATCTTCATCCTCCTCCACCAATTCATCGACCTCTTCCTCAACACCTCTCTTCGAGCTCATGGCCTGGGTTACCCAGGTTGAGATCTCGTTGTTCATCTCCTTATCATTTTCCCCCACCGATTGTTCATCTTCGATCGAGACATCCCAAATGTCTTCGACCACCTCTTTGGTCTTCGGAACTACCCAAAATTTTGTTTTTGTAAATCGTTTTTCGATTTCCGTGTTCTTCATCAACGCATCGCACGCCACTCGCCGCCAACGGCAAAACTCGCATTTCTGGCGAGGGCCTCGAGTCGCCGTACTTTCGACACAGAAATATTCCATGCTTTCACAAGCCGTGCAAGTCTGTGAGAACTGTCGTGTGATTATTCCCCCATCCGCTTTAGGGTGTGGAGGCGTGGGTGTGGGAGTAGGGCAGTTCATTATAAAATAAATAATTGAGAGATGAGGGAAAAAGTATTAGGCAAGGGAAATTAGTGTGGGAAGATGGTTCAAGCTCAACGGAGTTCGCGTTTTTTATACCCGTGCATCTGTCACGCGCCACGTGACACTCGAAGCAAAATTAACTCAATAAATCAATAATATCGAGTCCTAAATCTATACTCGAAGCGCAGAAAGCAATTCTCCATAGCAACTGCGATTTTCCTTTGTGTACTGCTATTTAACTGCGCTAGCCTAAACTCTAAATCTAAATTAGTCAATCTCCCAATAGGGTACCTTAGTCCTTTTCAATAAGCAACGCACAGCGCTAGGATCAACGAAATAGTATAGTAGTAGTTTTTTTTTCATTAAAGTTTTGTTAATTAATTAAAAGGGGTAAATTGAGCATGGACGGATATTTAGTGGAGAGGGTCTAAGTGTATGTTAGTAATGGTCAATGGAATGGGAATTCTGCGATGGAAGGGAGGTCAATGCGAGGAGGAACAAAGGATATAAAAGGAGTTGGGTATTTGGTTTGATATTCCTTAGAACTAAATTATAATATCGTATTTACATTAATAGTGGTAAATCCTTAAAAGTTAAATCATTGTTATTGTATCTTTCTTTTACCTTCTCAATATTCATTTCTAAATCCTAAATCTTTGATTATTGAGTTTCCAACCCTTCGTGAGATTTTAAGAATTATTATTACCTTGGAACTAGTTTATAATTCTTCTCAATCGAACCTCGAACCTATAGCTATTACTTCGAGTGACCTTCGAATCATTTCCTCAAATCATTCCTCTGTGCTTCGAAGAAGTTTCTAAAATCCCTCATCTCACTTACAGGAACATCCTCGACCTTGTGCGTAGGTCGTCCGGTGACACTTATTTCAAAAAAGGGTGTCAGTTATGACCTCAAATCAGCACTTTTTTCCTGTTTTTTTTCACAACCACATTTTGGCCACAAAACATCCCTTCCTTTCTTACCCCATCCCTGTCACATGTGACACACTGACCTTCCTCGCTACCTACCCATCAATCCTCGGCACACACCCCTTCCTGACATTTTCAATATTTTAACCAGGCATGTTTACATTCTTTTTTACTTATTTCTTCTACTTCTTAATCTTTTTTCTATGGGTGTCAGTTCTGACCTCAAATCAGCACTTTTTTTGTGATTTTTTTTTCAAAACCACATGTTGGCCACATCATCGCTTTCTTTCCCATACCATTTTGTACTCTCCAAATGTCCTCTTTGTGTACTTCATTCACTTGGGTTGGTATTTTGGTTTGTTGGATATTCATTTTTTTTGGAATTTACGGTGAATTTTTTTTTTTGGATGGCTCATTGGTTTTCTTTCACCAGCTCAACATGAAATCGCATATTTTCTGAAATCGCATATTTTGTCAGTGATTTTTTTTTTTCATTCATCCCTCATATCCTTTTCCTATTCTCCTCCAACATCCCTCAAACAATTTGGTTTCATTCATTTTGTCATCTCATCTCTCCAGGTAAGTCACTTTATTCTTTTTTTTTGATTTTTTGATTACTAATTATAATTTTTTTTGGTTTTTTTCTGTTTATTTTATTTTTTTATCTAAATTTTTTTTGTAAGTGGTTATTTTGGATTTCAATGTTATAATTAACCTTTTTTTTCTCTCCCTCTTTACTTTCTTTTTTAGCTCCATCACCCTACTCTTCATCCCTCCTTGGCATGGTCATTATCCCCCTTTCCCTTATTTCACTTTTTTTTGGCTCCATTTCATTGAAACACATACATTGCACATTCTTTATGCATTTCACTTACTCCATATTCAATTTCCCCACAATTCCAACATCAATCTTTCTCACTCTATTTTTCCTACTTTTCAATCAAGGTAAGTTTCATCTCCTTTTTTTCATGCCTATATGATATCTCATTCCTTTTATGAAAAGTTCATACTTAAATATATGTATGACTCTTATCTGGATAACAGTGAACTTATAAAACTCCTTTTGATCTCATCTTCATTACCACTTTTCAAGTTTTTGTAAAATTTTGAAAATCAGACTCGGAATTAGGGTTAGGTTTATTCAAATCTAATGTTCTTTTTACTGAAAATTCTCCTGAAGGCTAACTTTCATTTCCCACAAACAGATTTGAATTTGATTCAGTGGTTGCTGAGATATTGACCATTAAAGTTGAGCCTTTTTTTTCCCAATTTAAATTTTTATTTCATTTTTTTATGTAACAAATTAGGGTTAGGTTTATTTAAATCACATGTCCTTTAACTGAAGATTCTACTAAAGCATATCTTTCATTTCCCTCAAACAGGTTTGAATTAGGTTCAGTGGCTGCTGAGATTTTGACCTTTGAAGTTGAGCCTTTTTTCCGAATTTCACTTGTCTTATTTCACATTTTTATATTGCATATTTAGAGGATAAGGATTCTGAAACTCTTATATGATTATTATCTAGGCATTTCAAACATATAGGCATGTATTCGTTGCTCAAGAATATCACTAAAGGTCAAAAAGATGAAGATTTTTGCTTATGGGACACTCTACCTTCCTTTAACTCTTTTCTTGCTCTTCGACTCAAAAAGCACTGTAATAAAGCATTTGAAAAAAATCATGAACTTGCAACCAAAGTTGGAATACCGAATTGGTGTGACTCCAAATGGGAAGATATCAGCCACAAATATCTTTTATTTTCTAATGTTATTATCACTTATTCTGGATTTCACAATAAAATTCACACTGATACCAAGGACACCAATTTTCTTACTTTTGGTATATTCTCATATATCAAACCGATTACTGGCCAACCAATACCATCTCCAGCTAAAATCAAATGACATGGTTTATATTTTCCAGACCACCGGTGCATCATTGATTTTGGTTTGGGAAATGGTATCATCGAAACTATTTGGAATTCTTCTAAGGATAATCATCAAACGACCAAAGCTCTTCCTGGTTTGGAATCCTGTCAACATTTAACACATTTTGGTTGCTCATTTCAAATCAGTCATAAGTTGATTCAAAGAATCAATAAGGTAATGAAAGAAGGTAAAGTTAATTGATTTAAAAAAACTTTATTTAGATCCAAAAAGTATGGGGATTAGAGTTGTCATCGAAAATTTTATATTTTTTCGTAAATTTTTAATAAATATTTTTTATGTATCAATTTCCTCAACTAAAGTAATGGGCCCACGACCTTGTGTTGTATAAATGGTAATCATGATAACATTTATTTGTTTCATGGGGTTCCTCTAGCCTATACCTGTGGAAAGTCCCAAACTTTTGTTTCTAGATTTGATCTGCATTTTGGCTTAAGGGATTGTCATTACTTTAAACTAGGGAAATTGATATATATTAGATATTTATTTAATAATTTACGTAATTATATTAAATTTAGATGACTTCCACCACTTACTTCAATAAAATGCAGGGGGGGGGTATTGCCAAATTTTCAAATCTGACATGTGAAATTGATGACTTAGAAAAATTTTGGTGATATCAACCCCTTGCTTCAATAAAATGCAGGGGAAAGTATTGCCAATTTTTTAAAACAGATATAGAATTTTTTTGACTTGTAAATATTTTGGTGAAAATTTTTGACGAGAATGTGAAAGTAATTGTTTCCACCTTGAGCAGGTTTCTGGCTCAAAGGAATAGCAGTACCATCAACAAAACCAATACATCCTGGGAAGCCCTCTGCTTGCATAACCTGAGATGATTCAAGTCGCTCTTCTTTTGTTGGCCAGGTGAGAAGTTGAGATTACAAGGAGTTGATGGCAGTGATACATTGTTTGGTATAAGTGTTAATTGAACCATACCCTAAATCAAAGACATTTTCTAAACGTTTCAAAGCAGCTCCATTACCATTTGAACCCAAATGACATAGTGTGATGGCCAATTGAATTGAAGGATGTTGTTGTTCTTTTTGAGAATTATTGTGAAATATGGGATGATCCTGAATAAGCTCAAGCCATTTAAGGAAACATTCCTGAGAAGTCCTGAACAGCTCTCTAAAACTGGGTGTAGATAGTTTAAGAAGTGTTTGGATGGTGTACTTGGGGGTATGAAGTACTTGAGGCTTTCTGGGAAGAAGGTAACGTTTTGTGGCCATTTTTGATAAAAAGACAAAATCTTCTTCTAGATCAGAATCAGAATCGCAATCAGAGTCCAAGAGCAGTTCAAGAGCCATGAAAGTCATTGCTTTATGTAATTTATCACGATTTGAAAGTGAGGAAGGCATAACTCTTATATGATATGATATGAAGATGTAAGTGATGTACGATGTTTTGAGTTATGAAGTGTTATGCTGCGGAGTGCTGCGTATAAATGGGATGATGCTGACAAATCAGTGAAATAGGACTTGATGGTGAAATCAGCACTTTTGGTTGAGAAAGTGCGGATTTGAGTGAAATAAGTGACTTATTTCATTTTGAAATCCACCAGTATTGGGGCTAGTGTGTTTTGGAAATCCGCACTTATTTAAGTGCGGATTTGGTCAAATTTAAGTGCGGATTTGTAAGTGCGGATTTTCCAGAACTGACACCCCCTAATATTTGAATATTAAGGTATGCTAAGTGATGTTGTTCAACCTTTTGCCAAACCTGAGATTAACTGATGTTCAATGTGGTTCTTAAGCTCTGCTCAAGGAGGGATTGTTCTGGATTCAATCTGTGACAGTTTATTTTTTCAATGTTTTTTCATCAGATTTAAAAACATCTTTCTGACAGTTTCAGCATGGTTTCCCAACAGTTTCCTGACAAATTCCTAATAGTTTCAAAAAGAGGGAACTGCTAGCAGTTCACCCCCAGATTTCCCGTGGTGTGTTTTTGTTGCAAGGTTAGTTTTTCATTGAACTCAACTTTGGCAACTGGTTTCTCTGGTGTAGCTTTGAAACCTGCATCAAGTATTGCTGTTTTTCTGTGCAACAAGTGCACAGTGTTTTGTTTTTCTGGTGTGGATCTTTCTGCTTTTCAGGTTTCTGGTTCTTTGGTTCTCAGTGGTTTGCTATTGGCTACTGTCTTGACTTTTTAAGCAGTCAAGAAGTGTGTTGGGGGGGTATAGTAACAGTCTCTAATTTTCTGTAGCAAAAAAATCTCACCTGGTATTTCTCAAAGAAACAGGGGTTTTTTTCTCCAGTTTTACTTCAACTCCCCTGGTCAAGGCCTGTAGCTAGTACCATAGGATTGTCTACATTTCTGGCACCCAATGTGGGGCAAGGATTTGTTAGCTTTTTGGACTTTCTGTTACTTTTGGACTCTTTTCTGTGGTTGGAAATTGGTTTTCTGGAATCTATTGGACCATTGCTTCTTGACCCTCTTTTTCTAATGGTGGTAGTGACACTGTTGGTGCTGCTAAGGATGGTAATCCTCCCCTTTCTGTTAGGCCTTCTTTAAAGATCAAGTCCTGGAAGATGCCTATGTTTATGGGGGAGGATGTGAAGTTGTTTCTGGAGCTTTTTGAGGCTTCTCACTTGGATATGGTAAAGCAAGTCATCTTCTATATTGGTACAGGGCCCTGGTGAAGGAGGTGGCTTCTATGGAGGTTTATAAGAGGAAAGATTGCAAAAAGTTGTGTCTGCTGATGACATACAGGTGGTGATTCAGGTACTCTATGGTGTATCTCAATATGATTGCAAGTGAATAGAAATCTTATGGAGGTGTGGACAACCTCCATACTTATAGGAAGTTTCTGGCTCAGTTGGAGCCAGTGGTGTATTATTTGGTGGATATGCAGGATTTGAAGAGCACTTACTCTGAAAGGGATATTTTCTGGTTTTCTCTAGCCAGGAATGTCAGAATTGATGTGTTGAAGGAGTTGGAAAGGAAGGAACAAATGAAGATTCTTCCTAATGGTAATAAGAAATTGCCTGCTCTTTCTGTGGCAAAGGAGTTTGTGGAGAATCATCTGAAACTTTTGGAAGTGGAGTCTTGCAAGGAATATAGCACCAAGTATGTTAGCAAGGTCAGTGAAGCTTTTGCTGAAGATGTGGAGGTATCTAGGAAGAAGGAAAGTGTCAAAAAGGGAAAGGCTCCTGAGAGGCCTAAAGGGTTGACCCTGTGGTGGAGCAGTTGGCTGATCTGACAAATCAGCTACATATATTTTTTCAGGAGGCTCAGAGGCCAATACGTCTCCTTCTCAGCCTAGAGACTTTGATAGGAGGGCTGGTAGGAGTGATCCTTGGGTCTTCTCTTATTGCAGCAGGAAGGGCCACAAGTCCAATGATTGTTGGGCAATGAATAGGGATGTGTCTGAATGGAAGGTGAAATTTGATGGGAAATCGCTCAAAATCCCAGATGGTTCTTTTGTGAAGCCTAATGATGGTCAGACTCCAGTGGACTTGGTGAGGAGGAGACATAATGTCAACTCAAGGAGGCCAAGATTTGAGGAGTTGCCTAATGAGGCTTCTTCTTCTGGAAAAGGTTGAGATGATGGCAATGGAAAGAGAAAGGAGGCTAATAGAGTCTCATTAACATCTTCTTTTGGTGGTTTGGAGTTGTATTCTTGTGGTGGAAAGTCAAGTGGGGAATGCATGGCTGGTGTGTATGATGTGGAAGCAGGAAAGGTGGGAAGGCCTAAGAGAAGTTCTCAGGCCCAACCAAAGCCTAAGGCTTCAAAGGTGGATCCTAAGCTGAGTGCAGCTAGAAAGAAGTACAGCAAAGAGGAGCTGTATAAAATTAAGAAGGGTATAGCTGATATAGGCCCCCCAGTTTTGGAGCATTGGACATGAATGGTGAGCCAATGCCTATAGATGTTGATTCTGACTCTGAGGAGGATGTCCCTTTGGCTTCATTGCCAAAGCCTGCTAGAGTTAGAGGTTCTGGTGAGGGATCTGGTTTGATTCCTGTTGATGGTAAATCTGTTGGTGGTTCTGGTCCTCAAGAATCTTCTAGGACAAAGGTAGTGTAGAAAAGAGCCCACTTTGACAGGCCAGTGATTTCTGGCCAAGTTAATGTTATGGACTCTGTCCTGGAAAGTATGAATTAGGGTCAGGTTTCCCTTAATTATGGGGAGTTGTATGCTATCAGTCCTGGGTTGTTTGATAGGCAGAAAAAGTTGTTGACCAGGAGAAGGGTTTCTTCTGGGGAGGTAGAATACATTTGTGATTCTGCTGAAAATTTTAGTGAGGGGTTGGAAACTCATTTTTCTGCACCTCTGGGTTATTTCAATATCACTCTGATTGGCAGGGAGGCTAGGGCATTTGTGGATTCAGGTTCTTTGATTAACCTGATTTTTTTGTTTGAGGCTACTCATCTGGGCCTTCCCATCAAGACAGGTATTGGTAGGGATTTGAGAGGGATTGGTGGACATTTCACTGAATCAATTTTAAAATCTGAGTTTTTGAATTTAGATGTTGGTGGAGTCTTAGGCAATGTTCATTTTTACATTTCCAAAGGCACTGTAAAAGCTGTTTTGGGTGAACCATTCTTGATGGATTTTCAAGCAAGAATTGGTTACCAGTTTGATGTGGGAATCAGTTTGGAGTTTACTGGTGAAGATTAAAGGAGACTTCACATGAGGTTATCATTTCCTGGAGAGGATGGTTGGGAGAACAGGCCTGGTTTTTATTCAGTGTGCCAGTGCATGGATTGTTGTAGGAGAATAAAAGAAGTGGGTGCTGCCTTGGGTTTTTTGGAGTGTTGCTCAGGCTCTAGAGGGAGTCTCTCTTTTTTAGAGTGAATTTGGCTGATCACTCAAGTCCTACAACCTCTCCCCAAGATGAGGAGATCCCAGGTTGTAGTAGGTCAGCTCCCTTAGAGATATACTAAGTGGATTTTCAACTTTCTCCTTTTAATGTTTCTCTTTTCTGCAAGTATTCTTCATGTTTTTGATCAAGTATCAGTTCTCTCTCAAGATTTTCACTTATTTTTAATTCAAGTTCAAAAAAGAAGATTGGTTATATATCTTTATTGAAAGATATGCAGAAAAGATGTGTAATGTTGAGATTGGGGTCTAAAAGTAAGTCCTCCCAATAGTGCACATCTAGGGTTTCTTCTACACCATTTCAAAAACATTACCTTGGCCACATCTGTGAGAATTGGGTAAGCCCCTGGTTATTTTTGTAGGATAGAAGAAAACTTAAGAAAAGAAAAGAAAAATTTCAAGATAAATGAAGAAAATCAAGAAAAAAAATTTAAAGAAAATCAAGAAAGAAGAAAGGAATTGTAATTGTGAAGATCATCAAGATCAATATTTGGGCCTTCAGAATGAGGTTAAACTTCACAAAATTTTAAAGAAAGAAGATCATCAAGATCAATTTTTGGGCCTCTGGCATGAGGATAAACTGCACAATTTAATAAGATGTGATTCAGAAGATGAATCAAGATTTTAAGATTTAGAATATGGAAGTGAGGATGAAGATGTGGAATTGTAGAAAAGTTTTGGAGTGGTGAGATTGGGGAATAAAAATAAGTCCTCCCAGTTGTGCACCTCTAGGGTTTCTTCTACACCTTTCAAAAATATTACCTTGGCCACACATGTGAGCAATGGGGAAAACCTTGGTTTTTGTTCCAGGTCTGGTGGTGAAGATGTCCTGAAAATCACTCAATTTGAAGGTGGAGCTTCAAAGTATAAGAAGGTAGTGCAGAAGATAAGGACTGTAAATAAGTATATGCCTGTAGGTTTGAATCCTCCTTTGAAGAGGCTTCCTTTGTCAAGAGATCCGTACTGTACTCCTCTTGTTAAAAATCCTCCTGATTTTGTGGAAACTGCTAGGGTGACTGTGGAAAGGTTGAAACTTGTTAATTTTGGTCCTGATGGGTGGTTTTCCGATGAGGAAAAGAATTTTTTGTTTCAAGTTATTGTGCTGAGGGAGAAAGAGGTGGAATTTATTGAAGAGGAAAGGGGTGTGTTAAAACACTCTTATGGGGAACCTTACTTGATTCCTGTGGTTAGTCACGAGCATTGGAAAATCAAACCCATTCCAATTCCAGCTGCTATTAGGGATGATTTTGTAGAGATTTTTAGGGAAAGATTAAGGACTGGTTTATAAGAAAAATTAACATCTAGTTACTCAAGTCCAGTTTTCTGTGTAAAGTAGCAGAATGGGAAGCTGAGGGTGGTGCATGATCTTAGAGCCTTAAATAGAGTCGCTATCAAGGATGCTGGGATGCCGCCAAGTGCAGAGGACTTTGTGTAATCTTTTTCTGGAAGGGGTTGTTATGGTTTGGGAGATATTATGGGTGGTTATTATGAAAGAGAACTTCACACTGATTCAATTCCACTTACAATGTTTGAGACTCCACCAGGAAGATTTAAATTCACTAGGTTGCCTCAAGGAGCAACTAATTCAGTAGCAGTATATCAAGCACAAATGGCTTGGATTTTACAGGATGAGGTCCCTACTCATGCTGGTATTTTTATTGATGATGGTGGAATCAAAGGACCCTCCACTGATAATAGAAATGTGGTGCTGAAGGAGAACCCAGGTATAAGGAGATTTTTTTGGGAATATGCAATTACTCTAGAGAGAGTATTGTTTAGTATTTAAGAGGCTGGTTTGAACATTTCTGGGCAAAGTTTTGTTGTTGTGTTCCTTCTCTGGAAATTCTGGGTCATGTTGTATGTAAGGAGGGAAGGATTATAGCCAAGAAAACAGTTAAAAAAATTCACTCATGGCCAAGGCCTAAATGTAGTTAACCTCTGTGGCAACAGCGCCATTAAATTAGGCATTTTAACCTTCTCCTGAAATCCCTTAGATGTAGTCGCAGTAAGATCCATTTTGGAAATATGAAATCAAAACAGAGATCACAAAAATAATAAAAACACACTTGGTAATTAAACCCAACTATATTCACAATACAGTCCTACACTATCTTCTGATCACGGATATTGATCCACTTGTTGTAGACCCTACGACTTTTCTGCTGAAGCACCGGCTTGATCACGTCCTCTTGAGGAAACCCTGAAAACCAAACAATCTAATCAAAACACTAGTTACAATTATGCCACTGTTGGGACACCAATTGTAGAGAGTTCTAAAGTACTAAGCAGTAGACACAATTAAAGATGGGTTGGTTCTTCTTTTCAATTTCTAAAAATAAGTGCCTGACCCTTTTATTTTTAAAGACAGCGCAAAAATGTGTAACACTTAATATGTGATTAAAAAGTTTTTAAGTTATAAAATGAGTTTTAGAAAGAAAACAAGTATTACTATCTGAATATTTCTATTCTTACAAGCACTAATATTCACAGCTACTCCCTCCTGAAGCGCTCTTTTTGAATATGCCTTATTATAGCAATAGAATAACTCTAATACTAGCCAATCCTACTGAATCTATATAATCTTTCTATGTTGCGATCTTTCACTTATACTATAAGAAATACACACACAGATGCACAAATGACAAAAAGACTCAGAAAAATATCTAATATATTCTCAAAAAAATTATCACAGAATAATTTAATATCTTATACTTGACTTCACAATTATTAACTATTTGCTTGTTAACTAATTATTTGTCAATTTTTCTCCCTTTTTATATTTTTCCAGTGCTCAAAACACAGTTCCCTAGTGGATCTCCAGCGCTGACTCTAGCGCCACATTAGTAAAACAATAACCAATCTATTAGTAAACTAAATACACCGCTTGTAACAACTACAGAACCTAAACACACCCTATGCCTACTAACACTAGTATTAACTTGTTTCACTCATACTTTACATGTGCGCTCCTGACTGTACCTTTGTTTTTCTTCAGCGCTACTTTCAAGTTTTGACTCTTTCTAATCCTGGTCTTAGTTGCTTTGACTCTTGGGTAGCTTTGTGATTGAGTCCCGCTCTCCTTAATTCATTACTAAGTCCATAGTTCTGACAACTCACTTAACTAGTTAACATCCTACATTACCTGTTTCAGTAAGTTACCTCACTTGCCGTGGTGCAGTATACTATGCACTTGAGTCCTTCTTAAGCCATAATTCCTTCCTTAATGCGTAACACACAATTATTTGAAAATCCAAATCCATATTGTTCAGTGCTTGCAGTCCTAAATTGATAACACACAATTCCCAATTGTGCGGCACATCCTGCTTCAAAATCCAAGCGCACAGACCCTGAACCTTCTTCTGAGCTTCTATTTCCCTTTGTTCTTGAAACACACAAATACGTATTATATTTTAGCACTACCTACTGCACTATGAATCCCCTTTGTTCTTCCTGGACTTTGCAAGCTGATTGGTCCAAAATCAAACTGCCTTCAAGGCGCATACCACAACGTTGTGGTACGCGCCTTGCAGGAAGCGTGGTTTTTGACCAATCAGCGCGCAAAGTCTAGGAAGAACAAAAAGGGGAGTTAGCACCATAGATAGTATTAAAATATAATATGTATTTGTGTGTTTCAAAGAAAGGGAAACAGAAGCGCAAAAAAAGGATTTAGGGTCTGTGCACTCAGATTTTGCAGCAGGATGTGCCGCACAATGGGGAATTGTGTGTTATCAATTTAGTACCGCAAGCGCTAAAAAATATGGATTTAGATTTTCCAATAATTGTGTGTTACACATTAAGGAAGGAGTTATGGCATAAGAAGGACTCAAGTGCATAATATACTGCACCGCGGAAAGTGCTATAATTACTGAGACAAGTAACATAAGTTGCAGAGTCTAACTAGTCAAGTAAATTACCAGGACTATAAACTAGTAATGAGGCGAGGAGCATGGGGACTTGATCACAAAAGAAAACTACCCAAGAGTCAAGGCGACTAGGATCAGCATTAGAATGGGTCAAACCTGGAAGTGGCGCTGAAACAAAACAAAGGTATAGTCAAGAGCACGTATATGAAGTATGAGTGAAACAAGTTAAAAACAAGTGTTAGTAAGCATAGGGTGCGATTAGGTGCTGTAGTTTCTACAAGCGGTATATGTAGTTTACTAATAGAATAGTTATTGTTTTACTAATGTGGCACTAGAGCCAGTGCTGGAGATCCACTAGGGAACTGTGTCTTGAGCACTGGAAAAATATAAATAGGAGGACTATTTGATAGGGATAAAGGGCATCTAGTAGGAAAATAATAACAATTGACAAATAATTAGTTAACATACAATTAGTTAATAATTGTGAAGTCAAGTATAAGATATTAATTTTTCTGTGGTCATTTGTTTGAGAATAATATTAGAGATATTTCTGAGTCTTTGTCATTCGTGCATCTGTGTGTGTATTTCATATAGTATTGTGGAAGAACGCAGCATAGAGAGAATATATAGATTCAGTAGGATTGACTATTATTAGAGTTAATTTATTGCTATAATAAGGAATATTCAAAGAAAGTGCTTCAAGAGGGAGTAGCTGTGGATGTTAGCGCTTGTTAAGAATAGAAATATCCAGATAGTAATATTTGTTTTTTTCCTGATCTTTAACTTATCTCTCAACTTATAAACTTTCTAATCGGATATTTGTGTTACACATTATTTCACTGTCTTTAAAAATGAGAGTGGAAGGCGCTTCTTTTTAGAAATTAAAAAGGAGAACCAACCCATCTCACATTGTGTCTACTGCTTAGTACTTAAAAACTCTCTAAAACGTAATAAAAATTAGAGAATGAGCATTTGTCTCTAACTCTTAAATATGATTCATTGAGTAATAAATATAGTGAACTTTCAAACAAATTCTGTGAGTTGGAAAAATTTTATGAAGCCAATTTATTGAAAACTGAATCTATAACTAATTTAGCTTTTCCCAGACAAATCAAAGTGCCTCTGAGCTGCTACAAAAATTGACTAAAGTTGAGATTGAAACTGCAAATCTACTAATGAACCAGAATAATCATTAGTATACTCAGTATAATAATAATCCTTCCATTGGCAAATATAAATCTCATTCCTTCCCTATACCACCACAACTAAAGCCATCTGGTGGTAGTGTCAAATCTGAAAATGTATGTCACAAATCTGTACAAGAGGAAATACAAGAATATTTATCAAGAGTAAATGAGTTATTGAATTTACCTAAGATTAGTGAAATAAAATTCAATCAGAAGAACTGGCCTAAGATAGATCAGTACCCAACTTATGATGGGGAAGCCAGTTCTGATTGGCAACATTTTATCCAAAGAATTGACAACTTAAAATTCTCATATAAGTTACCAAATGAAGAAATAACATCAAAATTGATCTCTTTATTTAAGGATGTTGCTTTATTATGGTTTGAAGCTGTTTTGAGTGAGGTTAAAGATTAATCTTGGGCTGAATGGAAACAACTAATTGAAACACAGTTTGGAGGCTCTAAATTCAGGCTTACTCAGCAGAGAATTTATGAGAAAACTAGGTACAATCCGTTGAATGGTGACAAACCTATGGTATTTTTAATGAATTTGAATAAGATATTAAAAGCCATTGAGCCTAACATGAGTTTTAACTTATGGAAAGATAAGATAATATATAAATTACCTATATCTGTCAGAGACATTGTTGTAGCTAGAATAATTAATATTACTGAATATTCTGACTTTATTAATATTTGTAATGAAATATTGTTAAACCATAAGTATGAAGCAAGGTATTCCACTAATAAACAAAATATTGAACCTGTTAAAAAATCAGAATTCAAAAACACTTCAGGAGAAGCAGAAAAACCTACTTCACCTGTAGTACCTAAGAAGTATGAAATTAATACTTGTTATAATTGTAACAAACCTTGGGTTAAAGGTCACAAATGTGAGAAGAATATAAATATTGTTGAAAATCAACATGAATCTGAAATTGAAACAGAGAAAAGTAAAGATTCTAGTGATTATGACAGCAATATCTCATATAGTGATGAAAAGGAAGTCTGTATGTTGGAAGATGATTTGTCCATCTTTGACAATCCAATATTAAATATGGAATCAAATGAATCTTTAATGAATTTTGAGGATGCTGAAATAATTAAAGATATACAAGCTGATAACTTAAGAATGACACTTATCAAGGTTCCAGCTATCATTTCTGGTTAAAATGTTAATATAGTATTGGACACAGGAGCTGATGGTTCTGTTGTTTCTACTAATAAATTGCAGAAAATTCATAGTGAATATAAGTCTAAGCTTCAACCGCTTACAAGTAAAAATTGGAGAGGTTTTTGATCAGTACTACATCCCATTGGTAGATACAAAGCTGCTGTTTTATTTAAACATCAACATGGTTATGTAAGAGTAACTTGTGACTTTGTAGTAATGGATAATACTAACTGTATTAACTGTTTTATCGTTGGAAATGATATTCTAACTAAGTTTGTTGTGAAATTAGACCCTGCTAATAACAATTTTACAATTGGCATGAATGGTAAAAGGAAATTTAAAATAAATTCTTTTAACACAGTCTTACACATTGAGTCAGTAACAAATATTCTGTTCCAAGGAAGAGAACCCAATGAGATGGAACCTCTGGAAACAGAAATTTCAAAAGCATCATTTGGTACACAAATAAGTGAAGCTGAGTAAAACAATGTTTTGGAATTAATTAAATCATTTCCAATGGCTTTTGCACATGGTACAAATGAACTTGGCCTTGTAAAAGATCATGAGATGAAAACTAGTTTAACCTGTGATATGGATAATATTCCTGCTAGTCTTAAAAAGAAACCATATCCTGCTTCCCCAATGAAGAGGAAAGACATAGAGGATAATATTAAAATGTTATTAAAAATGAATATTCTTGAAAAGGTTGAAACTACACCAAAATATTGTTTAATATCACCAGTGCTAATCTCTTATGAACAAGACAAAGCAAGACTGTGCAGTGATTATAGAGCATTAAATACATTTACAGTAGATGATATTTATCTCTTTCCAAGTATTTCCTCTATACATGCTACCCTTAAAGGTGCTAAGTATATAAGTTGCTTAGATGGAAATAAAGGGTACCATCAAATTCTTGTTGAAAATAATTCACAGAACTTTTTGTTGATAACAACACACATAGGAATTGATAAATATGTCAGGATGCTATTTGGAATAAAAAATTCTCCATCAGTATTTCAGAAGTTAATGGATATAAAATTCCATAATGAAATGATTAAAGGATGGTTAATGGTATACATTGATGACATCATAGTGTTCTCTAAGACATATGATGAACACTTAATCCATTTAAAGAAGGTATTTCAAAAAATGGATAAAATAAAAATGACCCTTGCATTGAAAAAATGTCAATTTGGGCTTGAGTCTTTAAAAGTGCTTGGTCATATTATATCTGGGTTACAAATATGTGTAGACCAAAATAGGGTGGCTGCAATAAAGAATATTGGCATTCCTCAAAATGTAAAGGATGTGCAATCTTTTCTTGGTATGTGTGGTTATTATAGACAATATATAAAAAAATACCAATTAATTGCTGCACCATTGACCACACTGATAAAGAAATCAGAAGCTTTCATTTGTAATAATTAAAGACAACAGGCTTTTGATAAGTTGAAAGAATGTTTGATGACAGCTCCTATCTTTGGATTACCAGATTTCTAATAAACTTTTGTATTGTATACAGATGCAAGTTATATTGGTCTGGGTGCTGCTTTGCATCAAAAACAACTTATTGAAGGAAAAATGTCAGAAGTAGTAATTTGCTATATTTCATGTACTCTAAGAAGTAGTGAATTGAAATATGGTGCCATTTAACTTGAATGTTTGGCAGTAGTATGGGCTCTTGAAAAGCTACATTATTACCTTGAAGATTAAAAATTTGATTTAATAACTGACTGTAGTGCAGTTCAGTCACTCTTGAACATGAAAACTCCTAATAGACACATGTTTAAATGGCAATTAGCTGTACAAGAATACAGAGGACTGATGACTATTACACATAGAGCAGGAACCTTACACTCTAATGTAGATTTGTTATCTAGAGTACCTCTGCCTAATAATGATGATAAACCTTCTTATTTTCCTGAGTTAGAGATTATTAAAATTATGGCATTTATATTGTAGATCTTGAGGATGAATTTATGCAATCAATTCTGGACATGTATGCTTCAGATCCTGACTTGATTAAGCTCACTAAAATATTAAATGATCCATCTAATGCTTCAATGAATGTTTTAATAAAAAAATTACCAAATAAGTATAAAGAAGCATTAGAGAAAGGAAAATTTTCCATTGAGGATGGTTTTATATATTACAGGAAAAAATTAAATAATGTAATTGTAATTTCCCCTTCAATGAAGGAGTTAATGTTAAGTATATGTCATGATGATATCTTAGCAGGTCATTTTGACTACCATAAAGCATTAACCAGAGTAAAAAACACAGCTTGGTGGATTAACATGTCTGAGGGTGTTCAAAAATATGTTGAGACATGTGATTCTCGTCAAACATCTAAAAGATTAACAGGCAAAAAAGCTGTTTTATTACAAAAAATTGAGCAACCAAAATCTCCACAGGAAATAATTAACATGGACTTTGTAACAGGTTTGCAAATAGCAGGGCATAAGAGTTATAACTCCTTCTGGGTAATTGTAGATAGATTTACAAAAATGTGTAAATTTATTCCTACCCACAAAGAGGTTTCTGAAGAGGATATAACTTTTTTATGGTGGACACAAATGTTAAATATAGCAGGTTTCCCCAAAGAAAAAGTTTCCGACAGAGATCCTAAATTTACTTCAGTGTTCTGGACATCACTTATGAATGTCTCAGGGTGTCAATTAAAACTTTCTACAGCACACCATCCACAAACTGATGTGCTAGCAGAAAAAATGATACAAGCTTTAGAAGATATGATAAGAAGATATTGTGCTTTTGGTCTTAACTTTAAAGACAATGACAAATTCATGCATGATTGAGTAACCCTTATACCAGGTTTATAATTACCATACAATAGTACAGTACATTCTGTCACTGGCAAAAAGCCATTTGAGTTATGGTTGGGTTATTTACCTAATACCCATGCTAAAACTCTTAATTAATTACCTAGATTGGATATCCATCCAGTTACTAAATATTTTCTTCAGATGCAAGAATTATTCAGAAAACATGCTCAAGAATGTATAAATAAGGCATTTGAGTATGAGAAGAAAAGATGGGATAAAGCCCATAAAGAACAAATGTTAAAAAAGGGTTATGAAGTCCTTGTTTCTACACTAAATTTCAATTTAAATGGTAATGTTGAATTGAAGGATCCATTCATTGAACCATTCGCAGTTAAAAAGATGGCTGGTAACAATGCTGTTGAGGTTATTCTATATGCACCATATGATAGAAATTATCCAGTATTTCCTATTTTTCTTATAAAACCATACCATTCTAATGATACTGCTCTATTTTGAAGAAGAGCAGGAAAGCATAAACAGCAACCTGAAGAAATAGTTGAAAAGGCATAAATTGAAAAGATTTTTAAAAAGAGACACCTTACTAAAGAAAAGGAAGTTGAGTAACTATTAAGATTTAAAAATAAATCAAGTGAATATGACCAGTTGATTTCAAAAAATGAAATATCTGATCTTAAAAATCTATTGAAAAAATTTAAATCAAAATAATACTGTTTATTCAGTATATGTATCGTAGAAAATTTAAAAAAATTACTATTCACTCCTTATTTTAATAAAATGTCATAACATTTTTTTATTGTTTTTTTTGGGTGAGGGAGTGTCAGCGTAGATATCCCCAGGGCTGAGTATTTCATGTACTTAAAATTAGATAACCTTAAGTACACTAAGCTTATATCTTAAAAATAAGGTTAAAACTATAATATATATGATTATATTACATATATATATAATTATTACACTATTATATAAATTATAGTAGTTTAAATAGCTTATACATAGCCTAATAATACTGATTAAATTATTAATGGAGTCGTAATATATTTATCTTAAGTGATATTAGGTAATTATTGACATACATAAGCTTATATGTATACATAAATCTCATATTCAGTGAAATATGCAGTATATTATGTATATTTAGGTATATAAGTGGGGTTTAGCCTCTTAATAGCCTATAACCTTTGTTTTTATACTTATTTTAGGTCATATGGACCTATCAAGTGGACTCAAAACGCCTACAGAAGCATATACATCTATTTCAGGCGCATACACTCAGTTTGGACAACTTAATCTGCTTCCTTGGAGGATATTCACAGATTTATGGGTTGGGAGGTCATTTCTGGGTTAATATGGATTCTTGGGGATGTTATTGGGGGCTTCTACATTTCATTTGTTTCCTTTATATGCTTTGTGTTTCATTATATTCTCTTTGGATGAGTTATTTTACCTGTTTCTTTATGGTATCCACTTTTAAATGGATTTTCTATTTTTGGTATGGGTCTGTGTTATCATTAATTGTGATTGAGGGTCCTTACTGGAGGTCTGAGTGTTGAATATTCTTAAAGTGGACGCCATGGGGAGGTGATGGGCCCTCACAGTGCCGTAATTTCCGGGTATAGAAGTAACATCATCTGTATTGAATGTCTGTGCACTAAAGTGGATATAGGTATAAGTTAAGTAGGATTTTGGAGGTTATTAGACATCACTTACTTACTACAATTCAAATAAAAATTATAACACAATTATTATCATTCAGAAATATATTATAAAGCCTTTATAAATTGATACTATTTTTATATAAGCTATAACTATATTCTATTTATCTATTTTCCACCACTAGCGCAAATTTAAATTCAAGTATTGTTTGTCGAATCAGCCAAATGATTGACCATCTTGTTGTCCACACCATCTGTCAGCAAACATTTTTCCCCACTGACTCTCCAAACTTCTATTATACACCAAAACCAAACAACCAGGTTTCAAGGAATTCCTGAGTCTATGAGCCAACTTCTTGTCCCAGTACCTGACTGATTGATTCCTAATCTTCATCATTCTAGATTATGCCTTCTCTTGACATTCCTCTCTACATTCCAACTGTTGCATCCTGGCACAGAGAAATTCTTCTGTTGAGTGCACCTCATCCCAATCAATTCCAAGATAAGAGACAGCTTCCAAGTCCACTGGTAAAACAGCTTTCTGACCAAAAATTAACTCATTAATAGAATAGCCAGTTGTCCTCTTCACAGTGACCCTATCAGCAAATAACAGCAAGGGTAAATAATGCCTCCACCTTTCAGCACTATCTCCGCACATCTTCAACAAAACATTCTTGATAACTTGATGGCCTCTTTCAACCATGCCTTCAGATTCAGGATAATAAGGTGTAGCCACTATAACTTTAGAGCCAACACTAGCCACAGCTTCTTTAAATTTGGCACGAAACTCTGGCCCTCCATCAACAGTCACCAACTTCATCAACCCATACCTATAAATCCACTCCTTCTTCAAAAACTCTGCCACATTCTTGACAGTCAAATTAACCAAAGGCACTTCCTCAACCCAAGCAGACAAATCATCCCTAGCAACAATCAAGTATTTATACCTGCCCTCTTTAATATGGACAGCATCCGGACTGTCCCTTGCTAAAACAGTTGATTTGCTAGTAGCACGGCCCACCTCTTTAGGTTTCAAATGACTTCTTCTTTGACATTCTTCACAAGATTGAACCCAACCCTGCACAGCCAACTTCATACCTGGCCACCAAAATCTGTCAGCTACTCTTCTATAAGCCTCCCCAAAGCCTCTATGACCAAGGTCTTCATGCAAAGACTTAAAAACCAATTCTTGACCCTTCTTCTGAGTCACCACCACTTGAGGATTTGGATGTCTCCTCCTCATCAACCCCCTTCCTGACACATAAAATCCAGGACTCTTCTTCTTGATTGCCAACCAAGTATCATCATCACAACTATCTGGCCTCTCCATGGTCAACAGATATTCCACCAAAATAAAATAAAACCCAGACTGACCCCAGGTCTCATCTTCAAAATCGAACAAAACAACATCCAAGGGTACAATTCTGTCATCAAAATCACCAGTATGAACATGAGCCAATTGAGAAGCCCAACCAGGACACCAATCCTTAAATTTTGGCACATCCTTCTCTTTCCACTGAACCTTGTGAGAATCCAGTTCACTAACAAAAACACCCTTTTCCAAATTTGAGGTGTCCCAAACAACAACTCGATCTTCAGCAACAAAAACATACTGATCGCCAGAATCAAGATCAGATCCAGCCAGTTTAGCCTCTTGGGGGAGGTCCAAAAATTGATCTTGAAGAACTTCTTTCTTCATAATTTTCTGCAGTTTAACCTCATGCTGAAGGCCGAAAAATATATCTTGATGATCTACTTTCTTCCTAATTTTCTGCAGTTTAACCTCATGCTGGAGGCCCAAAAATTGATCTTGACAATCTTCACAAAAATATTTTGAATCTTCTTTCTTCATTATCTTCAGATTTTTTTCTTGATTTTCTTGAATTATCTTGAAATTTTTATCTTCTTTTCTTGAGTTTTCTTATGAACTACAAAAATAACCAGGGGTTTCCCCAATGCTCACAGGTGTGGCCCAGGTAATGTTTTTGAAAGGTGTAGAAGAAACCCTAGCGGTGCACAATTGGGAGAACTTTCTTTTAGACCCCAATCTCACCGCCCCAAAAATTTTCCACATATCTTTCAATAAAGATATATAATCAATCTTCTTCCTTGAACTTGAATTAAAAATAATTAAGAATCTTGAGAGAGAACAGAGCCTTGATAAAAAACTTGATTAATACTTGCAGAGAAGAGAAATATTAAAAAGAGAAAGTTGAAAATCCACTTGGTATATCTCCAAGGGAGCTGACCTACTACAACCTTGGATTTCCTCATCTTGGGGAGAGGTTGTAGCACTAGGGTGATCAGCCCTCATTACTCTAAAAAAGACAGACTCTCAATAGAGCTTAAGCCACACTCCAAAAAACCAGAGGTGGCACCCACTTCCTTCCTTCTCCTGCAGCAATACATGCACTGGAACATTGAAGATAAACCAGGCCTGGTCTCCCAACCATCCTCTCCAGGGGATGATAACCTCATGTGAAGTCTCCTATCATCTTCACCAGTCAACTCCAAACTGATTCCCAAATCAAATTAATAACCGATTCTTGCCTGAAAATCCATCAAGAATTGCCCACGCAAAACTGCTTTTACATTACCTTTAGCAATGTAAAAATGAACCTTCCCTGAGGCTCGTCCAACATCTAACTTCACAAACTCTGAAGTTCCAACAAATTCAGTGACATTACCACCGTCCCCTCTCAAATTCCCACCAACACCAGTTTTGATGGGGAGGCCCATATGAGTTGCCTCAAACAAAGAAATCAGGTTTATCTGAGAACCTGAATCCACCAATGCCCTTGCCTCCCTACCATTCAGAGTGACATTGACATATCCCAGAGGAGCAGAAAAATGAGTTTCCAACCCCTCACCAAATTTTTCAGCAGAATCACAAATGTATTCTACCTCCCCAGAAGAAAATCTTCTCCTGGTCAGCAACTTTTTCTGTCTATCAGCCAACCCTGGACTGATAGCATACAATTCCCCATAAGATAGGGAAACCTGACCCTGATTCATCCTTTCCAGGACAGAGTCAATAACATTACCTTGACCAGAAACTACTGGCCTCTCAAAGTGAGCTCTTTACTTCACCACCTTGGTCCTAGAAGATTCTTGAGGACCAGCACCACCAACATATTTAACATTAACAGGAATCAAACCAGATCCCTCACCTGAACCTCTAACTCCAACAGGCTTTGTAAATGAAGCCAAAAGGACATCCTACTCAGAGTCAGAATCCACTTCTATTGGCATTGGCTCACCATTCATGTCCAATGCGCCAAAAATAGGGGGGCCCATGTCAGCCATACCCTTCTGCATCTTGTACAGCTCCTCTTTGCTGTACCTCTTCCTAGCTGCACTCAGCTTAGGATCCACCTTTGAAGCATTTGGCTTTGGTTGGGCCTGAGAACTGCTCTTAGGCCTTCCCACCTTTCCTGCTTCCACATCATAAACATCAGCCAAGCATTCACCACTTGACTTTCCACCACAAGAATACAACTCCAAACCACCAAAGGAAGTAGAATAAGAGACCTTATTGACCTCCTTCTCCTTTCCCTTGACGTCCTTATCTACCTTAACAGAGACTTCCCCTGATCAGGAATCTCCTCAAACCTTGGCCTCCTTTGATTGAGACCGCCCCTTCTCCTGACCAAATCAACAGGAGCCTGCCCCTCAATGGGCTTCACAAAAGAACCGTCAGAGAACTTAAAAACCCTGCCATCAAACTCAGCTTTTCCTTCAGACACATCTCTGTTCAGTGCCCAACAATCATTGGACCTGTGCCCCCTCCTACTGCAATAAGAGCAAACCCAAGGATCACTCCTACCAGCCCTTCTTTCAAAATCTCTTGCCTGAGAAGGTGCCTTATTAACCTTCTTGGCCTCCTGGAAAAAAATGTGCAGCTGTTTTGTCAGATCAGCCAACTGCTCCACCATTGGGTCCCTCTCCTGTTTGGGAACCTGCACCAAATTTTTCTCCTCCTTCTTCTCCCTAACTTCCTCTTCAGCCAAAGCCTCACTGACTTTGCTGACATACTTGGCACACCCCTCCTGATAGGTGTCCACAGCCAATAACTTCAAATGGGACTCAAAAGCCTCCTTCACCTTATCCAAGGCAGGCAATTTCTGGTCCCCATTAGAAAGAGTCTTCATCAACTCCATTCTTTACAACTCCTTCAACACATCCATCCTGACATCTCTAGCCAGGGCAGACCAAAAAAAATCTTTGGCAGCATTTTCATGTGCCAGCTCCTCCACTTCCACCAAATATTCCACCACAGGATCAAAATGTAGCAGAAACTTCCTGTAACTATGTAAGTTACCAACACCACCATAAGATTGCCATTCACTGACAACCTTGTTCAGATCAACCATAGTGAACCTGACACCCCATCTATCCACCATTTCCCTACACAAAAATTTTCAATCCCTCTTCTTGTAGCCAGACATGGCCACAATCTTCTTCTCCACTGAACTATCACCAATGAAGAAGATAATCTGCTTCACCATGTCCAGGTAGGAAGCACCATCCACTCCAGCAGCAGTTTCATACTTCTCTAGAAACCACTTGACATCCTCCCCATTAAACTTGGTACCATCCCAAGTTTTAATCCTCACACACTCCCTAACCATCACAGAAGGAGGACCATCCCCCCCACTGACAGTCACCACAGGAATAGAAGAACCAGAAGCCATTCCTCTAGTCCAAAACACCAAAAAGAGCCAACCAAAGAAAACAGATATTCCAAGGAACTAGCAAGTTCTACCCCATGTTGGGTGCCAGAAATGTAGACAATCCTATAGTACTAGCTAAGGCCTTGACCAAGGGAGTTGGAGAAAAACCAGAGAGAAAATCCCTTGTCCCTTTAGAAAAATAGAGTGAGATTTACTTGCTAAAGTAAGTTGGTTCCTGTTTTGCTAAAGCCCCTTTTTAACACTCTTGACTGCTTGATGAGCCAAGAAAGTAGTCCCCAGATAGACTACCAGACCAAAGAACTGAAATGTAGAACAAAGTCCACACCAGAGACAGCAAAGATACATGATGTAGGCTGCAAATCCACACCAGAGACAGCAATAATACTTGCTATAGCTTGCAAGACTATAAAAGAGAAAACAGTTGCCAAAGTTAAGTTAAATAAAGAACTCACTTGCAACAAAAACAGCCAAATTGTGGCCAGAAAACAGTGAAAACTGAGTGAGGAACAAGAATATCACCTCTGGATGGTTGTATGATAATTAAGGTTGCCCCAAACTGTCTTATTCACTATTTACACACAGACCACTATCTAAAAGCCCATGCGCACCCACCAATCTGGCACCTGTACCCACCAAATTGAATAAAAAACCCTCCTGAAGCGCTCCCCAACCTTCTAAAACAGAGGCGGGCGGGCCCCCCGATGTCGGAGGTGCCGCCTGAAGCGGCCCGGCCTCCCTGAAGCCAGAAAACCAATAAAAACAGCTAATCTACTTAGAAAAATTAGCTACAACCACTAAAACCTTAAAAACACGGAATTTCACTATAACAACATTGAGACATGAAATATAGAGAAAAATTAGCTCTATCCAATGGTACTAAGCACTTAGCCCTAAGACTTAAGGCTAGCCCATAAAACACAAAAAACAAAATTAATCAGCTATCTTTTATAAATGAAAAATGAGGAAATGACCTCTTAAAACTTAGAATATGAAAAATGTCTTCAAGACATAAATTATAGAGAAAAACTGGGGATATCCAATGATAGTACCCACATATCTGCAGACCCAATATCCACGAATTAAAACCAGAAAAATACCCAATTCCTTAACAGATGTCAATTAAGACATGCACAAACAGCGCCAAATCGCACAACAAAGGCCCCTGCCAATGTTGGAAGACCACACCGTGAGATTTGGTTTTGGTTTATAATAGAAGTTTAGAAAGCCAATGGGGCAAGATGTTTTCTGCCAGATGAAATGGTCCATATAGGATAAGAAAGCAAATAACTGGAGGGTCTTATTTAGAGGAGGAATCGGATGTTACTGAGTGGAAGCAAAGTGTGGCTGTAGATCAGATCAAAATATTCTACCCAAGGGGTGTTCCAGTGATACAAGATAACCTCCGGAATGAAGAAAAACTACCAGAATAATACCCCAGGGAAGAGGTTAAACTATAAATAATTTTTTAGGTTTTTTATGTTACCTCCGGGAAGAGGTTAAACTAACAAGTTATTTTAAGTTTTGTTTTTCTAAGAGGACTCACAGGAGGCTTTGACACAGTTGTGACGGATAGAGGGAGCTAACTTGAAGTTTGGCGGACTATGGATGAACAGGCAACTGGCATAAGTGCTTAGATGAGGGCGTAGAGGAAAATGAAATCTTATATATATTTTTTCATTGTAAGAGGGGACATGACCAAATAGGTAATTGGATTAAAGGAGATGTGTTCCATTTAAACGCAAATAAGGCTGGGAATTTAGCTTATGGGCTAACTAGCCAGGAGTGGAATAGCAATTTATAAATGGGGCGCTCTACAGTTCAATTCTTATTTTACATGGTATATTGCTGTATTGCAGTAAAGGAATGAAAGTTTTATGATATAAAAGTTTATTTATGATTTTTTTAGGGCTTACAGTTTTTTAAAGAAAGTAGAGGGAGCAAAGTTAGGCGCTCTATAGTATGGAAGACAGGTGTAATAAAATAGTGCCATGTCAAAAAAGATTATTTGAAGGCATAGCATGAAAAATATATGAAGAATATGTACAGGGAGAAGGGACAGAGTAGGCTCATAAGGAGAAGCGCTAGTGGGCTATTTGGTATCAGGGTGAAAGTTAATAAGATATCCTTTCCAGTCTTCAGGCATGACGAAGCGACGGGGAATTGGCGGGGAATCCAAGAATAGTTGATGAGCTGATTTTGTTCATTAGTTGACCTAACATTTCTATATGGGTATAGCGAGCTTCAAATTCAGCGTCAGAAAAATCTGGTGCGTTAGAATAAGATAGAGACATAGCGTCATATATAAGACGAAGTCTGGAAAACATTTGCATGGAATGGACAAAGGGTAAAGGAATAGGAGCCCATCCCAGGGAGATGGATTCATTGAAGCCTGACAAGGAGTCAGTGGGCAAGGAGAGCGTAAGTATAATAAAGGATACTTACTTGCTAATAAGTTTTGTGGGCTCACTGATGGCAAAGTAATGGTAACTGCGTCAGGAGCAGCTGCAGTGGAACCTGAGCACATAGAAGCATTAGAGCTCGGAGTGGAAGAAGGTGTAGCGCTAGGCTGAATAGATATTTTGCACCTGGGAAAACTAGGAAGCAATGGTGATTCATAAGGAACATTATTGTTAGTGGAGATAGTGGGACTAGTGGTTGTAACTATGGGAGCGCTACTAGTAGAGCTAGGTGGAAATCAAATATAACCAGTAGGCTGAGGAGTATTCTGGTTAAAAGAGATATTGCAATTTTTGTGGCATCTGAAGCAATTGTCACAGGCAGGTCTAAAGGAGGCATACCCCTGAGGTTTAGAAAACGTACAATGAAAGTTGCGGCATTTACAAAACAAGCATGCTTGATCTTTGGGAACCATCTGATATTGAGTCATAATATTTGGATGAAAGAGATCTAGGTTATGAGAAAGGCTATTTATAAGATAACAATGGCATCATAGAGGAGTCATCAGTTGCGCCATGTCTGACTTGAGCGCTGGATGGTTTCTAAGAAGATAGTGAAAAATTTTTGTCATAATGAGTTACCCAAGAAAGTCAAATCTGTCGTGGTCAAGGAAAAGTCATATATTGTGAAGATCTGAAGATTACAAGAGAGCACATGCATATACAATGCAGGGGAAGTATTTGCTGCTATAGAAAGTAGCAAAGATCAAGTTGTTATTTTTTCTTGTTTCATCATTCATAAGCACTTAGTAGAAGGGTGCGCTGCTTAGAAAAAGGATGATATTTTTTTTGAAGGAAACTCATCTTGAAGTTGTAAAATTCTCACAGGAAAATTAAGGTAAAATAAAAAAAATAATATTACAGTTTTTTTTACCAGGTAATATACAATTTACAGGGAATATATACAAGGAAGATTTTCAGTATTCTGAGTCATCAAAGATTGGAACACAGAAAGCCCAGTTGTTAACAGCGTCTTGCATGTTTTGTTGCAAGGTGGTTATTAGCTGTTTTCATTTATCATACTCGGCGCAAGTATAAACCGGGACCGCCTCAAGGAATTCTTTGATGGTAGTTAACATGTTGTTCATACAACGCATGGTCGCATCATATGGAGCGCAGGCAATTTGCTCTGCGAATTCCCAGTTTTGAGGCATGGCGGGCTCTTCACCATTGATGTCCGGAGAAGTTTCAATGGGCCATTTGTCCAGGATGATGGTATCGAACATCGGCTGCATAGTTTTCCAGTCAGGGGTGGGTATTCAAGGAGTACACTCCAGAGTAGGCTTGGTATCCCAGATGGGATCTTCCTCCAAGGCTGGAAGGAATAGAGGAACGTTAAGAGGCAGAGGCATTTCAGCGTAAGGTGTGCCTGGCGCATTCTAAAAAAAAAAAAAAAAAGAGAGAGAATGTTAGCATTAGAAAAGGAAGAAGTAGGAAAGGGAAGACTTACGGTAGTCTCCTCTGAAAAGAGAGATCTTGGGACAGAAGCGACGCTACTGGGTGTAGATTTGCGGTAACCAACCTTGGCTTGTTTGTTGCCAGGTGGGGTAACAGGAGCAGGCGCCGGGCGCTTGATGGTCATTCAACTCATCATATTAGTGGTTGAAGAGTCAGGGTCTAGGTGTGCAACGGTGGGCAGCCCATTGTAACTACACTTCTTTTTGCGTTTCTTGCAGTAATCGCATGACTGAAAAAAAGGGGGAAAGAAATGAAAGGTTAGTAACAACAATGAAGGAAAGTGAAGATAACTTACAGTGAAGAAATTATTGCCACAGCGGGCTTTTGAGAAATGACAGGGAGTTGTGCCATTTTCAATGCACCGGGTGCATCTTGTCCCACCCATCAGTGTAGTTATGGGCGTTGTTGATGGAGCAGCAGGGGGCTGAGTGCGCACGAACTGTTGAATTAAAGGGGCTTTAGCATAAGGAGCCAATTTACTGTAGCAGGAAATCTCACTTTATATTTTTCTAAAGGGACACAGGATTTTCTCTCTGGGTTTTCTCCAACTCCCTTGGTCAAGGCCTATAGCTAGTACTATAGGATTGTCTACATTTCTGGCGCCCAAAGTTGGGGTAGGACCTGCTAGTTATTTGGAATCTCGGTTGTATTTGGTTGGTAACTTTTGTTGAATTAGGTCTGGAAGAATGGCTTCTGGTTCTGCTATTCCTGTGGTGAATGTCAGTGGGGGGGATGGTCCTCCTTCTGTGATGGTTAGGGAGTGTGTGAGGATTAAAACTTGGGATGGTACCAAGTTTAATGGGGAGGATGTCAAGTGGTTTCTAGAGAAGTATGAAACTGCTGCTGGAGTGGATGGTGCTTCATACCTGGACATGGTGAAGCAGATTATCTTCTTCATTGGTGATAGTTCAGTGGAGAAGAAGATTGTGGCCATGTCTGGCTACAAGAAGAGGTATTGAAAATTGTTGTGTAGGGAAATGGTGGATAGATGGGGTGTCAGGTTCACTATGGTGGATCTGAACAAGGTTGTCAGTGAATGGCAATCTTATGGTGGTGTTGGTAACTTACATAGTTACAGGAAGTTTCTGCTACATTTTGATCTTGTGGTGGAATATTTGGTGGAAGTGGAGGAGCTGGCACATGAAAATGCTGCCAAAGATTTTTTTTGGTCTGCCCTGGCTAGAGATGTCAGGATGGATGTGTTGAAGGAGTTGTAAAGAATGGAGTTGATGAAGACTCTTTCTAATGGGGACCAGAAGTTTCCTGCCTTGGATAAGGTGAAGGAGGCTGTTGAGGCCCATTTGAAGTTATTGGCTGTGGACACCTATCAGGAGGGGTGTGCCAAGTATGTCAGCAAAGTCAGTGAGGCTTTGGCTGAAGAGGAAGTTAGGGAGAAGAAGGAGGAGAAAAATTTGGTGCAGGTTCCCAAACAGGAGAGGGACCCAATGGTGGAGCAGTTGGCTGATCTGACAAAACAGCTGTACATTTTAGTCCAGTAGGCCAAGAAGGTTAATAAGGTACCTTCTCAGGCAAGAGATTTTGAAAGGAGGGCTGGTAGGAGTGATCCTTGGGTTTTCTCTTATTGCAGTAGGAGGGGCACAGGTCCAATGATTGTTGGGCACTGAACAGAGATGTGTCTGAAGGAAAAGTGGAGTTTGATGGCAGGGTTTTTAAGCTCCCTGACGGCTCTTTTGTGAAGCCCAGTGAGGGGCAGGCTCCTGTTGATTTGGTCAGGAGAAGGGGTGGTCTCAATCAAAGGAGGCCAAGGTTTGAGGAGATTCCTGATCAGGGGAAGTCTTCTGCTAAGGTAGATGAGGACGTCAAGGGAAAGGGGAAGGAGGTCAATAAGGTCTCTTTTTCTACTTCCTTTGGTGGTTTGGAGTTGTATTCTTGTGGTGGACAGTCAAGTGGTGAATGCTTGGCTGGTGTTTATGATGTGGAAGCAGGAAAGGTGGGAAGGCCTAAGAGCAGTTCTCAGGCCCAACCAAAGCCAAATGCTTCAAAGGGTGATCCTAAGCTGAGTGCAGGTAGGAAAAGGTACAGCAAAGAGGAGCTGTACAAGATGCAGAAGGGTATGGCTGACATGGGCCCCCCTAGTTTTGGTGCATTGGACCTGAATGGTGAGCCAATGCCAATGGAGGTGGATTCTGACTCTGAGGAGGATGTCTCTTTGTCTTCATTGTCAAAGACTGTTGGAGTCAGAGGTTCTGGTGAGGGATCTGGTTTGGTTCCTGTTAATGGTAAATCTGTTGGTGGTGCCGGTCCTCAAGAATCTTCTAGGACCAAGGTGGTGAAGCAAAGAGCTCACTTTGAGAGGCCAGTAGTGTCTGGTCTAGTTAATGTTATGGACTCTGTCCTGGAAAGGATGAACCAGGGCCAGGTTTCCCTATCTTATGGGGAATTGTATGCTATCAGTCCAGGGTTGGCTGATAGGCAGAAGAAGTTGTTGACCAGGAGAAGGGTTTCTTCTGGTGAGGTAGAATACATTTTTGATTTGGCTGAAAAATTTGGTGAGGGGTTGGAAACTCATTTTTCTGCTCCTCTGGGATATTTCAATGTCACTCTGAATGGCAGGGAGGCAAGGGCATTGGTGGATTCAGGTTCTCAGATAAACCTGATTTCTTTGTTTGAGGCAACTCATATGGGCCTCCCCATCAAAACTGGTATTGGTGGGAATTTGAGAGTGATCGGTGGCCATGTCACTGAATTGGTTGGAACTTCAGAGTTTGTGAAGCTGGATGTTGGAGGAGCCTCAGGGAAGGTTCATTTTTACATTGCTAAAGGTAATGTAAAAGCAGTTTTGGGTGGGCCATTCTTGATGGATTTTCAGGCAAGAATAGGTTATCAATTTGATTTGGGAATCAGTTTGGAGTTGACTGGTGAAGACTAAAGGAGGCTTCACATGAGGTTATCATCCCCTGGAGAGGATGGTTGGAAGACTAGGCCTGGTTTATCTTCAATGTGCCAGTGCATGGACTGCTGCAGGAGAAGGAAGGAAGTGGGTGCTGCCTCTGGATTTTTGGAGTGCGGTTCAGGCTCTATTGAGAGTCTGTCTTTTTTTAGAGTAATGAGGGCTGATCACCCTAGTGCTACAACCTCTCCCCGAGATGAGGAAGTCCCAGGTTGTAGTAGGTCAGCTTCCTTGGAGATATACCAAGTGGATTTTCAACTTTCTCTTTTTAATGTTTCTCTTCTCTGCAAGTATTAATCAAGTTTTTTATCAAGGCTCTGTTCTCTCTCAATATTCTTAATTATTTTTAATTCAAGTTCAAAAAAGAAGATTGGTTATATATCTTTATTGAAAGATATGCGGAAAATTTTTGGGGCGGTGAGATTGGGGTCTAAAAGTAAGTTCTCCCAATTGTGCACCGCTAGGGTTTCTTCTACACCTTTCAAAAACATTACCTGGGCCACACCTGTAAGCATTGGGGAAACCCTTGGTTATTTTTGTAGGTCAGAAGAAAACTCAAGAAAAGAAGATAAAAATTTCAAGATAATTCATGAAAATCAAGAAAAAAATCTGAAGATAATGAAGAAAGAAGATTCAAAATATTTTTGTGAAGATTGTCAAGATAAATTTTTGGGCCTCCAGCATGAGGTTAAACTGCAGAAAATTTTGAGGTGAGAAGATTATCAAGATCTATTTTTGGACCTCCAGCATGAGGATTAACTGCACAATTTTAGAAGATGTGATTCAGAAGATGAATCAAGATTTGAAGATTTGGAAGTTGGAAGTGAGGATGAAGATGTGGAATTGAGGAAAAGTTTTGGAGTGGTGAGATTGGGGTGTAAAAGTAAGTCCTCCCAATTGTGCACCGCTACGGTTTCTTCTACACCTTTCAAAAATATTACCTTGGCCACACATGTGAGCAATGGGGAAACCCTTGGTTTTTGTTCCAGGTCTTGTGGTGAAGATTTCCTGAAGATCCCTCAAGTTAAGGTGGAGCGGCAAAGTATAAGAAGGTAGCGCAGAAGATTAGGCCCGTCAATGAGCCTATGCCTGTGGGTTTGAATCCGCCTTTGAAAAGAGATCCGTACTGTACTCCTTTGGTGAAGAATCCTCCAGAATTTGAAGAGACGGCTAGGGTGACGGTGGAAAGATTGAAAGTTGTTAATTTTGGTCCTGATGGGTGGTTGTCTGAGGAAGAAAAGAAGTTGTTGTTGCACGTTATTGTGCTAAGCGAAAAAGCGGTGGCATTTTTTGAGGAGGAAAGGGGCGTATTGAAGCACGATTATGGGGAAACTTACTTGATTCCTGTTGTTTGTCATGAACCTTGGCAAATCAAACCTATTACGATTCCAGCCGCTATTCGAGAGGATTTTGTAGAGATTGTTAGGGAAAGAGTCAGGACTGGGTTATATGAACAATCAACATCCAGTTACTCAAGTCCGGTGTTCTGTGTAAAGAAGCAGAATGGAAAGTTGAGGGTGGTTCATGATCTTAGAGCCTTGAATAGAGTCACTATTAAAGACTCTGGTATGCCGCCAAGTGCAGAGGATTTTGTTGAAGCTTTTGCTGGAAGGGTGTGTTATGGTTTGGGTGATATTATGGGTGGTTATGATGAGAGGGAACTACATTTGGATTCAAGGCCTCTCACAACTTTTGAGACTCCTTTGGGAAGATTTCAGCTCACTAGGTTGCCTCAAGGAGCATCTAATTCAGTGGCAGTTTATCAAGCACAGATGGCTTGGATTTTGCAGGATGAGGTTCCTACTCATGCTGGTATTTTTATTGATGATGGTGGAATTAAAGGACCATCCACTGATTATGGTAATGAGGTGTTATCAGAGAACCCTGGCATAAGGAGGTTTGTGTGGGAATATGCAATAACTCTAGAGAGAGTGTTGTTCAGGATTGAAGAGGCTGGTTTGACCATTTCAGGGTCAAAATTCTGTTGTTGTGTTCCTGCTTTGGAAATTCTGGGTCATGTGGTATGTAAAGAGGGAAGGATTATGGCGAAGAAGAAGATTAATAAAATTCAGCCATGGCCAAGGCCTAAAAATACTACTGAAGTCAGAGGATTTTTGGGTGTATGTGTATATGTCAGGATTTTTATTAAGGATTTTTCTTTGTTGGCTTCACCTTTAAGGAGGTTGACCAGAAAAGATGCAGATTGGGAATGGACTGAAGAGTGTGAAGAGGCTTTTCAGAAGTTGAAAAAGGTTGTTGGTGAAGATATTGTTCTTCACAAGTTGGATTATGGTGTTGGTGCTGGAAAAATTTATCTGGAAGTGGACTCAAGTTATATTGCTGCTGGTGCTGTTTTGTCTCAGGAGGATAAGACTGGGAGGGTCAGGCCAGTATGATATGAGTCTGTGGTGTTTAATGAGGTGGAATCTAGGTATTCTCAACCTAAGTTGGAATTGTGTGGCGTAGCTAACATTTTAAAGAAGCTACAGACGGTTTTGTGGGGGCAGCATTTTGAGCTGCAGGTGGATGCAAAATCTTTGGTTCAGATGATCAATACACCTAGTCTTCCAAATGCTCCAATGACTAGGTGGGTGGCATTTATTCAACATTTTTCTTTTGACCTGGTACACAAACCAGGTAAAACTTTTACTATGCCTGATGGATTATCAAGGAGGCCACCTACAGATGAGGATTCTGATTCTGAAGAGTTTGACGAAGATGTTCCAGTGATTAGGGCCAGCACAAAGGGTGCTGAGGATTTTTCTTTCCTCCCCCATGAGACTAAACTGGATGATTGCTCTGACCTCCCCCAAGAGGCTAAACTGGCTGGATCTGATCTTGATTCTGGTGATCAGGATGTTTTCTTTGATGAAGATGGAGTTGTTGTTTGGGACAGCTCAAAATTGGAAAAGGGTGTTTTGGTTAGTGAACTGGATTCTCACAAGGTTCAGTGGAAAGAGAAGGACATGCCAAAATTTAAGGATTGGTGTCCTGGTTGGGCTGCTCAATTGGCTCATGTTCACACTGGTGATTTTGATGACAGAGTTGTACCCTTGGATGTTGTTTTGTTGGATTTTGAAGATGAGACCTGGGGTCAGTCTGGGTTTTATTTTATCCTGGTGGAATATCTGTTGACCTTGGAGAGGCCAGATAGTTGTGATGATGATACTTGGTTGGAAATCAAGAAGAAGAGTCCTGGATTTTATGTGTCAGGAAGGCGGTTGATGAGAAGGATACATCCTAATCCTCAAGTGGTGTTGACTCAGAAGAAGGGTCAAGAATTGGTTTTGAAGTCTTTGCATGAAGACCTTGGTCATAGAGGCTTTGGGGAGACTTATAGAAGAGTAGCAGACAGATTTTGGTGGCCAGGTATGAAGTTGGCTGTGCAGGGTTGGGTTCAATCTTGTGAAGAATGTCAAAGAAGAAGTCACTTGAAACCTAAAGAGGTTGGCCGTGCTACTGGTGAATCAACTGTTTTTGGAAGAGTCAGTCTGGATGCTGTCCATATTAAAGAGGGCAGGTATAAATACTTGATTGTTGCTAGGGATGATTTGTCTGGTTTGGTTGAGGCAGTGCCTCTGGTTAATTTGACTGCCAAGAATGTGGCAGAGTTTTTGAAGAAGGAGTGGATTTATAGGTATGGGTTGATGAAGTTGGTCACTGTTGATGGTGGGCCAGAGTTTGGTGTTGAATTTAAAGAAGCTGTGGCTAGTGTTGGTTCTAGGGTTAGAGTGGCTACACCGTATTATCCTGAAGCTGAAGGCATGGTTGAAAGAGGCCATCAAGTTATCAAGAATGTTTTGTTGAAGATGTGCAGAGATAGTGCTGAAAGGTGGAGGCATTATTTACCCTTGGTTTTATTTGCTGATAGGGTCACTGTGAAGAGGACAACTGGCTATTCTCCTTATGAGTTAATGTTTGGTCAAAAAGCCGTTCTACCAGTGGACTTGGAAGCTGTCTCTTATCTTGGAATTGATTGGGATGACATGCACTCAACAGAAGATTTGCTCTGTGCAAGGATGCAACAGTTAGAATGTAGAGATGAATGTCAAGAGAAGGCATACTCTAGAATGATGAAGATTATGAATCAATCAGTCAGATACTGGGACAAGAAGTTGGCTCATAGACTCAGGAATCCCTTGAAACCTGGTTGTTTGGTTTTGGTGTATAATAGAAGTTTGGAGAGTCAGTGGGGCAAAATGTTTGCTGACAGATGGAATGGACCTTACAGAGTCAGATCTCAGGCGTCTGGAGGTTCTTATTTTTTGGAAGAGTTGGATGGTGCAGTCTTGAAAAAGAGGGTGGCTGCAGACCAAGTGAAGAGGTTTTATCTCAGGGGCACTAGGCATGAAGAATATTGACTCCACAATGAGGATAAACTATGGGACATTCTTTTTTGTTTTGGAATTTTGTGGTGTTGCAGAGCAACTTTTGTGTTGGAAACTTTTTGTTAGAAGGTACCCATGGGTGGGGCTTCTAGATTTGATCTTGGCAAGTGTAGGGGTGACTGATGGGCTGGCTGCTCTATCAACAGTTACCCCAGATTGTCTGTTTCCAACCCTTTTTCTTAATTTGGTTGAACCCTAGTATTGGTTTCTTTTCACAGGTTTTAGTCCTCTATGACTTTAAACTGGTAATTCCTTTGGTTTTCAAGTGCTGGACTCTTCACTCTTATTGGTTTTGGTTTTTTATGTTGGACGTTGTGTTTTTGTTAGAAGGTACCCAGGGGGGGCTTCTAGATTTTATTTTGGCAAGTGTGGGGGTAACTGATGAGCTGGCTGCTCTGTAGAACAGTTACCCCAGAATTTCTGCCTCAAGTCTTTTGTTTTTCCTAGTTGAATTCTAGTTCTGTAGTTTATTATTCAGATTTCAAGTCCGCTATGACTTTAAACTGGTTTGGGACTGGCTTCTTTATCTTTGGTTCTTTCAGATTGGTGGTGGATCACTGGTGGTCTCCCGTCATTTTTACTTATTGGAGGGAGCCCACCCAGTGATCATTTCTATGGACTGGACTTTCCCTTATTGGAAAATTTATGGAGCTGGTTTTTCTTTGATTTTTGCAGTTATGTTTTTGCTAGATAGCAGTTTTAGATTATTTTCTTTTTTTTTCTTTTAATTTTTTTATGGAGGTTGTTTAAAATTATAAAATCAAAAATATAGGGTGTTACCACATCTGGGTCACCTGGATGTGGGAAAGAACTGGTGGGAAAGGCTCATCAATTAGCCGGGCAATGCTATTTTATTTTTATTTATTATTTATTTCATGTGTTTCTGTGTTTCATTATTTTTATAATCTTCTGAATTTCTAAATTTTTTGATTTTTGTTTTCTGTTAATCATTTAAAAGATTTAATTGTGTATCCACATCAAGGTGCACTTGGATGTGGGTAAGGTATCAGGGGATCAGCTCATCAATTGGCTGGGGGATACCATTTGTATTATTTTTTATATTTTATTTTATTTCATTTATTTTATTTCATTTATTTTATTTCATTTCATTTTAGTTATTAATTTTTAATTTTAGTATATTAGTAGATACAAAGCATACAAAAAAAAAAAAATTCTGAAATTATATTTATTAATTGTTTTATATTATTATTATGTTTCTAATATTTTTGCAGGAGCTCATTGTCTGGATGATGAAGCTTCTGGAGGCTGGTCCGAATGGTGATGACGTTTTTGTTTTTTGTTGGGATTTTGGGAACCACTGTGTTCTTTGAAGTGCATCCTGCTGGAGAGATTATAGGGATTGGATTAGAGGGAAGTTCAGAGGAGGAAGAAGAAGAGGCAGGAATGGAGTGCTGGAGGGTGTGTTTAATGATCCTAGACATTTTCCAGTGGTCGTCCAGTAGGAGCTTTCTCAGGGATTTTTCAAAGTCATTCAAGGGTCCATGGAGGGCAAAGGCTTTTAGCATGTTGGAACACATGGTGCTTAGGTGTTTCTTCATGGTTCCATAATCCAGGGTCAAAGAAGTTTTAAGAGTTTGGCCAACTCCAATAATAGATTCAGGAGGAGGGGTGCCAACTAGACAAGAGGAATTGGATCAGTAATTATTTTTGTTGAAGAAATGGAATAATTAATTTGGTACTTACAGATTGGAAGCTCATCAAATCTGTAAGCAGCTGGGATTTGGATCTCTGACGATTTTGTAATGGTCATAGTGGGTGGATCAACTAGGGAAAGATATGGATTCTCATGGTCTTCTTCTGAAGGATCCCGAGAAGGTGAACTGGGATGCTGAGGTTCCTGGGGCCTAGTTGGAGCAGTGAGATTGTGGTTGTTATTTCTGTTGGATTCAGCTGGAGGAGGTGCTGGTGATGGAGTACCAGGGTTGTTAAAGGATGGAGCAGGAGAGGGGGATTTGGAAGCAGACTGCTCTCTTCTGGATGGAGAATTTGAAGAGATGGAACTGTCAGAAGAGTAGTTGGCTGACAGAGAAGAGGTGTATTTTCTGTGTCATAGTTGGGGACGAAGTTGTTGTTGTGGAGCAATGTGTGGTGTTCTGGTTTCTTCTTGGGGTTCTCTGGCAGTTCTCTTAGAAATCTGGTAAATTTTTGTGCTTTTGGACTTTGGAAGAGTGGATTGCATTGCTCTGGGAGCAGTAGGAGGTAGTTGGGTTGAGTTGTTGTTGTTGTCAGGATGAATTTGGCTATTTTCTGGCCATTTTTGGAGGTTTTGGCCCTGATTTTCACTGTTTGGTGAGGCGGATGGGCGGCCTGGATGCGGTCTAGAAGCCTGGGAGTTGATTTTGAAGCTTTTGGAGCTAATTTGGCGGAGATAAAAGCAGTTTCTTGTGAGGCTAAGGCTGGTCTTTTGGGAAGAGTGCGGGAAGCTGAGCTTCTGGATCTTCTGGAAGGAGCAGAAGATAGAGAGGATGAGGAAGGACCAAGATCTGGGGATCTGGTAGGGGATCTGGAGATGTATTTGTGAGAAGGAGAAGGCCGAGGAATAGGGTAGTTGGCGTCTCTGTCACATCTTTTCTTTTTGGAATAACAAGAGTCACAAGCCCTGTTGTAGAATTTGGATTCAGGATTTGGAAGAGTGAATGTGCAAGGTCTGCACATGTGGATGCACTGTTTGCAGGCATAGTCCTTGGGAGCAGTGAAGCAAGGGAGAGTAGAAGGGTTAACATCAGGAGATCCAGCCATGATCTGTGGTGAGAAAAGATGATGAAAAGTGATAGGAGGAGATTTTTGTCAGTGATGGGTAGATGATGAAGTGAAGGTGGAAGTTCTGCAGGTTGGCTGTAGAGGTGTGCTTCATGAAATTGGCTGCGTCCATTTTATGCAAAATTACGTCAGTCCATCAAGACTCTAAACTGAAAAAGCTATGGTATCAAGTCAGTCCATCAAGACTTTAAACTGAATTCTGGTTTCTGTTAGTCCTACAAGACTTTGAACTGGCTGGTTTCAAGATTTTATCAAGGCTAATCCGTCAAGACTTTAAACTGAACACTGTGTTAGTCCCCCAAGACTTTAAACTGAGGGTTGTAAGTCCCCCAAGACTATAAACTGAGGAAAAGTTTTTTTTCATTGTTGGAGTTGGTTTTGAAATATTGGTGGAGGGTATCCACAGGGGGAGCCTCCGAATTTAGCAAAGGCAAGTTTGGGGGTAATTGATGGGCTGGCAGCTCTATTCACAATTACCCCAGAATGTTAGTTTTTTCTCTGTGTCTTAATGTGGTTGATCTCTGGTTCTGGGTTTATGATTTAGGTTTTTGAGTCCCCCAAGACTTTAAACTGAGGGGTTTTTGAGTCCCCCAAGACTATAAAATGAGGATGGTCCCCCAAGACTTAAAACTGAGGGTTGTTTGTGGTTACATCCTATAGAGAGTGTGGTCAATTTTTCTTTTCTGAATCAAACTCAAGTACTAGTTGAATTACAGAGGGAATCAAGAGATGAAATGAAGTGTTCAGAATTGGCCTTGAACTGGGGAATGAGGTGTCTTCTGTTCTCAATGTCCTGTGGATCTCTAGCAGGAGTGGATTGGAAGTAGTGAAGCAGAAGTTGTTTCTGTTGAGATGTGTGTTGTTGGAACTTGGCCTTGATAGTGGGAAAGTGCGATGGTGTTGGTGGTGCAATGGATCCTACATTGTTATCATCACTATCAGAAGAGGAAGGAACTGAGAAGTTATCAGTTTTAAAGTTGAAGGAAGGAATGAATGTTCTTTACAATCAGATGGACCAGGGATGGGGGAGCTAGTTGTTTTATGGGTTGTGGCACTCTTCTGGGAAGGGTGGAGCTTTTTGATTAATCTGGGTATCAGGATGGATGGCCTAGATCTTTTGGTGCTGGCAGAAGAAGGACCAGGTTGAGGTGGAGGTGAATCTGTTGTGGAAGAAAGTGGACCAGGTCTGTGGCAGGTCTTCTTTCTGGAGTGGCAGACATCGCAGGACTTTCTGTATGGATGGACAGGTGGTGTCATGGCGCAGATTAAATTATTGTAGATGCAGTATTGGCAGGGGCCCATTTCAGAGGCAGATTTGGGAAGGAGGTTAAACATGGTGGTTGGATGAAGAAAGAATGTGAACATTCTCAATTGGAGGGAGGATGTGGTCTTCCAACATTGGTAGGGGCCTTTGTTGTGTGATTTGGCGCTGTTTGTGCATGTCTTAATTGACATCTGTTAAGGAATTTGGTATTTTTCTGGTTTTATCCCGTGGATATTGGGTCTGCGGGTATGTGGGTACTATCATTGGATAGCCCTGGTTTTTCTCTATATTTTATGTCTTGAAGACATTTTTCATATTCTGAGTTTTAAGGGGTCATTTCCTCATTTTTCATTTATAAAAGATTGCTGTTTAATTTTGTTTTTCGTGTTTTATGGGCTAACCTTAAGTCTTAGGGTTAAGTGCTTAGTACCATTGGATGGAGCTAATTTTTCTATATATTTCATGTCTCAATGTTGTTATAGTGAAATTCCGTGTTTTTAAGGTTTTAGTGGTTGTAGCTAATTTTTCTAAGTAGATTAGCTGTTTTTATTGGTTTTCTGGCTTCAGGAAGGCCGGGCCGCTTCAGGCGGCACCTCCGACGTCAGGGGGCCCGCCCGCCTCTGTTTTAGAAGGTTGGGGAGCGCTTCAGGAGGGTTTTTTATTCAATTTGGTGGGTACAGGCGCCAGATTGGTGGGTGCGCATGGGCTTTTAGATAGTGGTCTGTGTGTACATAGTGAATAAGACAGTTTGGGGCAACCTTAATTATCATACAACCATCCGGAGGTGATATCCTTGTTCCTCACTCAGTTTTCACTGTTTTCTGGCCACAATTGGCTGTGTTTGTTGCAAGTGAGTTCTTCATTTAACTTAACTTTAGCAACTGTTTTCTCTGTTATAGTCTTTCAAGCTATAGCAAGTATTATTGCTGTCTCTGGTGTGGATTTGCAGCCTACATCAAGTATCTTTGCTGTCTCTGGTGTGGACTTTGTTCTACATTTCAGTTCTTTGGTCTGGTAGTCTATCTGGGGACTACTTTCTTGGCTCATCAAGCAGTCAAGTGTGTTAAAAAGGGGCTTTAGCAAAACAGGAACCAACTTACTTTAGCAAGTAAATCTCACTCTATTTTTCTAAAGGGACAGGGGATTTTCTCTCTGGTTTTTCTCCAACTCCCTTGGTCAAGGCCTATAGCTAGTACTATAGGATTGTCTACACCGTGTGTCTGTGTGTGTATTTCATATAGCATAAGTGATAGAGTGCAACATAGAGGGAATATATAGATTTAGTAGGATTGACTATCATTAGAGTTTTTTTATTGCTATAATAAGGCATATTCAAAGAGAGTTCTTCAAGAGGGAGTAGCTGTGGATATTAGTGCTTATTAAGAATAGAAATATCCAGATAGTAATACTTGTTTTTCCTGATCTCTAAAACTCATCTCTCATCTTATAAATTTTTTAATCAAATATTAGTGTTACACATTATTGCGCTGTCTTTAAAAATAAGAGTGGCAGGCGCTTCATTTTAGAAATTGAAGAGGATAACCAACCCATCTTGCATTGTGTCTACTGCTTAGTACTTTAGAACGTTCTACAACAACCAAAGCTCCTCCTGGTTTGGAATCATGTCAAGATTTTACACATTTTGGTTGCTCATTTCAAATCAGTCATAAGTTGATTCAAAGAATCAACAAAGTAAAGAAAGAAGGTGAAGTTAATTGATTTAAAAAACTTTACCTAGATCCAAAAAGTATGGGGATTAGAGTTGTCATCAAAAAATTTATATTTTTTCAAAAATTTTTAATAAATATTTTTTATATATCAATTTCCTCAACTAAAGTAATGGGCCAACAACCTTGGGTTGTATAACAGGTAATCATGATAACATTAATTTTTTTCATGGGGTTCCTCTAGCCTATACATGTGGAAAGTCCCACACTTTTGTTTCTAGATTTGATCTGCATTTTGGCTTGAGGAATTGTCATTACTTTAAACTAGTGAAATTGATATATATTGGATATTTATTTAATAATTTATGTAATTATATTAAATTTAGATGACTTCCACTCCTTATTTCAATAAAATTCAGGGGAGGGTATTTCCAAATTTTCAAATCTGACATTCAACATTGAAGACTTGTTAAAATTTTGGTGATACCAACCCCTTGCTTCAATAAAATGTAGGGGGGGTATTGCCAAATTTTCAAATGTAACATGTAAAATTTTTGACTTGTAAATATTTTGATGAAAATATTTTGGTGATACCTGTCCCTTACTTCAATAAAATCCAGCATGGGTATTGCCAAAATTTCTTATAAGACTTGTGAAATTCTTGTCTTGTAAGAATTTTGGGGATACCGGTAAAATGCAGGGGGTAGTAAAGCCAAAGTTTCATATAATACTTTCAAGATTCATGACATGAAAGAACTTTGTTGATACCCACCCCTTACTTCAAAAAAATCTAGGGGTGGGGGATTGTCAAATTTTCAAAGGAGACATGAAAATTTTATTTAAAAAAAGAATATTTAACATTAAAATACGAAAATTCAAGTAATCATTGATAGAATAATGAAATACAGGAAATTATTGTAAATTTTATGTACAAATAAATATGAAAAGTTGAAGTGTGAGAGAAATAAAACAAACTAGTCATCAAACAATTTCATTAAACATACAATTTCCTCAACATATTTATTAGCTTTAACACATTATATCAAGAAATCTTTCTTTTTGGAATTTTCTTCATGATCAAACTTATATTTTATCTGCTCTAATAGGTTTTGATGTTCGAGTGTTTTCTCCTCTCTTTTTGATTTTTCAATACTTAGAGTTAACTCAAACTTCTTCTCCTTCAAATCTTGGGCCTGATCATCCTTCTGTAAAGAGAGCTCGTACTTCCTCTCTTCCAAATCTTGTAGTCTATCATCCCTCCTTAAAGAGAGCTCATATTTCTTCTTTTCAAAGCTTAGAGTCTCTTTAGCAATTTTCATTTGCACTAGAGTGGTAATAAAAATTAACATAAAGTAGAAGAAAAGCAGAGTAAAGTAATAAGAGGTATGGTATCACTTACCAGCATCACGTTTAACTAAAAATTGTTCCATAGACAAAAAAGGGGTTTGTGAAGAAGTATCACTTTCTTGTCCTCTTTGGGAGTGGAAATTTAGACTACTTGAAGCCCTAAGCTTCTTGTTCAAGGTCATATTTTCCTCCTCATCATTGTTTCTACCTTCAGACTCAGTTGATTGAGGATCCTGTGTTTGTTTGTCAGCCTTTTAAGAAATAAGAAAAGATAAGTAAATAAAAAAATAGAATTGATAAGATAAAAGAAAAAAGAAACAGACCTGAGTTTGATTTGGTTGGGTTAAATCACCAATAGGATCTACAGAAAAGCTATCTAGACTGGTATCATTAAAATGAGGGGAGGCTTGAGTGGAGGAAGAGGATGGGAAAAGATTTGCTTCAACATCGTGTTTGGAGATAGGATCTTCTCCATCCAACATGTTTACAGGATTAACATTGGCTTTCTCTCCAAAAATTGCATCCATCTCTTTAAAGTAAGGTCATCAAGATTTAAGTTTATTGTCTATGGATTTGATGCCCTTAGTGATATCAATGTTTGTAACCCCAAAACCAGTCAAAGATGAAAGAGCCTTTGCCTTCTTGTATTTGGCTTGGTAATTCTTGAAGCGTTCATACATCTTTTTAGGTAAAAGATCAATCTTTCCCTTGGTCTTATTCCTTAATTCATTCACCATTAGAAGATAGCCATTAACGTTTGATGCTGGGGGCCGTCCTACTTTAGTGGCATACTCAGTATCAAAACAAGAATCATAGTTAGATTTGGTTTTCAGCCAGCTGATAAGAATGAGATGATCATCTTTTTTTAATTGAAAGGTCTTAGATTTCTCGGCTGAGCTGGGGAAAGAGGGAGTAGTGGGATTTGAAGAACAACTTGGTGATGGCTGCCTTTGAGAAGATGCAGGACAACAATGCATGTTAAAATATGAATGAAGATGAAAAGGAGCAGAAAAAAGCAGATGAGATAGCGAGATGAAAAGGAGAAGAAACAAGCAGATGAGATAGCTAGATGAAAAGGAGAAGAAACAAGCAGATGAGATAGCGTGATGAAAAGGAGCAGAAACAAGCATATGAGATAGCAAGGTGAAAAGGAGCAGAATAAAGCAGATGAGATGGTGAAGGGTTCTGAGCGGATAAAATGGACAGGATGGGATGAAAATGTGAGTGTGCAGCAAGGTAGAAGGCATAACCAGAGAGTAGTCAAAGATGTGGTTATGGCAGAAAGTAGGTCAAGATGTGGTTATGACAGAAAGTTGTTCAAGATGTGTTTATGAAAAATTGAGTAAAAAAATGTTTGATAAGATGTGAAAATTTACATGTAAAGTGTCTAATAACCCAATTATTAGCAAAAGTAATTGTGGAAGATAATTGGGGTATGCAGATTATTATCCACAAATAATTTAATTGCAGATCCCTGAACATTGATACCCCCTATTATATGTGGAAAAGAAATGAATGCCATTCTTGACACTGGGTCTGAAGGTAGTGTAGTTTCTGTGAATAATTTAATAAAACCTGATAGTAATTACAAAGAAAAACTGGAACCTGTACATACAAAGAACTGGAGGGTTTTTGCTTCAGTATTTTTTCCAATTGGCAAATACAAAACTTCTATATTCTTTTAATATAATAGTGGATATGTAAGAGCAGTATGGGACTTTGCAGTAATGGATAATAATAATAGCAGTGATTGGTTTATTATTGGTAATGTCTTATTGACCAAATTTGGCATTAAACCAGATCCTACAAATGGTTGCTTCACTATTGGAGTATTTGTAAAAATAAAATTCAAGATTTTCTCTGAAAATTCAATTTATTCCATTTCTCCTAAATAAGAACAACTCCAAGGTGGGAGAACCACCTCTGAGATGGTTGAGTTCGAAAATTCAATCCAAAAAGCCTCTTTCAGTCCTGAACTCTCAAAAATTGAAGAAAATAATATTTTGGGATTGATAAAATCTTACCTTATGGCATTTGCTCATGCTTCAAATAAACTAGGATTTCTCAAAGACCATCAGATAAAAATCTCTTCAAGTTGATATTTGGATAATATTCCTGCATGATTAAAGAAGAAACCTTACCCAACCTCTCCTGAAAAATGGAAATACATTGAAGACAAGATTAAGATGTTTTTAGAAATGAGTACTGTTGAAAAAGTAGACACAACACCTAATTATTGTGTTATTTCACCAGTATTAACCTCTTATGAAAAAGATAAGGCAAGATTATGTGGTGATTACAGAGCTCTAAATACATTTACTGTGGATGATATTTACCCTCTCCCAAGGATATCTTTAATCCATTCTACCTTACAAGGAGCAAAATATATTTCCTGTTGGGAATGAAAAAATGCTACCACAAGACTCCTGTGGAAAGGAATCCTCAGAATTACTTACTCATAACCACACACATGGGAATATATAAATATGTGAGAGTGCATTTTGGCCCAAAAAATGCCCCTTCAGTCTTCCAAAAATTGATGGATAGTGTTTTTCATCAGAAAACGGTTGAAGAATGGCTCTTATTTTATAGTGATGACACCATAGGGTTTTCAAAAACATAGTATGAGCACTTAAATCAACTGAAAAGAGTATTTTAAAAATGGATTAAATTAATATGACTATTGCAGTATAGAAATGTAATTTAAGTTTAATCCTTGAAAGTACTTGGAAATTCTGTATCTGGATTACAAATTTGTGTTGACCAGAATAAGGTAGCAGAAATAAAAACATTAATATACCTAAAGTTGTGAAAGATGTTCAAAGCATTCTGGGTATGTGTGGATATTATAGGAAGTTTATAAAAAACTAGAAATACATTGCAGCTCCTTTAACAACAATAATCAGGAAAAATAAGGCTTTCATTTTGAATAATGAATGACAAAATGCATTGTTAAATTAAAGAAATTTTAATTGTTAGCTCCAATATTGGGACTGCCAGATTTTAACATCCCTTTTATCTTTTATACTGATGCAAGCATTACAGGGTTAGGGGCTTCTTTACATCAGAAACAGATAATAAATGGTAAATCATTTGAAGTAGTTATCTGTTTATATCCAGAGCCTAAAGAAAAACTGAATTAAGATATGTTGCCACCCAACTGGAATTTTTATACATTGTGTGGACCCTGGAGTAAATTCATTATTATCTGGAAGACCAGAGATTTGAATTAATTACATATTTCAGTGCAGTAAAATCATTACTAAACATGAAGACACCTAATAGACACATGTTTAGATGGCAACTAGCTGTACAAGAGTACAGAGGTAGAATGAAAATGACTCATAGATCAGGAACATTGCATTCTAATTTGGATTTATTATCCAGAAGTCTTTTGCCAAATGATACTGAAAACCCTTTGGAATCAACTAAAATTATCCTTTGGAATCAACTAAAATTTATTCATTGTAAGTTTTTATTTGATGACAACATTCTTTTCTAATGCTTTGCTGGTTACATGTGAACATTGAAAAAACTTGCATTTTTTGCAAGGACCTTGAGTCATCAAACTCTTGAAACAAAACAAATCCCTGGCCACCCAGGAAGTAAATGGCTGTTTGAATTGTTTCTTGGGAACACCTCCATTAGCACAAGGATGAGGTGGGGTTGGTGTGGGATCATATTTTTCAGGCATTAATAAAAAGTTTTAAGATTTAAATAAAATAAATGAAGGGGTTAATAGTTTTGATAAATAATAAGAGAAGATAAATTTAATGAAGAGTTCTCATACTTAACCAAGCTTGTTTTTTATACCTGGGAATCTGTCACACAACCTGTGACACTCAAAGCAAAAGCAGCTAACTAAGTCCATAATTCAGGGCATAATTATCTCAACTAAACCAATACACAAATAACAGAAGCAAAATTCACTTGGAAACTGTGTTTCTTTTGTGTTTTCAATCCAGACTTGCTTATTTGACTGCGCTTTGTCTAAATGCTAAATCTAAATTTGTCGGTTAATTCAATTATGCTCTTATGATTTTCAATTTAAGCAGATTGACACACTATTAGTGCTATGGTGGGTGTGATATCCTAAATGTGGGTTATTGTTGGCCAGTCGTCTAGAAGAAGGATTAAAAGGGGGAAGGAAAAGAGGAGGAAAGGAAAATAGGAAAGAAGGATTTATAGAAAGTAGAAATAATAAGGTAATAAAATAATTGTATATATTTAAAGAGAGGCAACAACGAGTTACTTGAGGGATGACACAAAAATGAGGTTTGATTAAATGACAATATTATTTAAAGTAAGGGTTCTGCACAGAAAAAACTATAATTACTATCAGAATTAAAGCAACCTGTAAATAGTTATATAGAATTTAAATTAGAAATTTAATGCTGATAAAAATAATAATAAAACATATTATATTGACAGTTTGTTCAGATTTGGTTTGTATAGTAAGTGATGAGGCTACAGGGGATTATCCAAGGCCTTTTTATAGTCAATGGGTCCTCTGAAGTGCCACTACATTTGTAAATACAAGAGTCATAATAAGATGAAACAAGAAAATAAAAGAATAAGTGAAACATAACAATTTAGAGAAAAGTATGAAACAAATAATTAAAACCCCAAATAAGAACCAAATTTCCCCACAACTATTTCCCAAATCAGTAAGTTAAAATAGTGAGTAACTAAACAAGCCTGAGACATAGGAACTATGAGAAAAAATAATTCAAAACAGATGTTACAGTATGCTTTAAGGGTTTTTAAGTGAAACAAGTAAAAATATTTTGACGCAACAAAATATGTAATCAATTTTAATTTAGTATAAAGAAATTAATTAATTGTTCCAACTATGTAATTAAATAATTAATTTAAATGAAACAAGTAATTAATTTATTACTAAATTAAGTTGAGAATTTCAATACTATTTTATAAAATAAGTATTATAATTTATTTAATTTTTTATTGACACAATTAAGGGTCCAAAAAACAGCGGCAATAATTATAGATAATAGTATATGAAAAAGTATATTTTAATAATTAAATTTAATTAATTAAAGTAATTACAATATAAGATAAACACTTGAATGTAATTATCTTATAAGTTTTTAATTAATTAATTTATAATTATTAAATAAACAATGTGCCCTTTGTTATGGAATATAATTAAATGCTTATAAATTATCTTATAATAAAATTAAAATAATATTTACTTTATTTATATAAATAAAATATTAATATAAATTTATTATGTAATATAATATTAATTTTAAATGCATACTCTGCAATTATTATGTCTTTATTTAATTCCAATAAATTGTATGTTTATTTACTGGGCTCCTGGGACAGCCTGGCTGACAGTTATTGTGTGTTTTAGGGCTGTTAAAGGGCCTGTGAGTAGGAGCAGGTGGTAATGTAGAGGGTATGTGGTATGATAATGATTTTTAATATAAGTTTTAATTTGAGGATCAGTTATCTATATTCATGGTGTTGTTTTTGATTCAACATTCCTTAGAATTATATTATAATATCATTTTGATAGTAGTTAAATTTATAGTAATATATATTGGGCTATTATTATTTCCTACCTTTTTTCAATGATCAATTTTAAAGTCAATCATAAAATCCTTAAATTGTCAGCTGAAAAGAAATATAGCTGACAAAGAATTTGGAATGGTGATTAATAAAAATAGTATATTAAATAAAAAAGATAAAATACTTTACAGATGTAAAAAGTGAAATTTATACAGGAAGATAAGCTTTCAGGAATGCAAATTCAGAGAGATAAGACAGCAGGAAGATCTATGCAGTTAGGTAAAAAAAGTAATAGAAATACAGGCAGTTAAGAATGCAGGAAGATAAGAATGTAAGTATATAAATTTAGGAAGATAATAATTCAGGAATATTAATAAAGGAAGATAAAAATAAAGGACAAATGGAAATCAGATGCAATATCTGAGACAAAGATTTTATTTGTTTCTGGTCTAAAGAAGAAAGGAAAAACTGTAGGGTGTAGGGAAAAAGAAGTGTAGGAATAAAGTACTAAGTGTATTCATATTTACAAAAATGTAAATAGTGTAAATGAAATAATACATAAAGGGATGATTTCCCCTTGAAAAAACCATCTGCTTTTACCAACACATTTTATAAAAACCTTTTTTGAGTTTCTACATTTGCAGTCCCTTAAATGCTTAATAATTATTATAGTTTACCTTCTATTTTGAGTGAGGTCCACTGCATAGATAATTTTGTTTAGTGATTGTCCCCCTAATCATTTAATATTAAGTATTATAGTAGTGATATTGTATCTAAAACAGGTAAGTTCTAATGATTAATACATTGCATTTATATCTTATTCCTGGTACAAAATTAAGAGTAACTCAAGAAAGTATTGAAGAATCATAATTAATATAAACTACTATATTGTTAAATTTTTTCTGGTCTGGGTAAATTTTTTAGATATTTTAGTATTGGTACCTGGTTTATTGTGGTTATAAAAATGGTGGTAATTACTATATAATATTTATATATAGCTATTAAATTAAATTTATTGATTAATATTACTATATAAAAAATTCCTGACTTATAGCATATAATCAAAGCTATAAATAAGTGGGATTTATTAGTATACTACTGTACCTAACCTTGTTTTAATCTTAATCAGACCTTTGTCAGCCAGGCTGTCCCAGGAGCCAAGTAATAAACATACAATCTTATTGGAGTTAATAAATGACATAATAATTGCAGCTTATGTATATAAATTAAATTTATATTACATAATAAATTATATTAAAATATTATTTTATAACTAAAATAAATTTTATACTAATTTTATTATCATATAAATTAAGTATACATTAAAATAATTATTATATTCCATATAAAGAGGTGTTATGTGTATTTAATGAATAATTAATTAACTACATGTTGATAATATAATTATATCTTATTAAATTATCTTATATTTTAATTACATTAATTTTTAAATTTAAATATATAATTGAACCCTTTTCATAATCAAAATTATCCATAATTATTGACGTTTTTTTTTACCCTTATTTGTGATGAATATTAAATGCATTATAATAATTATTATAATAAATTTAAAATTCTAAATTTGGTTCAGTAGAAAAATTAATTACTTGTTTCAACTAGTTATTACATAGTAAAAAAACTTTATTAATTTTCTACAGACTAACACTAAAATTGATTACAATATTTTGTTGCGTCAAAACATTCCATTTGCTTCACTTAAAAAATCTATAAAAAATATTGTTATACTTAATTTGATTAATTTTTCACATGGTTCTCATGTCTCAGAGTTGTTTAATTACTCACTATATTACTTAAATGATTTGGGAAATGGTGGTGTGAAAATTGTTTTCTTAATTGAGATTTTAATTACTTGTTTCATCTTTTTCTCTCCATTGTTATGTTTCAATTATTTTCTTTTATCTTTTTGTTTCATCCTATTATTACTTTGTATATACCCAGTGGTAGCACCTCATTTGTCCCTTTGCCTATAAAAGGCCTTGTGTTATTTCATTTATGATCATCACTTACTACTCAAACATATTTTTAATTACACTATAAAATTCATTTTATTTACACATATTTGAACTACGCTTCCGCCTATTTAAGTAATAAAATAAAATATTAAAGGTTGTGATAAGAATATTTTAGTATTAATAGTTGATAATTGAACAGAGAGAATAAAACAGTACTTACTTTATTAACCACATTGATCTCCGTCCATTTTTGTTAAAAGTTTCTAAATTTTTATTATCAAAATTATATATTTCTTATTTTTTATTTCATTTCCTTTTTATTTCCCCTTTTACCTTTTTTCCAATTACCTTTTCCACCTCTCTTCTAGATGACCGGCCGACAACCCTAGTGCTACTGATAAGATTGGATTTATATCTCTTACAGTGACTTAGGCCTGAAATACATCATATTACTTGATTATTAGGTTTCCAACCCTTTGTGAGCTTTAATAGAATATTAGTATTAACTTTATATCTATATTAATATTATGCTTGAACATATCTCAAAGTAGGATTAGTTCCTTTGACATATCTTTGAACCACTTCTAAAAGGTATTCCTCTGTGCCTCAAAGCATTTTCAACTCCAAATCCACATTCTCACTCACCGCATAATATGGGGGGCAGACTTGCTAGCAAGTCTGCAACCTAGGACTCAAATTCACCACAGATTGAACACACATTGAGCTATTGATAAAGGAACCATACAATTAGGGATTAACACCACTCAGCAGAACATTTTTAGGTGGTTATTCAAGTAGAGTTCAATATGAGTTCAGTATGAGTTCAGTCTGAGTTCCATCTGAGTTCTTTCTGATTTCAGTTTGGGGACTTGCTAGCAAGTCCACCCACTGTATTGTGTTACTAAGGAACACCCTTGACCTTGTGCATAGGTTTTTTGGTGACATATTTTTATTTTTATTTTTATTTTTTTTATTTTTTAAATTCTTTTTGACTTATGTTAATATTTTGTTTCACTCACTCCCTCCCCCTATTATTTTAAACCTCAACTACCTTTTTGAAATTGACGTCAAATAGTTAGTTGAAAGCAATTATCTTCACAGTATGTCAAGAGATTTCTAGATCCAATTCTTGCTTTTTACTCTTTGAATTTTCCCTACTCCTCAACAGGTATCACTCAAAATTTGGTCATAGCTTTAGTTTTTATTTTTTTAATGATTTCCTTTCACATCATAGAGATATCCATTAGCCAAGTAAATTTTCGAAAATCACATTTTCTTTACCTTTTAAGAAATTATATGGCCTAAAACTTATCATCTTGTTCAAATGCTATCTTTAATTCATAATCAATGTCTTAACTTTTATTCCTCTCTCTATGGCATCTTAGATTAGTGGAAAACTTTAAAAAAAAACTCTTCTATATAATATTACACCACGAAAATTAGGGAGAGGATTTTTTAGAGTTTTCACAACTGAAGTCATTTGGACTAGTTTTATTTGGTCCCATATTTTTTAGAAAGTCTTTCTAATATTTTGTGGTTTTATTAATTAAAAACTCAATGGCCTTCAGCATGCCTAGATATCTTCCTCAAACCTTAAAAAAATACATTTTCATACCCTACTCATCCTCCCCACTCAAAACTAGATGCACATTACTTGATTCCTACTTTCTAAGTGATATAAATACTCAATTTCCCTCTTTGAAGTTTGAGGTGACTTATAGGCTTCAATATGGCCTGGCTATGTTTGCTATGAGTAATTTTTCATTTTTTAATACTTTCCCAGTTGAAAATCTAGTCAAAGAGGGCTTTCCTAAAGAGGTTATGAAAATTATGATCCACTCAACCAAAAATTATAAATATACCCTATATCAAATCTTCACATGTTTAATTGAAAACTGTATTGTTTTACCATTATAGTCACCAGAAAAAAACATGGGAACCTGATAGCAGGTGCCAATCCCTATCTTTGACTCAAGTCAATTTCAGCTCAGCTTTAATTACTCTGGAAATACTGCACACTGAACAATGTGCACACTAGCTTGCAGAACATAAAATCAAATTTACTCTTAAATTAAAACTGAATATAGGGATAGGTACCTGCTAGCAGGTGCCACTTGATTTTTTGCGGTGAGTTATATTTAGTCTTTGATGAAATTTGATTCAGCAAATATTCAGTAGCTATATGCATTTTACTCGCTCCATTTGTTACTTAATTGCAATATTCATCAGCCATATGCAAATTCTTTAACTAAACATGTGTTTAAAAAAATATTCATCAATTGTGTAACTCATTCAATAACTCCTAGCACACATCCATTTCAAACTTCAACTCATACAAACACATCTCCGATAACATGACACAACATTTCATGCACATTATAAATGAGCTACAATCTATTGAAGAAGAAGAAATCATATTTAGAAACATTTTAGTGTCAATGAATTCAAGTAATAAAGCCCACAAAAAATATTTATTAATTGCAATCACATTGATGAACATCACACTACAGCACATGTTTGTTTTGCCATGGGGCGCAACAATTATGCAACAGTTGTGCAATGGTTACAAAACAATTGTTTTTTGCACTTAAGACCCACCTAAGACCTTTAAGTGCCAAAAATAATTGCTACTTAACTGTTGCGTAACTGTTGCGTCATTGTTGCACCCCAAGACAAAACAAATATAAAGGGGTATCAATGTTCAGGGATCCGCAATTAAATTAATTGCAGATAAAAATCCTTATACCCCAATTATCTTCCGCAATTATTTTTGCTAATACTTGGGTTATTAGACACGTTACATGTCAATTTTCACCCCTTATCCGACATTTTTTTACTCAATTTTTCATAACCACATCTTGGACAACTTTCTGTCATAACCACATGTTGCACAACTTTCTGCCACAACCACATCTTGGACTACTCTCTGGATATGCCTCATGGATGTGATGAGTTTGGGATCAGGAATTAGGAATGGAAATTGGGGTATAAGAGGCAGGATAATGCATTATTGTGGATTCCTTATCCACTAGCCCTGGGGCTAGTGGATAAAAATCTTCCACAATTAATAATGTCTGATCCCAGGAGAAAAAATTGCTGATCCCTCATTGTGGATCCCTGAATATTGATACCCCCTATTTATTGTAGTGTCACCAGCTGATAAAAGACTACTGTAATACAAATAGTACCTACAACTCAACCATGTTTCACCGCCATTTTTGCATTGGGAAAACTCTATTTCTTTAAATTTCTAACAATATATAGCTGCATAATGTGTATATTGGACACAGAGGACTTTAAGTCAAATGTGAAGCACTCGGGTTGCTCGCTAATGCTTATCCATGACAAAGCAAGTTGTTCTTCTTGGGGGTGTCAATTAGGAGACCTTTTTTCCGTAGATTCAGTCAACATAAATGAGTTATTGTTGAGCTATTATAGATGAGAAGGTGTGGCTGAAGTGTTTAATGCAAATATATGTAGTAATTGAATGAATAGTAGTGGCTATTGTTGTGTGAAGTGAGGTTGAAAAAACGGATAAGTAATTAATGAGGCGCGTCTGGCTTCAGTAGGTAATCATTGAGTCGAAAAAAAGTGGTGCAAGGTTTTGGCAATTACGGTCTATGTGGTTAGATCATTGCCTGGATGGCCGCTTGGTACATTGACTTGTTTGTCACGGGTTCGAATCCCTGCCGCCTCCCCCCCTTTTTAACCACACCCCTTTGTCCATGGTTGGCACGCTCGTTTTCATGCTGGTGTCGATGTCTCTTTATCCCCACGATGTCTCTATTCTCCCTCAGCAACCTACAGTGGATGGACATATGCGTGAAGGCTGGAGAACCCCCCCACTTTGCCATCCCCCCATTATCTGGACAATCGTGCTTGGTCATTCACTTGGGTCAGCTGCGGAATTCCACTCCCCTTACATTCTTGAAAACCCTGCCCATCAAACCACGACCCCTTGAGGATTACCCTTCACCCCTTGGCATCCCCATCTGTGTTCTCAAGCCACCTGGCTGCCCCCCATGTCATCCTTTCAATTGCCCTGCTGTTACATAACTCATTACATTCATTACTCCCCACTTTTACCTAGCCAATTAGTAAACCATACCTTCATGCCCCTAGCTGGGTGAGATTGTAAGAAATAATAAAAAATAAAAAAAAGCTACTCAAGAAACTTGGATCATTTGATTATATGACTACAGAATAAATTAGTTACTAGAGTCTAATTGAGCAACGATTGGGGAATAAGTCGGTAAAATATGCATACCGAACCACTTTACCGACACGGCTGGGGATTATGGTAGCAGTGTCAGCGCTTCGTCCGGAGTGAACCGGAGTTAAGCGCCTCGGCTGCACCATAGGATTTATACTAGATTCTATGTACATATTGAATAATCACTAAGCATATTAAGTTAAGCACATAATACCCCCCCACTTAGTGATTTTCCGATAATTGGTAATAATGCTAAATGAAACAAGAGAATATTCAGAAAGAAAGAGAAAGATAAACAGATAGAAAGGGTTAGAAAACACCCAATAGATAGCGTTTTGCTCGCCACACATTAGATCCTAAATTTTTTGTCAACAAATCAGCTACTTGATCGTTAGAGGATACCCACTCTATTTTAATTTCACACCGATGGACTTGTTCGTTGACGAAGTAAAATTCACGGTCTACATGTCGACAGCGCTTGTCAGAAGGGTTATCTGTTGCAGCTACTATGGCACCTTTGTTGTCGCAGAACAGGGTGGTGGGGCCATGACAGAGATCTAGTTCGCGAAGTAAGTTGCACATCCAAAGGGCTTGCCTAGTAGCATTTGACATTGCCATCAGTTCGGAGTGGAGGTAAGCCGTGGCCACACGTGATTGACGTTTGGATTTCCAAAGAATAAGGAAATTATTTAGTTGCAATAGATGGCCACCTGTGGCTCACGCAAATTCACCTCCCCATGTGGCATCACAGTAAACTTGAGTGAGGGGAGTATCAGTTAATGAGGGAAACAAATGGAATTTCATGTCGCGTGTATGTTGCAAGTATCGAAGAAGGTGATATAGCGCATCTCATTCAGCTTTACCTGGTCTTGAAGCATAACGTGCCAGGAAGTTGACGGGGTACGCTAGATCAGGTCTCGAACCAGCAACGAGATACAACAAAGATCCAATAATTGATAAAAACTTCATTGGTTCAATGGGAGCATGAGTTTTATCTTTAAGGGAAACCAGCACAAGGTTACTTGGAAGAGGGGAGTGAGACGTGAGTCCAGCGGGGTTGTGTTCACGGAGGACCTTATTGACCAGCACTGGTTGATGGATGGTGAAACCTTTTGGACACCAGGAGATTGATAAACCAACAATGGAGGAAAGATCATTGCTCCACCGTACTTTTAAAAATCTTTCCATGTCGTGTTCCAATTGATCCAATACATCATTACTGCTTCCTACCACAACACCGTCATCTACGTGCACCCAAAGCATGTCTTTGGATCCAGATTTAGAGAGGACATACACGCTAGCGTCTTGGTTGCTGGAGCAGTACCCGAGATTGGTGAGAATGCCACTCAGATGTTTCCACCAACATCGCGCTGCTTGCTTTCTGCCATATAGCGCTTTGTTAAGTTTACAAACAAGAGTTGGATCATTTGAAGTCAAACCTTCCGGTGGTTGAACATATATTTCTTCATCTATGTCGCTGTGTAGATAAGCTGCTGTTACATCAAAAGTGAGAATGGGCCAATTGTATGTTGCAGCCAAAGTTAACATCAAGCGGACAGATGCAAAAGTTGCAGTCGGCGCAAATGTATCACTAAAGTCCACACCCTCGATCTGTTTAAATCCTTGAGCAACATATCGCGCTTTGTGTTTGACCACAGTGCCAAATTGGTCACGCTTCAGTGAAAAGACCCATCTGGCGCCTGTTATATTTTTTCCTGGTGGAAGTGGAACTAAATCCCATACTTTCATAGACGACATATTATCCAATTCTTGTTTGCAGGCTTGTTTCCACAACCCGGCATCAGGGTGTTTAAGTGCTTGCTTGTAGGTGCGCAGAAGCCTGTCAGACAGTTCACAAGCGTGATTGTTGATATAATCCACCATGGTGTCTTGGGCCGCAATGGTTTCTTCAGCAGTAAAATTGCCAAAACGCAAGGAATTCAGGATAAACGGTAGACCGCCTTTCTTTGTCTCATTCTGGTAGTTATCGCTAAGTAATTTGTCTGATGTTTCTTCCCCTTCAGGAATGAATTTTACCATGGCCGATTGGACCAGGGAGTTGGTCTCCGGGTGCCAGAAAATCCAGCCCTTTCCCCCATCCAGAAAACCTACTACTCGACAACGCATGGCCCCGACATCCATTCGGGTGCGTTTTTCCGTGGGAATATGAACGTAGGCCCATTGGCCAAAAATTTTGATTGGTGATAAGTCGGCCTTTCGGTCGAAGATAATTTGGTATGGCGTACTATCGGTCACCCGGACATTTGGTAAGCGGTTGTGGATGTATGAAGCCCAGCAATACGCAAATGTCCAAAAGGTTTGAGGTAGGCTGGAGGCCAAGAGGATAGTACATGCAATTTCACCAATTGTCTCATTGAATCTCTCGACCATACCATTTTGCTCATGGTGATAGGGCATCGAGTGTTCATGTAGGATGCCGTTAATGGATAGGAAGTCAGAAAACTTTTTGTTCATATATTCTTTTCCATTATCAGTGCGAAGGATTTTCATGCGGCCACCAGTAAAGTTTTCCAATCTGTTTTTAAAATGGATGAAGGCGTCCAAGACATCAGATTTTTTCTTCAGGATAAAGACTTCACCATATGTTGAGAAGGACTCCCTAAAGGTGGCGACATACACTTCCCCAGTATTGGTGATATCAACCATTGGGCCCACCAGGTCAGACACCACAAGGTCCATCAAACCGTGTGCACGTTTCAAAGCCGGGTGGGTATTACGGCGTTTGCTTTTGGAAACAGCGCAGACGTCACAATTCAGCTTGCAAGACGGAACCCATTTTGGAGCATTGTCACACAAACCCATATTGGTAAGGCGCCGAAGAACTCGAACTCTGGTGTGTCCAAGGCGCCGGTGCCAATCCATGATTGAATTTGGAGTTGCCTTGGGGTATGGAATATGTGGCATGGTGGAGGGAGGTACAAAAGGGGCAGGCAAAGGAACGGTTGACAAAGAGCTAAAGTGATCAATTGCAAAAGGAGTAATATCTAGTGTACAAGGGTATACTAAATCTACTGTCCATTTGCGCTCATGAGGGGAAAGAGGAGCTTCAAATAAAACCATATTATCCCTTGATATTATAAAATTATGATGGCAGTCAAAATCTATAGAGATATCACTACACTGTAGAATGTCAAAAGGCGAGTTGAGAGTGGACTTCGCTTTATCACAGAAAAAGACATTTTTAGTGGTAATCAGGCTTTCCCCTTCCCCTTTGACTAAGACGTTTCCATATCCAGTAATAAAGGCAGCATGAGAGTCAGTAGCTGTTTTTACTGAAATTGGAGTCTTCAACTTTTGAAAATCAGATAGAAGACGTACATCTCCAGTCACATGGTGAGTCGCACCTGTGTCAAAAATTCCTTTGGTATTGTCAATATCAAGAGCATGGAACCACTCATCGCTACCCAAATTGAGCTCGTTGAGTGAGGTGGTTAAGACATCTAGGGCGGAGGAATCAATCTCATTGAGGCGGACTTTTGACAAGGACGGTCTATCTCTCTTGTTAGGCAAAGAACGTTGAAAGCGTTGAACTGCTGCATGAGCTTGTTGTATTCGCGCCTCTCGTTGTGCCCAGACCTCTGAGTTGAAGGCTTTTCCATTACCGTTATAGGGGCAAGTTAAAATGAGGTGTTCGGTTGAATGGCATAAGTCACAAGATAAGTCTTTGCGACGATCCGGGGGACGATAGCTGTCCATTTTACCCTTTCTGAAAGCAAAGGAAGAAACTTCATCATCAGGAAGAGATGTCTCCATGGCTGTGGATGTAAGGGGGGTCGAGGATGGGACATTTTTTACGGCATTGTGCAAAGCTGTCAACATGTCGTCGTAGGATGGTTGGCTGAGATCTTTCCTGAGTTCAAAGTGTCGATTGAGGTCCAAGCTAAGGCTAGCTACTGATGGTGGAAGCATCAATTGGATTAAAATAGCCCCAAGTTCATCATATTCAAGGCGGAACCCAGATCTCTTCAGGGAATCCAGAATGGATTTGATATTATCCGCATGTGAGATAGGATCGACAAAAGGTGACGACTTGATTTTTAAGAGATCGTTGAATAGTGCCATGCGGGAGGTATGAGTGGCCGTTTCAAACTTGGTGGATAATGTTTGATATGCATGGAAACAGGTCGTATCTATGTCGATGAAGCTTTGGAGCTTTTCTTCAATAGTGAAGTAGATGATGTGCCAACACATCTCTTCTTCAAAAGCACCTGTTGCACCCACAATGGCATTGGGATCGGTGGTGTACTTCGTGGATCGGACTCGGCGATGCATAAAAAGGGAAATAGCTTTATACCAAGTCTGCCAGTTTGAGCCATCAGCCTTCAGTTTGGGGGTGTGTTTGACTTGAGATAGAATGTCATTGATAACCTCGCCACAGTCCTTTCCCTTATAGACGGTAATGGGATTATCTGGTTGGGGTCTGGTAGTCATGGTCGTAGATGGGAGATTTGGAGTGTGAGGGAGTTGAGGAGGCAAAGTTTGAGTGATTGCGGTTGGAGATTTCTGAGTATCGCAAAATTGGCAGGCAGTACTTCTGCTAGAGGAGGAGACGGGCGAGACAGTACCGGAGAAAGAACGGGATCGGCGACGGTCCCGTGTAGAAACGTTAGGAAGGTGAGGAGGTATGTCGAGATTCTTAAGCTCCCTGCTAAGGGTAGGACGATCACGTGGTAATTTAGGTCAGGATTCGAAAGGGTTTGAGGTGTTTGGATTATTCGGCATGAATTAAATGCCAGGGAGTAAAGGTGGGTATGGACAAGAATTAGATCGCCCGAATAAGTAAGGCACGTTTAATGAGGGACAGGCTCGGGGTACACAATCGTTCCGGGAAAAATACAAGATTATATTACTGCTAGTAACAAATCAGGGACAGCCCATAACCTATGGTAGCAGTGTCAGCGCTTCGTCCGGAGTGAACCGGAGTTAAGCGCCTCAGCTGCACCATAGGATTTATACTAGATTCTATGTACATATTGAATAATCACTAAGCATATTAAGTTAAGTACATAATAGGGATGATCTTAGTTCTCTGATATACTGCAATCCATTGTTGAAATAATCTTGAGCTCTTATGACACATAAATTTCATTGATTTGTTTCATAAATTTTTAATGAGTGCTACCATCACAACTGAACATTTAAATTGAACTTCATATTGGATAAATCTCATTGTTTATTCAAAAAAGAGACTTTGTTTAAAAAAATAAAAAATGGCTAGGTATTGGTGATATGTTTAGTATTTTATGTAAATTTTCAGTAGCTAGCTAACTTCGATTTGTAGACGATCTCTTTCCTTGACAGATCTTTAATTTACTAATCTTTATCAGTAATAATTTAGGGAATTATTTGAAACTTTATTGTAAAAAGGATATTAATTTGAACTTATATGAAGATGTAGTAAAGAGATATTTAATAGAGCTAAGTCTATTTGTTAAGAATCTTAATTCAAGTATTCGTCAGTGTCGAATCCAGCAGACCGATATCTAGAAACCCTTTTTTCCTTATCCTCTTATCTTATCCAGAGAATGAATTGCCTACCTCCCCCCTTTAAAGAAAAAAAATAGAAAAAAGGAAAGAGAAGAAGAAGAAAAAAGAAAAGATTACATCTTTGAAGAGCAATATGATACATACGCACAATTCAATTACATGGTTATATTACAACATCAGTGAAATCGTGTTTTCTTTTAATCATTGATTCCACCCTCTTTTTTTTTCTAAATCCTGTTTTTTATTTTCGCTGAGGCAGTGAAGGAGATAGAGAGGTAGAAGATGTGAGATGTATTGATTAGCTAAGAGTGAGAGTTTACCAAAGCGGAAGGGACGTTCGAAGAAGAGGTAATCCGCAAAGAATCCAACTGCGACGCGGTCTTGCCCTTGTTGATGAGGTTAATAATATTGGTGTTGCTGGTATTCCTTCCAAAACTTAAGGTAATGTAGTTTCTCACAGCATTAACACAGTTTCTTGTTTTTGATGAATGAGAATAAAGTAATGCTCCAAAAATAATCTAAATGAAATAAAACAATCACGATCGATGAAAATAATTTTGACACAAAAGAGGATATATAACACAAGGGGAAAAACCAGTGGACCAGACGTCTAGTAGTTTTTTTTTGTCCCCAGTCAAACTCAGTCTGTAATTCCTGTCTGAACTGTGGAGTAACTCTGGTTGAAACCATCCCATTCCTTTGTCTCCAAAGGGGAAGTACCAGACTCGGACAGAGTCACCACCAAAATCACGCACAAAATTGCCACACGAAGCCAAAAAAAGCACTAGACGTCTGATGCGCACTTTTTTTCCTCTGGGTAAATATTAAAATAATATAAACAAAAAAGACTTACGGCAATATAGATTAACCATAGAGCAAACATCAAATATACTAAAATAAACCAAAAATTCAAAGGTACGAGTGTCGGGTGAGGGGAAAAGTCAGGTAAAGTCCAATTTGAAGGAATAGATGGGATTTCGATATCTTCTAAGCCTCCGATTGAGTTAGATATTGTCGAATTCGAAGATCCCAGTTTAGATGTTTCGTTATCATTTTTTCCTCTAATCAATTAAAACAATAAATTAAAATAAAAGGAAAAAAGAAAATAGGATAGACTCAGTTTTGAAAATAAGAAGATCAAAAGATGTGAGATGTGATAATGTGACATATTAGGATATGCTCGCTTTGAATACCTTTCTGGATGGGGTTTCACGAGTAGACGGGGATACAAATGATATATCTTGATCATTTCACTTATTTTCAACGCTATAAAAATGAAGACTAATGATAGGGTTTATGCGTCTTCAATTTCAAGGGAACCACAATATCTGGTGCTTTAAGGAGTCGCAGAACTCTACACGTGAAATAACAGGGAAGAAAAGTGGGCAATTCAAGTGGTTGAGAGGGCAAAGATAAAGAGTCAAGGGGACGTTGTGAATGGAAAGTAAGATTGCCGATAGTAGCGTTCTGTGTGAGAATTTATGATATTTTATGATTTAAAATTAATGAAGAGTTGGCAACAAAGGGCTAATAAAATTGGTAAAAATAAACAATAAAGAACGGGGACAACGGCCCATGTAAGATGGTGAGCCTGGAGGAGACAGAGGCCCAGTGCCGATGAAGAGTGTTTGACGGGGACAATGGCCCAAACGTGAGGGTGCGAGGTTAGGGTTAACAAAGGCTTACACTGGAGGAAAATGTCTCAACACAAGGGGGAGCAGGGACAACGGACTGACTCATACGGGGACAAAGGCCCGACTTAAAAATACGACGCGGACGACGGCACGAAGGAGATCAAGTGCTGACGATCTGGCGACGGCGATCAAGCAAACGGGGATCAATTTCAATGTAGGCAATAATTTGTAGTGAGTGTATTGTAAAATAAAAGATAAAGAAAATAGACATTACCTGGCGACAGAGATGGAGCAAACAGGGATAGTTATGGTAGCAGTGTCAGCGCTTCTTCCGGAGTGAACCGGAGTTAGACGCGTCAGCTGCACCATAGGTTTTATACTAAATTCTATTCAACATTGATACATTCAACGAATCTAGATAGCTTTCCAATAGATCCTTATGGTGATATAAGCCAATGTGATCCCACTCCAGTAAGTTTTTATTTCTTTTCTAGTTGTTTTATTTTTTTATTTTTAAAAAGGCCAATGAAAGAACCCAGGATATACATTTTTTCTTCTTTACATTCAAATAATTAAATTTACTTTTCTAAATACAGCTAAGTCAACAAAACTCTATATCTGTTTTAAAAATTTGGCAATACCCTCCCCTGCATTTTATTGAAGCAAGGGGTGGGTGGGTGTCAGCCAGGCTACTAGACTTACCCAGTGAAATAATTAATTATTTACTGGATGAAGCCGCACCTTATCATTTTAATTATTTAATTATAAATTAGTTACATTAAAATTACTTATAATAAATTAACTAATTACAGAATGATAAAATTAAATGAATAATTAAAATTAAATATAAAATTGTCCCTTATATTTTTTCTCTAACACCGTGCTCATTTGACAGGTTGGAAGAAATAAAGATTTATATTAAAAAATAGATTTTAAATTAAAATAAGATTTTAATATTCAAATAATATTAAATATATACAAAAACTCAAATTTCTTATTTAGAATTGACTTCTACAGTAAATATTAAATAAATTGATGTATTTCTGACATACTCTGTAAATACATCTTTTTGATGCCTTCTTTTTAGAACAACGTTATTATTTTAAAATACTCCTTCTGGAATATTCTTTTTCTCTCTCTCTCATACTACTGTTTTCAGAATTTGATTGCCGTGCTTTGTCCCTCCTTTGCCTATATAAGGCCTCTCTTTTGGTTGTTTTTTATTCATTCCTTTACCAACTTACTTTATTATTACTATTTACAACACAATACTTATTTTTATATCTTATCTCATTAGTAGTTACAAGAGCGTAATTCTAATCAATAACTTATAACAATATTTAAACCCTACCTCTTATATTTGAGTAACAAATCACTTAGATTAAGAAATACGTACCAAATTTTTGAGAGTTTGTTTAAAATCCTTAAAATCCTCATAGAAACTTCATACCAAATCTTCTAGACCAAAGGCATACCTAGACAATTGAGGGTGTTCCGAATTATCAATGGCGCAACGATATTTGAGGCGTAATCGAGGGGACCATTGGTGTGCGAAGTACCTGTAAAGGACGAGAAAGCAAGAAAACAACGAACGTCATACTTCACGTGACAAAATTTTTTGCTGCGAACGGGAATCGAACCGCGCTCCAAAAATTAAGTTCATATACTTACTAAACGTCGTATATATCGTGGTAATTATTGTTATTACTATTTGTGGGTTACTCTTCACTCTTCATTTGCTACATATCTCCTTTTACTCAGCACTCTGTAAGTGGCATTAATTAGCTCATTTTTCAGGGGGAGGTGTCTGGTAATTGGACTTTATTTTTATTATTATATTTTTTTTTATTTTTCCTGGTAGACCATAATAGAGCAATAAGTGTTCTTAGTCCCAGAGGTAATAAATTAATTATATTTTAATATTATTTATTATAATTTTTCAGTTGACCTTTGTCCTGATTAATTTAATTCTTCCAGTTGACAAATTGTCCTGACAATATTATTTTTAATTAATATATAATTAATATTTAATTAATTCAGTTGACTTTGAGTCCTGGTAATTCAATAAATATTTTAATTAATAAAACTCACATTTAATTATTTCAGTTGACATTAAGTCCTGGTAATTAAGTGATCAAGCTTAATAAAATTTTAAAATAAAAATTTATATTTAATTACTTCAGATGACATTAAGTCCTGGTAGTTAAGTTATCAGTTTAATAAAATTTTATTAAATTAATAAAGTTTCATATTTGATTACTTCAGTTGACAATAAGTCCTGGTAATAAATTAGTTGATTTAAATCCTGAAAATAAATAATTAAAAATTATTAATAAAAATTCTAATTTATTTCTACAGTTGATTATATTATAATCCTGGTTTTAAATTTTTTTTATTAATAAATTAATTTTATTTAAGTTGATTTTTATCTTGAAAAAAGATTTTTTTTATTTTATTTTTTATATATATAAAAAAATCAAAAATCAAAACTAATTAATCTTATTGTCTCTTTTCTTCATTTCAGTAAAATCTTAAAATGACTGACCAAAGTGGTTCTGCTGCACGTGAAGAAGAACTAGACTTAATTGATTATGATGATCCTACTTCAGTAAGTTCTCCTTTAACAAGAAGAATTTCTCAAACTAATAAATCCTTGCCCCAAACAGGATGTAGAAATGGAAGAAGTAGAAATCCTAGTGGACACAACTCAGGATCAGAAGCCTATGATAAACCCACCAGAAGAGTTTCCAAAAGGCTTCAGGATAAAAAAGATGCCATTGTCTCAGTAGGTAAAGAATCTGTCTACTCACATAAAGGAGTTAAGGACAGAAAGCTTGAGACTAAAGGTAAGGGTAGATTCTTTGGAAGAAAAGGTGAGAATAACAGATACTTTTCTCCAAGAGAAGAAGAAATCTCTTCCTCCCAGGGATCAACAACAATTGGCTCCCCAGTCCCAAGAGAATGTGGAAGTGTCACAGTGGCAGTGGGACTGGCTAAACACTAAGTGGGACTACCTGGCTCAAAACCAGCATCAGTTACCTCAGGCAGGTCCATCAAGGCCCAACCAGGTCAACCCCACTACTCCCCACACTTATCAAGGAGGCAAAAGAAGAAGAAAGCCCAATATGGTGATACCCAGAAAACCCTGGTACGTCCCTCTATTGATTCTCAAGTGCCTTTTCTTGTGGCTGACTCTTTTCCTTCAGGTAAATCAGGAAGGGAGGATGAAACTTTGAGACCTATAGAGGCTGGGAGTAGTAGACAAATCACTCATGTATCAAATCCTTTAATTTTAATTGCTACCTCAATGATTAATCCTGATATGGCTGTGATTGATGAAACTCTTGACCCTGAGTTCAATGAGAATCTGGAAAGTTACTCAGTTTCCTTATTGAAAAACACTCCAGATGTAGCAAGAATTAATGATGAGCACTTGAGAGATATTATTGCCAAGCAAAATCATATAATGAACAATATGCAATTGACTCAGAGATATAATAGTTTGTTAACTGATCAGGGCTATCAAGCATTAAGAAGTGAATCACAGAGAGTCTCTGATGAATTGTCTCATTACAAAGCAACCCATGAAAAGAAAGTTGCTTTATGGCAAAATATAAAAAATGATTTGTTTAAACTAAAAGATACTGTATCTGCCTGTTGCCAGGAGGTAGAGATAGATAAGATAAATCTGAAAAGATTGAATGACCATTTGTCATCTTTTCAAAATAAAAATCAATTATCTTTTGCAACTATCAATGAGAGTTTATCTAGTCTTCCAAGAATGAAAACAAGACTAACAACCATTGAAGAAAAATTGAACTCATTGTTAAATGACCAAAAATATTCTGACATTTATGTGAAGGAACATATAGTGCAGGATGCTCAAATAGTAACTGTGGCTAGTTCATCTAAAGTAAAAATAGCTCCAGAAATACCTGTTGATAACACTGAGTTTCCATCAAAAACTGATGATGAACCAGGATCTGCAACAGAAGGATTAAACAATGAGATTTCAGCACAAATAGAGAAATTACAGCAGCTTCTTACTCAGAAACAAGCTAGTACTAAGGAGACTCCTTCAAATCAAAAGAATTGGCCAAAACTTGACCAGTACCCAACATTTGATGGTGATTCTTCCTCTGATTGGCAACAATTTATTTGCAGAATTGATAACTTAAAAAATTCTTACAAACTCCCAGATGAGGAAATTGTGTCCAAGTTAATTTCTTTTTTCACTAATGTTGCCCTGATGTGGTATGAATCTGTTCTCCTGGATGGGAATGACTACTCATGGGAGGATTGGAAGAAATTGATTAAAGCACAATTTGGTGGCTCCAAGTTCAGAATGGCTCAACAAAGGCAGTATGAGGAAACTAGATATAGCTCTTCTACTGATAAACCTATTGAGTTTTTAATGAAACTTGTAAAAATCTTAAGGGCAATGGACCCAAATATGGAGGTTGATTTATGGAAGGACAGGATCCTCTATAAATTACCAATGTCTCTGAGAGACTTGATAGTGGCTAGGACTGAGTTCTCCAAAGAACGCTCTTCTTTCATTATTACTTGCAATGTTATACTTCTAAACAATAAGTATGATGCCAGAATATTCATTCCTAGTACCCCTTTGGAGAAACCCTCCACTTACCAACAGAAACCTCTGGAAAAGGTTGGTAAAACTTCTGCCCCTGTTGCACCAAAGAAGTATGCAACAAACACTTGCTTCAAGTGCAACAAGCCTAGGAAGAAAGGCCATGTTTGTGACAAGAAGATAAATCTTGTAGAACAAACAGAGGAACATGCTGATGACACAGTGGTACAGGATGATACATCAAGTGATTGTGCCAGCAATATTTCATATGAATCTCAACAAGAAATCTTGATGCTGGAAGAGGATATCCATTATTTAAATACTATTGAAATTGATAATAATGATTTATCTACAGTTGAAGATGCTGAGATCATAAAGAAAATTGAGAATAGCTCAATTATTATTGCCGCTCTTAAGGCACCAGTCTTGATCAATGGAACCAGCATTGAAGTTGTTCTGGATTCTGGAGCTGGAGGAAGTGTATTATCTGAAAGAGCACTTGCTTCAGTAGATCAAGACTATAAATCTAAACTGATGCCTATCATTTCTGAAAATTGGAGAGGGTATGGCTCTGTTTTGTCCCCCATTGGGAAATACAAAGCCACAGTGTTTTTTAAATATAACCATGGTTTTTAAGAGCTATTTGTGATTTTGTTGTCATGAAAAATGATAACTTGAGCAATTGGTTTATTGTAGGGAATGATATTTTAACCAAGTATGGCATAAAATTGGATCCTTCAAACCAATGTTTCACAATGGGGATGAATGGGAAGAGAACATTTAAGGTTTCCTCCCCTAAAAAATTATTAAAACCAGAATTGAACACATGTAATTCTGTGGTTCAATATAAAGAAGATCTACAAAGGAAATGCATGCCCTTATGTCTGAAATTGACAATGCCTCTTTTGGAGAACAACTTTCTGGTGAGGATAAAGATTCCATCATTAACTTGATAAAATCTTTTCCTATGGCCTTTGCTCATGGGTCACATGAACTGGGATTAGTTAAAGAGGAAATGAAACTTTCATTGTCTTTCCCATTAACTGATATACCACCTAGTTTAAAGAAGAAGCCTTATCCTGCTTCTCCCACAAAGAGAAAAGATATTGAAGATAATATCTCTACCCTTTTAAAAATGAATATTATTGAAAAGGTAGTTGAAACACCTAAATATTGTGTTATCTCACCTGTCCTAATTTCTTATGAGAAAGATAAAGCCAGGTTATGTGGTGATTATAGAGCACTAAATACTTATACTGTTGATGATATCTATCCTTTACCTAGAATCAGCTCTATACATGCTACTTTACAGGGTGCTAAATATATCAGCTGTTTGGATGGTAATAAGGGATATCACCAGGTACCTGTTGAGAAAAATTCTCAGAACTTTCTGATGATTGCCACTCATATGGGTATTTATAAGTATATTAGGATGCCATTTGGCCCTAAAAATGCCCCTTCTGTTTTCCAAAAAGTAATGGATAACACATTCCATCAAGAGATAATTGAAGGTTGGCTGATGGTTTATATTGATGATATCATTATATTCTCAAAAACATTTGAGGACCATCTTAAACACCTGTGTAAAGTATTCCAGAAAATGGACGAAATAAATATGACACTTGCTTTGAAGAAATGTAAATTTGGTTTCCATTCTTTAAAAGTTCTTGGTCATGTTGTTTCAGGCTTACAGATATGTGTTGACCAGAACAAAGTGGCAGCCATACAACAGGTGAAAGCTCCTACAACAGTAAGAGAGCTCCAAACTTTTTTGGGAATGTGTGGATACTATAGACAGTATATTAAAAATTACCAAGTCATAGCTTTACCCCTTACCCAATTAACTAGAAAGGATGTTGCTTTGGCTGGAATAGTGAAAGACAAAGGGCCTTTGACACTATGAAACACTGTTTGATGTCAGCACCAATTCTTGCTTTACCTGACTTTAATCAACCATTTGTTTTGTACACTGATGCCAGTTTCATTGGTCTTGGTGCTGCCCTCCATCAAAAACAAGTGATAAATGATAAAGTTTCAGAAGTAGTAATTTGTTATATTTCAAGAACCTTGAGAAATAGTGAATTGAAATATGGTGCTACTCAATTAGAGTGTTTAGCTGTAGTATGGGCTCTCGGAAAGCTTCATTATTACCTAGATGACCAGAAATTTGAACTTGTCACTGACTGCAGTGCAGTTAAATCCCTTTTAAACTTGAAAACACCTAACAGACATATGTTCAGATGGCAGCTGGCTGTTCAAGAGTACAGAGGGAGAATGACAATTATTCATAGGGCTGGTATTGTTCACTAAAATGTGGATATGTTATCTAGGTTACCTTTGCCAAATAATGACTCTAATCCTGCATATGATCCTGAGGACAAAATTATTCATATACATGGGATATATGTGGTTGATATGGAGGAAGAGCTATTACAGCTTATTCTGGAATCATATGATAAAGACACTGACTTGAAAAAGTTATGCACCATATTAAATGATCCAAAGAATGCTTCAATACAAGCATTAATTAAAACCCTTCCAAGAAAGTACCAAAAAGCTTTGGAAAAAGGTAAATTTTCAATTGATGAAGGATATCTATATTATAGAAGAAAGTTGAGTAATTTTATTGTTATTCCTCCTTCTATGAAAGAAATCATCTTGAAAATTTGTCATGATGACATATTAGCTGGACATTTTGATCTTGACAAAACAATGATCAGAATTAAGAACACTGCTTGGTGGGCTAATATGTCTGAAGACACAAAATTATATGTTGAATCTTGTGATTCTTTCCAAAAATCAAAAAGATTAACTGGTAAAAGAGCAGTATTAATGCAACATATTGAACCTCCTGATGCTCCATGGCAAATAATAAACATGGATTTTGTAACAGGATTACATATTGCTGGTAAAGACAGTTATAACTCTTGTTGCGTTATTGTGGACAGATTCACAAAAATGTGTAAATTTATCCCTACCCACAAGGATGTTTCCACTAAAGAATTAGCTTTCTTATGGTGGTCTCATATGTTTAATACTGCTGGTTTTCCTAAAGCCATAATCTCTGACAGAGACCCTAAATTTACTTCTGAATTTTGGATGTCTCTGATGGATGTTTGTGGTTGTGATCTGAAACTTTCTACTGCCCATCACCCTCAGACTGATAGTTTAGCTGAAAGAATGATTCAGACTTTAGAGGAAATTATAAGAAGATATTGTGCCTTTGGCCTTGAGTATAAAGATAATGACAGATTCACTCATGATTGGGTTACCTTACTTCCTGGGTTAGAATTTGCTTATAATAGCACTGTTCATTCTGTTACTCAAAGAAAGCCTTTTGAACTCTGGCTTGGATATGTTCCCAATACTCCTGCCCAAATTCTCAATAACAAAATACCTAAATTGGATATAGATCCTGGTGTAAAATCTTTTCTTCAAATGCAACAATTATGTAGAAATCATGCTAAAAAATGTATTGAAAAATCATTTGAATATGAGAAGAAAAGATGGGATAAATCCCATAAAGAATACACTTTTAAAAAGGGTGATGAAGTGTTGATTTCTACAGTCCACTTCAACTTACAAGGTAATAACAAATTGAAAGATCCATTTTTTGGTCCATTTGTTGTCAGAAGAATGATTGGAGATAATGAAGTTGAAGTTATTCTGTATTCTCCATATGACAGAAAACATCCTGTTTTTCCAATATCTCTTTTGAAACCTTACACATCCAATAGTGATTTATTTCCAAAAAGGAGGGGTAGACCAAAGAAAACCCCAAATGAAATCACTGAAACAGCAGAAATTGAAAAATAAATAAATGACAGAATAGTCACTTCTGAGAAAGGTACAGAATACTTATTGAGATTCAAGAATAAATCATCTGAATATGATTCTTGGATACCTGGGAAGGAGATATATAATCTTCCTACTCTACTAAAAAAGTATAAAAAGAAAAAATCATAGCATTTTTTTTTATTGTTTTTTTTAGAGTGAGGGAGTGTCAGCCAGGCTACTAGACTTACCCAGTGAAATAATTAAATATTTACTGGATGAAGCCGCACCTTATCATTTTAATTATTATTTAATTATAAATTAGTTACATTAAAATTACTTATAATAAATTAACTAATTACAGAATGATAAAATTAAATGAATAATTAAAATTAAATATAAAATTTTCCCTTATATTTTTTCTCTAACACCATGCTCATTTGACAGGTTGGAAAAAATAAAAATTTATATTAAAAAATAGATTTTAAGTTAAAATAAGATTTTAATATTCAAATAATATTAAATATATACAAAAAATTCAAATTTCTTATTTAGAATTGACTTCTACAGTAAATATTAAATAAACTGATGTATTTCTGACATACTCTGTAAATAAATCTTTTTGACGCCTTCTTTTTAGAACAACTTTATTATTTGAAAATACTCCTTCTGGAATATTCTTTTCTCTCTCTCATACTACTGTTTTTAGAATTTTATTGCCGTGCTTTGTCTCTCTTTTGCCTATATAAGGCCTCTCTTTTGGTTTTTTTTTAATCATTCCTTCACTACATCATTTTATTACAACAATAACCAATCAAACTTATTCTTATATTCTTTATCATTAGTACTTACAATAACGTAACTCTAATCTATAAATTATATCAATATTTTAATCCTACCTCTTTTAATTGAGTAAAATAATCATCCTTGAAGTAAGAAATACGTACAAATTTGTTGAGAGACCATTTATACCTTTAAAATCCTCGTAAAACTTCATACCAAATCTTCTAGACCATAAGTGTACCTTGACAATAGAGAAGTAAGAGATGATTCTGATGAAATAGAGATTTTTTTCTCTGAACAAAAAAAAATTGTGTCTAAACCAAAAAAATAATATGACAAAAAAATAAAACTCACAAAATTTATTTTGTTTATTCGACCTTGAGAATTTTATTGATAAAAAATATTTAAAATAATTATTTTTTTAAAAGAAATAAATTACTAAAACTGTCCTTGAAAAAAATTGAAAAAAATAAAATAAAATAAAAACAAACATCAGTAAAATTATTTGCCATATAAATGAATTTTAAAGTTATTTTGTCAGCCAGGCAGTTCCAGGAGCCCAGTAAATATACATACAAATTTATTGAGGACATAATATTTGCAGCTTATGTATTTACATTTAATTTTTTTTACATAATATATTATATAAATATTTTATTTTATAAGTGAAATAAATTTTATATTAATTTTATTATCATATTAATTAAGTATACATCAATTAAATTATTATATTCCATATAAAGGAACACATTTTTTATGTATTTAATAAATAAATAATTAATTAAAATTTTATAATATAATTACTTCCTTTTAATTATCTTATATTGTAATTACATTAATTATTTAATTTAAATATATAATTAAAAACTTTTCATATAAACTATTATACATAATTAGTGGAACTTTTTTGACCCTTAATTGTGTCCATCATATATTAAATAATTTAAAAAGCTTATTTAATAAAATAGTATTATAAATTCACAATTTGAATTAATTAATTGTTTCATTTAAACTAGTTATTTAATTACATAGTTAAAAGAATTAATTAATATTAATTTAAACTGAATTAAATTGATTACATACCTTTTTGTGTCAAAACATTTTATTTTTTTCACTTAAAAATTCTGAAAACATATTGTAATACTTGTTTTGAATTATTTTTCCCATAGTTCTTATGTCATAGGTTTGTTTAGTTACTCATTATTTTTAATTAACTTATTTGGGGATATATGGTGGGAAATTTATTTTCTTAATTGGGATTCTTATTATTTTCCTATATTTTTCTCTCAATTACTATGTTACAATATTTTCTTTATTTTTCTTGTTTTATCTCATTACCATCTTGTATATAGTCATTTGTAGCAATTTAGAGGTCTCATTGCCTATAAAAAGGCCTTGGTAAACCCCTTTTTCCTCATTACTTATTACTCAACATATTTTAAATACACTCTATTATATTTTATTATTTATTGTAGCATGTCAATCCGCTCCAATATTAATTACAATATTATAAGGTTTCTATAAGAATATTTAATTTTTTAAGATTTTTTAAGAGAGAAAACAGTAAATAAAACACTTACTAGTATAAGCCATAAAAACCTTGTCCTCCCTTCATGTCTCTTAGTCAACTACTTTATTGCCCATCTTTTCCCTTTTCCCTCTATCATCTTCCTCTCCTTAGTCTCCTTCTTTCTATTCTTCCTTTTTCTCCATCTTCTAGACAAACTTGCTGACAATTGAGGACCTTTCCATATGACGACAATTTAATGGGTGAATCTTTGGACAAACGACAAAAGGCACGGACCACCTCGCGCAAAAATAAACTTTTGCTGTGAGCGTGAATCAAACCGGGGATTGCAATATTAGGTTTATATATTTTAAAAAGTTATATACTTTGTAGCTGATTTAACAATCACTATTGTATGTCATCCTTTGCTCCTATCAACACTTATATTAGATTTTTTACTGCAATAACAGTGATTGTGGCCTTGTGCTGAGTTACTAAGTGTAAGTGTTTAATAGTCTAATTTTTTTTCTTAGTTGACTATTATAGAGTGTTAATTCCTCTTAGTCCTTGAAGAATTTCACAAATATTAATATTAATACTTAAATCATTAAATTAATTTTTATTATTATTTATTTTGTTGATTTTTTGGTTGACAATAATAGTACTCAGTACTTAGTCCAATTAATTGCCATATATAAATTTGGTAATTTTATTGTTGGTTGACATTATAATTTATTTTTTTAGTCCCAATAATAATTATTTCTTGTATAATTGTCTTTATTTAATTATATTAAATAATACTTTATATTTAAATATTTTGTATTTCTTTTATAAAAATATTTTGATATATATTTTTATTATTATTTTGGTTTTATAAAACTAAAAAATATAATTATTTAGAAAAATTACTTAATTAATCTTCCCACTTACATGACTAGCCAGCTAACTGATAGCATGGATAACCTCCAGGTGGATGAAATTGATGTTGATTGTGAAGCTGATTCTGTAAGCTCTTCAAGATTAATTTATAAAAGATCAATAGTTGATTCTAAACCTTCTCATTCTACAGGACATAGAAATTTCAGGAGGGGTGGAGGCAATAAACCCCCTTTCCCAAACCATTCAGAAAGAATCCAAACCTGTGGTCAATCAGGAAAATCCTCTAAAAGGTTTAAAAAAAAGATTCCTTTAAACCAGCAGGTCAACAACTTATCCAGCCACATCAAAGAGCTGAAGGTAGAAAATATGAAATACAAGGCAAGAGTGGACACCCTTTGGTCCCATATGAAAGAGCTTCTTTCTCAAAAGCAGAGTCATCCTCTTCCCATGTCATAAACTCAGCCTCAGCCCCCTCAACCTCCCACCTCCTTCCAGAAAAACCAAAGTACTCTGGAAGTAGAACAATAGAAATGGTATTATCTAATGAGCCACTACCAGCAGAATGTGCAACATCCTCCTCATCATCAGCCTGGACCATCCAGAACACCCAATTTCCATCCTCCTTATCATCCTTACCAACAAAGCAGGAGAAAGAAGGCCCAAGCCCAAACTAAAACCCAGGGAAAGTTTCCTCCTCTGCCATGGTAAGTAATATGGTTGAAAAACTTTTTGGAATTTATTCTAATAAGCCTTCTACTACAGGTAATATTATTGAGAGTGGTGAAAGAACAGTTAAACCTGTTAAAAGATAGCTTCCTGTAACTAGTAGCCCTATTGATGTTTTAAGTAAACTTTCTTTTGATGAACCATTACATTTAACATCTACCTCTTTAATTAATCCTACTCTTTCTGCTAAGAATGATTCTGTTTCTCCATAAATTTATGTTTTACTTGAAAAAACTTCTGAAGATATATTGAGAGACTCTCTGGATTTTAATGTTATCAAAGACAAACCTTTGAGAGAATTGTTGAAACATGAGATTGATAGATTAAATAATTTGCATTTACATTGCATAGTAAGTTCTTCTGTTCAAGACACAGCTTATTTGAAATTAAAAGACACATTAAATAATGTTCTTGCTCAACATAAGTCAATTAAAATTGATCACAGATCACTTTCAGATAAATATAGTCATCTACGGAAAGTTATTGATGATCTAAAAGATGAAAATACTTCTTCATAGTGAATAAAGAAATTTGAAAATTGAGTCCCAGAATTTGAGAAATAAATGCTTTATAGATGAGGACAGAAATGTTCTATCTATTGCTAGCATTAATGATCAACTATCTTATATTCCTGATTTAAGAAATAAATTGTCTGATATTGAGAAACTATTTTCTGCATTACAGGCTGTCCAGACTACTCATTATCATGAGTTAAAAATATTTCTCAACCTGCTGTTAATCATAAAAATAAACAGCCTGAACAGAGTGGTTCTTCTCTCCCTTGTAATGTACTAATTTTGCCAGCTGAAATTTATTCTTAAAAATCTGTTAAATCAAACAAAAATAATTTAAATGCTCACAATGAGCAATCTACCTCTGTAAATAACGAAATATCTGAACACCTTTCAAGACTTCAAGAATTAATAACCTTGAATAGTTCAAACCTTAAAACTGGCCATGCTAGTAGTAATAAAAATTGGCCTAAATTGGACCAATATCCTACCTTTGATGGTGATTCTTCATCAGATTGGCAACACTTTATCCAAAGAATTGATAATTTAAAGGGATCTTATAAACTACCAGATGAGGAAATTGTTTCTAAGTTAATTTCTTTATTTTCCAATGTAGCCTTGATGTGGGATGAATCTGTTTTGTTATATAACACCCATTATACTTGGAATGAATGGAAAACTTTGAATGAGAATCTGTTTGGTGGTTCAAAATTCAGGTTGACTCAGCAGAGACTGTATGAAAATACTAAATATGTATCTGCCTCTGTTGAAAAACCCATTGTTTTTCTTATGAAATTAACAAAAATCCTAGGAGCAATTGATCGAAAGATGGATTATGATATTTGGAGGGATAAAATCTTGTATAAACTACCAAATTCCCTTAGAGATTTAATTGTAGCTAGAACTGAGAATGTAAGGGAAAATTCTTCTTTCATTAATATCTGTAATGAGGTACTACTCAACCATAGATATGAACCAAAGAATTACCTTGGTAAATCTTATCAAGATCAAAATAAACCTTCTACAAAGCCCCCAGAAAAATCTGGTGAACCCTCTGCCCCAGTTGCACCTAAAAAATATGCAACAAATACTTGTTATAAATGTAACAAATAATCAAAAAAGTGTCATTTTTGTGACAAGAAAATTCATCTTGTTGAACAAAATGAAGACACTGATGAAGCTGAAATTGATGTCAATAATTCTTCTAGTGACTGTGAAAGTAATATCTCCTATGGCAATGACTCTCTTAAAGATGTTTTAATGTTAGAACAGGATGTCCATTATTTAGATAACATATCTGAAGAATGTGTATTGGATTTATCTTCAGTGGAAAATACTGAAATAATTAAAGATATTACTAACAATTATATAGCCATATCCTCTTTGAAGGCACCTGTTATCATTAATGGTAAAAATGTTGAGGTAGTTCTTGACTCTGGTGATGGAGGAAGTGTAGTGTCTGAAAAAGCTCTAGCTTCAGTAGATAAGGATTATTTGAGTAAATTATTACCTATGACTTCTGAAAAATGGAGAGGGTATGGTTCTACCTTGTGTCCTATTGGAAAATACAAAACCCCTGTATTCTTCAAATATAATGATGGTTTTGTCAGAGCTATTTGTGAATTTTTTGTCATGAAAAATGATAATTTAAGCAATTGATTTATTATGGGTAATGATATTTTAACCATGTTTAGTGTGAAAATGGACCCAGCTAATAATTGCTTCACCTTGGGATTGAATGGCAAACGAAAATTCAAAATTTCCTCCCCTAGAAAACCTTCCGCGCATCTGTTAAAGTCTTGTAACTCACTGGTTCAGTGTAAAGGCAGACCAACAATAGAAATGGATAATTTATTGAATGAAATAAATACTGCTTCTTTTGTTGATCAGTTAACTAGTGAACAAAAGGACTCTATAATTGCCTCAATAACCTCATTCCCAATGGCTTTTGCTCATGGTTCTCATGTCTTAGGAAGTGTTCAGGAAGAAATGAAAATTACTTTATCCTGTAGCTTGAGTGATATTTCTCCTAGTCTTAAGAAGAAACCATATCCTGTTTCTCCAAAAAAAAGAAAGGACATTGAAGATAATATTTCCACATTATTAAAAATGAATATCATTGAGAAGGTGGATGTCACCCCCAAATTTTTTGTCATCTCCCCAGTCTTGATTTCTTATGAGAAGGATAAGGCTAGATTATGTGAAGATTACAGAGCATTAAACACTTATACTGTTGATGATATTTATCCTTTACCAAGAATTAATTCAATACATGCTACCTTGCAAGGTGCAAAATTTATTAGTTGTCTGGATGGTAATAAAGGATATCATCAAGTTCCAGTTGAGAAAAATTCTCAAAATTTTTTACTTATTGCTACTCATATGGGAATATATAAGTATGTTAGAATGCCATTTGTCCCTAAAAATGCCCCTTCAGTTTTCCAAAAAGTCATGGATAACACTTTCCATCAGGAAATAATTGAAGGATGGCTCATGGTGTATATTGATGATATTATAGTTTTTTCTAAAACTTTTGATGAGCATATGATTCACTTAAATAGAGTTTCTCAAAAATGGATGAAATCAATATGACCTTGTCCTTGAAGAAGTGTAAATTTGGCTTTTAATCTTTAAAAGTCCTTGGCCATGTTGTGTCAGGCCTAAAAATTTGTGTAGACCACAAAAAAGTTGCTGCAATTCAAAATGTAAAGGCACCAACTTCTGTAGGAGAAATCCAAAGTTTTTGGGGTATTTGTGGCTATTATAGACAATATATTAAAAATTATCAGGTCATAGCCCTGCCTCATACCAAACTAACTAGAAAAGATGTTGCATTCATCTGGAATAATGACTGTCAAAAAGCTTTTGATGCATTAAAATTTTGTTTAATCACAGGCCCTATCTTGGCTCTTGCAGATTTCAACAAACCATTTGTCCTGTATACAGATGCTAGTTTTGTTGGTCTGGGTGCTGCCCTTCACCAGAGACAAATTATTAATGATAAATCCTCAGAGGTTGTAATTTGTTATATTTCAAGAACCTTGAGAAATAGTGAATTGATATATGGTGCCACTCAATTAGAGTTCTTAGCAATTGTTTGGGCTCTTGAGAAGCTTCATTACTACCTAGATGACCAAAATTTTGAATCGGTAACTGACTGAAGTGCTGTGAAGTCCCTCTTAAACCTAAAAACAGCAAATAGACATATGTTTAGGTGGCAACTTTCTGTTCAAGAGTACAGAGGTAGAATGACAATTATCCATCGGGCTGGAAATTTTCACTCCAATTTTGATATGCTGTCCAGATTACCTCTGCCAAATAATGACTCCAATCCTACTTATGTACCTGAAAATGATACTGTTCATATCCATGGTATATTTATAGTTGATATGGAAGAGGAGTTATTACAATTAATTCTGGATTCATATGATATAGATGCTGATTTGAATAAATTAGTTACTGTCTTAAATGATCCTAAGAATGCACCACAGAAAATTTGGGGGGGGGTATTACTAGCAATACCCCTCATTTAAAAATGTTGGGAAGTGGTTGGAAAGCTGTTGGAAGGCTGTTGGGAGTTCATTGTGAAACCAGATTTAAATTAATTGGACAAAGATTTGGTAATCAGTTAGACCTAGGTTCAACCAAACTCAATCACAGGTTTCTTAGAGCTTGGTGATTACTTTGATTTTGAGCTGAGCACAGATTGAGCAAAGCTTGAACATATCACTTAACATATCATAATATTCACTTTCCCATCTTGTGGAAAGTAAAATTTGATATTCGTTCTAAGAATATCTACATATATTTTCTTGCCAAGTTGGTAACAGAAGGTTAAACTGTAGTATCTCAATTATTACACTAGACTACATAGATATTTGATAAAACATACAATTCAAATCAATTTTAATATTATTGAGATCACCATAAGTGTCTGTCCAAAGACTTACAAAAAGTATGTTAGTATCAAGACATCGTTCTAGGTAGTAGTTTCAATTTGGATTTTGAACTGACATCTAAAGCATTTTACTATTAAAAAGAAACATAAATAAGTTTAATAAGAGTGAAATTATTCTATTTTGTGATTATAATGTAACAATAAAGCACATTTTTATTGAGAAAATTTTTCTTCCTCCACAAACCAAAATTTACTCTATAGGCTCAAGATTTATTTTTAAGCCATATTATTCATTTCAGTTATCATTGATTTACTTCCAATATTTATTAAAAAGATAATAATAATACATGTGAAAGAATTATGAGCTTAGCATAGCATATGCTAAAAAGTTATTTTGTTGTTTTATTCAAAACTGATTATTCATTTTTTGCTTCAATTCATCTTTTAACAACCACTATCTTCAGATACTATTCTTACTTAATATGTGTCAAGGTACACTTTTAGTCTAGAAGATTTGGTACGTAGTTCTACGAGGATTTAAAAGGCTTAAATGGGTTTTCAACAAATTTGTACGTATTTCTTAATTCAAAGATGAATGTTTTACTCAATAACAGAGGTAGGATTAAAATATTAATATAATTTATAAATTAGAATTACGCTATTGTAAGTACTAATGATATAGAATATAAGAATAAGTATTTATTTGGTTATTGTTGTAATAAAATGGTTTGGTAAGATAGAATGATTAAAAGACAACAAAAAGAGAGGCCTTTTATAGGCAAAGGAGAGACAAAGCACGGAAATGAAATTCTAAAAACAGTAGGGAAAAAGAGAGAAAAAGAACATTCCAGAAAGAGTATTTCAAATAATAAAGTTATTCCAAAAAGAAGGCGTCAAAAAAGATGTATTTACAGAGTATGTCAGAAATACATCAATATTTTTAATATTTACTGTAAATGTCAATTCCAAATAAGAAATTTGATTTATTTGTATATATTTAATATTATTTGAGTATTTAAATCTTATTTTATCTTTGTATTTAAATATAAAGTTTTATTTTTCCCAAACTGTCAATTGAGCACGGTGTTAGAGAAAATATAAGGGACAAAATTATAATTATAATTTTACTTATTTATTTAATTAATTAATTTAATTTTAACATTCTGTAACTAGTTAATTTATAACTAATTTTAATGTAACTAAATGATAATTAAATAATAATTAAAGATGATAAGGTGCGGCTTCATCCAGTAAATAATTCCTTATTTCACTGGGTAAGTCCAGTAGCCTGGCTGACACTCCCTTACTCTAAAAAAAAATAATAAAATTAAAAAAAAATGCTATGATTTTTTCTTCTTATACTTTTTTAGCAGAGTAGGAAGATTAGATATCTCCTTCCCAGGTATCCAAGAATCATATTCAGATGATTTATTCTTGAATCTCAATAAGTATTCTGTACCTTTCTCAGCAGTGACTATTCTGTCATTTAATATTTTTTCAATTTCTGCTGTCTCAGTGATTTCATTTGGGGTTTTCTTTGGTCTACCCCTCCTTCTTGGAAATAAATCACTATTGGATGTGTAAGGTTTCAAAAGAGATATTGGAAAAACAGGATGTTTTCTGTCATATGGGGAATACAGAATAACTTCAACTGCATTATCTCCAATCATTCTTCTGACAACAAAAGGACCAACAAATGGATCTTTTAATTTGTTATTACCTTGTAAGTTGAAGTGGACTGTAGAAATCAACACTTCATCACCCTTTTTAAAAGTGTATTCTTTATGGGATTTGTCCCATCTTTTCTTCTCATATTCAAATGATTTTTCAATACATTTTTGAGCATGATTTCTGCATAGTTGTTGCATTTGAAGAAAAGATTTTACACCAGGATGTATATCCAATTTAGGTATTTTGTTATTGAGAATTTGGGCAGGAGTATTAGGAACATATCCAAGCCAGAGCTCAAAAGGCTTCCTTTGAGTAACAGAATGAACAGTGCTATTATAAGCAAATTCTAACCCAGGAAGTAAGGTAACCCAATCATGAGTGAATCTGTCATTATCTTTATACTCAAGACCAAAGGCACAATATCTTCTTATCATGTCCTCTAAAGTCTGAATCATTCTTTCAGCTAAACCATCAGTCTGAGGGTGATGGGCAGTAGAAAGTTTCAGATCACAACCACAAACATCCATCAGAGACATCCAAAATTCAGAAGTAAATTTAGGGTCTCTGTCAGAGATTATGGCTTTAGGAAAACCAGCAGTATTAAACATATGAGACCACCATAAGAAAGCTAATTCTTTAGTGGAAACATCCTTGTGGGTAGGGATAAATTTACACATTTTTGTGAATCTGTCCACAATAACGCAACAAGAGTTATAACTGTCTTTGCCAGCAATAGGTAATCCTGTTACAAAATCCATGTTTATTATTTGCCATGGAGCATCAGGAGGTTCAATATGTTGCATTAATACTGCTCTTTTACCAGTTAATCTTTTTGATTTTTGGCATGAATCACAGGATTCAACATATAATTTTGTGTCTTCAGACATATTAGCCCACCAAGCAGTGTTCTTAATTCTGATCATTGTTTTGTCAAGATCAAAATGTCCAGCTAATATGTCATCATGACAAATTTTCAAGATGATTTCTTTCATAGAAGGAGGAATAACAATAACATTACTCAACTTTCTTCTATAATATAGATATCCTTCATCAATTGAAAATTTTCCTTTTTCCAAACCTTTTTGGTACTTTGGTGGAAGGGTTTTAATTAATGCTTGTATTGAAGCATTCTTTGGATCATTTAATATGGTGCATAACTTTTTCAAGTCAGTGTCCTTATCATATGATTCCAGAATAAGCTGTAATAGCTCTTCCTCCATATCAACCACATATATCCCATGGATATGGATAATTTCATCCTCAGGATCATATGCAGGATTTGAGTCATCATTTGGTAAGGGTAACCTTGATAACATATCCACATTTGAGTGACCAATACCAGCTCTGTGAATAATTGTCATTCTCCCTCTGTACTCTTGAACAGCCAGCTGCCATCTAAACATATGTCTATTAGGTGTTTTCAAGTTCAAAAGGGATTTAACTGCACTGCAGTCAGTGACAAGTTCAAATTTCTGGTCATCTAGGTAATAATGAAGCTTTTCTAGAGCCCATAATACAGCTAAACACTCTAATTGAGTAGCACCATATTTCAATTCACTATTTCTCAAGGTTCTTGAAATATAACAAATTACTACTTCTGAAACTTTATCATTTATCACTTGTTTTTGATGGAGGGCAGCACCAAGACCAATGAAACTGGCATCAGTGTACAAAACAAATGGTTGATCAAAGTCAGGTAAAGCAAGAATTGGTGCTGACATCAAACAGTGTTTCATAGTGTCAAAGGCTCTTTGTCTTTCACTATTCCAGACAAAAGCAACATCCTTTCTAGTTAATTGGGTAAGGGGTAAAGCTATGACTTGGTAATTTTTAATATACTGTCTATAGTATCCACACATTCACAAAAAAGTTTGCAGCTCTCTTACTGTTGTAGGAGCTTTCACCTGTTGTATGGCTGCCACATTGTTCTGGTCAACACATATCTGTAAGCCTGAAACAACATGACCAAGAACTTTTAAAGAATGGAAACCAAATTTACATTTCTTCAAAGCAAGTGTCATATTTATTTCGTCCATTTTCTGGAATACTTTACACAGGTGTTTAAGATGGTCCTCAAATGTTTTTGAGAATATAATGATATCATCAATATAAACCATCAGCCAACCTTCAATTATCTCTTGATGGAATGTGTTATCCATTACCTTTTGGAAAACAGAAGGGGCATTTTTAGGGCCAAATGGCATCCTAATATACTTATAAATACCCATATGAGTGGCAATCATCAGAAAGTTCTGAGAATTTTTCTCAACAGGTACCTGGTGATATCCCTTATTACCATCCAAACAGCTGATATATTTAGCACCCTGTAAAGTAGCATGTATAGAGCTGATTCTAGGTAAAGGATAGATATCATCAACAGTATAAGTATTTAGTGCTCTATAATCACCACATAACCTGGCTTTATCTTTCTCATAAGAAATTAGGACAGGTGAGATAACACAATATTTAGGTGTTTCAACTACCTTTTCAATAATATTCATTTTTAAAAGGGTAGAGATATTATCTTCAATATCTTTTCTCTTTGTGGGAGAAGCAGGATAAGGCTTCTTCTTTAAACTAGGTGGTATATCAGTTAATGGGAAAGACAATGAAAGTTTCATTTCCTCTTTAACTAATCCCAGTTCATGTGACCCATGAGCAAAGGCCATAGGAAAAGATTTTATCAAGTTAATGATGGAATCTTTATCCTCACCAGAAAGTTGTTCTCCAAAAGAGGCATTGTCAATTTCAGACATAAGGGCATGCATTTCCTTTGTAGATCTTCCTTTATATTGAACCACCGAATTACATGTGTTCAATTCTGGTTTTAATAATTTTTTAGGGGAGGAAATTTTAAATTTTCTCTTCCCATTCAACCCCATTGTGAAACATTGGTTTGAAGGATCCAATTTTATGCCATACTTGGTTAAAATATCATTCCCTACAATAAACCAATTGCTCAAGTTATCATTTTTCATGACAAAAAAATCACAAATAGCTCTTACAAAACCATGGTTATATTTAAAAAACACTGTGGCTTTGTATTTCCCAATGGGGGACAAAACAGAGCCATACCCTCTCCAATTTTCAGAAATGATAGGCAACAGTTTAGATTTATAGTCTTGATCTACTGAGGCAAGTGCTCTTTCAGATACTACACTTCCTCCAGCTCCAGAATCCAGAACAACTTCAATGCTGGTTCCATTAATCAAGACTGGTGCCTTAAGAGGGGCAATAACAATTGAGTTATCCTCAATGTTCTTTATGATCTCAGCATCCTCAACTGTAGATAAATCATTATTATCAATGTCAATAGTATTTAAATAATGGATATCCTCTTCCAGCATCAAGATTTCTTGTTGAGATTCATATGAAATATTGCTGGCACAATCACTTGATGTATCATCCTGTACCACTGTGTCATCAGCATGCTCCTCTGTTTGTTCCACAAGATTTATCTTCTTGTCACAAACATGGCCTTTCTGCCAAGGTTTGTTGCAATTGAAGCAAGTGTTTGTTGCATACTTCTTTGGTGCAATAGGGGCAGAAGGTTTACCAACCTTTTCCAGAGGTTTTTGTTGGTAAGTGGAGGGTTTCTCCAAAGGGGTCCTAGGAATGAATCTTCTTGCCTCATACTTATTGTTTAGAAGTATCTCATTGCAAGTATTAATGAAAGAAGAGGGTTCTTTGGAGAACTCAGTCCTAGCCACAATCAAGTCTCTCAGAGACATTGGTAATTTATAGAGGATCCTGTCCTTCCATAAATCAAACTCCATATTTGGGTCCATTGCCCTTAAGATTTTTACAAGTTTCATTAAAAACTCAATAGGTTTATCAGTAGAAGAGCTATATCTAGTTTCCTCATACTGCCTTTGTTGAGCCATTCTGAACTTGGAGCCACCAAATTGTGCTTTAATTAATTTCTTCCAATCCTCCCATGAATAGTCATTCCCATCCAGGAGAACAGATTCATACCACATCAGGGCAACATTAGTGAACAAAGAAATTAATTTGGACACAATTTCCTCATCTGGGAGTTTGTAAGAATTTTTTAAATTATCAATTCTGCAAATAAATTGTTGCCAATCAGAGGAAGAATCACCATCAAATGTTGGGTACTGGTCAAGTTTTGGCCATTCTTTTGATTTGAAGGAGTCTCCTTAGTACTAGCTTGTTTCTGAGTAAGAAGCAGCTGTAATTTCTCTAATTGTGCTGAAATCTCATTGTTTAATCCTTCTGTTGCACATCCTGGTGCATCATCAGTTTTTGATGGAAACTCAGTGTTATCAACAGGTATTTCTGGATCAATTTTTATTTTAGATGAACTAGCCACAGGTACTGGTTGAGAATACTGCACTATATGTTCCTTCACAGAATTGTAAGAATATTTTTGGTCATTTAACAATGAGTTCAATGTTTCTTCAATGGTTGTTAGTCTTGTTTTCATTCTTGGAAGACTAGATAAACTTTCATTGACAGTTGCAAAAGATAATTGATTTTTATGTTGAAAAGATGACAACTGGTCACTCAATCTTTTCAGATTAATCTTATCTATCTCTACCTCCTGGCAACAGGCAGATACAGTATCTTTTAGTTTAGACAAATCATTTTTTATATTTTGCCATAAAGCAATTTTCTTTTCATGGGTTGCTTTGTAATGAGACAATTCATCAGAGACTCTCTGTGCTTCACTTTTTAATGCTTGATAACCCTGATCAGTTAACAAACTATTATATCTCTGAGTCAATTGCATATTGTTCATTATATGATTTTGCTTGGCAATAATATCTCTCAAGTGCTCATCATTAATTCTTGCTACATCCGGAGTGTTTCTCAATAAGGAAACTGAGTAACTTTCCAGACTCTCATAGAACTCAGGGTCAAGAGTTTCATCAATCACAGCCATATCAGGATTAATCATTGAGGTAGCAATTAAAAGTAATGGATTGGATACATGAGATAACTGTCTACTATTCCCAGCCTCTATAGGTCTCAAGGTTTCATCTTGCCTTCCAGATTTACCTGAAGGAACAGAGTCAGCCACAAGAAAAGGCACTTGAGAATCAATAGAGGGACGTACCAGGGTTTGCTGGGTATCACCATATTGGGCTTCCTTCTTCTTTTGCCTCCTTGATAAGGGTGGGGAGGAGTGGGGTTTGCCTGGGTGGGCCTTGATGGACCTACCTGAGGTAATTGATGCTGATTTTGAGCTAAGTAGTCCCACTGTGTGTTGAGCCAGTCCCACTGCCACTTGGACACTTCTACCATCTCTTGGGATTGGGGAGCCAATTGTTGTTGATCCCTGGGAGGAAGAGGTTTCCTTTTCTCTTGGAGAGAAGTATTTTTTCTTTTCTCCCATTCTTCCAAGGCATCTACCCTTAACTTTAGTTTTAAGCTGTCTGTCTTTAACTCCTTTATGTGGGTTGACAGATTCTTTATCTGCTGGGACAACGGCATCTTTTTTATTTTGAAGCCTCTTGGAAGCTCTTCTGGTGGGTTTGTCCTGGGTTTCTGATCCTGAGTATTGTCCACTAGGATTTCTACTTCTTCCATTTCCACATCCTGTTTGGGGCAAGGATTTATTAGTTTGAGAAATTCTTCTTGTTAAAGGAGAACTTACAGAAGTAGGCTCATCATAATCAATTAAGTCTAGTTCTTCTTCACGTGCAGTAAAACCACTTTGATCAGTCATTTTAAGATTCTACTGAAATGAAGGAAAAGAGACAAAATTAATTAGTCTTTTATTTTTAATTTTTATTTAACAGAAATAAAATAAAAATAAATAAAAAAAAATCTTTTTAAGATAAAAATCAACTTAAATAAAATTAATAAAACAAATTTAAAACCAGGATAATGCAATCAACTGTAGAAATAAATTAGAATTTCTATTAATTTTTATTTTCAGGATTTAAATCAACTAATTTATTACCAGGATTTATTGTCAACTGAAATAATCAAATATGAATCTTTATTAATAAAAATTATTTTAACTCATTAATTAACTACCAGGACTTAATGTCAACTGAAGTAATTTAAATATGAATTTTATTACTTAAAAAGATTTATTGGATTACCAGGACTCAAAGTCAACTGAAGTAATGAAATGTTAATTATTTATTAAAAAAAAAAATATAATTGTCAGGACAATTTGTCAACTGGAACAATTAATTAATCAGGACAAATGTCAACTGAAAAATTATAATAATTATTTTATTTAATAAAATATATTATTGTCAGGACAGTTTGTCAACTGGAACAATTAAAATTCAAATTAATCAGGACAATTGTCAACTGAAAAATGATAATAATTAATATTAATATATAATTATTTTATTACCTCTGGGACTAAGAACAGTTATTGCTCTATTATGGTCTACCAGGAAAAATAAAAAAAAATATAATAATAAAATTAAATTCCAATTACCAGACACCTCCCCCTGCAAAATGAGCAAATTAATGCCACTTACAGAGTGCTGAGTAAAAGGAAATACGTAGCAAATGAAGAGTGAAGAGTAACCCACAAATAGTAATCACAATAATTACCACGATATATACAATCTTTAGTCAGTATATGAACTTAAGTTTTGGAGCGCGGTTCGATTCCCGTTCGCAGCAAAAACTTTTATCACGTGACGTATGACGTTCGTCGTTTTCTTGCCTCCACTCGTCCTTTACAGGTGCTTCTACGCCAATGGTCCTCTCGATTACGCCTCAAGTAACGTTGCGCCGTCGATATTTTGGAAAGGTTCCCAATTGTCAAGGTACACTTTTAGTCTAGAAGATTTGGTACGTAGTTCTACGAGGATTTAAAAGGCTTAAATGGGTTTTCAACAAATTTGTACGTATTTCTTAATTCAAAGATGAATGTTTTACTCAATAACAGAGGTAGGATTAAAATATTAATATAATTTATAAATTAGAATTACGCTATTGTAAGTACTAATGATATAGAATATAAGAATAAGTATTTATTTGGTTATTGTTGTAATAAAATGGTTTGGTAAGATAGAATGATTAAAAGACAACAAAAAGAGAGGCCTTTTATAGGCAAAGGAGAGACAAAGCACGGAAATCAAATTCTAAAAACAGTAGGGAAAAAGAGAGAAAAAGAACATTCCAGAAAGTGTATTTCAAATAATAAAGTTATTCCAAAAAGAAGGCGTCAAAAAAGATGTATTTACAGAGTATGTCAGAAATACATCAATATTTTTAATATTTACTGTAAATGTCAATTCCAAATAAGAAATTTGATTTATTTGTATATATTTAATATTATTTGAATATTTAAATCTTATTTTATCTTTGTATTTAAATATAAAGTTTTATTTTTCCCAACCTGTCAATTGAGCACGGTGTTAGAGAAAATATAAGGGACAAAATTATAATTATAATTTTACTTATTTATTTAATTAATTAATTTAATTTTAACATTCTGTAACTAGTTAATTTATAACTAATTTTAATGTAACTAAATGATAATTAAATAATAATTAAAGATGATAAGGTGCGGCTTCATCCAGTAAATAATTCCTTATTTCAATGGGTAAGTACAGTAGCCTGGCTGACAATATGTCAAGTCTCAGATGTGTTGGACAGTTCTCAATAACAATCGATCAAATTTATATGAATGTAATTTCAAGATTTCAAAACTCACCGACCCCCAAGATTTTACAGCGAGGCCATTCGAATGTTCATATTTTTGGACTATTTGAAGAAAGAAAACCAACCCTTGTCGGTAATCTTTCTCAAGTGCAGAGTCAGCACATTGGACCACTATTGGGTGACATTGGCTCTGGATCTCACCATTTAAATCAAAGAAGTGCCTTGAATCCTATGAAGCCTTTCTATTTTCATGCTTACTTGGTTCCAGTTTTTGGTAATCAGTATCAACTTTGGGGATGCCTCTTTTCTTCAAGTACACTAATCAGTCTTGCTAAAGAAGCATTTTCTTCTGCTCAAATCGATTTATGTCCAATCCTGAACTACGACTCCACTATCTTTTTTAATATCCCGCATGTAATTTTTGAAGGCTCTTTCCAAATATCTCAGAGTACTCAAGATTGGAAAGCTGATCAACTTATCCGAGGAATCAAAACAGTTCTCAAAACACATCAACTTCAAGCAATAAATTTTATGATTGACAATGAACGAATGTTAAAGGAAAAGTTGGATATCATGTGGAGGCACCAGGACAACCATTGGCTTAGAACTGGATTCAATGACTATAAAGATCAGTTTCCTAACAATCAATTAACGCCTGAAGGAAACAGGTCAATACTTGCTGATGATATGGGTTTGTGAAAGACACTTTCAACTCTTTCTCTTATAATTGCAACTCAAGGTGAAGCAAGACAATTCCAGGTATCAGAAAATCAAGAAGGTATTAATCGGAGTTCAGCCACACTGAATATATGCCGCCTGGCAACACTATTGAATTGGATCAATGAAATAAGTGTGCACTTTGAAGATAATGCGCTTCCTTTCAAGGTTCTTTATGGGAAGGATTGTCAAAATACTAATGTCAATGAGCTACAGGACACTGCTATTGTTTTAACGACCTATTAAATAGCTAGCCCAACGATGTCAAAAAATCAAAGCCAAAAAAAGATACCGGTGACTCAAATGCTCTTTTGGTATAGAGTTGTTTTAGATGAAGCTCAGTTAGTGCCCATTTCTATATCTAAAACCTAAAACTTAATTTTTATAATCAATTTTTATAAATATTCTTTTAGTTACATTAAAAATCCTTACTCGCAGAGGGCTCAAACAATATTTGACTTGGAATCCCAACGCCGACTATGCTTGACTGGAACTCCACTTCAGAACAGGCCCACTGACCTTCAAAGTCTCATATTTTTTCTTAGAATCGAAAAGTGGCAAGAAGACTGGTTATGGAAGAATTTCCTTTTTCCAGGTTTGCAAAAAGGAAAGGCTAATTCTATTAAATCAATCAATCACTTAATGAAAGTCATAAGCCTACGTAGAACAAAGGATGCAATTTTGTCTCTTCCAAAAAAGATTCAAAGGGGGATATCGGTTCAATTAGCAGATCCATGGAGGTCTAAACTTGATGTGCTTCAAGAAGGATTCACTGAGCGATATGGGCCCTCCAGAAGCACTGACATCCCTTGGGACTCATCTGAGTTTCTAAGAGAGCTGATGATTTTAAGAAAATTCTGCAACCATCCAATCTACGAAAATCTGGATGAAACTCCAACTTTTGATTTCACCTGGCAGCATTCCGCAAAGATTTGTCATCTTATAGGCCACTTAAAAAACTTTTTGTCTGGTGAAAGGGGTATAAATTTTCCAAAAGCTGTTATATTCTCCAACTTTGCAGACTTTTTGCAGATGTAAGTGATTCTATAATGAATTGTTTTACAAAATTGTGTTGGCTTATTAAAAACAATTTTCTAATATTTCAAAATAGAATAAAAATGGCTTTAGATGACCACAATATTAGGTATACCCAGCTTACGGGTGAACTCAGCTGGACAAAGCGAGACAAAAATATGCATGAATTCCATTTTAATAAAAATTGCCAAGTTTTGGTTGGAACGATTCAGGCTGCAGGAGTGGGTATAGATCTCAGGTGTGCTCAAAATGTATATATAATGGGGAGCTCAATGTCTTTTATTTCATATTAAGAACAAAAATATTAAATTTTTTATATGTTCAATGTTGAAATAGGAGCCAAATTGGAATCCAGCAGTTGAGCAACAGGCTGTTGATCGGCTGTATAGAATGGGGCAGCAAAATGAAGTAAATGTTTTGAATTATTTTGTACAAGGAAGTATAGAATTCAGCATGTATAAGATTCAAAGGAAAAAAATGGAGCTAACAATGTAAGCCAAATTTCATTTCTATAAATTTTATTGATAATAGTAATCATTAAAATTATGTTTTTGTTTTCAAGGCTAAGTGTCCCAAACAGTGGAAATGAGGAGTATGAGTGTGCAAACCTATTATTAAGGGAGTTTGTCAATCACTCACATTAGAGGAAGAAAGAATTTCAAGGAGAGCAGGTAAATTTATGGGATTTTGAGGATTTAAAAGTCTGAGTTGTTGAGGATTTAGAGATGCAAGATATAAGGGAGATTAACAGTCATTCGGCAAACCCCGGGGGACATGAGAAGGATTAAGGTTAGGGGATAATGTTGAAACCAAACTGATTCTTTTGTACAAGGCCAAGTCCTTTAGCACACTTCCAGAGTAGGTTGAATTATCTCAAATATCAAAGTGTTGTTGGTCAAGATATTGTGCAACTTTAGAAAAATCTTCAGACCTCCATTGCATTAAGATACGTCTTAATGATCCATCATTATCAATTTCAGTGTCTGAACAACGCTTGATGTTTGTGAAAAGGTTGTGATAAGTTTCACAATGTGGAAGTTGTTTAAGAAGTTTAGTTCGGTTAACTGAATTCTAAGAATCTTTGTTATTTGAAATAAAGGTCATAAATAAAAACGGTTGAAAAAAAAGGGATTTTCATACTTTTTTTTTATTCTATATTTATGCTTTCTCACTTTGATTATTTCTTGAGAGCTATGAGAATCCTTCCCAAGTCTTAATCTATCAGCATGACCTAAAAACCAACGGTGAAGAACTCCTATTTGATTTGAGAAGCTAATTTGAGTTGAGTCAATTGGATATGCAATCAAATTATTGGTTTTTAAGGCATTGTCCCAGTGTTTAATGAGAATATTTGCCAAGACCTGGTTCCATTTGTCAAACCAATCTAGGTTCTAAGCAAAAGTTGATCCTGAGAAACCACACATGCAAAGGTGCTCAATAAAAGATTCACGGAAAATTGGTGGAAATTTTTCCGAAACCGCTGAATTTGATTCTGGATGAGGTAGTTCAAAGGCAATGTTGCAAGAATTCATGTCGAATGATGAAAATCTGTCTAATTGCTCTTCAGTAGGGTTTTGTTTCCATCCATTTGATTCTGGTGACATATCCAAAAGTGAACGACAAAAATTGTGTATAGATCTACAAAAGTGAGAATTGAATGGAGGCAAAGTCTCATTAAAAATTCTATTAAGTGTTCTTGTGTTTGTGGGCAGATTTCCATGAGGAAAGTAAGAGCTACTAGGGTTCATAAATAATTAGATTAAAAAAGTGTTCAATTAAATTAAACAAAGAGGAAGGATAAATTGTTGAGCTCCAAAACTTTATGATCAAAGTTGATTTAAGGAGAAATATCACAAAAATTAAGAATAAGAAATATTTCAACTTTATGGAATTATATATGCATAAATTATATTTTTATATGCAACTTGAACTCAAAAGGAATGGTATAAAATAAAGAGAATGATTATGTGATAAAAGCAGACTCATTTAAGAAACGGATTTTTTTTTCTTTTCAAAAAATTCTTCCACAAAAATAATTTGTTAAATGTGAGGCTATGTTCATTTTTTGATTACCAAAAAATTATTTTTGGTCCAATATGATAGTAATACATATTCTATTTAGTAATTTTTGTTCAACCTGAATAAATAGACTAGAGTGTCACTTCATCACATTTATGTATGAAAAGTTATACAAGGTTTCAGCTTTTATGTAATTCTTTAAGGTTTACACTTTTGTAGCATCTATTATTTGAGTATTTTTGATTTTTTCTTTATAGAAAATTCTACCTAGTACAGACCAATTTTCAAAGTGAAAGAAATATGTTTGTGATTGTTTTTTACAAAATATTAACCTTATTTTTGGGTTTAACTTTGATATTTGGGGTAATTTTTTAAATAATTATGTTAAAAATATGGCTTACATTTCTTATAGTCCATAACTAAGAATTTTTATCAAAATCAAATAATTATAGGGTAGTTAGATATAACTCAGAAGGCATTTGATAGAAAAATAATTAAGATGCTTGTGGGTACAACAGAATTTTTTCTATGATAGAAAATATTCTGATAAACATGCATGCATTGTTGTACAAATGCAGAGAGTATACAGAATACAAATAAAGTAGACTGCATAACTTTTAATTAATATATAATTTATCTGATTAAAAATTAAACATGTAAACATAAATAATTTCAACACATATTCCATCATATTCTTTTGATAAAAAAATATAGCTTATATTAGCTAGTGCCTTTCAAAAAAAGGAATACCTTCAATCGGTAACTTCGAATAGCCAACTTATTCCTACAATTATCACAATTACAATGCCTCCATTTTTTCATGTATGTCAATGTCAAGATCTTGGATGTGTCAATAGAAAGTCTCAAACTTCTTCTGGGTCCTTTGAAGTTGGTATGGCTTTCAAAAGCTCTAATTCTTATGCAAAACATCAAGAGGAAAGAAATAGGAAGGCCCAGATGGTTATTTCTTCCAACAATCCACTTAACATTGGAAGTTCCAGCTCCACAGGAACAGTAAGCTGTATATCTATAGTTCAATGTGAGAATAAAAGTCTTTATGATGTTTCAATGATTTGTTACATAGGGGCAGTTGCTATTGGGGGCAGAAGTATCTTCAAAAGTCTCTAGAAACTCAAATCTTGGGGAATGGTATAGCCAAATAATTATGTGGCAGGCAGCAAAGCTTTCTCTTATTCATCATTTGAGCAAAGAAGGTTGTACTCAATTTTTGGATGAAGAAATTAAGAAGCTCAAACTTCTAGGTGATAGTGGAATACTGGATTCTGATAGCATTGTCCGCCTGGTCCCACGCTCGATAGATACAGTTTTTAGTCAATTAAAGCTCAATCAATCATTTTTCACTAAAACATGCTGTCCTAAATGCTTTGCTCTTTATGAGTATAACTCTGAATCTCAACCATCTATACTATGTTGCAATCAACCGTTTCTTTCATCATCAAAGCGCTATTTAAAAATGTTTGGAGCAGGACAAATTGCAGTTAAATGTGATGAAAGGCTGTATTTGATGGGGGAACATCAAGAACATGTAAAATACTTATCTCTTAAAACATTTCATCACCATTCTTTTATCGACTGGCTTAAGGAAAAGATCAAACTGTTCAAATTTGAGCTTCTGATTGAGAAGAAAACCCCTGTGGAAGAACATGTAGAGTGTGATTTGATGAAGGATGTTTGTGATGGTTCAATTTGGAAAAACTTTCCCATAACCACTACAGCTCTGGATAGCAATGATGATGAATATACGATAACTTCAGGCAACTTAATGTTTACTTTATATGTCGACTGGTTTAGGCCTGGTGGCAATAGGATTGGAGGTCATCAGAAGTCTGTAGGCAATATTATGATGGTGTGTATGAACCTACCTCAAGAAGATAGATACAAAATGGAAAATATTTTTTTGTATGCTATTATACCTGGACCAACAGAACCCACAAGTGAACAGCTTAATCACCTTCTAAAACCACTGGTTAATGATCTACAAACTCTATGGGATGGTATATTGATTGAAAAGACACATCTTTATCCACGAGGCCGGAAATTAAGAGTTGCATTGTTCTCTTTGATAGGTGACATTCCTGCAATACGAAAATTGGCTGGCTTTTCGAGTCACTCTGCAAAAATGTTCTGCTCTTTCTGTAATATCTCTAAAGATGAAATTAGTGAAAAGAATGTGGGAAATTTTTCATTATGGAATCATGAGGATCATATGTGCTGGGAAACAAAGTGGAAAAATTCTAAGTCACATTGGGAGCGTGTATCAATTGTTCAAAATCATGGGGTACCATGGAGTGAGCTGAATAACCTTGAATATTGGCGTCCAACTGAATATTGCTCAATTGATGTTATGCATTCACATATGCTTGGCAACCTAAAAGATCACAGTCTAAGCTATTTTCAAATCCAAAATGCAGCAAAAGATCTAGAAAGAAAGCTGGAAAAGGATAAAAATTGGCATGTAAGAGAAGAAGATGATAATTTCTTTTCTGATACTTCACTGCACAAACATTCAAAAAGACGTAGAAGTAGCTTAAGCACCACGAATAATGATGATGATGATACAGGACACACGAGACAGCACAAGCGTCAAAGACGTACCAGTTCAAGACAGTCATCAAGTCATCATGGACTAGATAATGAAGGATTGGAAACAAATCGATCAAGAAGCCAGAGTAGGTCATCCAGCTCCAAATTTATTCCTCCATATAGCGATTTGGCCTCAATACAGTCTCACAGCAGTGACAGTAGGAATTCATTGTATAACTTAAGGCAAAGAAGCATTAGCATATCACAGAGTGAAGGATCTCACTCATCAAATGAGACAGCTAGAGATGAAGAAAAAAAAAGGAAAGGTAAGGAGAAAGAAAATGAAGGTAGTAGTAATCCACGAATCACAGCAGCAGAGCTACAGGTTGTATGGAAGATGATTGATCAAGTAAGAAGACCTTCCTGGCTAACACGAGTTCCAAAATCAGTAGGATCTAAAAAGGCAGGATCCCTCAAGGCAGCAGAATGGCACATGCTGTATACTCTCTACTTCCCTTTGTCACTTATACCCCTTTGGTTTGAAAAATTTAAAGAATCTGAATCTTCAGCTTCCTCAGCTGATAAACCAAGAGAATATTATCTTCTCAAGTCACTTGTAACATTATGCTCGATCACCAATTTTTTGACATTAAAAAATATACAGACTAATGAGCTTAAAGATCTAGATCAATTTCTGTTAGAGTATTGTGAGTGCTTTGAAGAGGGTTGGAAGAATATTACTGCAAAGCCAAATCTGCATATCAATCAACATTATCCTGAAATGATAAAGCGTCTTGGTCCACCATCAGGTACAGCTACTTGGTCTGGAGAGCGGGTGAATCATATATTATCTGAAATTCCAAACAATCACCATCCACGTATGTAATGTTTGTAAGCAATGATTTAAAAACTCATCTGTGCTAATTTATTAATATTTACCACAGGAGAGATACCGCTAACAATGCTCAAACATTGGTATCGGAAGTCTAGGGTATTAGATCTTGGTGAAGCTGAAGATAATGATCAATGTGAGACTAAAAAAATCCATATTGATCTCAATAAACAAAACAAATGGATCCATCTAAGTATGGCATTATTTACTAAATGGGTAAGGGCACGAATGGGAGGAAACTTCAAGACGGGCTTTGACACCATCGGAGAAAAGTGGGGATCGGGTAGTTGAAAATGTAGCAAGCATATTGATACATGGAAAGAGGTTTACTAGTTACCATAGACACATTGCTAATTCAACAATTGAATTCTACTATGGAAAAGATAGCCAGTTTGGGCAAATTGATGATCTTTTCAGATCAAAGGAAGAGAATGATCAAATATATTTAATAGTAAGTCCTTTAAAAGAGCTCCGTCCAGAAGAAACATCAAAGGATCCCTATGAGCTTTTCCCACAAGTGCATTGTCGGTTAGTAAGAGTAGCCAAAGCAACTCAAATTGTGATTAAGAAAGATGCAATAATTGGACATGCAGCTACTGTCGAGCACAAAAAAGGAATGTTTGGAATCAAAGACGAGGTTGTCACTGCCATTGGACTGCAGACAGTAGTGAGTGAAAAAATTAATCAAATTTATTTTCTGTTGACTAACATCATTGTGTTAATTTGGGATTGGGGAAATTTGTAGGATTGGTGATATTTGTAAATGGTGAAAGAAATAATTCAATGCTCGATTAAAAAATGCAATGCATCCAACTTACCTTATCATAAATCAGTGAACAATTACTTTGGTTGCTTTTATTGCGAGAGAACCCATGCTTTCAATGAGTCATTTTTATCTTAAATGTAAGAATGAAAGAAATAAAATCATGATAATGAGAAATATGATAAAATTTTTACTTAATGAATGATCTTCTTGCTCATTCATCTACTATAAATAGTTTGACCTTCCAACTTTAGCTGATAGCTATATATTATTCACTTTATTTTTCGACAAGAGAACATACCCGTTTACAAGACTATATACATAGTATCTTTTTTTACTTTAGCTTTGATAGGTATAAATTTTAACAACTGATTATTTTTATTTAATTTTATTTTATTACAGTTCATTATGGATGATAATTTTGAAGGGATGTCTGTTGACCCAACCGATTCTGATTGTTTTCCGCCTCAACATACTAATACTGGAAATACTCCTCCACCACCCTCTGCTGATCCACCTCCAGATGCATCTCAATCTGTACCACCTAATCCTAACCCACCACCTAATCCCAATCCAGGCAAAGAGTCTCTCATTCAGAACCAAGAAATTTTAATCCCAATCATCCTTCTGCTTCTGAAAGTGCTGATCAGCAAGCTGATCAGCTAGGAAGAGATTGGGCTAGTGAAGTATTGAGGGAATTTTTCGGAGACCAATCATCATCTGCTCAGCCTAACCAAGGAGCAAGCACAAATGGAGCAGGTAAGTCAAATTTGTAGTGTATTCTTTTATTGAAAAATAACCAATTTAATTAACTTATTTGAATTGTTAGTGAATCCCTCAATCATTATGGGTATCTATGATTACCACAGACTCAATTCAGCAGAGTCTCATGAGTGAGAACAGGGGTTAAGGGCTGTAAGAGGCTTAGTTAGAAGGAATGATGTTCCCAGGAGCTCGGACAGTCTAAATAGAAATATTTACCACTTTCTGAAGTATTGTCTTGGGGGACCAACACAAATAACAAAATATCCTGCCAGCCCAACACCTTTGGAGATTGAAAATTGGAAAGCTTGGAACCAATTCAAACTAAAAACCATTCAAACTGTCCTAACCCAAGTCCAATCTTCTAACCGTGCCAATTCTGCAGCTGATCGACAATTTCTGATAACCAATTCTATAGCCTTCTTGCGATCCAAAATTCGACTACCCAAATTTTTTCCAGCACCTGAGCCTCGAGGACTAAAAGGAGGAGCACCGATCCCACTTTCTGTCCAAAGAAACTTAGAGCGTGAATTTCAAGAAAAAGGTTTTCGGAAATTCGCGTTTGATTGGACTTGCCGTGATTTTTCAGAATCAACTTGGAATCAAGTCATGGGAAGCATAGTATGCGACCACTGTACCAGATGGCTCACCACCTTGAATACAATCGATCAGTATAAGCTTAAGTTCACTAAATGTGTTATTGAGAAATGGGTAGTTAATAAGGGGAAGGAGATGATAAGGTTATTTGGGCAAGAAGAGGAAAGGGTAGCAAGAGAAAAGATTGAAAAGAGGGCAAGGGCACAAGTAAAACGTTATCGGACCAAGGTAAGTTTTTTATTTTACTTTACTTTTTGTTATTATGAAGCTGATTTAGCTGGAATTAAGATTGCTAGTGCACGCTACAAGATAGCAAGAGATCTCTGCAGTGATGTTCCAGGTTTTGTTGTGCTTTTTCATGATACTATGTGCATCTCTGATATCAAGGAAGGCCCAGCACCAGCCCCAACTGCACCTATCCGAGCTATTCCTGGATGGCGAAATCCTGAACTCAATGATTTGTTTAAAAAAATGGATAAGATGATTCAGGACATAGCCCATACACCAGCTCAAAGAAAATCAGCATTAAAAAAATATTCACGGTCATCAGAAAGGACAGTTGCACAAAATGGTATATTCAATGTTCCCAAATACCTCCCCAAGAATTGCTATTCAGCAACATTTTTGCAAGGATTATCTGTGAATGAACGTGAGTCACTTGGGGTTGGAGCTGATATTGATCTGGTAAAGATTTGGGAATCAATTAATAGAGCATCAACATCATCATAACTTAGGTATAACGGTGATCTTCTGTGTAATATAGCTATCTTATATTGAATTTTATGTATTCTGTTTTTTTTCAAAGCAGCTTGGTAAATGTTATAAAGTGATATTGAGAGAGAGTAACATTTTATTTAAGAAAAAAAAATAATGTATGAGATATAAAAATGTATTTTCAACAAATTGATGGTCCATACCTCTTTATGTCACATTTATGTATCCATATTAATTTCAATTGAATTTAATGTTGACCAATACATAGTGAATACACGCTATGCCACTTATACTTGCCAGGCATTTCTACCATTAAATATGCCAGTATCAAAAATTAATTTCGATTGAAATTAATGAGCATGATAATCATGAATTTCTGGAGTCAACTGCTTATTTTTATGCATGGTGCCTTGCCAACATTAATTTCGATCGAAATTACTTTTGATACTGGCATATTGCATGGTGTCTATTCCTGGAAAGTGTAAGTGGCATAGTGTGTATTCATTATGTATTGGTCAACATTAATTTCAATAGAATTTAATATTGAAATTTTCATATTGAACCCAAACCAGCAAACGACCCAAAAAATTCTTCATAAAACTGCTCATTAATTTTGATCGAAATTAGTGAGCACCATATACATATTGAATGGTAGTTATATCTGGTGTGTGTAAGTTTTAAAGCTTGTGTTCAATGTTTATTGGTCAACATTAATTTTGATTGAAATTAATATTAATGTGTAAATGATATTTACATGCTCAATATTCATTGTAATGTGTTTACTTAAGAATAGAGTGCCCTACTTTTCATCTTACATAAAAATGCTTGGTGGCATGTCAAATTCAATTTTTATTAAAATTAATGTTGACATGTTACCATGCATAACAGTAAGCAACTGACTGAATAAATTGATGATAATCATGAACCTTAATTTCGATCGAAATTAATGTTGCCAAGTGCAGATTGAAAAAAAGCTATGCCACTTACACTAGCCAGGCATATTTACTATTTATTATGTATTGGTCAACATTAATTTTTATAGAAATTAATATGGATATGTAAGTTTTATATTTACCCTCAACATGTATAGTAAATTTCAATACTTAAAAATACTTGCTGTCCTTTACATGTCATGCAAAAAAGCATTATATCATTTCAACATTTTTTTTGATCAAAATTAATGTTGGCATGCCATTATGCATTGAAACAACTAACTGACTGAAAAAGTTCATGATCAAAATGCTCATTAATTTTGATCAAAATTAATGTTGACCAATACATATTGAATATAAGTAATCTCCGCTTACTCAGACCAGATATAACTACCATTCAATATGTATATGGTCAGCCTTAATTTCGATCGAAATTAATGGGAAGTTTTATGAAGAATCTTCTGGGTTGTTTTCTGGCTTGGGTTCAATATGCAAATGTCAACATTAAATTCGATCGAAATTAATGTTGACCAATACATAATGAATACACACTATGCCACTTACACTTTCCAGGAATATATACATGCAATATGCCAGTATCAAAAGTAATTTCGATCGAAATTAATGTTGGCAAGGCACCATGCATAAAAATAAACAGTTGACTCCAGAAATTCATGATTATCATGCTCATTAATTTCGATCGAAATTAATTTTTGATACTGGCATATTTAATGGTAGCTATGCCTGGCAAGTGTAAGTGGCATAGCATGTATTCATTATGTATTAGTCAACATTAATTTTGATCGAAATTAATATGGACATGGACTATGCATAAAATTCCTATAAGTATAGGTAAGCTAAGCAGTTAGATAAACTGGTTTGATCAAGTACACCATATAAAAATTGATGTTTTAATGCCTTGGTTAATTTCGATCAAAATTAATTTTAAGCCATGCATGTTGTATTTTATCTATGTCTGTGTAGTCCATGTGAAATGGCTTGTATTCAATATGCAGGGGTCTATATTAATTTCGATCAAAATTATGAGGTTCATTGCCTCATAAATTTGATGGTTTCTGTCAGTGTTTCATGCATGGTGCCATATGATACTTGTTGATTCCTATCAAAATTAATTTCAACACCAATATATTGAATACAAACCATGGCACTTACAGTACTTGGTCATAGCTAAAATTCAATATGCTAGTCTCAAAATTAATTTTGATAGAAATTAATCAGGATCCATGAAGTTTATCAATAGTGTATGAGTTAAGTTTCAAGTCATATGTTTCATAATTTTCTTGCACCCATTTCTAGGTTATCTCAACAACTTTTTCAAATTTATTATATTAATCAAAACTGTGGTAAGTTGTGAAAAATTAGCTAATCCAAATCTCAAATTGAATATTAATATTTTAATAATTTTGAATGTTGCTTAAGGTATTTCATTGGGTGATTCATAATAATATTTTATCAACTTAGTAGTCCTATAACTTTTGAAAAGTAACAATATTGGTATAGTTAGGGACAACAATGCAATATCTTGTGCAGACTAAGATATATTGCAAAATAAAACTATTCAATTTTTTTTCGCTTAGTTGTATCCAAGTTTATCAAAGGTTTGGTCAAAGTGCCCACACCCTAGCCTGACACTCCTCCTGTCACTTAAAAAACAAATTCTTATCTTAAATTCTAATGTAACCAATTTTATATTTATAATTCATTTCTTGTTTGATGAGGCATATCAGTATATATGTGAATCTCGCATTGTCATCTGAAAGTAAATTTAACAAATATTCATAAAGGATTATCCTTTTTTTTCATATAATATACTAATTAAGTGTATCTCCATTGTTTAGGAGTAAATTCTAATATAAAAAATTTTGTATTTACCCATGGCAATTTGCATATGGGATATACATTTGTTATTATTTGTTTTTCACACTAAAAGTCCCCAAAGAATTACTAGTATTTTCTGTTAGCTACATTAAATTTTGCTTCAATATAAACAGATTGTGATTTAGCATGTTACTCAGTTTACCCCACTATGAATAATACATGTTAAAAAAAGCTCAAATAATATAAAACCCCCCTCTTTATGTTTTCTGTTTCTTTCATCCTCACTTTAATTTTAATCTTATTCAATTTTTTATCCTATTAAATTATCAACTTCAATTTTATAGAATAGAGTTTCTTATAATTATTCATCATATTACATCATAATTTTTTGATATCGAATACTTTTTTTTAATATTCATTAATCAATATGTCTAGCATTCAAAATCCTACACCTCCACTTTGTATGTATATCATGTTCCTCTCTCTTAATTTATATATTTCACTTATGTTCTATATCTTTTTTTTTCAAAAATTTGCTTTTCCAGCACCCAAATGTGTTTCATCCCACTCTCTGATTGATACTCGCTTTGAAGCTTTTGAGCTTGCACCATGTCTGCCACATGGCATGGCACCTAACCCTCCTGTACTTAGCAATGAGAGGCAGGAAATAACAAGAGTTCAGTATCGCAACTTACTTGAATTGGCTAGAGATAAAACAGAAGAGCTTGTCAAGATCCTTAACAATAATCCTTCTCCTTCATATTTATTTAACCCTTGTAATGACTTACTCCAATATGTGAAAAGCCTTGAAAAATGTATGTTCTTCAGCTTTTTTGTCTCATTTTAAATTAGTAGATAAGATTATTAATATTTTTTTTCTTCATATATATTTGTAGCTTATGAGGAGGGTATGATTCCTCCTGATGAAATCATTGTCATTAGGGATGATGATGAGACAGATGAACCATCAGATTTAACTCATGCTTCAACTTCTAAGGAAAATCTTGAAACACCTGTTATCCGCTCCAAGAAAAAGAGATTATCCCAAGGCTCCTCTTTTGTTCGACATATTAAACCGGCTTCTGCTAATGAATTTTCTGATGTATCAAATAATAAATCTCAAAAAAAAAGCAAAGGTTTTGATAATGAGTATATTCTTGTTTCCTTTTTTTTTATTGTTATTCTTTTATCTTTAAAATTCTATCATATATCTCTTTTATTGCTTACATATTGTACTTTTTATCTTTCTTTTGATATTTTGTACCAGAAACTCACCTGCTGTAGATTGTTCCATCCATAAACGCCCTCTCCCTGATGAAGATGATGAAAAGAGCGATGAAAATAGCGATGATCAACTGTCAGAATATGAAGCTATGCTTGTTCATCAAAAAAAGCAAAGTTTAAAATCTTCTTCAAGACATGTTGATATGTTTGATAAAGATGATGATTCAAACAGCTCATCACCGAATTCCTTCATTTCTAAGAAGCAATACCCATCACCTCCTAAATTACCTACGTTGACCTCTTTGAAAGCTTCTCTACCAATGAAATCAACTCCAATCAAGATATCGAAAAAACCTCTAACTTATTCACCCTCAGTTCTAAAAGAATCTGATTTGCAGGAGGAATTCTGTAAAATTCATAATTTTTATAAAGGTAGAATCAGCACGGCAAAGGTCCTCAGGTCGTGGTTAGAAATTGTTACTCTCCTCGAATTACGCTCTTCTACTTCTTCCCAAGAACCCATGTCAAATATTCCAATGTTTACTTTTCATTGGGAAAAATCTTGTGGAGAAGATTGGCTTTCAAAACTTACTGAGTTATGTAAGTTACCATAATTTTTAGTCTTGACTTTTGTTCTTTTACTTATTTTTTTTTCCTTTTGTAGCAAATATTTTTTTAGAGATTGATAGCTCACAGCTATGGGTACTCGATAATATTGATTTCAAAAAAATGGAAGATTTATGTGATCCTGATGGTTTAAATACTGAAATTCTTTCCTCAACAAAGAAAACGGATCACCCTGAATCCAATCTTATCCGAATTCTCATGAGATTAATGATCCCAAGTGACCACTGCCGTTCTTCATGAGTATCTCTTATATCATCTTCACTTTATCTGACCACACATGAATTCAGCCAGCTTCCATCACATCAAAACATTAACTCAGATTGTCCAATTGAACGTTATGGTAAGGTAAACTCTTACAGTCGCCTTGCTGTAAGCAGAATCCGGAGGAGATGTGTGGATTTAGCTGAAAACCCCGTCCTTCCAATGAAAATAACAAAATGGGAATTCTAAATCACTAAGCTAACCAATCTACTTGAATCTGATTGATAAAAATAATGAAACTCTAAAATATTTAACGCTTATTGAGATTTAAATAAAAGTGGCTGTTGATAAAAGAAATACTGATAACAACAATTAAGGTGTACCAGTGAAAGATCTGAAAAGATTGACTTTTATGTTTTTATAATAATTTGAATTTTTATGAGACAGCAATAATCAAGTCCCAGCGACGAAGACCTTTCTAAAGATACCCTGTATGAAGTGTGATTTAAATTGTTGAATAGTATTTCTAAAATGTTAAATATAAAAATATAAAGTTATAAGGGTATTACAAATTTATTTAATTTGTTGAGTAATAAAAAAATGAGACTGTGGTGGTCAATGATTAAGCTGTATGATGTGTCCCCCCTCTCAATTTCGAGTTTTTGAAGCGCTTAAGTATTCCTAGTCACGTGCCTAAGTTTTCCCCTCCAGAGCTCTTCCAGAGTCAATCCGGAGCCGGAACGGAGTCCGTACGGAGTCAAAGCGGAGTCTGTACGGAGTCCGTACGGAGTCGAAACAGAGTCCGTCCGGACTTCCGGACTCAATTAGAACCTTAAAACTATAATAAAAAATCTAGAACAATTACACATAATAGAGCTACTTCTTCTTTACATACCAAACTAATTTTCGTAGTCTGCGCAGCTCTAATTACCCCGTGAAAATTCATTGAAGTAGAGTAATTTCTGAAAACGTAAATATTTCTATAAAACTTTAAAATTCATTTAAAAATATAAGAAAAATAGTAAAAATTCTGGAAAATTTCCCAAGGTTCTTGAGTGACTTGACTTGATACTTATAAATTTTTCAGACTGTAAAAATAAGTTTTCTCTGTAAAATAAATTGTTTTTGTGTAGGCATTTGCTCGTGACCAATTTCTTCATATTTAAAACTCAAATAAATTAAATAAAACCCTTTTATATATAAAAAATAATAACGCCAATCTTGCACGCCGTAATAACTCCATTTACATACTTAGGTGCCGTACTAAACTTTAGGCTACCACATCCTCCCTCCAATCGAGAATGTCCCCATTCTTAAAACTTTGCATAAGTGGTCGAACACAATATTCATCTTTAACCTTCAACCACCATCTTCTTTAATCAACTATAAAATTCATCTTCATCAATATGTCTTCCAAAGAACTTGTCGCTCCATGTGAACTCTGCGCTTGATACCAGGTACCTTTTTTAATGTCCAACCCTAATCTTCCTGGCAGAACAGCTTGCGACTTATGCCGTGTGAAAAAAGTCAAATGCAACCGGCCAATAGTTCCTTCTAAAACAAACGTATATTTAGGACCAGCAGCTCTCCCTGATCCCTCAACTTCTAAAAAGCGATCCAAAATTCCTGTCTTCTTAAAACGAATAAGATCAAAAACAGCTTCAAAAGTTCAATCTTCATCAACGGATCCCGGCCTAATTTTGCCTTCACAAGATCCTAATCCTATAACACCAGTACCCCCAACTAACTTTGCTGAGACTATGTTTCCTGGCTCTAAATGTAAGACCCTATTTATCTTACTAAAAAAAACTTTTAATCAAAATTGACTAAACCTATGACTTAATAACATATTTGAACTTCTAGCTGTCGAAATAACCAACACTGATGATGTTGGTAGAGTGAAGACGGACTATATCAATCATTACCCAAATTTTCATCGCTATCTTTTTCTTGACTTTACTAATGAGTTGAAACGAAAAATGCTGGCCTATTTTCAAGAAAATCCAGCTAATAACCATGAAGACCTCATAAAAAGAAGAATTTTAATGCAAAGCTTTGATAATGATGTTGAACAATTTCAAAGAAATTATCTTTTCTAACAGTATAACTTGATAAAATTTTGTTTTTGCTTGGTCTTCTTAAACTTTCAACATAAATGATGTTTTCTTTCTTCTCTGGCTTGATATAACATAAAATAAAATAATATAAATCTTGTGATGATTCCACTACTGAGAGCAAGGTTTGAATCCCTTCAGACTCCCATATACCAGTCTTCCTTCTTGTCACAGCATTGAGAGAGTGGATCTTCCTATGAGCCGAATACTCCTGATTCCAACCTCATAGGGCCCCCCACTGAGCCGAATTCTATGATTCCAATCTCGCCATAAGGTCCTCCAAGCTTCACACCAAAAAAAAAATGGCCTAACTATGAGGCACTAAAAAAAATCATTCCCTAAAATCCAACTACCACCCTAACTTCTGATTCCTTCATCACAATTTTCAAACTTTGCTTTACAGCAAACCCATAAAATACTTTTGCCAGGCTTCCAATAATAATATTAACTTTAGACCATGTTAAAGCGCCACAAATTTCACCTAATTAACCATTATGCTTTCCATAACATCATCACCACCTAAAATTTTAACCTCCTAAAGCTTATCAGCACCCAATTCCAGAAATAATTGAATAACCAGTTTAGAGTCTTAGTGGACAGTGATAAATTAAAAGATTGAATTGAGTTATCCAAACAAGATTGACATTCCAATTTAAAGTCTTGGTAGACCAAACATATAATTGATTGCCAGTTTATGGTCTTGGTGGACCAAACATATAATCGATTGCCAGTTTATGGTCTTGGTGGACCAAAGATCGTTTAAGTGCATAAATATCTTGATATATTCCTAAGTAAGGCCTAGGCTTGACCAAAGATTGAATAAATTTGATAATCCAGTTTAATGTCATAGTGGACCAAACATTTGATCGACAAGTAATCCAGTATAAGGCCATAGTGGTCCAATGAATGTTGAATTATCCTGCAGATATTAATTTTCCAGTTTAAAGTCATAGTGGACTAAACAATGAATGAACTACCAGTTTAAAGTCATGGTGGACCAAACATTTAATCGATAAGAAATCCAGTTTAAGGTCATGGTGGACCTAACAACTTCTCTATCCTTGAACCCAGATTCTGCCACCAGCTTTTTTCATCCTAGTTTCAAGTTTTCTTCTTCAAAAAATATCTCCTAACAAGATGAAACCTTCTGACTTCATTGCTTCAGCTGATCAATCCTGCAAATACTGTGCCTTCACCCATAGGGAATGTATCTTCTCTTTTAACTGGCAAAAGCACACTTATAACAGGGCCTGTTTAGCCTGCTATGAGAAGAAAAGAAAATGTTCTGGCTTGAACTCTGGTTCTTTCCCCATCACTGCTACTAGCTTTGCCGCCTTCTGCAAACCTCTTCCTTCTTCTTCACCTTCTACTCCACCCCCTATTCCATCAACCTCTAAAGATCCCATACCTTTTTCTCCATCAGCCTATTTAAATCTTTCTCCATCACCTAATCTTCTGGGTACTTCTCTCCAATCTAGACTTGCTGCTACTCCCCCAAGAACTCTTGCTGCTCCCAGGGCCATGCTTCAACCTTCTAACAATTCTTCTCCTTCTTCCAACATCTTGAAGCACAAAAGGTCCTATAATAGCCAGCAGTCTTCATCTTCTCTTGTATCATCCAAAAGGCCCAGAACATCTACTTCAAACACCAAATCCAACACCAGTCCTCCTCATCTATCAAAAATAAAAAATCCTTTTCTAAACATAAAAAATCCCACTCCATTACCAAGTAAGCCATTTATCTATGATCATGATAGTGTTGACACAGGTTAGTTGTCTCTTTTTATTTTCTTAATCTTCAGGTTTTAATTTGCTGATATTTTAATTTGATAAGCGTCCACCGGTTCTCCAATTTCATATTCAGCTTATGAGCTACCAGAACCTAATCCAAGCTTCCCTAGAGTTCCAATTCACCTAGTGTCTGAAAAACTTTTTGCTAATTTTAATAACCTTATCGCTTATTTCCAACGATACCCGCCCTCTGATAGATCAGAATCTTGGATGAGAGAGCAACTGTTAAGAGACCTTTTCAAAATAGCCAACTGGCTTCAACACTATCCTGACCGTGAAATAAGATTTGAATCCCAGGAAATCGATCAAGGTCCTTCTAAATTTTCTAATTTCGATTCTTCAAAAGATAACAACCCTTGATGGTGTTCTTCCTGGTATATAGCTTTCTTGAATAATGTTTGAAAAATAAAATATAAACATCTAAACTACCTAAAACTAAAATACCTTTTATTTATTTATTTATTTTATTTTTATTTTTATTTTTTATTTTTTATTTATTTATTTTTATTTTTATTTTTATTTTTATTTATTTTATTTTATTTTTTTATTATTATTTATTTATTTATTTATTTATTTTTTTTAAAAAAAAGATAGTTTTGAAATAAAAGTTAAAATTTAATTTTTAAAGAAAGATAAACGAATGTGAAAAGAAAAATAAAAAAGTAAATTTTTTTTTTTTTTTTTTTTTTTTAAAATAAAATTTTAAAAGATGCCCCCTGGCCATTTGATGAGCCGTACCCTCGACATCATACCCACATCCAAGTGCAACTTGATGTGGTTACACAATTCAAGAAATTGAAAAGAAAATAAAATAAATGAAAGTTTTTAGAAGATAACTTTTATAATGATGATCACTGGGTGGGCTCCCTCCAATTTATAAAAATGATTAGAGACCACCAGTGAGCATCACCTTTACAATAATTCATAATATAAATTAAAGAAAAGAAATCACAATCTACATAAAAAAAATCAAAAACAAAATAAAATAAAAAGAATCTTGAATCTGGAGTTGAGAGCGGTGTCTCTTGATTCGTTCCAGTTTATAGTCTTAGTGGACTTCCTAAAATTAAAAGACAAAGCCAGGATTCAACTAGAAACAGGGAAAATTTTGGAAACGAACATTATGGGGTAATTGTGTATAGAGCAGCCAGCCCATCAATTACCCCCACACTTGCCAATATTTAATTAAGAAGGTTCCCCTGTGAACACTTCTTCCAATAAATTTTAAAATTTTTCCAACAATATCTTCACCCATATTTTAAGAATTTTAAATTTTGAAAATTTTCAATGAAGGTTTTCTTGTATTTCGTTATGTTTCATCACAGTTTCATTGCCCATATGCAGTGTAACAATAGTAAATTATTTGATAAAAAAAAAAAGATAGTTTATCCTCGTTGCGGAGGTATTCATAAAATTTTGTTGATATCATAGTTTATCCTCGTTGCGGAGGTATAAATTTAATAAAAGTCATTAAAATTGTAGTTTATCCTCATTTCGGAGTTATCCATATAATTTCATAAATGTCATAGTTTATCCTCATTGCGGAGGAAGACTTCGGCACTCCTGGTGCCTCTAGGATAGAACCGTTTCACTTGATCTGCCGCTACCCTCTTCTTCAATACTACTCCATCCAACTCTTCTAGCACATATGAACCGCCGGAAACTTGCTCCTTGATTTTATACGGTCCATTCCACCTATCTGCAAACATCTTTTCCCACTGGCTTTCCAAACTCCTATTATACACCAAGACCATATCACCTGGGTTCAAAGGTTTCCTTAATCGATGTGCCAACCGCTCATCCCAATATCTAACTGATTGATTTCGGATCTTCATCATCCGCGAATATGCCTTTTCTAAATATTCTTCTTTCTTTTCTAGCTGCATCATTCTTGCACACAATAATTCTTCAGTAGTTTTGACCGTGTCCCAGTCAACTCCAAGATATGATTCAGCTTCTAAATCAACCGGTAAAACTGCTTTCTGTCCAAAAACAAGTTCATGAGGTGAAAATCCAGTAGTCCTTTTGGCAGTGATTCGATCAGCAAATAAAACTAAAGGTAAATAGTGCCTCCACTTTTCGGCACTTGTCCCACACATTTTAACTAAAGCATCCTTAATAACTTGATGCCCTCTTTCAACCATGCCTTCAGCTTCAGGATAATATGGGGTTGCTACCCTAACCTTTGATCCAACTTTCAATACAGCCTCTTTAAACTCTGTCCCAAATTCAGGACCTCCATCTACCATTACCAACTTCATCACCCCATACCTATATACCCAATTATTCAAAAAAAATTCTGCCACATTTTTGGCAGTTAAATTAATAAGAGGCGCTGCCTCTACCCAACCAGATAAATCATCTCTGGCCACAATTAAATATTTATACCGTCCCTCTTTTATATGAACGGCATCTAAACTAACTCTCCCAAAGAGCGTATATTCACCGGTCGCGCGTCCAGGTTCTTTCGGCCTTAAATAACTTTGTCTTTGACATTCTTCGCATGACTGAACCCACTGTTTAACAGCCATCTTCATGCCAGGCCACCAGAATCGATCAGAAAGTCTTCTAAACGTTTCTCCAACGCCTCTATCCCGAGATCTTCATGCAGTGATTTCAAAACTAATTCTTGCCCCTTCTGTTGAGTTATAACTACTTGAGGATTTGGATACCTCCTCCTCATTAAACGTCGACCAGATAGGTAAAACGTAGATGACTTCCTCTTGATAGCCACCCATTCATCGTCTTCACAATCTTCTGGCCTCTCTAAAGTCAACAAATATTTGACTAACAAAAAATAAAAACCAGTCTGACCCCAGACTTCATCTTGAAAATTGATTAATATAACATCAATAGGGACTTCTCTTTCACCAATATCACCTGCACATGAATGAGCCAATAATTGTTGACCCCTAAATAAATCTTTAATCGAGCTATGTCGACATTTTTCATCTGAACCTTTGGATCCTTCATAAACCGTATTTGAAAATAACTCTTTCTCTTTATCCATCTTTTTATTTAAATTCTCTAATTCTCCAACATATACACCATTCCTTAAATTACTACTATCCCACACTACCAATCCATCTTCCTCTACATACACCACATCTTCTTCTACCTCCTCTCTGCCAAATTTATCTACACCTTTTCCAACACCTTTATTAACATAAAAACTATTTTCCAGTTTATCCTCTTGGTGGAGGTCATCATCATCATAATCTAAACACAATAGTCCTGCCAGTTTAACCTCATGGGGGAGGTATGGAAAGTCTTCAGCTCCTTTAGTGCTGGCTTTGATAATAGGTATATCTTCATCGAACTCTTCTGAGTCTGAATCTTCTTCAGTGGGTGGTCTCCTTGATAAACCATCTGGCATAGTAAAAGTTTTGCCAGGCTTATGAACTAAATCAAACGAAAAATGTTGAATAAAAGCTACCCATCTCGTCATGGGTGCGTTCGGTAAACTTGGGGAATTAATCATCTGGATTAACGATTTTGCATCCACTTGCAACTCAAAATGTTGCCCCCACAAAATATGCTGAAGTTTCTTCAGTATTTTCGCCACACCACATAATTCCAATTTTGGTTGAGAATATCTTGATTCGACCTCAGTAAATACTACAGATTCATACCTAACTGGCCTGATGTAACTAGCTTTACCATCTGAGACAAAACCGCCCCAGCTGCAACCTGACTTGAATCAACTGCTAAATAAATTCTGCCAGAATCTTTTCCATAATCCAACTTGTGCAGGACTAAATCCTTCCCCACAACCTCCTTCAACTTCTCAAACGCCTTCTCACACTCTTCATCCCACTCCCAGTCTGCATCCTTTCTCGTTAACCGTCTCAATGGAGCTGCCAATGAAGAAAAGTCCTTGATAAACATTCTAACATATACGCAAACGCCTAAAAACCCTCTGACTTCGGTCGTATTCTTGGGTCTTGGCCAGGACTGAATTTTGTTAACTTTCTTCTTGGACATAATCCTACCCTCTCTACATACCACATGGCCTAATATTTCTAAGGCTGGCACAGAACATGAAAATTTTGAACCTGAAATAGTTAAACCAGCCTCTTCAATTCGAAACAAGATTCTTTCTAATGTAATTGCAAACTCCCAAATGAATTTGCGTATCCCGGGATTCTCTTCCAACACCTGGTTATCATAGTCGGTTGTTGGTCCCTTAATTCCTCCATCATCTATAAAGATTCCAGCATATTGTGGAATTTCGTCTTGAAGGATCCAAGCCATCTGAGCTTGATAAACTGCAACCGAATTTGTTGCTCCTTGAGGTAATCTTGTTAACTGTAAACGTCCAAGTGGCGTATCGAATGTAGTGAGAGGCCTTGAGTCTGGATGTAACTCTCTCTCATCATATCCACCCATAATATCTCCCAAACCATAACACACTCTCCCTGCAAACGCTTCAACAAACTCCTCAGCACTAGGCGGTATCCCAGAATCCTTTATTGTAACCCTATTTAATTCCCTAAGATCATGAACAACTCTAAGCTTGCCATTCGGTTTCTTGATACAAAATACAGGACTAGAATAACTTGACGTTGATTGCTCATACAGTCCAGTGCGTATCCGTTCTCTGACAACTTCAATATAGGCTTCTTTTAATGCAGCCGGAATAGGAATCGGTTTCTGCTGCCACGGTTCATGACATACCACAGGAATCTTGTAAGGCTCCCCATAGGAATGCTTCAACACACCCCTCTCCTCTTCTACAAAAGCAATGGCCTTCTCTTGCTTGACCATCACATCCAACAACAACTTCTTCTCTTCTCCAGACAACCAACCATCAGGTCCAAAATTAACAACACCCAGTCTCTCAAAAGTGATTCTTGACGTCTCAGAAAATTCAGGCGGATTCTTTACCAAGGGACTTTCATAAGGATCTCTTGATAACCTTGGTCTTCTCAAAGGTGGATTTAATTCAGCAGGTAGCGGTTCATTAATAGGTCGAACTTTATTTGCTACTTTCTTATATTTGGCTGCGTCCACATCTAAATAAGCTTGAGGTAAATCATTTACTTTTGTATCGCCATTAAAACTTTCATCAAATGAATCTTCTTCATCGCCAGAATCAGAATAAGAAAAATTAGAAAAATATTTTATTTCATTTTTAAATTTTACCCTTTTCTCCTTTCCCTTGTCTAATTTATAAACATATTTTCCAACACCTTTGCTTCCCTTATCCAACAGTAAATCACCCGTAAAGAAAGTTGGCAGTTTAACCTCTTGCTGGAGAACCGGAATTGAATTTTCACAAAAATTATTTTTTTGTGTTTTAATTATACTGAGATTTTTTATCGGATTTAGATAAGATTTTCGCAGTTTACCCTCTTGCTGGAGGTCCAAAAACATACCCTTCCAATTTTTATCCAACCTAATTTGGCCCATTTTTCCTTTTTCACCATTTTTAAATTTAATAGAAAAACAGGGTAAATCCAACAAACATATAGAAAAGTCCAAAACGTATTTGCACTTCAAAGTAATATTAACAGAAAATAATTGAGAATCCACTTGAATTATCTCCAAGTGAGCTGACCTATTGCAATCCGGGATCTCATTATGAGGAGAGATTACAACATTAGAGCGATCAGCCCCTGCTACCCCAAAAAATGAGGGCATCCATAATAATTTGAATCCTGAATAAATTTAAGACATAATGATAAAAGAAAATTTCAGCCCAGTTTAGGTAGTTTATCCTCATTTCGGAGTAATTAAATTCTTGATATCCCCTGGAGATAATCCATAATTTTGCCCCAAGGGCCTATCCACCGATTCCATAAAACCCAAAAATAAATTCCCAGAATTTGTCCTATAAAAGGGCATAAAAAATAAACTACCTTTTTCCAAAATATGAGTGCATCCACTTTATGCACCCTATTGTCCAATGGCACTACACTCTCTATTAGCGCAGGAAAAACCATATCCTCCATAAAAATCTCTTCCTGAGATTGAAACAAATCCACCATACATATACCAGATTCATAAAGCATATCCACATCTGAATTGCAGACAGTCTCCACTTTTGAAGACAAAACCTGAGGTAAATATTCCTCTAAATCAAATTCCAAATTATCCAAAACAAAATTATCCCCAACATCCAAATTTTCTTCATCAGTGACAATAATATCTTCATCTTCAGAAACCTCTTCTTTCCAAACAGAAGAGTCAACAAAAATAATATCTTCAGGCTGGACAAAATCTTCAGGAATGGCTGAATCCGAAATTTCATCAGTAACTAGTTCTTTTACACCATCCTCTTCTATCTCTTGAGCGACCTCAGTGTCTTCTCCAGAGTCCAAATCAACAGAGTTATGAATATCCAGATGTTCCAAAATAACCTTCTTTATCACCTCCATACCAGGAATCCTAGTTTCTCCATCTGGAAGATCCTTCATTAAATTTGCTTTAATAAGCACCATCAAAACATCTTTCTTAACCTTTTCCCCCATAGCATCCCAAAAAACATACTTTGATGCATTATCATGAAATAAAATTTCATACTCCAACAAATAATCCAGAACCACCTGAAATTCAACCATAAACTGATGATACTGATGCAGAGATGTTACACCACCTTTTGATTGCCATTTCCTAGCTATATCCTTTAGATCCTCAAATGAATAAACTTTTGGCCACCTTTTTTCCATTTCCATCTTGAGCTTTCTCCAATCTTGACCTTTATAACCATCCATAGAAATAACCTCCTTTTCCACCTCTCTGTCCAAAATAAAGAACCTAATCTGCTTCACCATATCCAAAGGTAAGGCACCATCAATCGCAGCTGCAGTTTCATACCTATGTAAAAATCCTTCTAAATCATCTCCAGAAAACTTGGGCCCAACCCAAGATACAATCCTTACTGATGCCCTAACAGGTACACCAGCAGCCAACACAGCAGTTCCACTAGTAGAAGACATCCCAAAACATAAGAAAAGCGTTAACAACCGTTAAAATAACAAGCCTCTTGCAGGCCAATAACAAAGATCCAATTAGAGTTCCAGAGAATAAGCCTCTTGCAGGCTAAGAAAGTCCTAGATCCAAGTAAGTCTTTAAAGAAAGCTAGAGAATTCGAAACCCCACGTTGGGCGCCAACTATGGTAAGGTAAACTCTTACACTCGCCTTGCTGTAAGCAGAATCCGGAGGAGATGTGTGGATTTAGCTGAAAACCCCGTCCTTCCAATAAAAATAACAAAATGGGAATTCTAAATCACTAAGCTAACCAATCTACTTGAATCTTATTGATAAAAATAATGAAACTCTAAAATATTTAACGCTTATTGAGATTTAAATAAAAGTGGCTGTTGATAAAAGAAATACTGATAACAACAATTAAGGTGTACCAGTGAAAGATCTGAAAAGATTGACTTTTATGTTTTTATAATAATTTGAATTTTTATGAGACAGCAATAATCAAGTCCCAGCGACGAAGACCTTTCTAAAGATACCCTGTATGAAGTGTGATTTAAATTGTTGAATAGTATTTCTAAAATGTTAAATATAAAAATATAAAGTTATAAGGGTATTACAAATTTATTTAATTTGTTGAGTAATAAAAAAATGAGACTGTGGTGGTCAATGATTAAGCTGTATGATGTGTCCCCCCTCTCAATTTCGAGTTTGAGAAGCGCTTAAGCATTCCTAGTCACGTGCCTAAGTTTTCCCCTCCAGAGCTCTTCCAGAGTCAATCCGGAGCCCGTACGGAGTCCGTACGGAGTCAAAGCGGAGTCCGTACGGAGTCAAAACGGAGTCCGTCCGGACTTCCGGACTCAATTAGAACCTTAAAACTATAATAAAAAATTTAGAAAAATTACACATAATAGAGCTACTTCCCCTTTACATACCAAACTAGTTTTCGTAGTCTGCGCAGCTCTAATTACCCCGTGAAAATTCATTGAAGTTAAGTAATTTCTGAAAACGTAAATATTTCTATAAAACTTTAAAATTCATTTAAAAAAATAAGAAAAATAGTAAAAATTCTGGGAAAATTTCCCAAGGTTCTTGAGTGACTTGACTTGATACTTATAAATTTTTCAGACCGTAAAAATAAGTTTTCTCCGTAAAATAAATTGTTTTTGTGTAGGCATTTGCTCGTGACCAATTTCTTCATATTTAAAACTCAAATAAATTAAATAAAACCCTTTTATATATAAAAAATAATAACGCCAATCTTGCACGCCGTAATAACTCCATTTACATACTTAGGTGCCATACTAAACTTTAGGCTACCACAACGTGGTCTTCAGCTTCTAGCTCACCTTTCAAATCTGAAGAGTCCGATTCCTGATGGCTTAGAAGTTTGTCCCACTGCACTTCAAACCCGTGATATATCAATGTCAACTCTTCTTCAAATCAGCAATATTATCATTGATATAATTATGTCAATTATCATTCTTAAATCAAAATATTGTGCTGCAACAATATCAAGTAGCAAGACTAGTGAAGCTCAAAAATCAAGTGAGAAAAACGAAAATACTGAACTGACTATAATGAGAGAGAAACAAAAGGCTGCACTAAACAAAATAAATTCTGAATACTCTCACCACCGATATCAATCTTTCACATTCTATATAATCGATGGTGTCCGTGGTTTATTTCTGAGCTCTCAAGATCATAGGTTGGCTTCAGCAGCTGATTGCTTGGAGGTAATATCAGAAGTTAAGTTTCTTAATTTACATGAAAAAAAATCATTTTATGGAAGAAATAATTTGGAAAAATTTAAATAACTATATTTTAACATTAATAAAACCTTTTATAGGCTAGTGTGATCCACTTCCTTTAAAATTTGATACCCCAAGTCCTCCGGGAATTGCTAGGGCTATTTCTGCAGATTTTCTTAATCACTGGAGCTCCATTCAGCCAGTATCACCTTTTTTTGCTAAACATAGCCTTTCAATAAATTAATATTCCAACATGTAAATTGATAAAGTTCTGTCTATATGATATATCTTGTATAATTCAAGTTATTTTCCTTCAAATACGTCAAAAATGTGACCATCTTTGAAACTTATTAAGTAACCTTTGACATGATTTTCTAAATTAATTATTAAAAAAAATTATTGTAAGTCCAGCAATAACAAAGATTTTAAAATCTACTTATATGATTTCAAATACTTGTATTAAATTCTTAAATATTTTATTGTTTATATAAAAATATGATAACTGCTCTAGTTTTGTTACTTTACCTTTAATATTATATAATCTATTAATTATTACAAATATTTTCGTTGATTGTAACATTTTTAATCAGAAGTAGAAAAATTTAAATAATTAAATGAGTACATTCTTAAAAAAATACAACTTAATCTATTATTGATTCAAAATTCTTTCTTCAACTCTTTATTATAACCTTTTTTATTAATAAGCCTGTTTGACCTAAAATACTATACAGTTAATTTGGTAGCATTAAAAGCACATTTTTATGGCTAATATATTTCAAATTCTTTATTATAGTTTTTTTTATTTTAAAACCTTTGCTACCAATTTAATAAAAATGACATTTAAAGATTTCACAACTTATATATTTCCTCAAAAGTAAATCAAATTTTCTTATAATATTATGAAAAAAAATTATTTTATTTCACAAATAAAAAAAATAGATAATACTATAATTATCAAAACTGAAAATGTTACAGCTACTCCCAGTATTTATCATGTTTAAATTTGCATTAAGTTGTGTATATATAATATAAATTTTTAATATTTATATATCTAGATTTTTTATATTTGTCTTAACATTAGATAAATAATACTTTTCTGATTCTATTTCTTCCTCTATTAAGTCATCTCTTTTCAAAAAATCTCTTAAAGCACTAATCAAATATTCTAACCTAAATTTTTCTTTTTTAATTTCTAAGTATTCTGAAATATCAATATCAAAAACATTAAGCTTTTCTATAGCATGAAAAAGTATAGTGCTGATTTGAATAGAAGAACCTATCCTAGTGAAGCCAGGAATTTCATGACATCTTGAGGTAAAATGCCTTAGTTGATTGGCAGGCCATAATGTCACTGTTATTCCATTAGTTGCTTCAAAGTTGATTTTACTTCGAATTTCGGGAAACATAAGTTCTCCACCTATTTGTCGTGGTTGGGTCTTATCATACTTCATATGAATGGTGTTTTTTTCTGTATCTTTAGGAAAAAATATTCCTAAAGTATACTCACTTGCATCCTTATCGAGATGAACCTCATTAGAGAACCCATTACCATTCCCTCCAGATGTCCAAGTTAAACTACTAGCAAACGGTACACCCTCTTCTTCACTAGAAACTTTTTAAAATCCAGGAATACCAAGTTTTGTGCAAAGATTAGTTGCCTCATTGTACTTTACATATGATATTTTTTTAAAAAAATATTCAAAGTACATTGCAATCCTCTTCATTTGTTTTTTATATTCATCCGTTTTTACAATATCATCAGTGTATTCATCTGCAAGGAAAAGCATTCAAAAATTCAGTATTTAAATTAAAAAAAGTGATACTTACAAATATGTAAAGATTTCTTTCTATCTAAAATAAAGCCATCACCAAACATTTTTCCGAAACCACCAGCTCTTCGATGATAACCATTATTTTTAATTTCATGTTCGCAGTAAGAAAGATCCTTAATGCATTGCACCGTAGCTTCTAACATATCTAGTTCTTTGAGCTCATGAATTTCAAAAGTCTGCACAAGAACATTAGGTATTAAGATACCTTTTGGTTTATAAATACTACATCCAGGAAAAAAATTGTAATAATTATTGCAATCTGTCATATTATTTGCATAAGATCGTGCATACAAATGTGGCTTCTTCCCGTTTGTATCCATTCCAAGAGCGTTTACAAGTTTCATTCCAGTAGCAATGTCTTTCGCCCACCTATTGTTAGAGTTCTTCCCTGGCCGTTTTTTTTTCAAATCGTTACTCATTGATGGTTCAATCCTAAGAGAAATCAATTTTGATTTAAAATAGAAAAAAATCAAAAATTAGAAAATAGTAACATAATTTCAATTATCAGTCAATGATACCTTTAACTTTATCATATCTTCAATATTAGAAATACAAAAGTTAGCATATCTACATATTAGTAAATTTATATACTTTTTCTTTATTTCAAATATTAAGAAAGCGTGTCAAAGGTATACTTTATTAAATTATACATATAAAGAGTATAGCTTTATCCTGTATGCATTCAGCAAGTACGAGATTTGGCTCTACACTTAATATTAATAATATAATGAAAGTATAACTCCAATACACTAGTAATATTAAAAAATTTACGGAATTATGATATCCAAATATATAAAATGAAAAATCTTGCTCTGATCAATATATTGACTTAGAAAGTTATACTTCAATAAATTGTTAATTTTTAAATTGTAGCATTGCCCTGTATGCTTTCAGCAAGTACGACACTTTGAAACAACTTAAAAATCAATAAATTAAAGGTAAAGTACAAACAATCTAATTATTATTATGAAAAGCAAAACATTATCCTGTATGCTTTCAGCAAGTACGAGATGATGTTTTACTTTTCATATTAATAATATAATGGTTGAGAAAGTATTAAAGAAATATAGAAAAATTATAAGCAAAACATGAACTTACATGTCTATAAAATCTTCTTCCATTTGTAGCTGATTGATCAAAATTAATTATAAAGTTTATTTTATAATCACTGTTTTAAAAAATAAATGGTTAGATAAATAAATTGAACATTTTTGATAAGGAATAAAGAAAAGTAAATTAACAAACAAATAAAAAAACTTTAAGTTAACTGAAAAAGAGTTATTTTATAATGAATCAAAAGGGTACAGTAAAAGATACCATAAAAATAAATTCAGAATTAGAATCATTAGATTAACTTGTAAAAAGTGTAAAAAAGTGTAACAAACCAAAATGATATGAAATGCAATAGCAAGAAAAATTTGCTTACCGGTAATCAGATAAGGTCAAGAAAATAGTACCAATAATTCAAAATGATAAAGCAAAAATATGATTGATAATTTTTGAAAAAGGTAAGTGAGAAAGAGAAAGGAAAAATAAATTGGGTGGCAAACAGATGTATATATCATGAATTTTCACTGATCACATTTTCAAAAAAATGCAGCTCTCCAAGTCATATGATAAACTTCATCTAAATTCCAAGAATGATGTTGCCAAAGCACTGTACACAGCATGATCATTTTTTCCTATGCATATACTAATTCCAGCTAGAATTTACTTGGCTGCATGTTGTACAGATGCACATTTGTGGAACACTGAATTTCACATCTAAAAAAAATTGACGCCACATAATTCTAGCTACCATGTTTCACGTAGCTAAAAAACATACACTCATCACATTTAAATTTACATTGCGCCAAAATTAATTCATTTTTGAATTTTTTTAAAGGGAACTATAATGTGCACCACCTATTTCTAAAATATGAACCTCCGCACCATATTAAATTGGGAGACTTTTAATTATGAAATTTTTTTGCCGTGACCTTTTTCCTGATCTTACTTGGTTCAAAATATTGAAACATGACCAATGTTGAAGAAAGAAACATTTGATTTTGTTTCTATGTGTAACAATGGAAGGCTGTTTCTTACTGGCTGAAGAGTGTTGTATATTTTATTTGAACACATTTTTATTTTTTTATGTATTTTATTTAAAAAATCTACTTTTTATTGCAGCCAGATTTATACTGGCTGCTTTTTAGAAACCTTAATTTATGACCCAAGCCTTTGAAATTGGCTTGGGTCCCTTACATTGCAATTTAGTACTTCCAGCCAGGTTTCCCCTGGCTGGAAGTGTCTCTTTCAAGCAATCGAAGTCGCTTTTAGCGACTTCGATTGCTTTCTGTAATGTTTGCCACCCTCCCAGCTAATTTACTAGGCTGGGAGGTGGCCAAAGAAGTGTGCAACGCGCGTTGCTGCTGCAAGTAACGCGCGTTGCACAATCGCTACCATATCTCATGCAGCTGATATCAAGTCAGCTGCATGAGATATGCGCTGCATGCAGCAGAAACGCGCGTTGCATGCAATGCGCATTACTTGCAGCAGCGATGCGTGTTGCATGTGCTGCATGCAGTGCATTGAACAGCCAGTTTTTTTCTGGCTGTGCAATGCACACAGAGAAACCAAAGTCCCTGCAAGGGACTTTGGTCTCTAAAATGGAAGCGACTTTCCCTACCAGGTGCAATCTGGTGGGAAAGTGAGAGAAACGTTAGACCGAAGTTGTTTGAAAGCAACTTCGGTCTTAAAAACATTAAAAATCATAAAAAAAATGAGAAATCTAGAAAAAAAAAATTAAAAATTAAAATGTGAGTATAAGAAAAAAAATAAGTGCTAGTGATACCAAAAATCCAAGCCAATTTCATTTGGCTTGGTTATTTAATAATTATTTTTTAATACATTAAATTTAAAATTCAAACACCATAAAATATATGAATTTTTTTTATATGAATATTATAAATTTAATCTACCTCTTTCTCATAATTATATTTATAATTTTGTTTTTTTAATTTTTGACATTTAAGTTTATTTTTTGGAAATACAAAATTAAATTTTCAACTAAATTTTTTAGTAAGGTAAAATAAATTATAAATTTGACATTTTGTAATTGAATAATGAAAAAAATTTTAAATTTATTTAAAAAATATTTTTGTTAGAAGAATACCAATATTTTAAGGGTAGAAATATGGTGCAAATTGTAAGTAAAAAAAATTATATATTTTTTTGTGAGGGGTTATTTCTATTTTTAAAAATATTTTTCAAAAACATTCATTAAATACTGAATTAAATTACTTTGAAACTCAAATTTTTTGTAAAATAATTAAAAATGAAATAATAATATTGTTATATTTGATATAAAATTTGAATTGGTAATATTAATGTCTCTTTAAGTAAATTTGAAAATCATTTAAAAAGACCATGTTGATAAGTACTTCATTTTTGATATACAATGGTTATATATATATCTTATATATATTTCTTGAGTGTTATTTTTATATACATTCAATAAAATTTGTAATATAAAATGCCATTTAATCATTAATTATTGTTCAACTTAGTTATAACAACTTCATATTTAATACCAGCCACTAGTATTTACTTTTTAATTTAAAACTCCAATATAATATGAGAGTATCCTTATTTTGTCTGTATGTAATGAACAACAATAACAGACCATAAATGAGTGGGTAATTAATTAAAATAAATAGTTGAAGAATAACCTATAAGAAATGATAAGTTTATCAAAAAGAGTACATTAAAAAATATACTTTTGAATTTTTTTGATATAATTTGGGTAGTTGAATGAAAATTTAAATTATCAGACATCAAAATGGATAAAATCTAAAAGTGGTGTTTATATAATAAGCCTCATATAAAAAAAAGGATAAAAAATCTACTATGTAACTAAATTATTAAATATTAAGGTATTATTAAAATTATTGAAAAACTTATTTTACAGTTATAATGAAATATAAATGTGAAAATAATGGTGGGATAATAGTAAGACTATGTTGAAACACTTTAATTTATACATACTTTCAACTATGTTCAGATAAAAAAATTGTTAAAATTGTATAATAACATCTAGTTAATAGTGATGCAATTTTATTTAGATCAAGAATAAATTTTTCTGAGGAAAAACTAATTAAATTGAGATATGGCCATCTCCTTTCAAGAGATAGAATAATAATAAATATTTAAAAAATTATAATAAGTATTCTTAATCACCTTTTTTGAAAAGTCTCTAGTAAAATTCATTATAATATATCATTCATTTATTACATTATATGGAGTTTCATCTTGAAGTAGTGATGTGCAGCTTTGAACTTATTTTATGAAAAACAAAAAAGTTAAAAAATATATAGTTATACTAATGAAAAAGCCAAAAATAAAAATACTATTATAAATTAAAAAAATAAAACTACATAAATTTTATTCTGCTCTAATGATGGAAGGGTACTATGTATGAATTTCCACATGTTAAATCCAAACCTGCTTTAAGGCTAGTTTACAGGTAGAGCTATTAAGTTTCCTTAAATTCTAAAAATAACTTATGCATTTTACTAATTATTTTTTTCTTGTTTTCTTTCCAAAGTTGTTAGAGTTGCTTAATTAATACTGTTATCTTGATTGTAAGATATATAATTTTTTTGAATACATGATTTATTGTTTCAAAAATTATATTATAAATTTAAATCATTTATTTCCTTTTCTAAAGCTTCATTGTCAAAGACACAACTCCATTTTCTATTACTTAACAAATATATAAAATGTGATAGTAAAATTTGAGGAATTTTCTTTTTGAGAGGGTCAAACTATATTGTGAAGATTTTTATCTAGAAATTCTTGTACTCTAAAACCAAATAATTTTCTCCCTTAAGTAAGCCATTTCAAAAATATGAGAATATAAACAAGAATATTAACTTATCTTATTTTTATTTTCTTTACTGAAAGTTTTAGTTCAATCCCTTTTTTTATATGACATTAGTATAAAAACATGGTTAAATGCTACTATATAATTAATTTTTATTATATATATATATATATATATATATATATATATATGAAATATTTAGAAGGTCATCCTTTTTTATTTACTTGAATAAATGGCTCAATTATAATACCCAACACTTATTAATGTTTCCCACACTCAATAACAAATTTCTCATATGAAATATTAGCTTCTAATATAAGAAGTTTATCTATAGATGATATTCAACATGTGATTTTACTTTTTAGATTCAGCTAAAATTAAACAAAAGGAGAAATCATGCATATGTGTATAAATGGTAACCATATGTTACTTAGAGGATTGTGAAATTCACTCATCAGAATGGTTTAAGTATTAAAATAAATTGAGTTCATTATTTTCTAGTATTTGAAACTAATTAGGAAATTATTCTAAAAATATATTTTAATGTGTATCATGTTTAAAAAGTTGGAAATATGATTTTTGAAAATTGTGAGTTTCTTATGAGATACCAAGCTTTAGTTTACATTGTTTCAAGTAGAATAGAATTTTAGTATTAGAAATTGAAAGCAATGTACCATTATCAGATTTTAACTGTGTTCTACTTATAGAATGATTACATAACATTAAACATTATTTAAATCAAAAAGGTTTAAAAGATATTTAGAATTTTACCAAATTTCACCATTTATTAATCTTTGATTTGAAAACAAACTATGATGTACACTCACTAGAAATAAGCAATCCCAATTTTAACATAATTTATCAATCCAAAAATAATGAGTCAATTAACATGAAAATAAATATTATTTCAAAACCAAATATCTAGATTTAAAATATTATGCTTTAATGAAAAATTATTACAAAACTTTAATGCCATGAAGTCTCTTAAAAAATTCAAAAATATAATATCAAAACAAGTAATTTCTGCAAAAAAAACTACTAAATATTGTAGATAAAGCATAAAAATAAGTCATATTTTTTAAAAAAATGATCTAACAATATTTATTTTTGTTAAAAAAATCAAAACATTGTTAAGTTTGCTTGTTATAATAATGTTAAAATCCACTAAACATTATCTAAAGGTAGTAAAATATGTTAAAAATATGTTGAATTTTGTGAGATAAAAATCAACAATTTTGTATCATTTCCTGTTGTGCTATGACTTTATTCCACCCTTTTTATCTGATTCTTCCAGTATTACTTTGCTATGATCACTAGTTTTCAAGTTAAAATTTACAAATGTTCATTATACTTGATAATATGAAAAATAACTCAAACTTTTATAACTACAAAATAAGATTTTGTAACTCCTTCTTTCAATCAATATTTGAAGAAATTTTTAGTTTATTTGAGTAATGATTTTAAGAATAACAAAAAATTTGAAATTCACAAGGAATTATTTCCAGAGACTATAATTATTTACTTGTGTAATGCATGAGCTACTTATCAATGATGTAAAACATCAGAAAAGTAAGTTATAGTTATAAATCTACAGATTATACTGTTTCTGGTATATATATCTTCAATAAATCTTTTAAACTTATCTTAGCCTACATACCACACAATAGAAAATCATTATATCAAAAAAGGAAAAAATTCTATGATAATATCATAAAGAATGATAACCATGGATTAATATTCCATAAAAATGGTTAATAATATTTTAAGAGAACCTAAATCAGTATTCTTTCATCAAAATATATCCTTTTTGTCTTTGTAATTTATTCCAAACAAATTTTTTGAAAGTTGAATCTATATATCTAATGCCAAAACCACTATTAAGTTCCCTCTTAGACTTTTTAAGAAAATATATATATATATATATATGTATATATATATATTATTCATCAAAAATTGAAATAAAGAATAAAAACATAATTTTATTTACCTTTAATTATTTAAATATAGAGTATTTTCAGTATGCATTGTGGTTACTTGTGAAGGTTAGAAGATTTGAAGTTGGATTTATGAGTTTTTAGAAGGGCAAATATTGTAAAATTCTTTCATAAATATTTATTTCATAGTTTCAAATGTTGAAATCTACAAACTAATGGGATTTAAAATTATATTGAGATTTAAAATCTGTTTTCTACTCAAGTAAAATAAAATAAAATGATGATATCAAAATTGAAATTAAGTTTAAACTTTTGATATGCTCTATCTTCAATTTTATTGATAGTGCATCAAAAATTTAATAATATTTTTTTCCTTCATCACTTTTTACATAAAAGATAGTTTTATCATTTTATGAATTAAAGATTGCTTATATAAATTTAACATCTATGTCAACTGTTTATGGCTATTAATCTATATAATAAATTTTTTAGAAGAAAAAATAACATCAGTATATACTGACTTTGAAATTATTCAATTTAAAATAGTATACAGGTAGATAATGAAGGGTGATTTCATTTTTGAATATGAATTATAGAAGTCTTATTTTGTCAATTTTAATTCTTTTTGAGCTCAAATGTATCCACCGCAACTTATGTAAGAATAAAAATTATTTTTATTGAAATTTACATGAGAAAGTATGCCTATTATTCAAAATCAAACTTGCTCTAATGGTGTTTTTCAATCATTATTACCATTCATAACAATAAAAAACATTTCAATTTGCTGATGTTTTAGTTTTTGATATCCCCAAGTTTATATCTCAGGTGTACTATTCACAAAATTATTAATAATATAATTTTCGAAATACATGATAAACTTGAAAGTGGGGGGGCATTAAATTTTTAAAAATGAATTCTAAATTCAGGATGGATAGTATTTTTTCTATTTTCACAAATGAACAATTTTTTGTTTCAATTAATCCAGAAAGAAAATTTTGTTGTAAGCATATTATATTATATTTATTATGATTTTAAATCCTATATTTTCAAGATTTGTGTTTAATATTTCCTGTGAAAGTTAATGTTAATGTGAATTTAAAGTAAGCTTGAAGAAATTTAATCAATAGGCATATTGGATATTTAAAATAATATTTTGCTCCAATCTTGAATCATCCTGGGCTAAAAAATATCCCAAATAAGGTTTTCGTGGGTCAATTTAGATTTAAGTAGGATTAAGTGATGTTTAATAAAGGACAGATAAAAGGCTAAATTCATTACTAGTGACTTTTTTCTCAAAATAGTTATAAAATATGTATCATTCTGGAATCAAGCTTCAATAAAGTTGAATTGAAACAGAGATAATTTCTAGCGGCACAACACCATATTTACAAAGGTGTAAAATACCTCAAATATTACTCATAATATAGGAAGGCAAGGAATCTACAAAATTCACATTTCAAATGAGGATTTATATTTTGAATTTGAAATTGAGAAATGGAATATTATTTTCCAATTTAAATATCTATTAGTCATTTTACCAAAAGTTTTCAGTAATCAGATTGAATTTTGATGGTATTTTGTTGTAGATTAATCATTTTGATGAGCCATTTACTCAAAATTACTGGTTTCGTTTCTAATATTCCATGTGAAATTCATTACGAATCTTTTTGAAAGTGAATAGTTGACATATTGGATATGCAAAAGCTTATGTTAGATCAAAGTGAGATCAAAGGGAGTTCAACTGATGATCAAATTAGGATTTTACAAGATCAAACGGTGATCAATGTAGGTTCATCTTGAGCTCAATTTGTGACAAATCTCTGACTAAATGTGAGGCCAAACAATTTCCTACATGGTGATGATGTGTGCATAATTCAAGCATAGATTTGTGGCTCAACGGAGTTCAAGCAAGGGGTATTGCTAGCAATACCCCCCCATTTTTTCTGTGGTGATGCTTCAATTCAAGAATTAATTAAAACTCTTCCTGAAAAGTATCAAAATGCTTTGAATAAAGGAAATTTTTCTATTGAAGATGGTTATATTTATTATAGAAGAAAGCTTACTAATGTAATAGTAATTCCTCCTTCTATGAAAGAAACTATCCTAAAGCTTTGTCATGATGACATATTAGCTGGACATTTTGATCTTGAAAAAACTATGATTAGAGTCAAAAACACTTCTTGGTGGGCTAATATGTCTGAGGATAAAATATTATATGTTGAATCTTGTGATTCCTGCCAGAAATCTAAAAGTTTGACAGGTAAAAGATCAGGGTTATTATAACATATTGAAGCACCTGATGCTCCCTGGAAAATCATTAATAGGGGGTGTCAGTTCTGGCAAATCCGCACTTAAATTAAGTGCGGATTTCAAACCAAATCAGCACTTACAAATCAGCACTTAAATTTTGCAAAAAAGTCACTTATTTCAAAAAAGGGTGTCAGTTATGACCTCAAATCAGCACTTTTTTCCTGTTTTTTTTCACAACCACATTTTGGCCACAAAACATCCCTTCCTTTCTTACCCCATCCCTGTCACATGTGACACACTGACCTTCCTCGCTACCTACCCATCAATCCTCGGCACACACCCCTTCCTGACATTTTCAATATTTTGACCAGGCATGTTTACATTCTTTTTTACTTATTTCTTCTACTTTTTAATCTTTTTTCTTGTTATGTGCCAGTTTCATAATGCCTCCCAGACATTCCAAATCTCAAAAGGTAACTCAAAAATCTGCTTCGTCACAAAAGTCTCCTTGTAAAGCAAGTCCTACACCTGAAAAATCAAAGGCAAGTTCAGGTCAGCTTAAAAAGGATGATTATCTCATCATAATCAACTTCCTTAAAATAAAATCAAATTTTGAAGCATGTTTTGGATGTGAAAAGTCCACTCGTATTGGACGTCCACCTTCTTCAAAGGTTAATGGCTACTTGTTGATGGCCAATGAAGTAAGGAAGAAAACAAGGGGGAGAATTGATATCAATCCTAAACAAATGAAGGAGAGATTTAAGAGTTACCATTCAAAATATAAAAAGACTCATCATGCTGTAAATGAAACTGGCTTTGGTATTGACGATGATGATTTGGAGATTGGAATTACTACTGTTTCCGAAAAGCTCAATGTCATGTGTCCTTTCTATGAGGAAATGGATAATCTTTTTGGCACCCGAGTTGATGTAAACCCTTGGTTTCTACACGATACTACTAAGCATATACCCTCTGGATCCAAACCTTCCTATAATCCTCCCAACACACCTTTACTTGAAGAAGATCAATCCCCTCCACCTTCTAACCATAGTTCAGCTGAAGATGATCCCAACTATCAAGCAGAACAATTATATCGCAGAAGATCTGAATCCTCAGAGGCCCAAAATTTAAATGTATGTTTACTTTTTGTTTTTTCTTCAATTCTTCTCTGAATTTCTCTTTCTTTCTAGTCTCCTCCTACTCAAACTCAATCTCCATTAAATAATCTCAATTCTGGAAATGTGAATACCTCTTTAGAAGCTGCTTTAGAAGAACTTCCTGAAGCCTCTTGTTCAAACTCCAAACTAAAGCGTCGAGCCTCAACTTCAATGAACTTGAACCATCTATTAAAACATGGTAATACTTCAACAAGCTCATTTGGCTCCCTTGAGGATTATTTTGAAAAAAAAGATATAAGTAAGTTTTGTTTACTATATATCTTAATCATTAACTCATTTATTTATTTATTTCAATTTAATTTTCTCAGCGAAATCAACTATTGCAAATAATGCCCTTGACTTTGAGAAGATGAAGTTTGATCATATGCTAAGGAAAGATCAGCAAGCCTTAGATTTGGAAGAAAAAAAATTTGAGGTAGAGCAGATGGAAAGAGTAAATTACCGTCAATTTCAAAGAGAAATGGCTACTTGTGAATTGGAAAAACAAGAGAGTTTTAAAAAAAAAGATTTCATTATGGAATGTGTTAAAAATGGCCAATCTTATGAGGACATTAAAAAATTACTTGACCTTTTCAATTGATAGATTGTTTTTCTAGTTAATTTAATTTTGGTAATATTTTCTTATATGCTGACTTATAAAAGGAAAAGAATATAGTACGTTATTTTTGACAAAAATTTGAATGTATAATAAAAATTTTCTATCTTTACTTTCTAGTCAATAAGTTTGCTTATCTAAATTTTTCTAAGTCATCAATTTCACATGTCAGATTTAAAAAATTGGCAATGCCCTCCCCTGAATTTTATTGAAACAAGGGGTGGGTACCACCAAATTTTTCTAAGTCATCAATTTCACATGTCAGATTTAAAAAATTGGCAATACCCTCCCCTGCATTTTATTGAAGTAAAGGGTGAAAGTCATCAAAATTTAATATAATTACATAAATTAATTAATATATAAATAAGATATGTCAAGTATACTACTTTTAAAGTAATGACAATTCCTTAAGCCAAAATGCAGATCAAGTCTAGAAACTAGGTTTGGGACTTTCCACAGGTATAGGCTAGAGGAACCCCATGAAACAAATTAATGTTATCATGATTACCATTTATACAACACAAGGTCGTGGGCCCATTACTTTAATTTCATAAATTGAAATATCATATTTATTTATTAAAAATTTATGGAAGAATATTAAATATTTGGTTATTTTTTTGTATATATTACTTGATTGAGTTACTAAGAGGGGCAATAATGCTCTAACAACATGCTCGCTGCATTAGAACTCAATCATGTAATAATACAAAAAATTTTAAAGAATTTTCTTTGATGGAAAAACAATAATTTTACATTTTCAGCTAATATTTTATGGAAGTGAACTCTGTTCTTCGCCCGAAGAACAGAGTTCATCCTCCTATTTTCACACTCTGTTTAAAAAGAATAAAATGACTTACCTGGAGAGATGAGTTGAGAAAAAAGAAATATAAGTGAATGGAAGTGAACTCTGTTCTTCGGGCGAAGAACAGAGTTCATCCTCCTATTTTCACACTCTGTTTAAAAAGAATAAAATGACTTACCTGGAGAGATGAGTTGAGAAAAAAGAAATATAAGTGAAATTGATTGAGTGATGTAGGAAGAGAGGAGAAAACGGATATGAGTGAAGAAAAAAAAGAGAGTGACTGAAAAAATATGCGTTTGCTGAAAATATGCGATTTCATTTTTGTTGGCCAGGTGAGAAGTTGAGATTCCAAGGAGTTGATGGCAGTGATACATCGTTTGGTATAAGTGTTAACTGAACCATACCCTAAATCAAAGACATTTTCTAAACGTTTCAAAGCGGCTCCATTACCATTTGAACCCAAACGACATAGTGTGATGGCCAATTGAATTGAAGGATGTCGTTGTTCTTTTTGAGAATTATTGTGAAATATGGGATGATCCTGAATAAGCTCAAGCAATTTAAGGAAACATTCCTGAGAAGTCCTGAACAGCTGTCTAAAACTGGGTGTAGATAGGTTAAGAAGTGTTTGGATGGTGTACTTGGGGGTATGAAGTACTTGAGGCTTTCTGGGAAGAAGGTAACGTTTCGTGGCCATTTTTGATAAAAAGACAAAATCTTCTTCTAGATCAGAATCAGAATCGCAATCAGAGTCCAAGAGCAGTTCAAGAGCCATGAAAGTCATTGCTTTATGTAATTTATCACGATTTGAAAGTGAGGAAGGCATAACTCTTATATGATATGATATGAAGATGTAAGTGATGTACGATGTTTTGAGTTATGAAGTGTTATTCTGCGGAGTGCTGCGTATGAATGGGATGATGCTGACAAATCAGTGAAATGGGACTTGATGGTGAAATCAGCACTTTTGGTTGAGAAAGTGCGGATTTGAGTGAAATAAGTGACTTATTTCATTTTGAAATCCACCAGTATTGGGGCTAGTGTGTTTTGGAAATCCGCACTTATTTAAGTGCGGATTTGGTCAAATTTAAGTGCGGATTTGTAAGTGCCGATTTGCCAGAACTGACACCCCCTAACATGTATTTTGTTACTGGTCTTCCTGTAGCAGGTAAAGACAGTTATAATTCTTGTTGGGTAATAGGGGATAGATTTACTAAAATGTGCAAATTTATTCACACAAACAAGGATATTTTGACCAAAGACTTAGCTTTCTTATGGTGGTCTTATATTTTTAATATAGTTGGATTCCCTAGAGCCATTATACCTGACAGAGATCCTAAATTTACATCTGAATTCTGGATGTCTTTAATGGATATATGTGGTTGTTAATTAAAATTATCTACTGCTCACCATCCCCAGACTAATAGTCTAGCTGAAAGAATGATTCAAACTCTAGAGGATATTATTAGAAAGTATTGTGCCTTTGGCTTGGAATATAAAGATAATAGGGGGTGTCAGTTCTGGCAAATCCGCACTTAACTTAAGTGCGGATTTCAAACCAAATCAGCACTTACAAATCAGCACTTAAATTTTGCAAAAAAGTCACTTATTTCAAAAAAGGGTGTCAGTTATGACCTCAAATCAGCACTTTTTTCCCGTTTTTTTTCACAACCACATTTTGGCCACAAAACATCCCTTCCTTTCTTACCCCATCCCTGTCACATGTGACACACTGACCTTCCTCGCTACCTACCCATCAATCCTCGGCACACACCCCTTCCTGACATTTTCAATATTTTGACCAGGCATTTTTACATTCTTTTTTACTTATTTCTTCTACTTCTTAATCTTTTTTCTATGGGTGTCAGTTCTGACCTCAAATCAGCACTTTTTTCGTGATTTTTTTTTCAAAACCACATGTTGGCCACATCATCCCTTTCTTTCCCATACCATTTTGTACTCTCCAAATGTCCTCTTTGTGTACTTCATTCACTTGGGTTGGTATTTTGGTTTGTTGCATATTCATTTTTTTTGGAATTTACGGTGAATTTTTTTTTTTTGGATGGCTCGTTGGTTTTCTTTCACCAGCTCAACATGAAATCGCATATTTTCTGAAATCGCATATTTTGTCAGTGATTTTTTTTTTCATTCATCCCTCATATACTTTTCCTATTCTCCTTCAACATCCCTCAAACAATTTGGTTTCATTCATTTTGTCATCTCATCTCTCCAGGTAAGTCACTTTATTCTTTTTTTTGATTTTTTGATTACTAATTATAATTTTTTTTGTTTTTTTCTGTTTATTTTATTTTTTTTATCTAAATTTTTTTTGTAAGTGGTTATTTTGGATTTCAATGTTATAATTAACCTTTTTTTTCTCTCCCTCTTTACTTTCTTTTTTAGCTCCATCACCCTACTGTTCATCCCTCCTTGGCATGGTCATTATCCCCCCTTTCCCTTATTTCACTTTTTTTTGGCTCCATTTCATTGAAACACATACATTGCACATTCTTTATGCAATTCACTTACTCCATATTCAATTTCCCCACAATTCCAACATCAATCTTTCTCACTCTATTTTTCCTACTTTTCAATCAAGGTAAGTTTCATCTCCTTTTTTTCATGCCTATATGATATCTCATTCCTTTTATGAAAAGTTCATACTTAAATATATGTATGACTCTTATCTGGATAACAGTGAACTTATAAAACTCCTTTTGATCTCATCTTCATTACCACTTTTCAAGTTTTTGTAAAATTTTGAAAATCAGACTCGGAATTAGGGTTAGGTTTATTCAAATCTAATGTTCTTTTTACTGAAGATTATCCTGAAGGCTACCTTTCATTTCCCACAAACAGATTTGAATTTGATTCAGTGGTTGCTGAGATATTGACCATTAAAGTTGAGCCTTTTTTATCCCAATTTAAATTTCTATTTCATTTTTTTATGTAACAAATTAGGGTTAGGTTTATTTAAATCACATGTCCTTTAACTGAAGATTCTACTAAAGCATATCTTTCATTTCCCTCAAACAGGTTTGAATTAGGTTCAGTGGTTGCTGAGATTTTGACCTTTGAAGTTGAGCCTTTTTTCCGAATTTCACTTGTCTTATTTCACATTTTTATATTGCATATTTAGAGGATAAGGATTCTGAAACTCTTATATGATTATTATCTAGGCATTTCAATTATATAGGCATGTATTCATTGCTCAAGAATATCACTAAAGCTCAAAAAGATGAAGATTTTTGCTTATGGGACACTGTACCTTCCTTTAACTCTTTTCTTGCTCTTCGACTCAAAAAGCACTGTAATAAAGCATTTGAAAAAAATCATGAACTTGCAACCAAAGTTGGAATACCGAATTGGTGTGACTCCGAATGGGAAGATATCAGCCACAAATATCTTTTATTTTCTAATGTTATTATCACTCATTCTGGATTTCACAATAAAATTCACACTGATACCAAGGACACCAATTTTCTTACTTTTGGTATATTCTCATATATCAAACCGATTACTGGCCAACCAATACCATCTCCAGCTAAAATCAAATGACATGGTTTATATTTTCCAGACCACCGGTGCATCATTGATTTTGGTTTGGGAAATGGTATCATCGAAACTATTTGGAATTCTTCTAAGGATAATCATCAAACGACCAAAGCTCTTCCTGGTTTGGAATCCTGTCAAAATTTAACACATTTTGGTTACTCATTTCAAATCAGTCATAAGTTGATTCAAAGAATCAATAAGGTAATGAAACAAGGTAAAGTTAATCGATTTAAAAAAACTTTATTTAGATCCAAAAAGTATGGGGATTAGAGTTGTCATCGAAAATTTTATATTTTTTCGTAAATTTTTAATAAATATTTTTTATGTATCAATTTCCTCAACTAAAGTAATGGGCCCACGACCTTGTGTTGTATAAATGGTAATCATGATAACATTTATTTGTTTCATGGGGTTCCTCTAGCCTATACCTGTGGAAAGTCTCAAACTTTTGTTTCTAGATTTGATCTGCATTTTGGCTTAAGGGATTGTCATTACTTTAAACTAGGGAAATTGATATATATTAGATATTTATTTAATAATTTACGTAATTATATTAAATTTAGATGACTTCCACCACTTACTTTAATAAAATGCAGGGGGGGTATTGCCAAATTTTCAAATCTGACATGTGAAATTGATGACTTAGAAAAATTTTGGTGATATCCACCCCTTGCTTCAATAAAATGCAGGGGAAAGTATTGCCAATTTTTTAAAACAGATATAGAATTTTTTTGACTTGTAAATATTTTGGTGAAAATTTTTGACGAGAATGTGAAAGTAATTTTTTCCACCTTGAGCAGGTTTCTGGCTCAAAGGAATAGCAGTACCATCAACAAAACCAATACATCCTGGGAAGCCCTCTGCTTGCATAACCTGAGATGATTCAAGTCGCTCTTCTTTTGTTGGCCAGGTGAGAAGTTGAGATTACAAGGAGTTGATGGCAGTGATACATTTTTTGGTATAAGTGTTAACTGAACCATACCCTAAATCAAAGACATTTTCTAAACGTTTCAAAGCGGCTCCATTACCATTTGAACCCAAATGACATAGTGTGATGGCCAATTGAATTGAAGGATGTTGTTGTTCTTTTTGAGAATTATTGTGAAATATGGGATGATCCTGAATAAGCTCAAGCAATTTAAGGAAACATTCCTGAGAAGTCCTGAACAGCTCTCTAAAACTGGGTGTAGATAGTTTAAGAAGTGTTTGGATGGTGTACTTGGGGGTATGAAGTACTTGAGGCTTTCTGGGAAGAAGGTAACGTTTCGTGGCCATTTTTGATAAAAAGACAAAATCTTCTTCTAGATCAGAATCAGAATCGCAATCAGAGTCCAAGAGCAGTTCAAGAGCCATGAAAGTCATTGCTTTATGTAATTTATCACGATTTGAAAGTGAGGAAGGCATAACTCTTATATGATATGATATGAAGATGTAAGTGATGTACGATGTTTGAGTTATGAAGTGTTATGCTGTGGAGTGCTGCGTATGAATGGGATGATGCTGACAAATCAGTGAAATGGGACTTGATGGTGAAATCAGCACTTTTGGTTGAGAAAGTGCGGATTTGAGTGAAATAAGTGACTTATTTCATTTTGAAATCCACCAGTATTGGGGCTAGTGTGTTTTGGAAATCCGCACTTATTTAAGTGCGGATTTGGTCAAATTTAAGTGCGGATTTGTAAGTGCGGATTTGCCAGAACTGACACCCCCTAATGACAGATTTTCTCATGACTTGGTTACTTTGCTCCCAGGTCATGAATTTGCTTATAATAGCACTTTTCACTCTGTTACTCAAAAGAAGCCTTTTGAGCTCTGGCTAGGTTATGTCCCTAATACTCCTGCTCAAATAGTCAATAGTAAATTGCCTAAATTGTAATTACATCCTGGTGTCAAATATTTTTTCAAATGCAACAACTGCACACAAAACGTGCTCAGAAATGTATTGATAAAGCATTTGAATATGAAAAGAAAAGATGTGATGAATCCCATAAGGCATACACATTTAATGAAGGTGATGAAGTGTTGATATCTACAGTCCATTTCAATTTACAGGGTAACAACAAATTGAAAGATCCTTTTGTAGGGCCTTTCGTTGTTAAAAGAATGATTGTAGATAATGCAGTTGAAGTTGTGTTATACTCTCCATATGATAGAAAACATCCTGTTTTACCCATTTCCCTGCTAAAACCTTATACTTCCAACAGTGATTTATTCCCTAAAAGAAGAGAAAGACCTAAGAAAAATCCTCATGAAATCATTGAAACTGCAGAAATCAATAAAATTCTGAATGATAGAATTGTCACTTCTGAAAAAGGTGTTGAGTATTTTATAAGATATAAAAATAAGTAATCTGAATATGATGCATGGATACCTGTTAAAGAAATTTCAAACCTTCCTACTCTGTTAAAAAAGTATAAAAAGAAAAAATAATGGCATTTTTTATTGTTTTTTTTAGAGTGAGGGAGTGTCAGCCAGGCTGTTCCAGGAGCCCAGTAAGTATACATACAAATGTATTGAGGACATAATATTTGCAGCTTATGTATTTACATTTAATTTATATTACATAATGTATTATATAAATATTTTGTTTTATAAGTGAAACAAATTTTATATTAATTTTGTTATCATATAAATTAAGTATACATCAATTAAATTATTATATTTCATATAAAGGAACACATTTTTTATGTATTTAATAAATAATTAATTAATTAAAATTTTATAATATAATAACTTCCTTTTAATTATCTTATATTGTAATTACATTAATTATTTAATTTAAATATATAATTAAAACCTTTTCATATAAACTATTATCTATAAATAGTGGCACTTTTTTGACCCTTAATTGTGTCAATCATATATTAAATAATTTAAAAAGCTTATTTAATAAAATACTATTATAAATACTGACTTTTAATTAATTAATTGTTTCATTTAAACTAGTTATTTAATTACATAGTTAAAACAATTAATTAATATTAATTTACACTGAATTAAATTGATTACATACCTTTTTGTTCCAAAACATTTTATTTGTTTCACTTAAAAATTCTGAGAACATATTGTAATACTTGTTTTGAATTATTTTTCCCATAGTTCTTATGTCACAGGGTTGTTTAGTTACTCATTATTTTAATTAACTGATTTGGGGATTTACGGTGGGAGATTTTTTTTCTAAATTGCGGTTCTTATTATTTTTGTATATTTTTCTCTCAATTACTATGTTACAAGTATTTTCTTTGTTCTTCTTGTTTTATCTCATTAACATTCTGTATATAGTCATTTGTAACGCTTTAGAGGTCCCATTTCCTATAAAAAGGCCTTGGTAAACCCCTTTTACCTCATCACTTATTACTCAACATATTCTAAATACACTCTATTATATTTTATTATTTATTGTAGCACGTCAATCCTCTCCAATATTAATTACAATATTATAAGGTTTCTATAAGAATATTTAATTATTTAAGAGTTTTTAAGAGAGCAAAGAGTAAATAAAACACTTACTAGTATAAGCCATACAAACTTCATCCTCCCTTCTTGTCTCTTAGTCAACTACTTTATTGCCCATCTTTTCCCTTTTCCCTCTATCTTCTTCCTCTCCTTAGTCTCCTTCTTTCTATTCTTCCTTTTTCTCCATCTTCTAGACAAAACAGCCGACATATTCGGTGTTAGATATACCACCTACATTCCTTAAAAAATGATAAAAAAAACTATACTCAGAAATTCAAAAAAAAAATTGCATCAATAAAATTATTCACAAATATAAAAAATCAAAATTATAAACACACCAAATTTAATTTTTAATCAGCTTGAACTGTAAATTTTTTTATATAATATTCTGTAAAAAAAAAATAATAATAATGAATGATATTCTGTAAAAAAACAAAAATAAAAAAATAAATATTGTTAATAAAAAGAATAAAAGTTATATTTTAAAAACTCCCATATTACCCCTTTTTGTCAGCCTCATTCCCCTCTTTTTGGTGTCCTCAAACCACCCTTACCCTTCTTCATCTCCTCAAAATCACGTTAACCCCTTTTTTCACCAGTTCCTCCTCCCTTTTTCCCCCATGAGGTGCCTTTTGTCCCCTTCAGACACCTATTTTCACACCCTTTCCACCCCCTCTCCCCCTCTCCCCCTCTCCCCTAGGAATGAGGGGTGAGGAAGAGAATTGGGGGGAAAGGGGGGATTGAGGCTGTCAAGAAGGGGGAAGAGGATAGAAAAAGAGCCAAACAAGAGAAAAAAGAGGGAGAGAAAAAACAAAAAAAATTAGTCTAAACTTGAAAAAAAATAAGTGAAGCACTTACAAAAAAAAAAGAAAAAAAAGAAAAAAAAACAAAAAAAAATTCATGATTAGCAAATCAAAAATCAACAAAAATAAAAAAAATGACTTACCTGGTGAGATGAGTTAAAAAAATGCAAAAATAATATTTGAGGGATGTTAGAAGAGAGTACAAGAAGGATATGAGTGAATAATGAAAAAAGAAACACTGAAAAAAAAATGCATTTTCAGAAAATATGTGATTTCATGTTGAGCTGGTGGAAGAAAACCAATGAGCCATCCAAAAAATAGATATTCACTATAAATTCAAAAAAAAAAATATTAAACAAAAAAAAATACCAAGACAAGTGAATAAAGTATACAAAGTGGACATTTGGAGAGTATGAAAAATAATTAAAAGGGTTGTGCGTCAAAATGGTGGAGGGTGATTGGTATAATGACAGAGTGTATGCTGGTTGTATGAATGTTTTTTGATTCAAGGGAGGGGAGAGCTGGTTCTGGTACAGGATCCTCTTCTTCATAAAGATCATTCCACTCATCCTTTAAATCAGCTAGGATTTTGTGGTGTATAACGCTAGTCATTATCCAATGATTTGCATTTTTTATTTCCATTTTTTTTGGAAATTGAATTCTGAGTTCCCTGAGACTAGAAAATTTTCCCTTTAAAATCCTAATAAAATGTTCAATATGTACTATTGATTGGGCAAGGTGATAGTTAAAGGTGGTTTTGGGGTCATTTTCTAAGTTTGCACCACAGAAAGCAGGTACAATGTACTTTACACTTGCATATGCTGAGTCTGAAAGGAGGTACTGAGATTCATCAAAGTATGAGTCAGAACTTTGAGAAATCCTCATTTTTTGGAAGACAGAAGAGTCATGGCATGAGCTGGGGAAGCCACTATGAAAAGCAATAAATTTTTTGACGTCACAGACAAGTTGAAGAGCAATAGAGTATCTAAAAAGAAGATAAAAAGTTAGTTTATGAAAGATGTGAAATTGGAGAACATTTTGAAGAAACATTTTTTTGCAATCAATATAATGGTTGCCATCATGAGCAGGCTCTTGAATCAAAGGTATAGCTGTACCATCAACAAGACCTACAAATCCAGGGAAACCTTTGGCTTGAATTACTTGAGAGGATTCAAGTCACTTTTGTGGAGTTGGCCAAGCAAGTTTTTGAGACTTGAGAGAAAGGATAGCAATCATGCAGCACTTGGTGTATAATATGATGGTACCATATCCTATGGTAAAGTGATTATCTAAACATCTTAAAGCAGCACCATTTCTATTTGAACTAAAGTGACATAGTGCAACAGCAAGTTGAAAGGCAGGATCACACTGTTTTTCATGGAAATAATTATGGAAGATAGGATGATTGGAGATGAGTTGAGAAAGTTTGAAAAAAGAATAAGGAGAAGTTTGAAATAGTTGAGTGAAGTTTAGTTGAGGAATGTTGAGAATGGAGTGGAGATCATATCTGGGATTGTGATAAAGATTTTTCCCCCTTGGTATGAAGTAACAATTTTTGGAAAGATAAGACATATAAGCTAAAGTGTCTTCTAAACCAAAGTCAGAATCAGAGTCAGCAGCTAAAACAAAAGTGATAGCATTCATAGCTGTGTGAAGTTTCTTCCTAGTAGATAGGTGCTTCATTATTATTGGTAGAGGGTTTAGGTGATGAGTGGGAAGTGGGAAGTGGGAATTCGCCACAAAATAAGCAGGTGGGTGTGTAGATAGAGAAAAATGTTATGTGTCCACCATCAAAATTCACTATCATAGAGTAACGAGACACATAAGGATGAGAAAAATGTTATGTTTTTGCCACCAAAATTTAGTATTATACAGTTAGGAAAGACTTAAGGATGGTATCAGAAATTATAAGTCATGTGACTTTCTTAAAAATCCATAATGGATGTGATGAGTTTGGGATCAAGAATTAGGAACAGAAATTGGGGTATAAGAGGTGGGATAATGAATTATTTTGGATTTCTTATCCACTAGCCCCAGGGCTAGTGGATAAGAATCTTTCACAATTAATAATCTCTGATCCTGAGAAAAAAAACTCCTGATCTGTCACGCGCCACGTGACACTCGAGGCAAAAGTAGCTCATTAAATCAATAAAATAGAAGTCTAAATCCATACTCAAAGCGCAGAAAGCAATTCTACATAGCAACTGTGACTTTCCTTTGTGTACTCGCTGTTCAACTGCGCTAGTCTAAACTCTAAATCTAAATTAGTCAATCTCTCAATAGTGTGTCTCAGTCTTTTCCTCAATAAGCAACGCACAGTGCAATAGTCAATGTAATGGCGCACTAAAAGGTTTATTAAATGTCTGTGAATTATTAAAAGGGGTAGGGAGCATGGACGGAATAAATAGTGGAGGATTAAAGGGTTAACGGATGTTAGTCAGGAGGGTCCAGGTGTAATGGATGTATTTTTTAATGGTCTGTGGTGTGCGGAATAGTGGATGGGTATGAGGTCAATGCGAGGAGGAGTAAAGGATATAAAAGGGGTTGGGATTTTGGTTCGACATTCTTTAGAATTAAATTATAAAATATATATATAGTTAATAGTGGTAAAGCTTTAGGTTAAATCATTATTATTGTATCTTTCCTTATTTTATCAGTAATCATTTCTAAATCCTAAATCTTTGATTATTTAGTTTCCAACCCATTGTGAGATTTTAAGAACTTAATATTACCTTTAAATTATATTAGAATTCTCCTCAAACATATCTCGAAGCAGTAGTTCATCCTTTGAATCATCTTCAAATCACTTCCTCAAACATTTTGTCAGCCTGTATATCTCCAGGACTGAGTAAAAAGTAATTATAAGTTACGTTAAACACATGAACTATACATGTGAATAATAAATAAGAGTACACAAATAGTATACATAAGTAAAATTATGATAATACACAAAAAATGCCATTATAACACCTTATATACATGCATATATCCACCTTTTATAGGTCTTATGTACTTAATATTAAGTTGGAATATGTTAGGGTAATCTTAAGAACCTTAAGTATAAGGCTACATAATTTTTAAGTACACTTAAAGCTGTTATATTCATTGTTTTATGCAAAAAACAAGAAATGCGCTTTATTTCACTTAAAAGTTGACTATATGCGCTATAAAATTGAGAATATCAAAATTGCGCTTTGACAGATCAATTAGGCTCATTTAGAACTATTGATTTGGCTATTTAAATGCATAAAAATAACACTTTTTAAATTTGGTGTTTTTTATGCCAGAAATGGCTTCTGTCTACTGGCCACATACTGCCTGCTTTTTTCCCCTGTGAATAGCTTCATTTTTAGCAAAGTTAGCTTTTTCACACTATAATTACCCCACATTCTACGCCCACTGTGGGGAAACACACTAAAATAGGCGACAGGCGCTTATTTAGTGTCCTAGCTTAATTAATAATGCATTGACCTTGTTTATATGCACTAATTTCATTAATAACCTCACTCTTGGCACTTTATTTCATCACCATGCTTAAATTCGCCTAATTTTAGTCAAGGATTTACCCGTGCAAGAGTCTGCCAAGAACTGCATGTAGTTACCCCACATCTCATGCTCTTTTTTAAGTTTTTGGGTGGTTTCTCAGTCAATTTTGGTTATTTTTGAATGGGAATTTCACGTAGTATAATGTCAGGATTAGCCCCATTATTTCTACAGTCAATCCCCCTTATTATTAAGCTATTATTAACCTTAAAAAGTCTCCTTTAGTCTTTAATATTATTGTTTTATACGCATATACTCTCTTTTTGTCTTTTTCTTTAATTTTGATGGATTTCCCTTATTATTACAGGATTTTGGCGGTTGTTACTCTTATAATTATGTCATGGGTTACTGGGAATGTTGATGGGCATGTCTATTAGTTGTTTAGAGGCGTCATTAACTGTGTATTGGGTGGTATATCAAGGGAATCATTGGGGAACTCAGTGTGTATAAAAGGAGGAGGTTTTTGGGTTGTATTTATTCATTCTTTATCATTACAATTTAACCAATATAACCAAATCAATTACAATACATATCAATTAGTACTTTTATAAGACTTTTGAATAGTATCTGAATTTATATAATCTATTTTTCTACCAACTATAAAGATTGTAAGCCATATATAAGAATAGTGAGAATTATATTACTGAGACCTTTATATTTGATTATATTTTACAACTTAGTGGATTAGAACTACAGTATTCATATAGGACCATTAAAATCTTCTAGAAAACTGACTATTCAAGCTAGTTCACCTCCTTGTACTTGACCTTAGCCTGACACATTTCCTCTGTGTCTTGCTGAAGTTTCTAAACTCCTTTCTCCATCTCACTTCCAGGAACATCCTCTACCTTGTGTGTAGGTCGTCCGGTGACATGATCCCTAATTGGAATACCTGAACATTGATACCCCCTATTGAATTATCACTAAGCATACTTTGTGGTCTTCCAACATTGGCGGAGCCCTTTGTTGGTCTGTTTGGTGTTGTTTTCATATGTTTAAAATGGGATTGTTTAATAATTGGGTATTTTTCTGTAATTATTCGGCGAATATTGGGACTGTGGGGATGTGAGTATTAGTATTGGATAGCCCCATTTTTTCTCTATATTTTATGTCTTGTTGAAATTTTTCATATTCTAAGTATTTAAGGGATTATTTCTCATTTTTCATTTTAAAAGATTGCTGTTTAATTATGTTTTTCCTGTTTTATGGTCTAACCTTAAGTCTTAGGGTTAAGTGCTTAGTGCCATTAGAATGGGCTAATTTTTCTCTACGTTTCATGTCACAATGTTGCTATAACCTAATTATGTGTTTTAAAGGTTTTAGTAGTCATAGTTTATTTTTATAAGTATTTTGGGTATTTTTGGAGGTTTTTGGTGGTTTTCTGGCTTCAGGGTGGTCTGGTGTGGTCTTCTAACATTTGCAGGGGCCTTTGTTGCGTGATTTGGCACTGTTTGTGCATGTCTTAATTGACATCTGTTAAGGAATTGGATATTTTTCTGGTTTTATTCCGTGGATATTGGGTCTGCAGGTATGTGGGTACTATCATTGGATAGCCCCGGTTTTTCTCTATATTTTATGTTTTGAAGACATTTTTCATATTCTAAGTTTTAAGGGGTCATTTCCTCATTTTTTGTTTATAAAAGATAGCTGTTTGATTTTGTTTTTTGTGTTTTACGGGCTAAACTTAAGTCTTAGGGTTAAGTGCTTAGTACCATTGGATAGAGCTAATTTTTCTCTATATTTCATGTCTCAACGTTGTTATAGTGAAATTCCATGTTTTAAAGGTTTTAGTAGTTGTAGATAATTTTTCTAAGTAGATTAGTGGTTTTTATTTGTTTTCTGGCTTCAGGGAGGCCAGGCCGCTTCAGGCGGCACCTCCGACGTCGGGCGGCCCACCCGCCTCTGTTTTAGGAGGTTAGGGAGCACTTCAGGAGGGTTTTTTATTCAATTTGGTGAGTACAGGCGCCAGATTGGTGGGTGCGCATGGGCTCTTAGTTAGTGGTCTGTGTGTACATATTGAATAAGACAGTTTGGGGCAACCTTAATTATCATACAACCATCTGGAGGTGATATCATTGTTCCTCACTCAGTTTTCACTGTTTTCTGGCCACAATTGGCTGTGTTTGTTGCAAGTGAGTTCTTCATTTAACTTAACCTTGGAAACTGTTTCTCTGTTATAGTCTTGCAAGCTATAGCAAGTATTATTGCTGTCTCTAGTGTGTATTTGCAGCCTACATCAAGTATCTTTGCTGTCTCTGGTGTGGACATTGTTCTACATTTCAGTTCTTTGGTCTGGTAGTCTATCTGGAGACTACTTTCTTCGCTCACCAAGCAGTCAAGTGTGTTTAAAAGGAGCTTTAGCAAAACAGGAACCAACTTACTTTAGCAAGTAAATCTCACTCTATTTTTCTAAAGGGACAGGGGATTTTCTCTCTGGTTTTTCTCCAACTCCCTTGGTCAAGGCCTATAGCTAGTACTATAGGATTGTCTACATTTCTGGCGCCCAACGTGGGGAGAACTGGCTAGTTCTTTGGAATATCTGTTTTCTTTGGTTGACCTTTTTTGGTGTTTTGGACTGGAAGAATGGCTTCTGGTTCTTCTATTCCTGTGGTAACTGTCAGTGGGGGAGATGGTCCTCCTTCTGTGATGGTTAGGGAGTGTGTAAGGATTAAAACTTGGGATGGTACCAAGTTTAATGGGGAGGATGTCAAGTGGTTTCTAGAGAAGTATGAAACTGCTGCTAGAGTGGATGGTGCTTCCTACCTGGAAATGGTGAAGCAGATTATCTTCTTCATTGGTGATAGGTCAGTGGAGAAGGAGATTGTGGCCATGTCTGGCTACAAGAAGAGGGATTGGAAATTGTTGTGTAGGGAGATGGTGGATAGATGGGGTGTCAGGTTCACTATGGTGGATCTGAACAAGGTTGTCAGTGAATAACAATCTTATGGTGGTGTTGGTAACTTACATAGTTACAGGAAGCTTCTGCTACAGTTTTATCCTGTGGTGAAATATTTGGTGGAAGTGGAGGAGCTGGCACATGAAAATGCTGCCAAGGATGTTTTTTGGTCTTCCCTGGCTAGAGATTCCAGGATGGATGTGTTGAAGTAGTTTTCAAGAAAGGAATTGATGAAGACTCTTTCTAATGGGGACCAGAAGTTGCCTGCCTTGGATAAGGTGAAGGAGGCTGTTGAGGCCCATTTGAAGTTATTGGCTGTGGACACCTATCAGGAGGGGTGTGCCAAGTATGTCAGCATAGTAAGTGAGGCTTTGGCTGAAGAGGAAGTTAGGGAGAAGAAGGAGGAGAAGAATTTGGTGCAGGCTCCCAAACAGAAGAGGGACCCAATGGTGGAGCAGTTGGCTGATCTTACAAAGCAGCTGCATATTTTTGTTCAGGAGGCTAAGAAGGTCAATAAGGCACCTTCTCAGCCTAGAGATTTTGATAGGAGGGCTGGTAGGAGTGATCCTTGGGTTTTCTTTTATTGCAGAAGGAGGGGGCACAGGTCCAATGATTTTTGGGCATTGAACAGGGATGTGTCTGAAAGAAAGGTGGAATTTGATGGCAGGGTTTTCAAGTTCTCTGATGATTCTTTTTTAAGCCCAGTGAGGGGCAGGCTCCTGTTTATTTGTTCAGGAGAAGGGGAGGTCTCAATCTAAGGAGGCCGAGGTTTGAGGAGTTTCCTGATCAAGGGAAGTCTTCTGGTAAGGAGGATGAGGATGGCAAGGGAAAGGGGAAGGAGGTCAATAAGGTCTATTTTTCCACTTCCTTTGGTGGTTTGGAGTTTTATTCTTGTGGTGGACAGTCAAGTGGTGAATGCTTGGCTGGTGTTTATAATGTGGAAGCAGGAAAGGTAGGAAGGCCTAAGAGCAGTTCTCAGGCCCAACCAAAGCCAAATGCTTCAAAGGTGGATCCTAAGCTGAGTGAAGCTAGGAAGAGGTACAGCAAAGAGGAGCTGTACAAGATGCAGAAGGGTATGGCTGACATGGTTCCCCCTAGTTTTGGCCCATTGGACATGAATGGTGAGCCAATGCCAATAGAGGTGGATTCTGACTCTGAGAAGGATGTCCCTTTGGCTTCATTGCCAAAGCCTGCTGGAGTTAGAGGTTCTGGTGAGGGATCTGGTTTGGTTCCTGTTAATGGTAAACCTCTTGGTGGTTCTGGTCCTCAAGAATCTTCTAGGACCAAGGTGGTGAAGCAAAGAGCTCACTTTGAGAGGCCAGTAGTTTCTGGTCAAGATAATGTTATGGACTCTGTCCTGAAAAGGATGAATCAGGGTCAGGTTTCCCTATCTTATGGGGAATTGTATGCTATCAGTCCAGGTTTGGCTGATAGACAGAAAAAGTTGTTGACCAGGAGAAGAGTTTCTTCTGGTGAGGTAGAATACATTTGTGATTCTGCTGAAAAGTTTGGTGAGGGGTTGGAAACTCATTTTTCTGCTCCTCTGAGATATGTCAATGTCACTCTGAATGGCAGGGAGGCAAGGGCATTGGTGGATTCAGGTTCTCAGATAAACCTGATTTCTTTATTTGAGGCAACTCATATGGGCCTCCCCATCAAAACTGGTATTGGTGGGAATTTGAGAGGAATCAGTGGCCATGTCACTGAATTGGTTGGAACTTCAGAGTTTGTGAAGTTAGATGTTGGCGGAGCCTCAGGAAAGGTTCATTTTAACATTGCTAAAGGTAATGTAAAAGCAGTTTTGGGTGGGCCATTCTTGATGGATTTTCAGGCAAGAATTGGTTATCAATTTGATTTGGGAATAAGTTTGGAGTTGACTGGTGAAGATGAAAGGATACTTCACATGAGGTTGTCATCCACTGGAGAGGATGGTTGGGAGAACAGGCCTGGTTTATCTTCAATGTGCCAGTGCATGGACTGCTGCAGGAGAAGAAAGGAAGTGGGTTCTGCCTCTAGTTTTTTGGAGTGCGGCTCAGGCTCTATTGAGAGTCTGTCTTTTTTAGAGTAATGAGGGCTGATCACCCTAGTGCTACAACCTCTCCCTAAGATGCGGAAATCCCAGGTTGTAGTAGGTCAGCTCCCTTGGAGATATACCAAGTGGATTTTCAACTTTCTCTTTTTAATGTTTCTCTTCTCTGCAAGTATTCATCAAGTTTTTTATCAAGTCTCTGTTCTCTCTCAAGATTCTGAATTATTTTTAATTCAAGTTCAAGGAAGAAGATTGGTTATATATCTATATTGAAAGATATGCAGAAAAGTTTTGGGGCAATGAGATTGGGGTCTAAAAGTAAGTCCTCCCAATTGTGCACCGCTAGGGCTTCTTCTACACCTTTCAAAAACATTACCTGGGCCACACCTGTGAGCATTGGGGAAACCCCTGGTTATTTTTGTAGGTCAGAAGAAAACTCAAGAAAAGAAGATAAAAATTTCTAGATAATTCATGAAAATCAAGAAAAAAATCTGAAGATAATGAAGAAAGAAGATGAAAAATATTTTTGTGAAGATCGTCAAGATCTATTTTTGGGCCTCCAGTACAAGGTTAAACTGCAGAAAATTATGAAGAAAGAAGATCATCAAGATCAATCTTTGGGCCTCCAGAATGAGGATAAACTGCACAATTTTAGAAGATGTGATTCAGAAGATGAATCAAGATTTGAAGATTTGGAAGTTGGAAGTGAGGATGAAGATGTGGAATTGCGGAAAAGTTTTGGAGTGGTGAGATTGGGGTCTAAATGTAAGTCCTCCCAATTGTGCACCACTAGGGTTTCTTCTACACCTTTCAAAAACATTGCCCTGGCCACACATGTGAGAAATGGGGAAACCCTTGGTTTTTGTTCCAGGTATAATGATGAAGAATTCCTGAATATCCCTCAAGTTGAAGGTGGAGCGGCAAAGTATAAGAAGGTAGCGCAGAAGATTAGGCCTGTCAATGAGCCTATGCCTGTGAGTTTGAATCTGCCCTTGAAGAGTTCTCCTTTGTCAAGAGATCCGTACTGTACTCCTTTGGTAAAGAATCCTCCAGAATGTTTAGAGACGGCTAGGGTGACCATGGAAAGGTTGAAAGTTGTTAATTTTGGTCCTGATGGGTGGTTGTCTGAAGAAGAAAAGGAGTTTTTGTTGCGCATTATTGTGCTAAGGGAAAAAGCTGTGGCGTTTGTTGAGGAGGAAAGGGGTGTATTGAAGCACTCTTATGGGGAACCTTACTTGATTCCTGTGATTTGTCATGAACCTTGGCAAATCAAACATATTCCGATTCCAGCCGCTATTAGAGAGGATTTTGTGGAGATTGTTATAGAAAGAGTCAGGACTGGGTTATACGAACAATCGACTTCCAGCTACTCAAGTCCGGTTTTCTGTGTAAAAAAGCAGAATGGAAAGTTGAGGGTGGTTCATGATCTTAGAGCCTTGAATAGAGTCACTATCAAGGACGCTGGTATGCCACCAAGTGCAGAGGATTTTGTTGAAGCTTTTTCTGGAAGGGTGTGTTATGGTTTGGGTGATATTATGGGTGGTTATGATGAGAGGGAACTCCATATGGATTCAAGGCCTCTCACAACTTTTGAGACTCGTTTGGGAAGATTTCAGCTCACTAGGTCACCTCAAGGAGCAACTAATTCAGTGGAAGTATATCAAGCACAGATGGCTTGGATTTTGCAGGATGAGGTTCCTACTCATGCTGGTATTTTTATTAATGATGGTGGAATTAAAGGACCATCCACTGATTATGGTAATGAGGTGTTAGCGGAGAACCCTGGAATAAGGAGGTTTGTGTGGGAATATGCAATAACTCTAGAGAGAGTGTTGTTTATGATTGAAGAGGCTGGTTTGACCATTTCAGGGTCAAAATTCTGTTGTTGTGTTCCTGCTTTGGAAATTCTGGGTCATATGGTTTGTAAAGAGGGAAGGATTATGGCGAAGAAGAAGATTAATAAAATTCAGTCATGGCCAAGGCCTAAAAATACTACTGAAGTCAGGGGATTTTTGGGTGTATGTGTATATGTCAGGATTTTTATTATGGATTTTTCTTTGTTGGCTTCACCTTTAAGGAGGTTGACCAGAAAAGATGCAGATTGGGAATGGACTGAAGAGTGTGAAGAGGCTTTTCAGAAGTTGAAAAAGGTTGTTGGTGAAGATATTGTTCTTCACAAGTTGGATTATGGGGTTGGTTCTGGAAAAATCTATCTGGCAGTAAACTCAAGTTATATTGCTGCTGGTGCTGTTTTGTCTCAGGAGGATAAGACTGGGAGGGTCAGGCCAGTAAGATATGAGTCTTTGGTGTTTAATGAGGTGGAATCTAGGTATTCTCAACCTAAGTTGGAATTGTGTGGTGTAGCAAAAATTTTAAAGAAGCTACAGACGGTTTTGTGGGGGCAGCATTTTGAGCTGCAGGTGGATGCAAAATCTTTGGTTCAGATGATCAATACACCTAGTCTTCCAAATGCTCCAATGACTAGGTGGGTGGCATTTATTCAACATTTTTCTTTTCACCTGGTACACAAACCAGGCAAAACTTTTACTATGCCTGATTGATTATCAAGGAGGCCACCTACAGATGAAGATTCTGAGGCTGAAGAGTTCGATGAAGATGTTCCAGTGGTTAGGGCCAGCACAAAGGGTGCTGAAGATTTTTCTGACCTCCCTCAAGAGGCTAAACTGGCTGTATCTGATCTTGATTCTGGTGATCAGGATGTTTTTGTTGATGATGATGGAGTTGTTTTTTGGGACAACTCAAATTTGGAAAATGGTATTTTTGTTAGTGAACTGGATTCTCACAAGGTTCAGTGGAAAGAAAAGCACGTGCCAAAATTTAAGGATTGGTGTCCTGGTTGGGCTGCTCAATTGGCTCATGTTCATACTGGTGATTTTGATGACAGAATTGTACCCTTGGATGTTGTTTTGTTCAATTTTGAAGATGAGACCTGGGGCCAGTCTGGGCTTTATTTTATTTTGGTGGAATATCTGTTGACCTTGGAGAGGCCAGATAGTTGTGATGATGATACTTTTTTGGCAATCAAGAAGAAGAGTCTTGGATTGTATATGTCAGGAAGGCGGTTGATGAGAAGGAGACATCCAAATCCTCAAGTGGTGGTGACCCATAAGAAGGGTCAAGAATTGGTTTTGAAGTCTTAGCATGAAGAGCTTGGTCATAGAGGCTTTGGGGAGACTTATAGAAGAGTAGCAGACAGATTTTGGTGGCCAGGTATGAAGTTCGCTGTGCAGGGTTGGGTTCAATCTTGTGAAGAATGTCAAAGGAGAAGCCATTTGAAACCTAAAGAGGTGGGCCGTGCTACTGGTGAATCAACTGTTTTCGGAAGGGTCAGTCTGGATGCTGTCCATATTAAAAAGGGCAGGTATAAATACTTGATTATTGCTAGGGATGATTTGTCTGGTTGGGTTGAGGAAGTGCCTCTGGTTAATTTGACTGCCAAGAATGTGGCAGAGTTTTTGAAGAAGGAGTAGATTTATAGATATGGGTTGATGAAGTTGGTGACTGTTGATGGCGCGCCAGAGTTTGGTGCCAAATTTAAAGAAGCTGTGGCTAGTGTTGGTTCTAAATTTAGAGTGGCTACACCTTATTATTCTGAAGCTGAAGGCATGGTTGAAAGAGGCCATCAAGTTATCAAGAATTCTTTGGTGAAGATGTGCGGAGATAGTGCTGAAAATTGGAGGCATTATTTACCTTGGTGTTATTTGCTGATAGGGTCACTGTGAAGAGGACAGCTGGCTATTCTCCTTATGAGTTAATGTTTGGTCAGAAAGCTGTTCTACCAGTGGACTTGGAAGCTGTCTCTTATCTTGGAATTGATTGGGATGACGTGCACTCAACAGAAGATTTGCTCTGTGCCAGGATGCAACAGTTGGAATGTAGAGAGGAATGTCAAGAGAAGGCATACTCTAGAATGATGAAGATTAGGAATCAATCAGTCAGGTACTGGGACAAGAAGTTGGCTCATAGACTCAGAAATCCCTTGAAACCTGGTTGTTTGGTTTTGGTGTATAATAAAAGTTTTGAGAGTCAGTGGGGGAAAATGTTTGCTGACAGATGGAATGGACCTTACAGAGTCAGATCTCAGGCGTCTGGAGGTTCTTATGTTTTGGAAGAGTTGGATGGTGCAGTCTTGAAAAAGAGGGTGGCTGCAGACCAAGTGAAGATGTTTTATCCCAGAGGCACTAGGCATGAAGAAGATTGACTCCGCAATGAGGATAAACTATTGAACCTTCTTTTTGTTTTGGAATTTTTTGGTGTTGCAGAGCAACTTTTGTGTTGGAAACTTTTTGTTAGAAGTTACCCATGGGTGGGGCTTCTAAATTTGATCTTGGCAAGTATAGGGGTAACTGATGGGCTGGCTGCTCTATCAACAGTTACCCCAGATTGTCTGTTTCCAACCCTTTCTATTAATTTGGTTTAACCCTAGTATTGGTTTCTTTTCACAGGTTTTAGTCCTCTATGACTTTAAACTGGAATTTCCTCTGGTTTTCATGTGCTTGTCTCTTCACTCTTATTGGTTTTGGTTTTTTTGTGTTGGATGTTGTGTTTTTGTTAGAAGGTACCCAGGGGGGACTTCTAGATTTTATTTTGGCAAGTGTGGGGGTAACTGATGAGCTGGCTGCTCTGTAGAACAGTTACCCCAGAATGTCTGTCTCAAGTCTTTTTTTTTCCTAGTTGAATTCTAGTTCTGTTGTTTATTATTAAGGTTTCAAGTCCACTATGACTTTAAAATGGTTTGGGACTGGCTTCTTTATCTTTGGTTCTTTCAGATTGGTGGTGGATCACTGGTGGTCTCCCATCATTTTTACTTATTGGAGGGAGCCCACCCAGTGATCATTTCTATGGACCGGACTTTACCTTATTGGACCATCTATGGAGCTGGACTGTCTTTGATTTTGCAGTTATATTTTTTCTAGATAGCATTTTTAGATTATTTTATTTTTTCTCTTTTTTTCTTTTAATTTTTTTATGGGGGTTGTTAAAATTATAAAATCAAAAATTTAGGGTGTTACTGCATCAGGGTCACCTGGATGTGGGCAAGCATTGGTGGGGAAAGGCTCATCAATTGGCCCGGAAACGCTATTTTCATTTTTATTTATTATTTATTTCATGTGTTTCTGTGTTTCATTATTTTTATTATCTTCTGAATTTCTAAATTTTTTGATTTTTGTTTTCTGTTAATCATTTAAAAGATTTAATTGCATATCCACATCAAGGTGCACTTGGATGTGGGTAAGGTATCAGGGGATCAGCTCATCAATTGGCTGGGGGGATACCATTTGTACTAATTTTTATATTTTATTTTATTTCATTTTATTTATCAATTTTTAATTTTAGTATATTAGTACCTTAAAAAAATAAAAAAATAATTAATTAAACAAAAAAAAAATCTGAAATTATTTTTATTAATTGTTTTATATTATTATTATGTTTCTAATCTTTTTTCAGGAGCTCATTGTCTGGATGATGAAGCTTCTGGAGGCTGGTCCGGATTGTGATGTCGTTTTTTTTTTTTAGGATTGTGGGAAGCACTGTGTTCTTTGAAGTGCATACTTCTGGAGAGATTATAGGGATTGTAATGGTCAGGAATTGAATTAGAGGGAAGTTCAGAGGAGGAAGAAGAAGAGGCAGGAATGGAGTGCTGGAGGGTGTGCTTAATGATCCTAGACATTTTCAATTGGTTGTCCAACAGGCGCTTTCTCAGGAATTTTTCAAAGTCATTCAAAGGTCCATGGAGGGCAAAGGCTTTTAGCATGTTGGAACACATGGTGCTTAGGTGTTTTTTCATGTTTCCATAATCCAGGGTCAAAGAAGTTTCAAGAAGTTGGCCAACTCCAATAATAGATTCAGGAGGAGGGGTGCCAACTAGACAAGAAGAATTGGATCAGTAATTATTTTTGTTGAAGAAATGGGATAAATTAATTTGGTACTTACAGATTGGAAGCTCGTCAAATTTGTAAGCAGATGGTATTTGGATCTCTGAAGATTTTGTAATGGTCATAGTGGGTGGATCAACCAGGGAAAGATATGGATTCTCTTGGTCTTCCTCTGAAAGATTTTGAGAAGGTGAACTAGGAGGCTGATTTTCCTGGGGCCTAGTTGGAGCAGTGGGATTGTTGTTGTTGTTGTGGTTGTTATTTCCGTTGGTTTCAGCTGGAGGAGGTGCTGGTGATGGAGTACCAGGGTTGTTAAAAGATGGAGCAGGAGAGGGTGATTTGGAAGCAGATTGATCTCTTCTGGATGGAGCTTTTGAAGAGATGGAACTTTCAGAAGAATAGTTGGCTGACAGAGGAGAGGTGTAGTTTTGTTGTCTTAACTGGGGATGAAGTTGTTGCTTTGGTGCAGTGTTGGGTGTTCTGGTTTCTTCTTGGAGTTCTCTGGCAGGTCTCATAGAAGTTTGGGAAAATTTGAAGTTTTTGGACCTTGTAAGGGTTGGCTGCATTGCTCTGGGAGCAGTAGGAGGTGATTGTGTAGAGTTGTTTTCATTGATTGATTGAATTTGGTTGTTTTCCGGTTGTTTTTGGAGATTTTGAGCCGGATTTTCACTGTCCAGTGATGAGGGAGGGCCACCCGAAGTTGGCCGGGGCGCCTGGACGCGGTCTAGAAGCCTGGGAGCTGATCTTGAAGCTTTTGGAGCTAATTTGGTGGAGATAAAAGCAGTTTCTTGGGAAGCTAAGGCTGGTCTTTTGGGAAGAGTTCTGGAAGCTGAGCTTCTGGATCTTCTGGAAGGTGCTGAAGATAAAGAGGAAGAGGAAGGACAAGCTCTGGGGATCTGGTAGGGAATCTAGAGATGTATTTATGAGAAGGTGAAGGAGAAGGAATAGGGTAGTTGGCATCTCTGTCACATCTTTTCTTTTTGGAATAGCAATAATCACAAGCCCTGTTGTAGAATTTGGCTTCAGGAGTTGGAAGAGTGAATGTGCAAGGTCTGCACATGTGGATGCACTATTTGCAGGCATAGTCCTTGGGAGCAGTGAAGCAAGGTAGAGTAGAAGGGTTAACATCAGGAGATCCAGCCATGATCTGTGGTGAGAAAAGATGATGGAAAAGGATAGGAGGAGATTTTTGTCAGTGATGGGTAGATGATGAAGTGAAGGTGGAAGTTCAGCAGGTTTGCTTTAGAGGTGTTCTGTATGAAATTGGCTGCGTCTATTTTATGAAAAATTCCGTCAGTCCATCAAGACATTAAACTGAAATCTGCTTTCAGTTAGTCCTCCAAGACTTTAAACTGGCTGGTTTCAAGATTTTATCAAGATTAGTCCATCAAGACTTTAAACTGAACACTGTGTTAGTCCCCCAAGACTTTAAACTGAGTATTGTTGTTGATTGAGTCCCCCAAGACTATAAACTGAGGAATGGGTTTTGTTGTTGGAGTTGGTTTTGAAAGATTGGTGGAGGGTATCCACAGGGGGAGCCTCCAAATTTAGAAAAGTCAAGTTTGGGGGTAATTGATGGGCTGGCAGCTCTATTTAAAATTACCCCAGAATGTTAGTTTTTTCTCTGTGTCATAATGTGGTTGATCTCTGTTTCTGGGTTTATGATTTAGGTTTTTGAGTCCCCCAAGACTTTAAACTGAGGGTTTTTGAGTCCCCCAAGACTATTAAATGAGGATGGTCCCCCAAGACTTAAAACTGAGGGTTGTTTTGTGGTTACATCCTATAGAGGGTGTGGTCAATTTTTCTTTTCTGGATCAAACTCAAGTACTAGTTGAATTACAGAGGGAATCAAGAGATGAAATGAAGTGTTCAGAATTAGCCTTGAACTGGTGAATGAGGTGTCTTCTGTTCTCAATGTCCTGTGGATCTCTAGCAGGAGTGGATTGGAAGTAGTGAAGCAGAAGTTGTTTCTGTTGAGATGTGTGTTGTTAGAACTTGGCCTTGATATTGGGCAAGTGGTTTGGCGCTGGTGGTGCAATGGATCCTACATTGTTATCATCACTATCAGAAGATGGAGGAACTTAGAAGTCATCAGTTTTAAAGTTGAAGGAAGAAATGAAATTTCTTTACCATCAGATGGACCAGGGATTGTGGAACTTGTTGTTTTATGGGTTGTGGAACTCTTCTGGGAAGGAAGAAGCTGTTTGATTAATCTGGGTATAAGGATGGATGGCCTAGATCTTTTGGTGCTGGAAGAAGATGGACCAGGTTGAGGTGGAGGTGAATCTGTTGCAGAAGATAATGGACCAGGTCTGTAACAGGTCTTTTTTCTGGATTGGAAGACATCACAGGACATTCTGTATGGATGGTCAGGAGGTGTGATGGTGCAGATTAGATTATTGTCAATGCAGTATTAGCAAGGACCCATTTCAGAGGCAGATTTGGGAAGAAGGTTGAACATGGTAGTTTGATGAAGAAAGAATGTGGAAATTCTTAATTGGAGGGAGGATGTGGTCTTCCAACATTGGCAGGGGCCTTTGTTGTGTGATTTGGCACTGTTTGTGCATGTATTAATTGACATCTGTTAAGGAATTGGGTATTTTTCTGGTTTTATTCCGTGGATATTGGGTCTGCAGGTATGTGGGTACTATCATTGGATAGCCCCAGTTTTTCTCTATATTTTATGTTTTGAAGAAATTATTCATATTCTAAGTTTTAAGGGGCCATTTCCTCATTTTTCATTTATAAAAGATAGCTGTTTCATTTTGTTTTTTGTGTTTTACGGGCTAACATTAAGTCTTAGGGTTAAGTGCTTAGTACCATTGGATAGAGCTAATTTTTCTCTATATTTTATGTCTCAATGTTGTTATAGTGAAATTCCATGTTTTAAAGGTTTTAGTAGTTGTAGATAATTTTTCTAAGTAGGTTAGTTGTTTTTATTGGTTTTCTGGCTTCAGGGAGGCCAGGCCGCTTCAGGCGGCACCTCCGACGTTGGGCGGCCCGCCCGCCTCTGTTTTAGGAGGTTAGGGAGAGCTTCAGGAGGGTTTTTTATTCAATTTGGTGGGTACAGGTGCCAGATTGGTGGGTGCGCATGGGCTCTTAGTTAGTGGTCTGTGTGTACATAGTGAATAAGACAGTTTGGGGCAACCTTAATCATCATACAACCATCCGGAGGTGATATCATTGTTCCTCACTCAGTTTTCACTGTTTTCTGGCCACAATTGGATGTGTTTGTTGCAAGTGAGTTCTCCATTTAACTTAACCTTGGCAACTGTTTCTCTGTTATAGTCTTGCAAGCTATAGCAAGTATTATTTCTGTCTCTGGTGTGGATTTGCAGCCTACATCAAGTATCTTTGCTGTTTCTGGTGTGGACATTGGTCTACATTTCAGTTCTTTGGTCTGGTAGTCTGTCTGGTGACTACTTTCTTGGCTCATCAAGCAGTCAAGTGTGTTGAAAAGGGGCTTTAGAAAAACAGGAACCAACTTACTTTAGCAAGTAAATCTCACCCTATTTTTCTAAAGGGACAGGGGATTTTCTATCTGGTTTTTCTCCAACTCCCTTGGTCAAGGCCTATAGCTAGTACTATAGGATTGTCTACACCGGCCATCTCAGGCAGGCCTACCAATGTTGGGAAGACTGCCCTCCTCAGTGCTAGAAGACTGCGAAGCATTTCTAGAGGGAATTTATGCAATTTGGCGCTCAGAAACTCTAAATTCGTTGGTGTGCATGGGCTCTTAGATAGTGTTCTGTGTGTATATAGTGAATAAGACAGTTTGGGGCAACCTTAATTATCATACAACCATCCAGAGGTGATATCCTTGTTCCTCACTCAGTTTTCACTTTTTTTTGGCCACAATTGGCTGTGTTCGTTGCAAGGTTAGTCATTCATTTACTCAACTTTGGCAACTGTTTTCTCAGGTGTAGTCTTTAAAGCTATATCAAGTAATATTTCTGTCTCTGGTGTGGATTTGCAACCTGCATCAAGTATCATTGCTTTCTCAGGTGTGGACATTGGTCTGCATTTCAGCTCTTTGGTTTTTTAGTGTGTCTGGAGACTACTTTCTTGGTTGATCAGGCAGTCAAGTGTGTTGGAAAAGGGGCTTTAGAATAAGGAGCCAATTTACTGTAGCAGGAAATCTCACTTTATATTTTTCTAAAGGGACAGAGGATTTTCTCTCTGGGTTTTCTCCAACTCCCTTGGTCAAGGCCTATAGCTAGTACTATAGGATTGTCTAAATTTCTGGCGCCCAACGTTGAAGTAGGACCTGCTAGTTATTTGGAATCTCGGTTGTATTTGGTTGGTCACTTTTGTTGAATTAGGTCTGGAAGAATGGCTTCTGGTTCATCTATTTCTGTGGTGACTGTCAGTGGGGGGGAAGGTCCTCCTGCTGTGATGGTTAGGGATTGTGTGAGGATTAATACTTGGGATGGTACCAAGTTTAATGGGGAATATGTGAAGTGGTTTCTAGAGAAATATGTAACTGCTGCTGGTGTGGATGGTTCTTCTTAACTGGACATGGTGAAGCAGATCATTTTCTTCATTGGTGATAGGGCAGTGGAGAAGGAGGTTGTGGCCCTGTCTGGCTACAAGAAGAGGGACTGTAAGTTGTTGTGTAGGAAGATAGTGGATAGATGGGGTGTCAGGTTTACTATAGTGGATATGAACAAGGTTGTCAGTGAATGGCAGTCTTATGGTGGTGTTGGTAAATGACTCAGTCACAGGAAGTTTTTACTACAGTTTGATCCTGTGGCAGAATATTTGGTGGAAGTAGAGGAGCTGGCACATGAAAAAGCTGCCAAAGATGGTTTTTTTTCAGCCCTGGCTAGAGGTGCCAGGACAAATGTGTTGAAGGATTTTTCAAGGAAGGACTTGATTAAGACTCTTTCAAATGGGGACCAGAAGTTACCTGCCTTGGACAAGGTGGAGGAGGCTGTGGAGGCCCATTTGAAGTTATTGGCCGTGGACACCTATCAGAAAGGGTGTGCCAAATATGTCAGCAAAGTCAGTGAGGCTTTGGCTGAAGAGGAGAGAAGAGTTTAGAAGAAAGAGAAGAGTTGGGTGGAGGTTCCCAAGAAGAAGAGGGACCCAGTGGTTGAGAAGTTGGCTGATCTGAAAAAACAGCTATATATTTTCGTTCAGGAGGCTAAGAAAGCCAATAGGGCTCCTTCTCAGCCTAGATATTTTGATAGGAGGGATGGTAGGAGTTATCCTTGGGTCTGCTTGTATTTAAGTAGGAAGGGGCACAAGTCCAATGATGGTTGGTCTCTGAACAGAAATATGTCAGAAGGAAAGGTGGATTTTGAATGCAGGGTGTTTAAGTTCCCTGATGGTTCATTTGTGAATCCCAGTGAGGGGAAGGCTCCTGTTGATTTGGTCAGGAGAAGGAATGGTCTCAATCAGATGAGGCCAAGGAGATCCCTGATCAGGGGAAGTCTTCTGCTAAGGCAGATGAAGATTTCAAGGGAAAAGGGAATGAGGTTAATAAGGTCTCTTTTTCTACTTCCTTTGGTGGATTGGAGTTGTATTCTTGTGGTGGAAATTCAAGTGGTGAATGCTTGGTAGGTGTTTATGACGTAGAAGCGGGAAAGGTGGGAAGGACTAAGAGCAGTTCTCAGGCCCAACCAAAGCCTAAAGCTGCAAAGGTGGATCCTAAGCTGAGTGAAGCCAAGAGAAAGTACAGCAAAGAGGAGCTGTACAAGATGCAGAAGGGGTTTGCTGATATGCCCCCCCCCCAGTTTTGGTGCATTGGACATGAATGGCAAGCCAATGCCAATGGATTTTGATTCTGAATAGAAGGAGGATGTCCCTTTGTCTTCATTGCCAAATCCTGTTGGAGTTTGAGGTGCTGGTGAAGGATCTGGTTTGATTCCTGTTGATGGAAAATCTGTTGGTGGTTCTGGTCCTCAGGAGATTTCTAGGACCAAGGTAGTGAAGCCAAGGGCTCACTTTGAGAGGCCAGTATTTTCTGGCCAATCTAATGTTATGGACTCTGTTCTGAAAGGATGAATCAGGGTCAGGTTTCTCTTTCTTATGGGGAATTGTACGCTATAAGTCCTGCTTTGGATGATAGACAAAAAAAGTTGTTGACCAAAAGAAGGGTTTCTTCTGGGGAGGTGGAATACATTTTTGATTCTGCTAAGAAGTTTTGTGAGGGGTTGGAGACTCATTTTTCTGCTCCTCTGGGTTATATCGATGTCACTCTGAATGGCAGGGAGGCTAGGGAATTGGTAGATTCAGGTTCTCAGATTAACTGGTGCAGGTAGACTCTTAGAGTCCCCTTGCTGTAAGCAGAATCCGAAGGAGTTGGATAATCAGAGAAAACCCTCTCCCTATAAATAAATTTGTGAGTTTTTTAGATTAATAAGCTTAAAAGTCTACTTAATAATAATAAAAAATGAAAACCTGTCTAATTAACGCATGTTAGGATGATTGAGAGGTCTTCTGTGCAAAACAGATGAAATTCAACAATAAAGTTACACCAGAAACAATATTTTAAAAGAATGAGGTTTTAATATTTTTAGATTTTTATAATTTTTGAAAACAGATACTATAAATGAATCCCTGGAGTTGAGACCTTTCTAATGATACCCTATATGTTAATTTTTATGAGTTGTTGAGTAAATTATTTAAAGTTTTATGTAAAATTGTTATTTTATCAGGGTATAATAAATAATTAATTATTTTGTTGACAAAAGAAAAATATCAATAATGGTTGTTATAATTATTTATTTTTCTGTTCTTTTTTTTGAATAAATTTGATTCTACAGCCTTTTATGCATATTAATCAGTCACGTGCCCTTTTTCCCTCTAAAGCGTTGCCGGAGCTTGTACGGAGCTTGTCTGGACCTCTGGACTCAATTAGAACCTTAAATCTATAATTAAAAATCTAGAAAATTTACACATGATAAAGATACTACTCCTTAACATTCCTAACTGTTTTTCGTAGTCTGCGCAGCTCTATTCACCCCGTGAAAAAACATCATAGTTAAGTAAATTTTGAAAAACATAAATAATTTAATAAATCTTTAAAAATCATTAAAAATATAAGAAAAATAGCAAAAATTCATGGAAAATTCCCAAAGGTTCTTGAGCTTCTTTAATTTCATTGAATTTAATTTTGCAGCTGTAAAAAACATATGACCCGTTGTGGTAGCCTAAAGTTTATTACGGCACCTAAGTATGTAAATGGAGTTATCACGGCATGCAAGATTGGCGTTATTATTTTTTATAAAAAAGGGTTTTATTTAATTTATTTGAGTTTTAAATATGAAGAAATTGGTCACGAGCGAATGCCTACACAAAAACAATTTATTTTACGGAGAAAACTTATTTTTACGGTCTGAAAAATTTATAAGTATTAAGTCGAGTCACTCAAGAACCTTGGGAAATTTTACCAGAATTTTTGCTATTTTTCTTATATTTTTAAATGAATTTTAAAGTTTTATAGAAATATTTACGTTTTCAAAAATTACTTAACTTTGATGAATTTTCACGGGGTAATTAGAGCTGCGCAGACTACGAAAATTAGTTTGGTATGTAAAGGGGAAGTAGCTCTATTATGTGTAATTTTTCTAGATTTTTTATTATGGTTTTAAGGTTCTAAATTGAGTCCGGAAGTCCGGACGGACTCCGTACGGGCTCCGGATTGACTCTGGAAGAGCTCTGGAGGGGAAAATTTAGGCACGTGACTAGGAATACTTAAGCGCTTCTCAAACTCGAAATTGAGAAGGGGGGACACATCATACAGCTTAATCATTGACCACCACGGTCTCATTTTTTATTACTCAACAAAATAAAATAACTTGTAATACCCTTATAACATTATTATTTTTTTTACATAACATTTTAGAAATACTACTCAACAATTTAAATCACACTTCATACAGGGTATCTTTAGAAAGGTCTTCATCGCTGGGACTTGATTATTGCTGTCTCATATAAGTTTAAAATATTATAAAAACATAAAAGTCAATCTTTACAGATCTTTCACTGGTACACCTTAATTGTTGTTATCAGTATTTCTTTATCAACAGCCACTTTCTTTAAATCTCAATAAGCGTTAATTATTTTAGAGTTTCATTATTTTTATCAATCAGATCCAAGTAGATTGGTTAGCTTAGTGATTTAGAATTCCCATTTTGTTATTTTTATTGGAAGGACGGGGTTTTCAGCTAAATCCACACATCTCCTCCGGATTCTGCTTACAGCAAGGCGACTGTAAGAGTTTACCTTACCATATTTGGCGCCCAACGTGGGGTTCGATTTCTCTAGCTTTCTTTAAAAGACTTACTTGGATCAAGAACGTTATTAGCCTGCAAGAGGCTTATTTTCTGGAACTCTAATTGGATTTTTGTTATTGGCCTGCAAGAGGCTTGTTATTTTATCGATTGTTAACGCTTTTCATTACTTATTGGGATGTCTTCTTCTGCTGTTGCTTCTGGATCTTCTAAACCTCTTACTCCCTCAGTTAGAATTGTTTCTTGGGATGGCCCAAAGTTTGATGGGGAGGAGGTTAAATGGTTCATTAGCAGGTATGAAGCTGCTGCTGCTGTTGATGGTGCTTCCCATGTGGATATGGTGAAGCAAGTTAGGTTTTTTATTGCTGATAGGGAGGTGGAAAAAGAGGTTATTGCTATGCAGGCATTCAAGGACAAGGATTGGGTTAAGCTTTCTAAAGCTATGATTGATAGATGGGGTGTTAGGTTTACTATGATGGACCTCAATAAAATTGTTGGAGACTGGCAAGCAAAAGGTGGTGTTTCTTCTATGGCTGACTTCAAAAAGCTCTGTGTTCAGTTTGATGAAGTGGTGGAATATCTCATACTGGTGGACGAGTTAGTGCATGAGAACCAAGCAAAAGATTTGTTTTGGTCAGCATGCAGCAGGGATATTCGAATGGACGTCTTGAAGGATCTTTCAAGAAAAGATTTGATGAAGGAACTGCCTAATGGTGAGCAGAAATTGCCGGCTCTGGAGGTTATCAAAGAGAACATTCAGGCCCATCTCAAGTTATTGGCGTTGGACAAATATCAAGAGTCTTGCACTCAATATGTTAGCAAGGTTAGCGAAGTTTTGGCCGAAAATAACGATATTATGGTCAAAGCCCAGGAGGCCAAGAAGGCTCAAATGGGATTACCGGCTGCTAAAGTTGAGGGCAATGTAGATAATAAGATGGTCGATCACCTGGCCGATTTAACTAAACAATTAAAAATATTTGTTCAAGAAACCCAGAAGGCCAACAAGGCCCCAATCGCTTCTTCGTCGACGTCGGCTTCTTATCAGTCTAGAGGTTATGAACGTCGAAATTATAATGGCAATAACAACGGTAACCGCTTCCCAGGCAATGGGAGAAATGGTGGGAATGGTGGTAGTAATTATAGAGGTGGCTATGATGAGCCAAAGGTGTGCTCCTATTGCAATAGGAGGGGTCACAGAGCAACAGTTTGTTTTGCTCTTGATAAGGATATGGATGCTGGGCGAGTTTTATTTGATGGTAAAGTTTATAAATTTCCCGATGGTTCGTTCATCAAGCCCAGTGATGGACAGTCTCCTTCTGATTTGGTCAGAAGAAGTTTAACGGCTGAAAGGAGAGCCAGATTTGAAGAGGTGACGGATGAAGATGTTAATGCCAAGAGTGGCAAAAATGGTAATGGTAATGGTGGTAAAGCTGACAAGGGCAAGGAGAAAGAGGTCAGTAAAGCCACATTTTCTACTTCTTTTGGTGGTTTAGAGCTGGCGACGGTTGCCCAGGTGGAGGGTAGCTGTATGGCTGGCGAATACGATGTTAATGCTGCTAGAAGAGCAGCTGCTACTAAGGCGAAAAGTAGCATTCAGAGCCAATTGAGGGCTAATCCTGGCAAGGCCAATAACAAAGTGAACCCTTACTCTAAGGACAAGATTTCTAGTGCTCAAACTGCCGCCAACAAATTGAACCCTTACTCTAAGGACGAATTATATAAAATGCAGAAGGGGATTGCTGATATGGGGCCCCCTAGTTATGGCAAGTTTGATTTAAATGGTGAGCCTATGCCAGAGGATGATTCGGATTCTGAGGAGGACGTACCGTTGGCGTCTCTACCCAGACCAAGTTTTAGTGGTCCCATCCCAATGGAGGGAGTAAGAAGGACTAGCAATGGACCAGGATTAGTGCAAGAAGCTGGTGACGGAGTTAGAATTATAGAAAGTGAAGATGTTATAATGGGGGGTGAAGATGGCTCGGTTGGACCTCAAGAGGTACCCAGGGCCAAGGTTGTTAAATCAAAGGTCCAGTATGAGCGGCCAGTAGTTTCTGGTCAAGCTAATGCGATGGACGCAGTTTTGAATAGGGTGAATCAACTGCAGATTCCCTTATCTTTAGGGGAGTTATTTACAATTAGTCCAGCGCTTGCTGAAAAGCAAAAGAAACATTTGACGAGGCGTCGGGTTTCCACTGGAGAGGTGGAATATATTTGTGAAAATGTTGAAAAGTTTGGGGAAGATGTAGATACACATTTTTCTGCTCCCCTGGGTTACCTGGTGGTAACTCTAAATGGTAAAGAAGTAAAGGCCTTGGTCGATTCAGGGTCTCAAATTAATTTAATTTCATTGGAGCAAGCGATGAGTATAGGCTTGCCAATTAAAAGTGGAACTGGGGGAAACCTCAGAGGTATTGGAGGGCATGCAACAGAGCTGATGGGTACAGCTGAGCATGTCAGGTTAGGCATTGGTGGATCTGTTGGTAAGGTTCACTTTTATGTGGCCAGAGGAGCAGTCAAAACTGTTCTTGGTGGTCCTTTTTTGATGGATTTTGAGGCCAGGATAGGGTATCAAGCTGGCATGGGGATTAGTTTGGAGATCACTGGTGAAGATATGCGGAGGTTACATATGCGGTTAGCGCCTCCTGGAGATGAAGGTTGGGAAACACGGCCAGGGATTACTACTCTGTGCCAGTGTTGTGTTTGCACCAAGAAGCGGCATATAAAACGGACGGCTTCTGGTGAATTATGTTTGTTGGAAAGGGATGGATGCCCTCATTTTTTGGGGTAGCAGGGGCTGATCACTCAAATGTTGTAATCTCTCCTCAGGATGAGATCCCGGATTGCAATAGGTCAGCTCACTTGGAGATAATTCAAGTGGATTCTCAATTATTTTCTGTTAATATTACTTTGGAGTGCAAATACGTTTTGGACTTTTCTATATGTTTATTGGATTTACCCGGTTTTTCTATTAAATTTAAAAACGGTGAAAAAGGCAAAATGGGCCAAATTAGGTTGGATAAAAATTGGAAGGGTATGTTTTTGGACCTCCAGCAAGAGGGTAAACTGCAATTAACTCGTCAAAACTCAATAAAAAATCTCAGTATAAGTAAAACACAAAAAAATAATTTTTGTGAAAATTCATTTCCGGACCTCCAGCAAGAGGTTAAACTGCAATTATCTCTTTCTATTTTGGACCTCCAGCAAGAGGGTAAACTGCAAAAATTAAATCAAAACTCGATTAAAAATCTCAGTATAAGTTAAAACACAAAAAAATAATTTTTGTGAAAATTCAATTCCGGACCTCCACCAAGAGGATAAACTGGAAAATATTTTTTATGTTAATAAAGGTGTTGGAAAAGGTGTAGATAAATTCGGCAGAGAGGAGGTAGAAGAAGATGTGGTGTATGTAGAGGAAGATGGATTGGTAGTGTGGGATAGTAGTAAATTAAGGAATGGTGTATATGTTGGAGAATTAGAGAACTTAAATAAAAAGGTGGATAAAGAGAAAGAGGTATTTTCAAATACGGTTTTCGAAGGATCCAAAGGTTCAGAAGAAAAACAACGACATAGCTTGATTAAAGATTTATTTAGGGGTCAACGATTATTGGCTCATTCATGTGCAGGTGATATTGGTGATAGAGAAGTCCCTATTGATGTTATATTAATCGATTTTCAAGATGAAGTCTGGGGTCAGACTGGTTTTTATTTTTTGTTAGTCAAATATTTGTTGACTTTAGAGAGGCCAGAAGATTGTGAAGACGATGAATGGGTGGCTATCAAGAGGAAGTCATCTACGTTTTACCTATCTGGTTGACATTTAATGAGGAGGAGGTATCCAAATCCTCAAGTAGTTATAACTCAACAGAAGGGGCAAGAATTAGTTTTGAAATCACTGCATGAAGATCTCGGGCATAGAGGCGTTGGAGAAACATTTAGAAGAATTTCTGATCAATTTTGGTGGCCTGGCATGAAGATGGCTGTTAAACAGTGGGTTCAGTCATGCGAAGAATGTCAAAGACAAAGTTATTTAAGGCCAAAAGAACCTGGACGCGCGACCGGTGAATATACGCTCTTTGGAAGAGTTAGTTTAGATGCCGTTCATATAAAAGAGGGACGGTATAAATATTTAATTGTGGCCAGAGATGATTTATCTGGTTGGGTAGAGGCAGCGCCTCTTATTAATTTAACTGCCAAAAACGTGGCAGAATTTTTTTTGAATAATTGGGTATATAGGTATGGGGTGATGAAGTTGGTAACGGTAGATGGAGGTCCTGAATTTGGGACAGAGTTTAAAGAGGCCGTATTGAAAGTTGGATCAAAGGTTAGGGTAGCAACCCCATATTATCCTGAAGCTGAAGGCATGGTTGAAAGAGGGCATCAAGTTATTAAGGATGCTTTAGTTAAAATGTGTGGGACAAGTGCCGAAAAGTGGAGGCACTATTTACCTTTAGTTTTATTTGCTGATCGAATCACTGCCAAAAAGACGACCGGATTTTCACCTTATGAACTTGTTTTTGGACAGAAAGCAGTTTTACCGGTTGATTTAGAAGCTGAATCATATCTTGGAGTTGACTGGGTCACGGTCAAAACTACTGAAGAATTATTGTGTGCAAGAATGATGCAGCTAGAAAAGAAAGAAGATTATTTAGAAAAGGCATATTCGCGGATGATGAAGATCCGAAATCAATCAGTCAGATATTGGGATGAGCGGTTGGCACATCGATTAAGGAAACCTTTGAATCCAGGTGATATGGTCCTGGTGTATAATAGGAGTTTGGAAAGTCAGTGGGGAAAAATGTTTGCAGATAGGTGGAATGGACCGTATAAAATCAAGGAGCAAGTTTCCGGCGGTTCATATGTGCTAGAAGAGTTGGATGGAGTTGTATTGAAGAAGAGGGTAGCGGCCGATCAAGTGAAACGGTTCTATCCTAGAGGCACCAGGAGTGCCGAAGTCTTCCTCCGCAATGAGGATAAACTATGATATTGATGAAATTTTACGGATTCCTCCGCAATGAGGATAAACTATGATATCAATGAAACTTTATGGACAAACTCCGAAATGAGGATAAACTACAATTTTATGATATTGATCAAATTTTACGGATAACTCCGAAATGAGGATAAACTACAATTTTAATGACATTTATCAAATTTTATACCTCCGCAACGAGGATAAACTATGATATCTACGAAATTTTATGGATACCTCCGCAACGAGGATAAACTATCTTCTTTTTTTTATCAAATAATTTACTATCGTTACACTGCATATGGGAAACGAAACTGTGATGAAACTTAACGAAATGCAAGAAGACCTTCTTTGAAATTTTCGAAAACTTAAAATTCTTAAAATATGGGTGAAGATAGTGTTGGAAAATTTTTTTTTTTTAAATTTATTGGAAGAAGTGTTCACAGGGGAACCTTCTTAATTTAATATTGGCAAGTGTGGGGGTAATTGATGGGCTGGCTGCTCTATACACAATTACCCCATAATGTTCGTTTCCAAAATTTTCCCTGTTTCTAGTTGAATCCTGGCTTTGTCTTTTAATTATAGGAAGTCCACTAAGACTATAAACTGGAACAAATCAAGAGACACCGCTCTCAACGCCGGATTCAAGATTCTTTTTATTTTATTTTGTTTTTTTTATTTTTTTTATGTTAGATTGTGATTTCATTTCTTTAATATATATATTATGAATTATTGTAAAGGTGATGCTCACTGGTGGTCTCTAATCATTTTTATAAATTGGAGGGAGCCCACCCAGTGATCATCATTATAAAAATTATTTTCCAAAAAAAACTTTCATTTATTTTCTTTTCTTTGCAATTTCTCAAAATTGTGTAACCACATCAAGTTGCACTTGGATGTGGGTATGATGTCGAGGGTACGGCTCATCAAATGGCCGGGGGGCATCTTTTAAAATTTTATTTTGAAATTTTTTTTTATTACTTTTTTATCCTTCTTTTCACATTCGTTTATCTTTCTTTAAAAATTAAATTTTAACTTTTATTTCAAAACTATCTTTTTTAAAAAAAATCTTTTATTTTAAATGGTAAAAAAAAAAAAAAAAAAAAAAAAAAAAAAAAAAAAAAAAAAAAAAATAATAACTAAATAAAAAATAAAAAAAAAAATAAAAAATAAAAAATAAAAAAATAAAAAAAAATAAAAAATAAAAAAAATAAAAATAAAAAATAAAAATAAAAAAAAAAAAAAATTAAAAAAAAAAAAATAAAAATAAAAAAAAAAAAATAATAATAATAAAAGGTATTTTAGTTTTAGGTAGTTTAGATGTTTATATTTTTCAAACATTATTCAAGAAAGCTACATACCAGGAAGAACACCATCAAGGGTTGTTAACTTTTGAAGAATCGAAATTAGAAAATTTAGAAGGACCTTGATCGATTTCCTGGGATTCGAATCTTATTTCACGGTCACGATAGTGTTGAAGCCAGTTGGCTATTTTGAAAAGGTCTCTTAACAGTTGCTCTCTCATCCAAGATTCTGATCTATCAGAGGGCGGGTATCGTTGGAAATAAGCGATAAGGTTATTAAAATTGGCAAAAAGCTTTTCAGACACAAGGTGAATTGGAACTCTAGGGAAGCTTGGATTAGGTTCTGGTAGTTCATAAGCAGAATATGAAATAGGAGAACCGGTGGACGCTTATCAAATTAAAATATCAGCAAATTAAAACCTGAAGATTAAGAAAATAAAAAGAGACAACTAACCTGTGTCAACACTATCATGATCATAGATAAATGGCTTACTTGGTAATGGAGTGGGATTTTTTATGTTTAGAAAAGGATTTTTTATTTTGGATAGATGAGGAGGACTGGTGTTGGATTTGGTGTTTGAAGTAGATGTTCTGGGCCTTTTGGATGAAATAAGAGAAGATGAAGACTGCTGGCTATTATAGGACCTTTTGTGCTTCAAGATGTTGGAAGAAGGAGAAGAATTGTTAGAAGGTTGAAGCATGGCCCTGGGAGCAGCAAGAGTTCTTGGGGGAGTAGCAACAAGTCTAGATTGGAGAGAAGGACCCAGAGGATTATGTGATGGAGAAAGGTTTAAATAGGCTGATGGAGAAAAAGGTATGGGATCTTTAGAGGTTGATGGAATAGGTGGTGGAGTAGAAGGTGAAGAAGAAGGAAGAGGTTTGCAGAAGGCGGCGAAGCTAGTAGCAGTGATGGGGAAAGAACCACAGTTCAAGCCAGAACATTTTCTTTTCTTCTCATAGCAGGCTAAACAGGCCCTGTTATAAGTGTGCTTTTGCCAGTTAAAAGAGAAGATACATTCCCTATGGGTGAAGGCACAGTATTTGCAAGATTGATCAGCTGAAGCAATGAAGTCAGAAGGTTTCATCTTGTTAGGAGATATTTTTTTGAAGAAGAAAACTTGAAACTAGGATGAAGAAAGCTGGTGGCAAAATCTGGGTTCAAGGATAGAGAAGTTGTTAGGTCCACCAAGACCTTAAACTGGACTATTATCAAGTGTTGAGTCCACCATGACCTTAAACTGGATTTCTTATCGATTAAATGTTTGGTCCACCATGACTTTAAACTGGTAGTTCATTCATTGTTTAGTCCACTATGACTTTAAACTGGAAAATTAATATCTGCAGGATAATTCAACATTCATTGGACCACTATGGCCTTATACTGGATTACTTGTCGATCAAATGTTTGGTCCACTATGACATTAAACTGGATTATCAAATTTATTCAATCTTTGGTCAAGCCTAGGCCTTACTTAGGAATTTATCAAGTTATTTATGCACCTAAACGATCTTTGGTCCACCAAGACCATAAACTGGCAATCGATTACATGTTTGGTCCACCAAGACTTTAAACTGGAAAGTCAATCTTGTTTGGATAACTCAATTCAATCTTTTAATTTATCACTGTCCCCTAAGACTCTAAACTGGTTATTCAATTATTTCTGGAATTGGGTGTTGATAAGCTTTAGGAGGCTAAAATTTTAGGTGGTGATGATGCTAAAGAAAGCATAATGGTTAATTAGGTAAAATTTGTGGCGCTTTAACATGGTCTAAATTAATATTATTATTGGAAGCCTGGCAAAAGTATTTTATGGGTTTGCTGTAAAGCAAAGTTTGAAAATTGTGATGAAGGAATCAGAAGTTAGGATGGTAGTTGGATTTTAGGGAATGATTTTTTTTTAGTGCCTCATAGTTAGGCCATTTTTTTTTGGTGTGAAGCTTGGAGGACCTTATGGCGAGATTGGAATCATAGAATTCGGCTCAGTGGGGGGCCCTATGAGGTTGGAATCAGGAGTATTTGGCTCATAGGAAGATCCACTCTCTCAATGCTGTGACAAGAAGGAAGACTGGTATATGGGAGTCTGAAGGGATTCAAACCTTGCTCTCAGTAGTGGAATCATCACAAGATTCATTTTATTTTATTTTATGTTATATCAAGCCAGAGAAGAAAGAACGTTTTTATTATAAAGATTTATAAGAAGACCAGCTAAAACAAATTTATCAAATTATTTTATTAGACAAGATAATTCTTTTGGAATTTCTCAACCACTTATGCAAAGTTATAAGAATGGGGACATTCTCGATTGGAGGGAGGATGTGGTAGCCTAAAGTTTAGTACGGCACCTAAGTATGTAAATGGAGTTATCACGGCATGCAAGATTGGCGTTATTATTTTTTATAAAAAGGGTTTTATTTAATTTATTTGAGTTTTAAATATGAAGAAATTGGTCACGAGCGAATGCCTACACGAAAACAATTTATTTTACGGAGAAAACTTATTTTTACGGTCTGAAAAATTTATAAGTATTAAGTCGAGTCACTCAAGAACCTTGGGAAATTTTACCAGAATTTTTACTATTTTTCTTATATTTTTAAATGAATTTTAAAGTTTTATAGAAATATTTACGTTTTCAAAAATTACTTAACTTTGATGAATTTTCACGGGGTAATTAGAGCTGCGCAGACTACGAAAATTAGTTTGGTATGTAAAGGGGAAGTAGCTCTAATATGTTTAATTTTTCTAGATTTTTTATTATGGTTTTAAGGTTCTAAATTGAGTCCGGAAGTCCGGACTCCGTACGGACTCCGCTTTGACTCCGTACGGACTCCGTACGGACTCCGTTCCGGCTCCGTACGGACTCCGTACGGGCTCCGGATTGACTCTGGAAGAGCTCTGGAGGGGAAAATTTAGGCAGGTGACTAGGAATACTTAAGCGCTTCTCAAACTCGAAATTGAGAAGGGGGGACACATCATACAGCTTAATCATTGACCACCACGGTCTCATTTTTTATTACTCAACAAATTAAAATAACTTGTAATACCCTTATAACATTATTATTTTTTTTACATAACATTTTAGAAATACTACTCAACAATTTAAATCACACTTCATACAGGGTATCTTTAGAAAGGTCTTCATCGCTGGGACTTGATTATTGCTGTCTCATATAAGTTTAAAATATTATAAAAACATAAAAGTCAATCTTTACAGATCTTTCACTGGTACACCTTAATTGTTGTTATCAGTATTTCTTTATCAACAGCCACTTTCTTTAAATCTCAATAAGCTTTAATTATTTTAGAGTTTCATTATTTTTATCAATCAGATCCAAGTAGATTGGTTAGCTTAGTGATTTAGAATTCCCATTTTGTTATTTTTATTGGAAGGACTGGGTTTTCAGCTAAATCCACACATCTCCTCCGGATTCTGCTTACAGCAAGGCGACTGTAAGAGTTTACCTTACCATACCGTGAAATTAATAAATCTGATCAATCATTCATATCTTGACTTTTTCAACTTCATTTTTTGTTTAATAATAAAGTATTTTAAACTAACCTGGCTTTTCCAATCACCTTCCTATTCCCAATAAATATTCTAAATAGACTTTTAGAGCTGTAATAAGATTTGGAATGCCACATCCTTCCTCCAATGAAGAACTTCCTCATTCTTTGAATTTTACATGTTCAATCAATATATAATCCTACTTTTATCTTCTTCATATTCATCTCTTCATTATTTCTTCAACATCCCACTCCAAATACATAAAATTATTTCTACTTTTATAAGTACCATCATCAGTATGAAAGATCTTGCCATACCATGTGACCTCTGCAAGAAATATGAAGTCCCTTGCTTGATGTCTTTCTAAATTGTCCTGGAAGAACCACTTGTGATCTCTGTTCCTCCAAAAAGCTTAAATGCATCCGTCCAACTTCTAAACCATCTTTCAATCCTATTTCTGGCCCATGTTCTGCTCCAGCTTCAAACCTATCTAAGAAAAGATTAGCAAAGATACCTGTATTCTGGAAAAGGATCAAGGCTAAAACTAAACCACCATCTCCAACTTCATCTCTTATCCCTACTTCTCAAGATCCTTCACCCATACTTCCAGTTTCTCCTTTTTCTTTTTCCCAGACTTTATTTCCTGGGTCCCAAAGTAATCCTTTTAATAATTATTTATTTATTCGATGCTAATCCCAACAATGCCTTTTCCATCTTTTGCTATTATCATCACCAACTCTGTTGATGTAGGTCAAGTACAAATGGACTATATAAATCATTATCCTTGATTTCATAGATATCTTTTTCTTGACTTTACTGACAATATAAAGAGAAATATTTTATCCTACTTCCAAGACACTCTGGCCAATAATCATGAACATTTAACGATGAGAAGATTTTTGATGCAGAGTTTTTATTATGTTGTAGAAAAAGTTTAGCAAAATTATTTGTTTTAATATTATAGTTTAGTGCTTTAGTAAGCATGAATCCTGATCTTTTCTTCATATTAAATCATTTTAAATTGATTTCTTCATAAATTTTCATTTTGAAATAAAATCTATTAGTCTCGTGATTCTTCCAACTACTGAGAGCAAGGTTTGAATCCCTTCAGACTCCCCTATACCAGTCTCTACTCATATGCATTAAGAGAGTAGGCTCCACACCTATTGAGCTGAATTCTTGATTCCATTCTCATCAAATGAGCCGAATACTCCTGATTCCATTTTCTTTGATTGAGCTGAATACTTGATCCGATTCTCTCCATAAGGTCCTCCAAGCTTCATACCATTTAGCCTATTCAAGGCACACTACATTTCCAACTACCATATCCTACTTCAAAAATTTCATCATAACAACATTCAAATAGAACACCTTTTAATAACTCATCTTTTAAATAATAATAATCACCATATTTTTCACCATGTTTAGCACCATAATTATCATTCTTCATCAATAATTTCATCATCCATCACCTCCACAATATTAACCACTACATCTTCCAAATCAAACATATGCCCTTTTTCAAAATTTGAGTACCAGTGATAAATTAACCAATTTGTTGATTTTTAATTGAATAGCCTTCATAAAAAATTTGTATTACCAGTTTAGATGTCTTGGTGGACAGTGATAAATTAAAATAAGTGCATAGAGTTGCATAGAATATTCCAGTTTAAGGTCATGGGGGACCCATCTTGTAAATATTTTTCAAATTTCCCAAATAACAATTGAATTTCCAGTTTAATGTCATAGAGGACAAAGAATAAGTGATATTTTAGTTTAGGGTCATAGTGGACCAAACTTTTGATCGATACCAACTCCAACTTCTATCCTAAACCTTTCTCCAAAAATATCCATAAAATTTTGAATGTCCTTAAAAATTAGCCAGTTTAAAGTCTTAGATGACTAAAGATCCAATGAGGAACAAAATTCTTGAAATAAAATCGTAAAAACTTAAAGAAAGTCTTGAAAACTAGCCAGTTTAAAGTCTTGGAGGACTAACATTTTGAAGTAGGATCAAATTTTTCTTGAGCTCATCTTGACCCTTTTTCCTATATAAATAAACTATAAAAAATAAACCAAAAGAAAAATGAAAATTAAATTTAACAAAATTTAAAAAAAAATAATTGTATGTTTATATATTTATTTATTTTTATTTTTTATTTTATTTATTTTTATTTTATTTATCTTTTATTTTATTATTAGTTTTTTTATTTATTTTATTTATTTTTTATTATTTTTATTTTTATTTTTATTATTATTATTATTATTATTTTTGATTTTTTAATGATGAAAATAATAAAACATTATAAAAGGTTGTATATGAAATAAAACTTAAAATTTAATTTTAAAAAAATGATAAACGAATTTGATATATAAAATTTATGAAATGTAAAATAAAATTAAAAAGATACCCCCCGGCCAATTGATGAGCCGTACCCTTGACATCATACCCACATCCAAGTGCAACTTGATGTGGTTATACAATTTTGAGAAATTTAAAAATACAAAATGAATAAATGAAAATTTAGGAAAATAAAATTTTATAATGATCACTGGGGGGGCTCCCTCCAATTTGTAAAAGTGATTAGAGACCACCAGTGAGCATCACCCTTAAAAATATTTTATAGTATTGTAAAAATTAAAATGAAAGAAAACATATTTCATTATATAAAAATCTATGATAAAAGAAAAAACTAAAACAAAAATAAAAAAGAGTCTTGAATCTGGCAGTGGGAGCATTGTCTTTTCATTTGTTCCAGTTTATACTCTTAGTGAACTTCCTATAGATCAAAAAAAAAGCCAGGATTCAACTAGAAACAGGAAAAAATTGGTAACAAACATTGTGGGGTAATTGTGTATAGAGCAGCCAGCCCATCAATTACCCCCAAACTTGCCAATATTTAATTCAGAAGGTTCCCCTGTGAACGCTTCTACCAATAAAAAAATTATCATTCCAACATATATCTTCCCCATAATTTTTGTCGCTTTTAAGAGTTTTAAGAATTTTAAAACAAATGTCTTCATAAATATCGTAAGATTTTGTTAACGGTTTTGTATCCCATACCATAGTAAAATGACAGTAATATTTTTAATAAGAAAGTAGTTTATCCTCATTCTGGAGTTAAACTTTGAAAAAACTTTATTTAATTGATTATGTAGTTTATCCTCGTTTCGGAGTCAAACTTCAGCACTCTGGGTACCTCTAGGATAGAACCTCTTGACTTGATTGGCTGCTACCCTATTCTTCAAAACTACTCCATCCAATTCTTGCAAAATATAGACACCTGTTCTCTGATTTTATAAGGTCTATTCCACCTATCTGAAAACATCTTCCCCCAATGGCTTTCCAAACTCCTATTATTCACCAAAACCATATCTCCAGTCTTCAAAGGTTTCCTGAGCCTGTGTGCTAATCTTTCATCCCAATACCTTACTGACTGATTTCTGAAATTAATCATTCTAGCATTTGCCTTTTCTATTCAAGTATTCTTCTTTCTTCTCCAGCTGCATCATTCTTGCACATAAAAATTCTTCAGTAGTGTTAAAAGTATCCCAATCTACTCCAAGATATGATTCAGCCTCTAAATCAACTGGTAAAACTGCTTTTTGTCCAAAAAATAGGTTGTAGGGTGAATATCCAGTCGTCCTATTGGCAGTGATTCTTTCAGCAAATAACACTAAGAGTAAATAGTGCCTCCATTTTTCAGCACTTGTTCCACACATTTTAACTAATGCATCCTTTATAACTTGATTCCCTCTTTCAACCATTCCTTCAGCTTTGGGATAATAAGGGGTTGCTACCCTAACCTTTGATATAGCTTCTCTAAACTCTGTCCAAAACTCAGGATCTCCATCTACCGTTACCAATTTCATAACCCCATATCTATACACTTAATCCTTCAACAAGAAATCTGCCACGTTTTTGGTATTTAAATTAATAAGAGGCACTGCCTCTACCCAAATAGATAAATCATTTCTGGCTACAATTAAATATTTATATCTCCCCTCTTTTATATGAACAGAATCCAAACTAACCCTACCAGAAAGAGTGTTTTCACTGGTCACACGCCCAGGTTCTTTTAGCCTTAGATAACTCCTTCTTTGAAATTCTTCACATGACTGAACCCATTTCTTAACATCCATCTTCATTCCAGGCCACCAAAATCTATCAGTAATTTGTCTATATGTCTTGCCCATTCCCCTATGACCAAGATCTTCATGCAGTCCTTTCATAACCAACTCTTGCCCTTTCTTTTGAGAAACTACTACTTATAGATTTTGATACCTCCTTTTCATCAATCTTTGTACAGATATCTAAAATCCTGGGGTATTTCTTTTGATAGCCATACAGTCATCATCATCACATTCCTCTGGCCTTTCCAGAGTCAAAAAATATTTTACCAAAACATAATAAAACCCAGTCTGACCCCAGACCTCATCTTTAAAATCCAATAAAATAACATCCAAGGGCACTTCCCTTTAACCTTTATCACCTGCACTTGCATGAGACATAATCTTCTTTGATTGAGTTTGATTGATAAACAAGTAAAATTTTTCATCTTTAAATTTTGAAACTTCAAATCTCTTTTGAACCGAATTTTTATCAACCTCTTTATCACCCTTTTTAATATCTCCTTCTTCATCATCAACATCCAACCTCCGCTTTACCGAATTTATATCTACACACAACCTTTCTTTGACCTCAGTTTCTAAACTTCCAACATAGACACCATTAACCAATCTACTACCATCCCATACTACCACATCATTCTCATTCACATATACACTTTCCACACTTTCATTATCATCATATCCCACATATTCATCCCACTTTATACAACCAGCCAGTTTAACCTCATGGGGGAGGTCTTCATCACAGTCATCTATACACAATTGTCCTTCCAGTTTAACCTCATGGGGGAGGTATGGAAAGTCTTCAGCTCCTTTAGTGCTGGCTTTAATCATAGGTATATCTTCATTGAACTCTTCTGAGTCTGAATCATCTTCAGTGGGTGGTCTTCTTGACAAACCATCTGGCAAAGTAAAAATTTTGCCAGGCTTATGAGGTAAGTCAAAAGAAAAATGTTGAATGAATGCTACCCATCTAGTCATAGGTGTATTTGGTAAACTTGGGGAATTAATCATTTGAATTAAAGATTTCACATCCACTTTCAATTCAAAGTGTTGGCCCCACAAAACATTTTGAAGTTTCTTTAAAATTTTTGCCACTCCACGCAGTTCCAATTTTGGCTGAGAATATCTTGATTCGACTTTGGTGAATACCACAGATTCATACCTAACTGGCCTAATGTAACCAGCTTTATCTATCTGAGACAAAACTGCCCCAGAAGCAACCTGACTTGAGTCAACTTCTAAATAAATCCTACCACCATCTTTTCAATAATCTAACTTGTGCAGGAAAATATCTTTTCCCACAACCTTCTTCAGCTTCACAAATGCCTTCTCACATTCTTCATCCCACTCCCAGTCTGCATCCTTTCTCATCAACCTTCTCAACAGAGCTGCCAATGAAGAAAGGTCCTTGATAAACATTCAAACATAAACACATATGCCTAAAAACCATCTAAATTTTGTTTTATTCTTGGGTCTTGGCCAGGACTTAATTTTATTCACTTTCTTCTTGGACATAATCCTACCCTCTCTACATACCACATGACCTAAAATCTCTGAAGCTGTCACACAACATGAAAATTTTGAACCCAAAATAGTTAAACCAGCTTCTTCAATTCTAAACAAGATCCTTTTTAATGTTATTGAATACTCCCAGATGAATTTTTGTATCCCTGGGTTCTCCTCCAACACTTCATTATCATAATCTGTTGAATGTCCTTTCATTCATCCATCATCAATAAAGATTCCAGAATATTGAGGAATTTCATCTTGAAGAATCTAAGCCATCTGAGCTTGATAAAGGGCAACTTAATTTGTTGCTCCTTGAGGTAATCTTGTCAATTGTAATTGTCCTAGCCGTGTATCAAAAGTAGTGAGAGGCCTAGAGTCCGGATGCAACTCTCTCTCATAATATCTCCCCATAATATCTCCTAAACCATTACACACTCTCCCAGCAAACACTTCCACAAACTCCTCAGCACTAGATGGTATACCTGCATCCTTTATTGTAGCCCTATTTGATTCCCTGAGATCATGAACTACTCTAAGTTTGCCATTCAGTTTCTTGATACAAAATTCTGGACTAGAATAACTTGATGATGATTGCTCATACAGTCCAGTGCTAATCTGTTCTCTGAAAACTTCAATATAAGCAGGATTGGTTTTTGCTGCCACGGTTCATGACATACTACAGGAATTTTGTAAGGCTCCCCATAGGAATGCTTCAACACACCCCTCTCGTCATCTACAAAAGCAATGGTCTTCTCTCGCTTGACCATCACATCCAACAACAACTTCTTCTCTTCTCCAGAAAACCAACCATCAGGTCCAAAATTAACAACACCTAATCTATTAAAAGTGATTCTTGACGTTTCAGATAATTCAGGCAGATTCTTCAAGGCACATTTATAAGGATCTCTTGATAGTATTGGTCTTCTCAAAGGTGGATTTAATTCAGCTCGTAGCAGTTCATTTATTGGTTGTATTTTATCTGCTACCTTCTTATATTTTGCTGCTTCTACATAAACATAAGCTTGAGGTAAAATATTAATTTTTGTATTGCCATTAAAAATTTTATCAATAGAGTTTTCTTCATTGTCAGAATCAGAATCAAAATAAGTAGAATAATATTTTATATTTTTCTTAAATTTAAACTTTCTCTCTTTTCCTTTGTCTAATTTATCAACAATTTCTCCAAAACCTTTAATTTCCTTATCCATCATAAAATCACCAGTAAAAAAAGTTGGCAGTTTATCCTCTTGCTGGAGGACCGGAATAAAATTATCAAAAAAATTATTTTTTTGTGTTTTAATTATACTAAGAATTTTTTAAGAATTTTTATGAAATAATTGTAGTTTACCCTCTTGCTGGAGGTCAGAAAATAAACCATTTCAATTTTTATTCAACATAATATTTCCCATCTTCTCTCTTGATCCATTCTTGAAAGAAAAGTGAGAAAAACCAAAAATTTGAAAAAATAATAACAATTTATCATATTATTAACAGAAATTAATTGAGAATCCACTTGAATTATCTCCAAGTGAGCTGACCTATTGCAATCCAGAATCTCATCCTGGGGAGAGATTTCAACATTAGAGTGATCAGCCCCAGCTACCCCAAAAAATGAGGGTCTCCAAAATTCCCCTCTTAACATAATTCACCAGAAGCCATCCGTTTAATAAGCTTCTTCTTGGTGCATACACAACATTGACACATAGTGGTCACCCCAGGCTTAGTTTCCCAACCTTCATCTCCTGGGGGTGCTAGATGCATATGAAGCCTTCTCATATAGTCCCCTTTAATCTCCAAACTAATGCCCATACCAGCTTGATAACCAATCCGGGCCTCAAAATCCATTAAAAAAGGACCACCAAGACCAGTTTTAACTTCCCCTCTGGCCACATAGAAATAAACCTTTCCAACCGATCTACCAACACATAACTTAACATGCTCTGCTGTACCCATCAGCTCAGTAGCATGCCCTCCAATACCTCTAAGATTACCACCAGTGCCAGATTTAATAGGCAGACCAATACTGGTAGCCTGATCAAAATAAATACGATTAATTTGAGACCCAGAATCTACCAGGGCCTTAAACTCTCTACCATTAAGAGAAACCATCAAATAACCAAAAGGTGCAAAAAAATGAGTTTCCACCTCCTCACCAAACTTCTCCACATTTTCACATATATATTCCACCTCTCCTGTGAACACTCTTCTCCTTGTCAGATGCTTCTTCTGCTTTTCTGCAAGGGCTGGACTAATTTTAAATAATTTGCCTAAGGACAAAGGAATTTGAAGTTGATTCAATCCTCCTAAAACCGTTTCCATAGCATTCTTTTGTCCAGAAACAATGGGCCTCTCATATTGAGCCCTAGATTTCGGTACCTTGGCCCTGAGAGCCTCTTGGGGACCCACATTACCATCTTCTCCCCCCATAATAACATCTTCACTACTAATAACCCTAGCTCCATCACCAGCTACTTTCACTAATCCAGATCCATCACTGGTCCTCCTTACCCCTTCCATAGGAGTAGTACCACTAAACCTTGGTCTGGGGAGAGATGTTAAAGGTACATCCTCCTCAGAATCTGAATTTTTGCCCACAGGCATATGCTCACCATTTAAATACAACTTTCCAAAACTAGGAGGCCCCATATCAGCCATCCCTTTCTGCATATTATAAATTTCGTCCTTAGAGTAAGGTTTCTTTTCCAACTTTTTAATTTCTGCCTTTCCCAGTTTAGCCCTTAATTGGCTCTGAATGCTAATTTTAGCTTTAGTAGCAGCTTCTCTTCTAGCAGCATTGACATTGTATTCACCCACCATACAACTTTCCTCTGCCCTAACTACAAAGGATAACTACAATCCACAGAATGAAGTTAAGTAAGTGGCCCTATTTACCTCTTTACCCTTTCTTTTATCTACCTTTTCCACATCTTTACCATCATCAAATTTACCACCTTTATCCTTTTTTTATCATCACCAGGTAACTCTTCAAACCTGGTCCTTTTCCCTAAATACATATTCCTCCTAACCAAATCTGAGGGAGCTTGACCTTCACTGGGCTTGATGAAAGATCAATCAGGGAATTTATAAACCTTTCCATCAAATTTTACTCTAGCAGCATCCAAGTCCCTATCCAAAAAATAAAATTTTCCAGCCTTTTGTCCCCTCCTATTAAAATAAGAGCACACCCTGGACTTGCCATATCCACCTCTAAAACCATTCCCACCATTACCATTACCATTACCATTGCCATTCCTACCACCATTACCATTTCCAGAGAACCGGTTACCATTGCCTTTAAATCCATGATTCCTCCTCTCATAACCTCTAGATTGGTAAGAAGAAGAAGTTGGAGTCAAAGCCACAGGTTCTCTATTGGCTTTTTGAGTCTCTTGAACAAATATCTTTAATTTTTTAGTTAAATCAGCCAAGTGATCAACCATCTTGTTGTCTACATTTCCCTCAACTTTAGTAACAGGCTTTCCCATCTGAGCCTTCTTGGCTTCTTGAGCTTGAATCATGATATTGTTATTTTCAGCCAATACTTCACTAATCTTGCTAACATATTGAGTACAAGATTCTTGATATTTGTCCAGCACCATGAATTTTAAGTAGCCTTGAATATTCTCCTTGATGATCTCCAAAGCCTGCAGTTTATGTTCACCATTAGGCAGATCCTTCATCAAATTTTTCCTAGAAAGTTCTTTTAACACATCCATCCTAATATCCCTACTAAAAGAAGACCAGAATAAATCCTTGGCCTGATTTTCATGGCCTAATTCCTCCACCAAAATAAGGTATTCCACCACTTCATCAAACTTTCCACATAACTTTTTGAAGTCCACCATATTAGAAACACCACCTTTAGCTTGCCAATCACTGATAATCTTATTGAGATCCACCATCACCAGGTCAAAAGTTAGACAACTTGCAGTCAAGTGGTTTTTCAGGTATCTTAAAGTAACATCAGAAGTAACCTTTGAAGGAAATTTTTCGCTTAAAGTAGTTACAAGCCAAACCAAAACTGTGAATGTCACTGTACCAAAAAAAAAATAGTAAAATTATATCTCAATGCTTATTGTTAAAGCTGTCTATCTGATTTGAACTTGAGTAATTTGAAAAAATTTGCCTTAGTTCTATATTAACTTCATTTTCCAGGCAAGAAGTCCTTCATACTAAGTTCCTTTAAAACATTTATTTCAGGCCATGCAATACCTTTTCATAATTTTCTTTCTGCAGGCTGGAAACATAGACTTTACTAGGACAAATTTCAATGAAAGAACATATAAAATTCTCATACCCTGTTTTTGTGAAGGAAGTGTGGGTTTAATTTAATCATTGAAAATTTCACTACATGAAATAATATAATATTATTAATTTTACCATATTTTCAAAATGAATTCTAGAAAATAATGTGAAATATTTTAAATTACTCGATGAATTTTTTATGGTATAAGAGTTAGAATCTCAATTTAAAAATAGACTTATACTTGAAATTTTATAAATATATATATATATAAAAGAATGCACTCATTCAGATTAATCTGAAACCTGTAATTTTTAAAATTGAATCATAGTTTCAGGAATATTCTTCACCATAATCTAAAAAAAATAGATGAGTTGATCATTTGAGGTTTTACCCTATAGTGATGAACAAAAGGATTTGAAAAAAAAATATGAAAGAGCAGATAAAAATATAAATAGGCTAGAAAAAAGTGTACTTTCACCAAACATAACTAGCTAATCAGGCACCTTATAGTACTCAATCTGATTTTATTTAAACTTTTTAATAATTATTTTAGTTAAAGGGTAATTTTAGAAACTTAGGGAGGGGAAATTTAAAGTATTTAAACAGATTACATGTATGCTCTATGCTATGATGAAAAATAAGGATTAAAATTAGAATTCTTTTTTGTTAAAAACAGTACAGCTGCAGTTAGTATAAATAAATGAGACAATTTATACTTCTGTAAAATCTCAAGCTGTTCTGCTTTCAAAATAGCTTGACTTTTACAATAGTAAGTTCTATAAAAGTTGATAAATATTCCAAAATGACCTTTTTCTCAGTATCAAAAATGAACTACTCTGTCACAGAAAAATTATAATTGTGTGTTTCTTCTAGAAAGACTTTTGGAAGTTTCCTAGTAAAATATTCTTCAACAATATCATCCATAGGAAAACTCCTAGGCCCTGAAAAAGGCTGAACACCTTCCATTTCTGGGGGTTTAGGGCTTTCAGGGCAGGATTCATCCTCTACATGAGTTGAAGATACATTATTACCCCAAAAAGATACCAAGTTCCCCCTACTAATTAATATTTTGAATTTCTATCTTTCTAATTTCCTAATAACTATCTCCCAAGGACTTGAGTCACTCCCCAACATTATTAATCTTATTCCTGACTATAACCCATTGATTAATTTGGGCTGTCCTGTGAAAGATATATTCAATCAAAACAATTAAATATCCTCTATCTCCCCTGATTCTTTATTTCTTATCAGACCTTATCATTCTATAAAAGACATCAATGAAGATTTTTTAGCACAGGGGAAGGTGAAAAACATGTCAATGAGAGACTTTTCATCTTTCAAAAAGAAACTACAACAAAGCATGTGATAAAAATGGCAAGAATACTCTATTCTCCCCACATGGAGCAAGTACTGTCAGATGCAGCCAAGGGGGAAGAAGTTAACAGGAGGGATCAATGCAGGGGATAAATATAATAGAGGTAAAAATACTTGTATATCATTTCAAAAACAAACATACCTAAAAATAGGTCAATCAGCAACTGTGCACCTTACAACAACTACAAAAAAGCATGTGATGAAATAAGAAGGTACAAAAAGATGAGTTTCTGTGGTTAGGATTAAAAGAATAAACAGAAAGTAAAAGGAAAGAACCTGGAAAAAGGACTCTATTATCCCTAAAAAATTCAAGGAATGTAAGTTTCAGCAAAGGAGGAAGCAGTGTACAGGAGGGAGAAATGGAAGTGATAAAGAGAATAGAGAGAAAAAAATTTTGATGGGGAAAATGGAAACAGCAAGAAGAGGCTTGATTATATGACAAATCACACCATATAAAACAATAGAAAGCAACACAATGTTGAATAAGACTACTAAACTACAATACAGAGAAAGAGAAAGGTTCACACTCAAAGACAGAATTCACACAAAAGGAATTTTTTTTCAAAAATACCATCTTTCCCCTCAAATTATTACTCTCATGACTCAAGTAAAAGAAGAAAAAAGAGAGTACAGTTTGCATAGTGATACCACCACTGAGAACAGACCTCAAGCAAAAATTATCTTATGATGAAATTTGTTGAGAGAAGGCAAAAGAAGCTCTAAAAATTGTTGAGCCATCAGGAAGTTCTAATCCACTAGGTGCTGGACCCAGCTCATATAATGAAAAATATAGTTCTGATGTAGATAGTTCAAGTAATTATAGCTGAATCATCATTAGATAAAATTTTCTCTAATAAATATCTTCCTTAGAGTCCACATTTCAGGAATTTTCTGCCTGTTTTAGACCTTAAATCAAATGGGGATCAGTTGCAACACCAAATGATTTAACTTCTTATTTAGATCTTAGTACTAAGGATTTAATGATGGTTCAAAATTTTATTTTTCATACACTCATTACCTCATGGTTCAACTGTGTTCCACACCATTTAGGGAAGACTGGAACAAATCTCAAGGCAGAAGAATGAATTTTTCTAAAAAAAAATTATGATGTAGTTTCTTTGTTTCTAGCTGTGAATATAGAAAATTCTGAAGGTAAAGAGAAGAATTTAATTAAGTGTATTTCCATTTTTGTATCAATAAAAAACCTTTTAACTTACTTTTAAATCAATGAAGATGAAATTATATCTCTTCATGATTAGCTGAAGGAGTATAAAAATTCTATGGAAAATTTTGGCCACAAATTCACATCAAGCCTAATGTCCACTTAGCCCAAAATTTTCCTGAAGTTCTGCAAATATTTGGCCCAGCATCATCAGAGGAAGCTTGGGATCATGAGAGTATGAATCAAATTTTAAGATCTATTCCACACAATATTAATAAACTCATTTTTTCATAATTCTTTTTATTACCCATAATTTTTTACATTATTTTTTTGTTTTTATTTGAAATGGACAAAATGTTAATGGAAATGTTCATTATGATAGTAAATCTTCAATCCCTTCTTGAGATGAACGACATTTGATTTAAAATACAAATTAAAGATTATTTCAATATAGAAAAAGGAAAGACTTCAAAATAAACTGTTATATTGCTCTGTGAAGAATATGATTTATGGCCGGAATATTTAAACAAGATTTATAGAAAAATGTCTTTTTTAAACATTTTTTAAAAAGATAAATTCATTGGTGCTTTAAAATTTCTACTATATAAAAGTACTGATATCCAATACTAAAATATTGGTGGTAAATACTTCTCATTATACTCAAAATAACAAGGTTATGGGAATATCAAGAGGCAACAAGATTGGAGTTTTTTTTTGAGAATGTGGAATTCACTGAATTTTAGCAGATCAAATCTTTATTCTAGTTGAATTGTATGATGCTTTTGAAAAAAAAATAGAAAATCCTTTCTCAAAAGCAGGATTCAAAACATTTTGGTGCTACAATTGATGTTTTAAAAATGTTATTATTACTCATAAAGATATTATTGGACATGATTCAAGAACTCTCAATCCAAGTGGCTTTGGTGGTGTTTTATCAGATACTGTCTGTATAATGTCATTAAGTAATATAGCTGGTGCATATTAGTCACCTTTGTAATATCCATTATGAATTCAATATATATATTTTAGACACCAAAGTATGATCTATTGCCTGTTGGAAATTATGCAAGCAGCACTATATGAAGAATTCAAATCGGTCCTAATGATTCAGCTATGAGCTATGTGTCATGATGAAAAATTGTCCCACCAAAGTTCCAGCACAGGTTTGACTCAGGTTAGACCACAGGTACTAAACAACCACTTGACTGCAAGTCGTCTAACTTTTGACCTGTTGAATAGTATACATGACACCCCATCTATCAACCATCTCTTTTGACAAAATTATTCAATAAAACCTTTTATAACCCTCCATAGCAATGAACTCCTTTTACACCTCTCTGTCAGCAATAAAAAACCTGATCTGCTTTACCATATACAGGTTAGTAGCTCCATCCACCAAAGCAGAAGCCTCATATCTTCTCAAAACCATTTAACTTCTACCAATTAAACTTGGGCCCATCCCAAGAAACAATCCTAACTGATGGTTTCATAGGAAGAGAAACACCAGATCCAGCAGCAGAAGACATCCTAGTAGATTAAATTAAAGATAAATTGTTCCAATAAGTGAGCCTCTTGCAGGATAACATAAATAAATTGATAAGAGTTTCAGAAGATAAGCCTCTTGCAGACTAAAATTCCAAGTATCAAGTATGTTCTTCCAAAAACTAGAGAAATCAATCAAACCCCACGTTGGGCGCCAAATATGTAGGTAGACTCTTACAGTTGCCTTTCTGTAAGCAGAATTCGAAGGAGTTGGATAATCAGAGAAAACCCTGTCCCTCTAAATAAATTTGTGAGTTTTTTAGATCAATAAGCTTAAATGTCCACTTGATAATAATAAAAAATGAAAATCTTTCTAATTAACGCTTGTTAGGATGATTGAGCGGTCTTTCTGTGCAAAAAAACTGAAATGCAACAATAAAGTTATAACAGAAACAATATTTTAAAAGAATGAAGTTTTAATGTTTTTAGATTTTAATAATTTTTGAAAACAGATACTATAAATGGGTCCCTGGAGTTGAGACCTTTCTAATGATACCCTATATGTTAATGTTTATGAGTTTTTGAGTAAATTATTTAAAGTGTTATGTAAAATTGTTATTTTATAAGGTTAATATAAATAATTAATTATTTTGTTGACAAAAGAAAAATATCAATAATGGTTTTTATAATTCTCTACTTTTCTGTTCTCTTTTTTGAATAATTTCAAGTCTACAGCCTTTTATGCATATAAATCAGTCTCATGCCCTTTTTCCCTCTGAAGCATGGCTGGAACTCGTGCGGAGCTCATCCAGAGCTGGTACGGAGCTTGTCCCAACCTTTGGACTCAATTAGAACCTTACATCTACAATTAAAAATCTAGAAAAATTACAAGTGATAGAGCTAATTCTCCTTAAAATTCCTAACTATTTTTCGTAGTCTGAGCAGCTCTATTAACCCCGTGGAAATTATCAAATTTAAGTAAATTTTGAAAAACATAAATAATTTAACAAATCTTTAAAAATCATTTAAAAAGATAATAAAAATAGTAAAAATTCACGGAAAATTCCCAAAGTTTCTTGAGATTCTTGACTTTTGTTAAATTTAATTTTGCGGCTGTAAAAATTATATGACCCGTTAAATTAATAAATCTGAGCAATCATTCATATCTTGACTTTTTCAACTTCATTTTTTGTTTAATAATAAAATATTTTAAACTAATCCGGCTTCTCCGATCACCCTCCTATTCCCAATAAATATTTTAAATAGACTTTTAGAGCCGTAATAAGATTTGGAGTGCCACACCTGATTTCTTTGTTTGAGGCTACTCATCGGGGCCTCCCCATCAAGACAGGTATTGGTGGGAATTTAAGAGGGATTGGTGGCCATGTCACTGAGTTGATTGGGACAGCTGAATTTGTGAAGATGGATGTTTGTGGAGCCTCCGGAAAGGTTCATTTTTACATTTCCAAAGGTAATGTAAAAGCTGTTTTGGGTGGACCATTCTTGATGGATTTTCAAGCAAGAATTGGTTATCAGTTTGATATGGGAATCAGTTTGGAGTCAACTGGTGAAGATGAAAGGAGGCTTCACATGAGATTATCATCTCCTGGAGATGATTGTTGGGAGACCAGGCCTGGCTTGTCTTCAATGTGCCAGTGCATGGATTGTTGTAGGAGAAGAAAAGAAGTGGGTGCCACCTGTGGTTTTTAGGAGTGTGGCTCAGGCTCTAGTGAGAGTCTGTCTTTTTTAGAGTAATGAGGGCTTATCTCCCTAGTGCCACAACCTCTCCCTAAGATGAGGAAATCACAGGTTGTAGTATATTTTCAATTAATTTTAATACAATTCAAAAAAGAAGATTGGCTATATATCTTTATTTAAAGATATGTCAAAAAGCTGTGGAGTGGTAAGATTTGGGTCTAAAAGTAAGTCCTCCCAATCTTGCACTGCTAGGGTTTCTTCTAAATCTTTCAAAAACATTACCTTGGCCACATCTGTGAGTATTGGGGAAAAACCTGGTTATTTTTGTAGGATGGAAGATAACTCAAGAAAAGAAGGTAAAAATTTCAAGATAACTGAAGAAAATCAGGAAAAAATCTGAAGATAATCAAAAAAGAAGAAAAGAATTATTTTTCTAAAGATCGTGAAGATCAATTTTTGGGCATCCAGCAAGAGATTAAACTGCATGAATTTTTGAAGAAAAAAGATTTTCAAGATCAATTTTTGGGTTTCCAGCATGAGGATAAACTGCAAAAATTTTAGAAGGTGTGATTCAGAATATGAATCAAGATTTGAAGCTTTAGAAGATGGAAGTGAGGATGAAGATGTGGAATTGCTGAAAATTTGTGGAGTGGTGAGATTGAGGTCTAAAAATAAGTCCTATCAATTGTGCACTGCTAGGCTTTCTTCTACACCTTTAAAAAACATTACCTGGGCCACACATGTGAGCAATGGGGAGACCCTTGGATTTTGTTCCAGGTCTGGTGATGAAGACATCCTGAAGATCCCTCAAGTTGATGGTGGAGCCGCAAAGTACAAGAAGGTAGCGCAGAAGATTAGGTCTGTCAATGAGCCTATGCCTGTAGGTTTGAATCCTCTTTTGAAGAGACCTCTCACCACGGGAAATCTGGGGGTGAACTGCTAGTGGTTCCCTCTATTTGAAACTATCAGGAATTTTTCAGGAAACTGTTGGGAAACCATCCTGAAACTGTCAGAAAGATGTTTTCAAATCTGATGAAAAAACATTGAAAAAATAAACTGTCACAGATTGAATCCAGAACAATCCCTCCTTGAGCAGAGCTTAAGAACCACATTGAACATCAGTTAATCTCAGGTTTGGCAAAAGGTTGAACAACATCACTTAGCATACCTTAATATTCAAATATTAAACTTGAATATATGTTGCCTGTATGATATAGATGCATATGCATTTGAATTTGCATGGTGGATACTTATTGCAGGCTAAAAATTGATGTGAAATGCCTATCCAAAGTGTATGCATAATGACTATGAAGAATAAATATGCATTAAAAATATGCATAAAAATATGCATAAAAAATATGCATAGTAATTATTCATAAAAAATATGAATATTGAATATGCATAAAAATATGCATATTGAATATGCATTAAAAATATGCATATTGAATATGCAAAAAAAGGTGCATATATGTATATGAATAAAATATATTAATATGCATATAAATCTGTATAATGAATATGCATATGAATATGCATAAATATGCATAATGATTGAAAAATGCAAAAAAAATGATGCTTAACGAGTATATTTTATGCATAAATAGAAATATGCAGTATGAATTCATATTGCATACAGATGACACTGGCAAACCATTTTGACCAAAACTCATACTAAATTTTCATTCTGGACTAAAGGTGTGAGGGAAGGAAGAAAAACAGTCCAACATTAGAAAAATGCTACATGCACTCATTTTGTAGCAGAGCAAATGAGAAGTGCTGAATTATGGTTGGTGCCCATAATTTAGTATGATATCATAATTTTATTTAATTGTTTTCAATATTGAAAAGACTTTAGGTCGTTTGGTATGGATCTAGCTGTGCCAGGGTCTAATCTAATTATTTTAACAATTTCTTAATAATTAACGGGCTTTAATACAAAAACAGGCTGTATTTTTGTGGGATATTGGATATGATAAGGTCTTTTGTAAAAAAAACTTATATTGTTATAAAATATTCCTGAATCAGATGTGGGATAATCACTACAAAAAATTGTAGTACTGTGGGCAATAAAATATATGCACAAGCAGTAAAGAAAGGACCAAGTGAACCCTTTTTGTGCAGTGGGAATCATTAGAGTGGAATTGTGGATGAAAAATATAATTCATTATTACCATTTTATTTAATCAAAAAATTTATAATATTAAAAAGAACTATTGATTAATTGGTATTTGACCTTTGTGTCTCACTCATATTTATCATTTGATTGATTTTTGTCACCATTATGTTATTAATATTATAAGTATAGCAAAAACTCGTGTGCCCAATGCATACCGGGTGATGTTACACCTTTTATAATATTATTAAATAAAAGTAAAAAAATATGAAAATGATTTGTTTTACAAAAAATAAATTGATATCCAAAAGCAATATGAGGGATAAAAAGGTAAAATTAAAGGGATCAAATATGAAATAAAAAATTAAAGTGAAATTCATCCCATCAAGAGCAAGTAGACATGATGGGGTGAACACCCACCAGTGGCACTAAACTTAGACTATAATTTCTTTTTTGTAAAAATAAAAAAAAATCCACTTGAGCTTTACCAAAACTTCAGGATGACAATTTTGCCATATCAAACAACTTCTAGTGAAATTTTTGAAGAAAAATTCATTTTCATTGCAATAGAGAGAATTAATCACATCAGACTGCATGTGACCAAAAGTGTCCAGCACAAGTTTGGCCGAACTTGTGCTGGACACTTTTATGATGGAGGTTAGCTAGGGTGGAATTTTTCTTCAGTTCATCTGGTATTTCTTATAAACATGTCCACTGGTATTTGATCTTTGTGCCTCACTCATATTTATCATTTGATTGATTTTTTGTCACCATTATGTTTTAATATTATAAGTATAGCAAAAACTCGTGTGCTCAACGCATACCAGGTAATGTTACACCTTTTATAATATTATTAAATAAAGGTAGAAAAATATGAAAATGATTTGTTTTACAAAAAATAAATTGATATACAAAAGCAATATGAGGGATAAAAATGTAAAATTAAAGGAATCAAATATGAAATAAAAAATTAAAATAAAATTACTACCATCAAGAGCAAGTTGACATGTTGGGGCAAATGTCCACCAGTGAGGCTAAACTTGGACTATAATTGCTTTTTTGAAAAACAAAAAAGTGCCAAACTGAGGTTTAAAAAAACTTCAGCAGAACCATTCAGCCATATTAAACAACTTCTAGTTCAATGATTGAGAGAGAATTGATCACACCAGACTGCATGTGACAAAAAGTGTCCAGCACAAGTTTGGCCGAACTTGTGCTGGACACATTTATGACGGAGAGTAGCTAGGGTAGAATTTTTCATCAGTTAATCTCGTATTTCTTATAAACATGTCCATTGGTACTTGATCTTTGTGCCTCACTCATATATATCATTTGATTAATTTATTGTCACCATTATATTATTAATATTATAAGTATAGCAAAAACTCGTGTGCCCAACGCATACCGGGTGATGTTACACCTTTTTTAATATTATTAAATAAAGGTAAAAAAATATGAAAAGGATTTGTTTTACAAAAAATAAATTGATATACAAAAGCAATATGAGGGATAAAAAGGTAAAATTAATCTCAAAGAGATCAATGATGAAAAACAAAATACTAGTAAAATTCTTGCTCTCAAGAGCCAGTAGAAGTGTTGAAACAAATGGGAGCCATCAGGGCTAAATTGTAACAAGTGACCTTTTTTTTAAAGAAAAAAAATTATACACCTGAGGTTGGGAAGAACAACAGGTGGATGATTCAGCTAAACAAAACTACTTGTAGTGAAGTTTAATAAAAAAATGTTTTTTTGTTGCCATATAGAGAATTGATCCCATCTGACTGCATGTGACTAAAAGTGTCAGCCAGGCTACTAGATTTACCCGGTAAAATAATTAATTATTTTACTGAGTTGAAGCCACACCTTTCTTCTTAATAATATTTATTTATTTATTTACTTAAGTAGTACTTACAATTAACTAAGTTAAGTACATTAAGTAGTATAAATAAATAATATAAATAAAATGTCCTTTACAATTTTTACTCCCTAACACCGTGCTCAAAAGTATATGTCAAATGGAATAAAATTAATAATAAATTTATAATATATAAATTTTAAAATAATTATATTACCTCAGTGAGAGATCTGTAATCCCGTTATGGTAAGGTAAACTCTTACAGTCGCCTTGCTGTAAGCAGAATCCGGAGGAGATGTGTGGATTTAGCTGAAAACCCCGTCCTTCCAATAAAAAAAATAACAAAGTAGGTGTTCTAAATCAATAAGCTAACCAATCTACTTGGATCCGATTGATGAAAATAATGAAACTCTAAAATAATTAACGCTTATTGAGATTTAAAGAAAGTGGCTGTTGATAAAAGAAATACTGATAACAACAATTAAGGTGTACCAGTAAAAGATCTGAAAAGATTGACTTTTATGTTTTTATAATAATTTGAATTTTTATGAGACAGCAATAATCAAGTCCCAGTGATGACGACCTTTCTAAAGATACCCTTTTTGAAGTGTGATTTTAAATTGTTGAATAGTATTTCTAAAATGTTATATATAAAATATAAAGTTATAAGGGTATTACAATTTATTTAATTTGTTGAGTAATAAAAAATGAGACCGTGGTGGTTAATGATTAAGCTGTATGATGGATCCCCCCCCCCCTCAATTTCGAGTTTGAGAAGCGCTTAAGTATTCCTAGTCATGTGCCTAAGTTTTCCCCTCCAGAGCTCTTCCAGAGTCAATCCAGAGCCCGTACGGAGTCCGTACGGAGCCGGAACGGAGTCCATACGGAGTCAAAGCGGAGTCCGTACGGAGTCCGTCCGGACTTCCGGACTCAATTAGAACCTTAAAACTATAATAAAAAATCTAGAAAAATTACACATATTAAAACTACTTCCCCTTTACATACCAAACTAATTTTCGTAGTCTGCGCAGCTCTAATTACCCCGTGAAAATTCATCAAAGTTAAGTAACTTTTGAAAATGTAAATATTTCTATAAAACTTTAAAAATCATTCAAAAATATAAGAAAAATAGTAAAAATTCTGGGAAAATTTCCCAAGGTTCTTGAGTAAATTGACTTGATACTTATAAATTTTTCAGACCGTAAAAATAAGTTTTCTCCGTAAAATAAATTGTATTTGTGTAGGCATTCGCTCGTGACCAATTTCTTTATATTTTAAACTCCAATTAATTAAATAAAACCCTTTTATAAAAAATAATAACGCCAATCTTGCACGCCGTAATAACTCCATTTACTTACTTAGGTGCCATACTAAACTTTAGGCTACCACACCGTGAAAGTAATATAATTGATTATTTATTGTGTAATAATTGTGACAGTTCAAGGAATTCAAACTTTGTTGCTAATAAATTTGATGCCCTTGTTGACGTACTAATTTATTATTTTCTTATGTCATTTATGTACTCCTTTGTCTTGTCATTCTTTTCTCTCACACTCACAGTAGACGTTGTAAATTCCTTATATTTTATTCTCTCATATTTTGCCTATAAAAGGCCTTTGATTTTGTGCCTTTCAATTCATTCTTTTATCACTTTACTTTTATTACCACGTATTACAAAACAAAACTTATATTTTATATTTTATCACATTAGTATTTACAATAGCTTAATTCTAATCAATAGAATATAACAATATTAAAATTCTACCTCTATTATTTGAGTAACAAATCACTTAGATTAAGGAACATGTACAAATCTTTGAGAATCCATTTAAAACCTTTAAAATCCTTGAAAAACTCTGTACCAAATCTTCTAGACCAAAAGCGTACCTTGACAATTGAGGGCTTTCCAAATTATCGACGGCGCAACGATATATGAGGCGTAATTGAGGGGACAATCGGTGTGCTAGTACCTGTAAAGGACGAGTGATCGAGAAAACGGCAAATGTCATACGTCATGTGACAAAAGTTTTGGCTGCAAACGGGAATCAAACCGCGCTCCAAAAATTAAGTTCATATACTGACTAAACGTCGTATATATTGTGGTAATTATTGTTATTACTATTTGTGGGTTACTCTTCACTCTTCATTTGCTACGTCTTTTCTTTTACTCAGCACTCTGTAAGTGGCATTAATTTGCTCATTTTACAGGGGGAGGTGTCTGGTAATTGGACTTTATTTTTATTATTATATTTTTTTTATTTTTCCTGGTTGACCATAATAGAGCAATAAGTGTTCTTAGTCCCAGAGGTAATAAAATAATTATATTTTAATATTAATTATTATAATCTTTTCAGTTGACATTTGTCCTGATTAATTTAATTGTTCCAGTTGACAAATTGTCCTGACAATAAAGTTTTTAATTAATATATAATTAATACTTGATTACTTCAGTTGACTTTGAGTCCTGGTAGTTCAATAAATATTTTAATTAATAAAACTCATATTTAATTATTTCAGTTGACATTAAGTCCTGGTAATTAAGTGATCAAGCTAAATAAAATTTTAAAATAAAAATTTATATTTAATTACTTCAGTTGACATTAAGTCCTGGTAGTTAAGTTATCAGTTAAATAAAATTTTGTTAAATTAATAAAGTTTCATATTTGATTACTTCAGTTGACAATAAGTCCTGGTAATAAATAAGTTGATTTAAATCCTGAAAATAATTAATTAAAAATTATTAATAAAAATTCTAATTTATTTCTACAGTTGATTATATTATAATCCTGGTTTTAAATTATTTTTTTATAAATAAATTAATTTTATTTAAGTTGATTTTTATCCTGAAAAAAGATTTTTTTTATTTTATTTTTTATTTTAATAAAAAATCAAAAATAAAGACAAATTAATCTTATTGTCTCTTTTCTTCATTTCAGTAAAATCTTAAAATGACTGACCAAAGTGGTTCTGCTGCACGTGAAGAAGAACTAGACTTAATTGATTATGATGAGCCTACTTCAGTAAGTTCTCCTTTAACAAGAAGAATTTCTCAAACTAATAAATCCTTGCCCCAAAAAGGATGAAGAGATAGAAGAAGTAGAAATCCTAGTGGACACAACTCAGGATCAGAAGCCTATGATAAACCCACCAGAAGAGTTTCCAAAAGGCTTCAGGATAAAAAAGATTCCATTGTCTCAGAAGGTAAAGAATCTGCAAACTCACATAAAGGAGTTAAGGACAGAAAGCTTGAGACTAAAGGTAAGGGTAGATGCTCTGGAAGAAAAGGTGAAAAGAACAGATACTTTTCTCCAAGAGAAGAAGAAACCTCTTCCTCCCAGGGATCAACAACAATTGGCTCCCCAGTTCCAAGAGAAGGTGGAAGTGTCCAAGTGGCAGTGGGACTGGTTAAACACTCAGTGGGACTACCTGTCTCAAAATCAGCATCAGTTACCTCAGGCAGGTCCATCAAGGCCCACTCAGGTCAACCCCACTTCTCCCCACCCTTATCAAGGAGGCAAAAGAAGAAGAAAGCACAATATGGTGATACCCAGAAAACCCTGGTACGTCCCTCCATTGATTCTCAAGTGCCTTTTCTTGTGGCTGATTCTGTTCTTTCAGGTAAATCTGAGAGGGAAGAAGACACCTTGAGACCAGTAGAGGATGGGAGCAGTAGACAGATAACTCATGTATCTAATCCATTACTTTTAATTGCTACCTCAATGATTAACCCTGATATGGCTGTAATTGATGAAACTCTTGACCCTGAGTTCTATGAGAGTCTGAAAAGTTACTCAGTTTCCTTATTGAGAAACACTCCAGATGTAGCGAGAATTAATGATGAGTACTTGAGAGATATTATTGCCAAGAAAAATCATATAATGAACAATATGCAATTGACTCAGAGATATAATATTTTGTTAACTGATCAGGGTTATCAAGCATTAATAAGTGAATCACAGAGTGTCAAGGTACACTTTTAGTCTAGAAGATTTGGTATGTAGTTCTACGAGGATTTAAAAGGCTTAAATGGATTCTCAACAATTTTGTACGTATTTCTTAATTCAAAGATGAATGTTTTACTCAATAAAAGAGGTAGGATTAAAATATTAATATAAATTATAAATTAGAATTACGCTATTGTAAATACTAATGATATAGAATATAAGAATAAGTGTTTATTTGGTTAATAGTTGTAAAAATGGTTTGGTAAGATAGAATGATCAAAAGACAACAAAAAGAGAGGCCTTTTATAGGCAAAGGAGAGACAAAGCACGGAAATCAAATTCTAAAAACAGTAGGAAGAGAGAGAGAAAAAGAACATTCCAGAAGGAGTATTTCAAATAATAAAGTTATTCTAAAAAGAAGGCGTCAAAAAGATGTATTTACAGAGTATGTCAGAAATACATCAATATTTTTAATATTTACTGTAAAAGTCAATCCTAAATAAGAAATTTGATTTTTTTGTATATATTTAATATTATTTGAATATTTAAATCTTATTTTATCTTTGTATTTATTTTTTAATATAAAATTTTATTTTTTCCCAACCTGTCATATGAGCACGGTGTTAGAGAAAAATATAAGGGACAAAATTATAATTTTAATTTTAATTATTTATTTAATTAATTAATTTAATTTTAACATTTTGTAATTAGTTAATTTATTATAACTAATTTTAATGTAACTAAATGATAATTAAATAATAATTAAAAATGATAAGGTGCGGCTTCATCCAGTAAATAATTAATTATTTCACTGGGTAAGTCTAGTAGCCTGGCTGACACTCCCTCACTCTAAAAAAAACAATAAAAAAAAAATGCTATGATTTTTTCTTTTTATACTTTTTTAGTAGAGTAGGAAGATTAGATATCTCCTTACCAGGTATCCAAGAATCATATTCAGATGATTTATTCTTGAATCTCAATAAGTATTCTGTACCTTTCTCAGCAGTGAATATTCTGTCATTTAAAATTTTTTCAATTTCTGCTGTCTCAGTGATTTCATTTGGGGTTTTCTTTGGTCTACCCCTCCTTTTTGGAAATAAATCACTATTGGATGTGTAAGGTTTCAAAAGAGATATTGGAAAAACAGGATGTTTTCTGTCATATGGGGAATACAGAATAACTTCATCTGCATTATCTCCAATCATTCTTCTGACAACAAAAGGACCAAAAAATGGATCTTTTAATTTGTTATTACCTTGTAAGTTGAAGTGGACTGTAGAAATCAACACTTCATCACCCTTTTTAAAAGTGTATTCTTTATGGGATTTGTCCCATCTTTTCTTCTCATATTCAAATGATTTTTCAATACATTTTTGAGCATGATTTCTACATAGTTGTTGCATTTGAAGAAAAGATTTTACACCAGGATGCATATCCAATTTAGGTATTTTGTTATTGAGAATTTGGGCAGGAGTATTAGGAACATATCCAAGCCAGAGCTCAAAAGGCTTTCTTTGAGTAACAGAATGAACAGTGCTATTATAAGCAAATTCTAACCCAGGAAGTAAGGTAACCCAATCATGAGTGAATCTGTCATTATCTTTATACTCAAGGCCAAAGGCACAATATCTTCTTATCATGTCCTCTAAAGTCTGAATCATTCTTTCAGCTAAACCATCAGTCTGAGGGTGATGGGCAGTAGAAAGTTTCAGATCACAACCACAAACATCCATCAGAGACATCCAAAATTCAGAAGTAAATTTAGGGTCTCTGTCAGAGATTATGGCTTTAGGAAAACCAGCAGTATTAAACATATGAGACCACCATAAGAAAGCTAATTCTTTAGTGGAAACATCCTTGTTGGTAGGGATAAATTTACACATTTTTGTGAATCTGTCCACAATAACGCCAGAAGAGTTATAACTGTCTTTACCAGCAATAGGTAATCCTGTTACAAAATCCATGTTTATTATTTGCCATGGGGCATCAGGAGGTTCAATATGTTGCATTAATCCTGCTCTTTTACCAGTTAATCTTTTTGATTTTTGGCATGAATCACAGGATTCAACATATAATTTTGTGTCTTCAGACATATTAGCCCACCAAGCAGTGTTTTTAATTCTGATCATTGTTTTGTCAAGATCAAAATTTCCAGCTAATATGTCATCATGACAAATTTTCAAGATGATTTCTTTCATAGAAGGAGGAATAACAATAACATTACTCAACTTTCTTCTATAATATAGATATCCTTCATCAATTGAAAATTTTCCTTTTTCCAAACCTTTTTGGTACTTTGGTGGAAGGGTTTTAATTAATGCTTGTATTGAAGCATTCTTTGGATCATTTAATATGGTGCATAACTTTTTCAAGTCTGTGTCCTTATCATATGATTCCAGAATAAGCTGTAATAGCTCTTCCTCCATATCAACCACATATATCCCATGGATATGGATAATTTCATCCTCAGGATCATATGCAGGATTTGAGTCATCATTTGTTAAGGGTAACCTTGATAACATATCCACATTTGAGTGACCAATACCAGCTCTGTGAACAATTGTCATTCTCCCTCTGTACTCTTGAACAGCCAGCTGCCATCTAAACATATGTCTATTAGGTGTTTTCAAGTTTAAAAGGGATTTAACTGCACTGCAGTCAGTGACAAGTTCAAATTTCTGGTCATCTAGGTAATAATGAAGCTTTTCTAGAGCTTATACTACAGCTAAACACTCTAATTGAGTAGCACCATATTTCAATTCACTATTTCTCAAGGTTCTTGAAATATAACAAATTACTACTTCTGTAAAATTTATCATTTATCACTTGTTTTTGATGGAGGGCAGCACCAAGACCAATGAAACTGGCATCAGTGTACAAAACAAATGGTTGATCAAAGTCAGGTAAAGCAAGAATTGGTGCTGACATCAAACAGTGTTTCATAGTGTCAAAGGCTCTTTGTCTTTCACTATTCCAGACAAAAGCAACATCCTTTCTAGTTAATTGGGTAAGGGGTAAAGCTATGACTTGGTAATTTTTAATATACTGTCTATAGTATCCACACATTCCCAAAAAACTTTGGAGCTCTCTTACTGTTGTAGGAGCTTTCACCTGTTGTATGGCTGCCACTTTGTTCTGGTCAACACATATCTGTAAGCCTGAAACAACATGGCCAAGAACTTTTAAAGAATGGAAACCAAATTTACATTTCTTCAAAGTAAGTTTCATATTTATTTCGTCCATTTTCTGGAATACTTTACACAGGTGTTTAAGATGGTCCTCAAATGTTTTTGAGAATATAATGATATCATCAATATAAACCATCAGCCAACCTTCAATTATCTCTTGATGGAATGTGTTATCCATTACTTTTTGGAAAACAGAAGGGGCATTTTTAGGGCCAAATGGCATCCTAATATACTTATAAATACCCATATGAGTGGCAATCATCAGAAAGTTCTGAGAGTTTTTCTCAACAGGTACCTGGTGATATCCCTTATTACCATCCAAACAGCTGATATATTTAGCACCCTGTAAAGTAGCATGTATAGAGCTGATTCTAGGTAAAGGATAGATATCATCAACAGTATAAGTATTTAGTGCTCTATAATCACCACATAACCTGGCTTTATCTTTCTCATAAGAAATTAGGACAGGTGAGATAACACAATATTTAGGTGTTTCAACTACCTTTTCAATTATATTCATTTTTAAAAGGGTAGAGATATTATCTTCAATATCTTTTCTCTTTGTGGGAGAAGCAGGATAAGGCTTCTTCTTTAAACTAGGTGGTATATCAGTTAATGGGCAAGACAATGAAAGTTTCATTTCCTCTTTAACTAATCCCAGTTCATGTGACCCATGAGCAAAGGCCATAGGAAAAGATTTTATCAAGTTAATGATGGAATCTTTATCCTCACCAGAAAGTTGTTCTCCAAAAGATGCATTGTCAATTTCAGACATAAGGGCATGCATTTCCTTTGTAGATCTTCCTTTATATTGAACCACAGAATTACATGTGTTCAATTCTGGTTTTAATAATTTTTTAGGGGAGGAAATTTTAAATTTTCTCTTCCCATTCAACCCCATTGTGAAACATTGGTTTGAAGGATCCAATTTTATGCCATACTTGGTTAAAATATCATTCCCTACAATAAACCAATTGCTCAAGTTATCATTTTTCATGACAACAAAATCACAAATAGCTCTTACAAAACCATGGTTATATTTAAAAAACACTGTGGCTTTGTATTTACCAATGGGGGACAAAACAGAGCCATACCCTCTCCAATTTTTAGAAATGATAGGCAACAGTTTAGATTTATAGTCTTGATCTACTGAGGCAAGTGATCTTTCAGATACTACACTTCCTCCAGCTCCAGAATCCAGAACAACTTCAATGCTGGTTCCATTAATCAAGACTGGTGCCTTAAGAGGGGCAATAACAATTGAGTTATCCTCAATGTTCTTTATGATCTCAGCATCCTCAACTGTAGATAAATCATTATTATCAATGTCAATAGTATTTAAATAATGAATATCTTCTTCCAGAATCAAGATTTCTTGTTGAGATTCATATGAAATATTGCTGGCACAATCACTTGATGTATCATCCAGTGCCACTGTGTCATCAGCATGCTCCTCTGTTTGTTCCACAAGATTTATCTTCTTGTCACAAACATGGCATTTCTGCCAATGCTTGTTGCACTTGAAGCAAGTGTTTGTTGCATACTTCTTTGGTGCAATAGGGGCAGAAGGTTTACCAACCTTTTCCAGAGGTTTTTGTTGGTAAGTGGAGGGTTTCTCCAAAGGGGTCCTAGGAATGAATCTTTTTGCATCATAATTATTGTTTAGAAGTATCTCATTGCAAGTATTAATGAAAGAAGAGGGTTCTTTGGAGAACTCAGTCCTAGCCACAATCAAGTCTCTCAGAGACATTGGTAATTTATAGAGGATCCTGTCCTTCCATAAATCAAACTCCATATTTGGGTCCATTGCCCTTAAGATTTTTACAAGTTTCATTAAAAACTCAATAGGTTTATCAGTAGAAGAGCTATATCTAGTTTCCTCATACTGCCTTTGTTGAGCCATTCTGAACTTGGAGCCACCAAATTGTGCTTTAATTAATTTATTCCAATCCTCCCATGAATAGTCATTCCCATCCAGGAGAACAGATTCATACCACATCAGGGCAACATTAGTGAACAAAGAAATTAATTTGGACACAATTTCCTCATCTGGGAGTTTGTAAGAATTTTTTAAATTATCAATTCTGCAAATAAATTGTTGCCAATCAGAGGAAGAATCCCCATCAAATGTTGGGTACTGGTCAAGTTTTGGCCAATTCTTTTGATTTGAAGGAGTCTCCTTAGTACTAGCTTGTTTCTGAGTAAGAAGCAGCTGTAATTTCTCTAATTGTACTGAAATCTCATTGTTTAATCCTTCTGTTGCAGATCCTGGTGCATCATCAGTTTTTGATGGAAACTCAGTGTTATCAACAGGTATTTCTGGATCAATTTTTATTTTAGATGAACTAGCCACAGGTACTGGTTGAGAATCCTGCACTATATGTTCCTTCACAGAATTGTCAGAATATTTTTGGTCATTTAACAATGAGTTCAATGTTTCTTCAATGGTTGTTAGTCTTGTTTTCATTCTTGGAAGACTAGATAAACTTTCATTGACAGTTGCAAAAGATAATTGGTTTTTATGTTGAAAAGATGACAAATGGTCACTCAATCTTTTCAGATTTATCTTATCTATTTCTACCTCCTGGCAACAGGCAGATACAGTATCTTTTAGTTTAGACAAATCATTTTTTATATTTTTCCATAAAGCAATTTTCTTTTCATGGGTTGCTTTGTTATGAGACAATTCATCAGAGACTCTCTGTGCTTCACTTTTTAATGCTTGATAACCCTGATCAGTTAACAAACTATTATATCTCTGAGTCAATTGCATATTGTTCATTATATGATTTTGCTTGGCAATAATATCTCTCAAGTGCTCATCATTAATTCTTGCTACATCTGGAGTGTTTCTCAATAAGGAAACTGAGTAACTTTCCAGACTCTCATAGAACTCAGGGTCAAGAGTTTCATCAATCACAGCCATATCAGGGTTAATCATTGAGGTAGCAATTAAAAGTAATGGATTGGATACATGAGATAACTGTCTACTATTCCCAGCCTCTATAGGTCTCAAGGTTTCATCTTGCCTTCCAGATTTACCTGAAGGAACAGAGTCAGCCACAAGAAAAGGCACTTGAGAATCAATAGAGGGACGTACCAGGGTTTGCTGGGTATCACCATATTGGGCTTCCTTCTTCTTTTGCCTCCTTGATAAGGCTGGGGAGGAGTGGGGTTTGCCTGGGTGGGCCTTGATGGACCTACCTGAGGTAATTGATGCTGATTTTGAGCTAAGTAGTCCCACTGTGTGTTGAGCCAGTCCCACTGCCACTTGGACACTTCTACCATCTCTTGGGATTGGGGAGCCAATTGTTGTTGATCCCTGGGAGGAAGAGGTTTCCTTTTCTCTTGGAGAGAAGTATTTTTTCTTTTCTCCCATTCTTCCAAGGCATCTACCCTTACCTTTAGTTTTAAGCTGTCTGTCTTTAACTCCTTTATGTGGGTTGACAGATTCTTTATCTGCTGGGACAACGGCATCTTTTTTATTTTGAAGCCTCTTGGAAGCTCTTCTGGTGGGTTTGTCCTGGGTTTCTGATCCTGAGTATTGTCCACTAGGATTTCTACTTCTTCCATTTCCACATCCTGTTTGGGGCAAGGATTTATTAGTTTGAGAAATTCTTCTTGTTAAAGGAGAACTTACAGAAGTAGGCTCATCATAATTAATTAAGTCTAGTTCTTCTTCACGTGCAGTAAAACCACTTTGATCAGTCATTTTAAGATTCTACTGAAATGAAGGAAAAGAGACAAAATTAATTAGTCTTTTATTTTTAATTTTTATTTAACAGAAATAAAATAAAAATAAATAAAAAAAAATCTTTTTAGGATAAAAATCAACTTAAATAAAATTAATAAAAAAATTTAAAACCAGGATAATGCAATCAACTGTAGAAATAAATTAGAATATCTATTAATTTTTATTTTCAGGATTTAAATCAACTAATTTATTACCAGGATTTATTGTCAACTGAAATAATCAAATATGAATCTTTATTAATAAAAATTATTTTAACTGATTAATTAACTACCAGGACTTAATGTCAACTGAAGTAATTTAAATATGAATTTTATTACTTAAAAAGATTTATTGGATTACCAGGACTCAAAGTCAACTGAAGTAATGAAATGTTAATTATTTATTTAAAAAAAATATAATTGTCAGGACAATTTGTCAACTGGAACAATTAATTAATCAGGACAAATGTCAACTGAAAAATTATAATAATTATTTTATTTAATAAAATATATTATTGTCAGGACAGTTTGTCAACTGGAACAATTAAAATTCAAATTAATCAGGACAATTGTCAACTGAAAAATGATAATAATTAATATTAATATATAATTATTTTATTACCTCTGGGACTAAGAACAGTTATTGCTCTATTATGGTCAACCAGGAAAAATAATAAAAAAAAAATATAATAATAAAATTAAATTCCAATTACCAGACACCTCCCCCTGCAAAATGAGCAACTTAATGCCACTTACAGAGTGCTGAGTAAAAGGAAATACGTAGCAAATGAAGAGTGAAGAGTAACCCACAAATAGTAATTACAATAATTACCACGATATATACGATCTTTAGTCAGTATATGAACTTAAGTTTTGGAGCGCGGTTCGATTCCCGTTAGCAGCAAAAACTTTTATCACGTGACGTATGACGTTCGTCGTTTTCTTGCCTCCACTCGTCCTTTACAGGTGCTTCTACGCCAATGGTCCTCTTGATTACACCTCAAGTAACGTTGCGCCGTCGATATTTCGGAAAGGTTCCCAATTGTCAAGGTACACTTTTAGTCTAGAAGATTTGGTACGTAGTTCTACGAGGATTTAAAAGGCTTAAATGGATTCTCAACAATTTTGTACGTATTTCTTAATTCAAAGATGAATGTTTTACTCAATAAAAGAGGTAGGATTAAAATATTAATATAAATTATAAATTAGAATTACGCTATTGTAAATACTAATGATATAGAATATAAGAATAAGTGTTTATTTGGTTAATACATGTAAAAATGGTTTGGTAAGATAGAATGATCAAAAGACAACAAAAAGAGAGGCCTTTTATAGGCAAAGGAGAGACAAAGCACGGAAATCAAATTCTAAAAACAGTAGGAAGAGAGAGAGAAAAAGAACATTCCAGAAGGAGTATTTCAAATAATAAAGTTATTCTAAAAAGAAGGCGTCAAAAAGATGTATTTACAGAGTATGTCAGAAATACATCAATATTTTTAATATTTACTGTAAAAGTCAATCCTAAATAAGAAATTTGATTTTTTTGTATATATTTAATATTATTTGAATATTTAAATCTTATTTTATCTTTGTATTTATTTTTTAATATAAAATTTTATTTTTTCCCAACCTGTCAAATGAGCACGGTGTTAGAGAAAAATATAAGGGACAAAATTATAATTTTAATTTTAATTATTTATTTAATTAATTAATTTAATTTTAACATTTTGTAATTAGTTAATTTATTATAACTAATTTTAATGTAACTAAATGATAATTAAATAATAATTAAAAATGATAAGGTGCGGCTTTATCCAGTAAATAATTAATTATTTCACTGGGTAAGTCTAGTAGCCTGGCTGACACAGAGAGTCTCTGATGAATTGTCTCATTACAAGGCAACACATGAAAAGAAAGTTGCTTTATGCCAAAATATAAAAAATGATTTGCCTAAACTAAAAGATACTGTATCTACCTGTTGCCAGGAGGTGGAGATAGATAAGATGAATCTGGAGAGTTTGAATGACCATTATTCATCTTTTCAAAATAAAACTCAGTTATCCTTTGCAACTATCAATGAGAGTTTATCTAGTCTTCCAAGAGTGAAAACAAGACTAACAACCATTGAAGAAAAATTGAACTCATTGTTGAATGACATTTCTGTGAAGGAACATATAGTGCAGGATGCTGAAATATTACCTGTGGCTAGTTCATCTAAAGTGAAAGTTAATCCAGAAATACCTGTTGATAACACTGAGTTTCCATCAAAGACTGATGATGCACCAGGATCTGCAACAGAGGGATTAAACAATGAGATTTCAGCCCAATTAGAGAAATTACAGCTGCTTCTTACTCAGAAACAAGCTAGTAGTAAGGAGACTCCTTCAAATCAAAAGAATTGGCCAAAACTTGACCAATATCCTACATTTGATGGTGATTCTTCCTCTGATTGGCAACAATTTATTTGCAGAATTGATAACTTAAAAAATTCTTACAAACTCCCAGATGAGGAAGTGTCACGCACCACGTGACACTCGAGGCGAAAGCAGCTCATTAAATCAATAATATCAAGTCCTAAATCTATACTCAAAGCGCAGAAAGCAATTCTCCATAGCAACTGCAATTTTCCTTTGTGTACTTACTATTTAACTGGGCTAGCCTAAACTCTAAATCTAAATTAGTCAATCTCCCAATAGGGTGCCTTAGTCTCCTTTTCAATAAGCGACGCACAGCGCTAGGTTCAACGAAATAGTACAGTAGTAGTTTTTCATTAAAGTTTTGTTAATTAACAAAAAGGGGTAAATTGAGCATGGACGGATATTTAGCGAAGAGGGTCTAAGTGTATGTTAGTAATGGTCAATGGTATGGGAATGGTGCGATGGAAGGGAGGTCAATGCGAAGAGGAACAAAGGATATAAAAGGGTTGGGTATTTTGGTTCGATATTCCTTAGAATTAAATTATAAATCGTATTTACATTAATAGTGGTAAATATTTAAAGTTAAAACATTGTTATTGTATCTTTCTTTCAATTTCTCAATATTCATTTCTAAATCCTAAATATTTGATTATTGAGTTTCCAACCCTTTGTGAGATCTTAAGAATTCCTATTACCTTTGAAACTATTTTATAATTCTTCTCGAACAAATCTCGAACCTGTAGTTCTTACTTCGAGTGACCTCCGAATCACTTCCTCGAATCATTCCTCTGTGCCTCGAAGAAGTTTCTAAATCTCTCATCTCACTTTCAGGAACATTCTCGACCTTGTGCGTAGGTCGTCTGGTGACAGTATAATTTAATTCTCCGTAGTTCTCATTCTTTGCACTACTACGTCCTTTTAGGTGTTTTTAAAGTTTTAAAATGTCACCTGTTCAACGCACTCTTCCTCCAGGCACTACTACTAGAGCTCGAGCTAGGGGCAGGCCAACAGCCACAAGGTCTGTTTACCGCACTCACTCTTTGGAACCACTTGAACTTAGGGAACGGCAACATTCAGTTCAATCTGTAGAAGACATCTCACAAGATTTTGAGGATTCTAGTGATGAAGAAGAAGGAGAGGATACAATGCACGAGGCACCATCTGCCCCAGCCAATCACCCTTCTGGTCAATCCTCAGAACCTGGACCATCTAACTCTCTGGAAGATTTCATGAGACTTTTCATGAAAACCCTTTCAAATCCAACGTCTTCAGAGGGATCTATTTTAAAACTCCTTCTATGAAATCTCCTGACAAATTCGACGGAGATCACCCCGACAGATTGCGACCCTTCTTGCAAACCTGAAAGCTACTGTTCCATAATGACCCTCGAACCTTTAATAGCGACAGATCAAAAGTCGTTTACGCTTCTTCATTCCTAGCCGGAAAAGCAGCAAGATGGTTCGAACCTTATCTGCTCATGCTTTCTTTGACAGAAACCCACTTACTTATCAATAATTGGGAAAAGTTGGAAGACCAACTTTTTACATTGTTTGGAGACCCTAATGAAACGGACAACGCAGAAATTGAACTTGATTTCCTTGGCATGAGTGATAATGGTAAAGCCTCTGAATATATCTCAAACTTCAGAGCACTTCAGACTCGAGTAGGTTGGAATGATGCTGCCCTTAAGTATCATTTCAAGAAAGGACTTCCTTCGAGGATTCTGGATCAATTAAATCTTCACGGTCAGAAGATGACTACTTTAACGGATTTAATGGATCGAACCGTCGAACTTGACGGCTTTTATCAAGGACAACTTCAACACCGTCGATATGCCAACAAATCTCAAGGCCTAAATTTTAAATCGGGACCTTCTTCACACCCACGACAAAATCAATCCTCCTTGACTCAATCCAAACCCAATAAGGGAAAGGATAAACCTCGACCAAAAGGCTCGACCCCAGGTGATATCAGCAAGGTACTGGATCCTAAAGGGGAACTTAAAGAAGCTGAGAAGAAAAGACGAGCAGATAATGGGTTATGTATGTATTGTGGGGGTAAGCGCAAGTTGGAAGACTGTGTAAAGTTGAAGGAAAGAGAAGGTACTAGTTCGAAGTCAAAAAACTAGTAGATAGTTTACTTGTGTGCAAAGCAAACTATCTTATCTCTCCCAGTGCACAGAACCTCCATGTCTTAAGGACTGGAGTTGCCTTAAACCACTTGAGATTCATTCTTTTTAAGGAGGATATCCCCTTCAGTTGTCTTATAGACTCTGGAGCTTCAATTTCTTTTGTTAGTTTATCTTTTGCCAAGAAGCTTCAACTAACATTTACAGATATCTATCGAACTCCAATCTATTTGGTCGAATCAGAGAAACCCAAATTTTGGGTAAGTAAGAAAGTTTTATGGGTTTTCAACTTTCCAAACTTTCCCCCCTTCGAGTGGGAATTATCAGTCTTGGACGCCCCAAGGATGGACGATACCATTCTTGGCCATGACTTTTTAACGCATTGGAATCCCGAAATTGATTGGACTAAGGGATTGATCACCCCATGCTCTAAGTATATTTCTGATTCTTTAATGCAGGTCAATAGGGAGTTAAACAACCCTCCTGACAACATCCTGCTAGAGGACAAGTCTCTGCCAGATGACTTGCAAGCATCTGATCCTTCTCTAAATGAGCAATTGGCTAACCCTTCTAGCTCGATGACTTCACTCGAAGAGGATTTAAATTGCCTCAAAGTAATCAAATTCTGCTCGCTCAATACAGGTATCCCCTCGACAGATTATCTCGAAGATGAAGAGGACGAACAAATCAACGTTGAAGCCATTAAATCAACTCTACCGGAAATCTACCACAATTTCCTCGATGATTTCTCAATCCGCAAGGCCGATAAGTTACTACCTCATCGACCCTACGACCATCAAATAGAGTTAATAGGCCCAGTACCTCTGGCAGGTCTTGTCTATTCTTTATCGAAGGACGAATCTCAAGTTCTTCGAGACTACATTGCAGAGAATGTAGCCAAAGGTTTCATCAGAGCCAGTAAATCTCCAACCGGCGCCCCTGTTTTCTTTGTAAAAAAGAAGGACAGTAGTCTTAGGTTGTGTGTTGACTATAGAAAGCTCAACACAGTCACGAAGAAGAATGCATATCCTGTTCCTCCTATGTCATTACTTCTTACCCTTTTCAATGGTGCTAATTTCTTTTCTAAAATTGATCTTAGAGGCGCTTACAATCTGATTCGCATTGCAGAAGGTCATGAACCACTGACTGCAATGCGCACTAGATTTGGTAGTTTTGAATATTTAGTTATGCCTTTTGGATTATGTAACGCACCTTCAACTTTTCAAACTTTTGTTAATGATATCCTTCAAGATGTTGTTGAACAATTTGTAGTCGTCTATTTAGATGATATTTTAATATTCTCGAAAACACTAGATGAACATATTCATCATTTTCGACAGGTCCTAAATCGTCTTCAAGATCATGGTCTCTACGCCAAGCATAATAAATGCGAATTCCACCTCAAATCAATTGATTTTTTGGGTTTTACGTTGTCCACTGACGGTTTAGTCATGGATGATAAAAAAGTCCAGAAAATCCTGGAATGGCCTGAGCCCAAAAACATTAAATCGCTCCAAGGATTTTTGGGTTTTGCAAACTTCTATAGAAGATTTATTAAAGATTACTCTAAAACTATTTCCAATCTTACTTCTCTTCTTAGAAAAGACATTCCTTTTGTTTTTACTTCTACAGCACGAAAGGAATTCGAAGCACTAAAAACGGCGCTCACCATAGCCCCAATTCTTCGACATTTTGATCCTTCTGCCTCGACAATAGTTGAGACAGATGCAAGCAATTATGCTATTGCAGGGGTCATCTCCCAATTAAATCCTGAAACAAATTTGTTTCATCCTGTTGCTTTTGAGTCACGCAAACTCATAGCTGCAGAATTAAATTATGAAATTCATGACAAAGAGCTTTTAGCTATCATCCATTGCCTTAAAAAATGGTGTTCTTTTCTTCTCAGCCTAGATAGTCCTTTTCAAATCTTAACAGATCATAATGCTTTGAAATACTTCATGTCTTCTAAAGTGTTAACCAGGCGTCAAGCCAGGTTGGCTGAATTTTTGTCTGAATATTCCTTCTCTATTTCCTATCGCCCAGGAAAAAACTGCATTGTCCCAGATATCTTGTCATGTCAGGACAACATTTACCCACAGCGGGGGGACGCATTTGTTGACAAGAACCCAGCAAATGTGCAATCAATCTTCAACAAATTAATTTTAACGACTCATCAACTTAATTCGATGACAATTCAATCTTTTCAAAATCCACTATCCAACATCCTCGAAGCTCAGTCGAAAGACGAATATTGTTTAGGGTTAAAAGACAAAATACTCTCGAAGCAAGGGGCCAAAAGATTTAGTATTGAATCAGGTCTATTAGTCCTCAAAGGTAGAGTAGTCATACCCAACAACAATGAAATAAAATTATGGATTTTCAACAGTCAACATGATTCTCCATTAGCTGGTCATTTTGGTGTTGATAAAACCTACCAGTTAATAGTGAGGGATTTCTTCTGGCCAGTTATGACCAGGGAAATCAAGGCCTATATAAAAGCTTGTTACGAATGTAATAGGAATAAGGCTCCCCGTCACCGGAAGCATGGGTTGCTTCAACCACTTCCTATTCCCTCTAAACCTTTGGAATCTTTATTGATGGATTTCATTTCTCAACTTCCTATTTCTAATGATTTTGATGCTATATTAGTAATAGTAGATAGATTTTCAAAAATGTCTATTTTCATCAAAACCACTACTACTGCTACAGCAGAAGATTTGTCAAAATTGTTTCTAGAATAGGTATTTTCTAAACACGGCTTACCAAATGATATTATTTCAGATAGAGGCTCATTGTTTGTATCCACATTCTGGACCCAACTGTGTTGACAACTCAATATCACGAGGAACCTCTCCACGGCCTATCACCCTGAAACCAATGGTCAAAAAGAAAGAGTTAACCAAATCCTCGAACAATATCTTCAAATGTATGTCAGTTACCAACAAGACGATTGGACCACATGGTTACCATTGGCCGAATTTGCTTATAATAACTCGACTCATTCTTCAACATGACAATCTCCCTTCAAAACCATTTATGGACAACATCCTTGATTCAACTCAATCCATGTAGGAACTAATCATCCTGCGGAACATTATCTTTGAACTATATCACGACTTCAAGAAGAACTTAAAACAAATTTGGAATCAGCGATTCGAAGATACAAGGAACAGGCTGACAAACATCGACAATCTGCTCCTTCCTTTAAACCAGGCGACAAAGTATGGCTTGATGCACGAAACATTCAAACAACACGACCATCAAAGAAACTGGCTGAAAAGCGCTTGGGACCATTCGAAATCGACTCTGAAGTCTCTAAAACTGCATTTCGACTCAAGTTACCTCCTAAATGGCAGGCGATTTACCCTGTTTTCCATGTATCTCTCCTGGAACTGGCTCGAGAAATATACCCGGGCAAGAACCAACCCCCTCAGGAACCGGTCGAAGTAGAAGATCATCTAGAATGGGAAGTAAGTTGTATCCTTGATTTAAGAATACGCAAGGGGAAACTTCAATATCTCGTGGAATGGGAAGGCTTCCTCAATGACTCAGACAAAACATCCTGGGAACCAGCCATCAATGTTTCTAACGCCCCTGAACTCCTAAAATCTTTTCATTTAAAATATCCTTTAAAACCAAAACCTTAAAATTTCTTTTATTTAAATTTTCTTTCCTTTTTTCTTTCTTTCTTTTTCTCGTAAAAATCTAAAACACCTCTTAAAAGTCTTAGCCTTGTTTTCTTTTTTCTCCTCTTCTTTTTTTTTCTTCTTTCTTCTCCTTCTATAAAATTTCCTCCAAAACCAACTAAAAATAAAATCAAAATTCAAATTAAATAAAATAAAATAAATAAAAAAAATATAAATAATAAAATAAAATAAAACAACATAAATTAAATAGTATAAACATAAATAATAAAATAAAATAAGAAAAAAACTCTTAAATCTCTCTAAAATATTTTCTTTCTTTTCTTTTTCAATTCTCTAAATACATTCTTTTCTTAAATTTAAAATTCTCTTTAAAATTTTCTTTCCTAAAATTTATTCTCGCTTTAAAAACTTCCTTTCCTTCGAATCATCAAACCTTGTACGACACGACCATTTCCTCAAACTTAACTTCAACATCTAAAATCTCCCTATAAAATTTCTTCGAACAAATTATTCTTCTTTTCAAATTCTCTTTAAATTCTAAATTCTGTGTTTCTGTTTTTTTTTCTTCTTTCCTCTTCCTCTCTTTTCAACAAAAAAAAAAATCAACAAATTTTCGCAAATAACAAATTCTTCTTTCATTAAATTCTCAATTTAACAAACTCATCTCAATCACCAACCGTTTCTTTTTCTCTCTCTTTTCTTACATAAATTTTCTCTTTTAAAACCTTAAAACTTCCTTCAATTAAACAACTTTTTTTTTCTTTCTTTCTTTATTTAAATTTCTTCTTTCAAATTCTAAAAGCAAAATTTCATTTAAAACTTCTTTTTTCCTTTTTTTTTTTTTTCTCTCCCAAACCTTATAAAAAATTAATAATATTCACCTACAAAAAAAAAAAAAAAAAAATATATATATATAGTAAAATAAAATAAAATAAACCTAAAATACAATTCTATTTTTCTACTTCTTTACATCTCCTTTTCATATCAAATTTTTTCTTTTAATTTTTCTCGAACCAATCTTTTCATTTTCTCCAAAACTACCCTTATCTCCTTCCTGCATTTCTCAAATACCTCCTCCTCTCCTGCCAGAACCACCTCTCCAATCTCCAAGAGTTCCTCTGCCACGTCGAAGGAAGCAGTGTTGATAATTGTGTTGACCTCCCCACACAACTCTTCCGCAAACCTTACTCGTCGACCTTGACGAGGTTTCTTCGACCACACCCGGTCCAGTGTGTCTTCAGGTTCTTCGACTACATCCGTGGCCGGAGGGTTTGCCTCAGTTGGTAAAAGCGGCGCAGGCTCCCCAATCGGGTCTTCAAGGGTATTCGATGTCTAAACAAAACTCATCAGTAACCTCATCCTTAAAAAATAACAATTGAAAACTTACCTCGAAGATGGGGTCAGGCTCTAAGAATAACCTTGGCGCCACCTCTACCTCTTCTTCTCTTTCCTCCTTGTTGTCTTCGATGACCACCCGTCATTTCTTGGGTGCCCGCCCTGCAACAGGGACTTCATCTTCATCCTCCTCCACCAACTCGTCGACCTCTTCCTCGACACCCCGTTTCGAACTCGTGACCTGGGTTACCCAGGTTGTGATCTCGTTATTTAGCTCCTTATCATTCTCCCTCACCGATTGTTCATCTTCAACCGAGACATCCCAAATGTCTTCGACCACCTCTTTTGTTTTAGGGATTACCCAAAACTTGGTCTTGGTAAACCGTTGTTTGATCTCTGCGTTCTTCGTCAACGCATTGCACGCCACTCGTTGCCAATGGCAAAACTCGCATTTCTGGCGAGGGCCTCGAGTCGCCGTACTTTCGACACAAAAGTATTCCATGCTTTCACAAGCCGTGCAAGTTTGTGAAAATTGTCACATAATCATTCCCCCATCTGCTTTAGGGTGTGGAGGCGTAGGTGTGGGAGTAGGGCAGTTCATTTTAAAAGGGAAATTAATAAGTGAGGAAAAAGTTATAGAAGAAGGGAAACTAGTGTGAGAAGATGGCTCAAGCTCAATGGAGCTCGCGATTCTTACCCCGGGCATCTGTCACGCGCCACGTGACACTCGAGGAAAAAGCAGCCCATTAAATCAATAATATTGAGTCCTAAATCTATACTCGAAGCGCAGAAAGCAATTCTCCATAGCAACTGCAATTTTCCTTTGTGTACTTACTATTTAACTGCGCTAGCCTAAACTCTAAATCTAAATAAGTCAATCTCCCAATAGGGTGCCTTAGTCTCCTTTTCAATAAGCGACGCACAGCGCTAGGTTCAACGAAATAGTACAGTAGTAGTTTTTCATTAAAGTTTTGTTAATTAATTAAAAAGGGGTAAATTGAGCATGGACGGATATTTAGCAAAGATGGTCTAAGTGTATGTTAGTAATGCTCAATGGTATGGGAATGGTGCGATGGAAGGGAGGTCAATGCGAGGAGGAACAAAGGATATAAAAGGGTTGGGTATTTTGGTTCGATATTCCTTAGAATTAAATTATAAATTGTATTTACATTTATAGTGGTAAATCTTTAAAGTTAAAACATTTTTATTGTATCTTTCTTTCAATTTCTCAATATTCATTTCTAAATCCTAAATATTTGATTATTGAGTTTCCAACCCTTCGTGAGATCTTAAGAATTCCTACTACCTTTGAAACTATTTTATAATTCTTCTCGAACAAATCTCGAACCTGTAGTTCTTAATTCGAGTGACCTCCGAATCACTTCCTCGAATCATTTTTGTGCCTTGAAGAAGTTTCTAAATCTCTCATCTCACTTTAAGGAACATCCTCTACCTTGTGCGTAGGTCGTCCGATGACAGGAAGTTGTATCTAAGTTAATTTCTTTATTTAAAAATGTAGCCCTTATGTGGTATGAATCTATCCTATTAGATGGGAATGATTACTCATGGGAGGATTGGAAGAAATTAATTAAAGCACAATTTGGGGGCTCCAATTTTAGGATGGCTCAACAAAGGCAGTATGAAGAAGCTAAATATAGCTCTTCTACTGATAAACCTATTGAGTTCTTAATGAAACTTGTTAAAATCTTAAGAGCTATGGACCCAAAAATGGAGTTTGACTTATGGAAGGACAGGATCCTCTATAAATTACCAATGTCTTTGAGAGACTTGATAGTGGCTAGGACTGAGTTCACCAGAGAACCTTCTTCTTTCATCAATACTTTTAATGAGATTCTTCTAAACAACAAGTATGATGCCAGAAGATTCATTCCTAGAACCACTTGGGAAAAACCCTCAACTTTTCAACAGAAACCACTGGAAAAGGTTGGGAAGCCTTCTACCCCTGTTGCACCTAAAAAGTATGCAAGAAACACTTGTTTCAAGTGCAACAAACCTTGGCAGAAGGGCCATGTTTGTGACAAGAAGATAAATCTTGTAGAACAAACAGAGGAGCATGCTGATGACACAGTAGCACTGGAGGATACTTCAAGTGAGTGTGCCAGCAATATTTCATATGAATCTCAACAAGAAATCTTGATGCTGGAAGAGGTTATCCATTGTTTAAATACTATTGATATTGATAATAATGATTTATCTACAGTTGAAGATGCTGAGATCATAAAGAACATTGAGGATAGCTCAATTACTATTGCCTCTCTCAAGGCACCAGTCTTAATCAATGGAACCAGCATTGAAGTTGTTCTGGATTTTGGAGCTGGAGGAAGTGTAGTATCTGAATGAGCACTTGCTTCAGTAGATAAAGACTATAAATCAAAACTGATGCCTATCATTACTGAAAATTGGAGAGGGTATGGCTCTGTTTTGTCTCCCATTGGTAAATACAAAGCCACAGTGTTTTTCAAATATAACCATGGTTTTGTAAGAGCTATTTGTGATTTTTTGTCATGAAGAATAACAACTTAATCAATTGGTTTATTGTAGGGAATGATATTTTAACCAAGTATGGCATAAAATTGGATCTTTCAAATCAATGTTTCACAATGGGGATGAATGGGAAGAGGAAATTTAGGATTCCCTCCCCTAAAAAATTATTGAAACCAGAATTAAAAACATGTAATTCTGTAGTTCAATGTGAAGGAAGATCTACAAAAGAGATGCATGCCCTTTTGTCTGAAATTTACAATGCCTCTTTTGGAGAACAACTTTCTGGTGAGGATAAAGATTCTATCATTAACTTGATAAAGTCTTTTCCTATGGCCTTTGCTCATGGGTCACATGAACTGGGATTAGTTAAAGAGGAAATGAAACTTTCATTGTCTTGCACATTAACTGATATACCACCTAGTTTAAAGAAGAAGCCTTATCCTGCTTCTCCCACAAAGAGAAAAGATATTGAAGACAATATCTCTACCCTTTTGAAAATGAATATTATTGAAAAGGTAGTTGAAACACCTAAATATTGTGTTATCTCACCTTTTCTAATTTCTTATGAGAAAAATAAAGCCAGTTTATGTGGTGATTATAGAGCACTAAACACCAATACTGTTGATGATATCTACCCTTTACCTAGAATTAGCTCTATACATGCTACTTTACAGGGTGCTAAATATATCAGCAGTTTGAATGGTAACAAAGGATATCACCAGGTACCTGTTGAGAAAAATTCTCAGAACTTTCTGATGATTGCCACTCATATGGGTATTTATAAGTATATTAGGATGCCATTTGGCCCTAAAAATGCCCCTTCAGTTTTCCAAAATGTAATGGATAACACATTCCATCAAGAGATAATTGAAGGATGGCTGATGGTTTATATTGATGATATCATTATATTCTCAAAAACATTTGAGGACCATCTTAACCACCTGTGTAAAGTATTCCAGAAAATGGATGAAATAAATATGACACTTGCTTTGAAGAAATGTAAATTTGGTTTCGATTCTTTAAAAGTTCTTGGTAATGTTGTTTCAGGCTTACAGATATGTGTTGACCAGAACAAAGTGGCAGCCATACAACAGGTGAAGGCTCCTACAACAGTGAGAGAGCTCCAAAGTTTTTTGGGAATGCGTGGATACTATAGACAGTATATTAAAAATTACCAAGTCATAGATTTACCCCTTACCCAATTAACTAGAAAGGATGTTGCTTTTGTCTGGAATAGTGAAAGACAAAGAGCCTTTGACACTATGAAACACTGTTTGATTTGAGCACCAATTCTTGCTTTACCTGACTTTAATCAACCATTTGTTTTGCACACTGATGCCAGTTTCATTGGTCTTGGTGCTGCCCTCTATCAAAAACAAGTGATAAATGATAAAGTTTCAGAAGTAGTAATTTGTTATATTTCAAGAACCTTGAGAAATAGTGAATTAAAATATGGTTCTACTCAATTAGAGTGTTTAGCTGTAGTATGGTCTCTAGAAAAGCTTCATTATTACCTAGATGACCAGAAATTTGAACTTATCACTGACTGAAGTGCAGTTAAATCCCTTTTAAACTTGAAAACACCTAACAGACATATTTTCAGATGGCAGTTGGCTGTTCAAGAGTACAGAGGGAGAATGACAATTATTCATAGGGCTGGTATTGTTCACTCAAATGTGGATATGTTATCTAGGTTACCTTTGCCAAATAATGACTCTAATCCTGCGTATGATCCTGAGGACAAAATTATTCATATACATGGGATATATGTGGTTGATATGGAGGAAGAGCTATTACAGCTTTTTCTGGAATCATATGATAAGGACACAGACTTGAAAAATTTATGCACCATATTAAATGATCAAAAGAATGCTTCAATACAAGCATTAATTAAAACCCTTCCACCAAAGTACCAAAAAGCTTTGGAAAAAGGTAAATTTTCAATTGATGAAGGATATCTATATTATAGAAGAAAGTTGAGTAATGTTATTGTTATTCCTCCTTCTATGAAAGAAACCATCTTGAAAGTTTGTCATGATGACATTTTAGCTGGACATTTTGATCTTGAAAAAACAATTATCAGAATCAAAAACACTGCTTGGTGGGTTAATATGCCTGAAGACACAAAATTATATGTTGAATCTTGTGACTCTTGCCAGAAACCAAAAAGATTAACTGGTAAAAGAGCAGGATTAATGCAAAATATTGAACCTCCTGATTCACCATGGCAGATAATCAACATGGATTTTGTAACAGGATTACCTATTTCTGGTAAAGACAGTTATAACTCTTGATGGGTTATTGTGGACAGATTCACAAAAATGTGTAAATTTATCCCTACCCACAAGGATGTTTCCACTAAAGAATTAGCTTTCTTATGGTGGTCTCATATGTTTAATACTGCTGGTTTTCCTAAAGCCATAATTTCTGACAGAGACCCTAAATTTACTTCTGAATTTTGGATGTCTCTGATGGATGTTTGTGGTTGTGATCTGAAACTTTCTACTGCCCATCACCCTCAGACTGATGGTTTAGCTGAAAGTATGATTCAGACTTTAGAATACATGATAAGAAGATATTGTGCCTTTGGCCTTGAGTATAAAGATAATGACAGATTCACTCATGATTGGGTTACCTTACTTCCTGGGTTAGAATTTGCTTATAATAGCACTGTTTATTCTGTTACTCAAAGAAAGCCTTTTGAGCTCTGGCTTGGATATGTTCCAAACACTTCTTCCCAAATTCTCAATAACTAAATACCTAAATTGGATATACATCTTGGTGTAAAGTCTTTTCTTCAAATGCAACAACTTTGCAGAAATCATGCTCAACAATGTATTGAAAAATCATTTGAATATGAGAAGAAGAGATGGGACAAATTCCATAAAGAATACACTTTTAAAAAGGGTGATGAAGTGTTGATTTCTACAGTCCACTTTAACTTACAAGGAAATAACAAATTGAAAGATCCATTTGTTGGTCCATTTGTTGTAGGAAGAATGATTGGAGATAATGCTGTTGAGGTTATTCTGTATTCTCCATATGACAGAAAACATCATGTTTTTCCAACATCTCTTTTGAAACCTTACACATCCAATAGTGATTTATTTCCAAAAAGGAGGGATAGACCAAAGAAAACCCCAAATGAAATCACTGAAACAGCAGAAATTGAAAAAATTCTAAATGACAGAATAGTCACTGCTGAAAAAGGTACAGAATACTTATTGATATTCAAGAATAAATCATCTGAATATGATTCTTGGATACCTGGGAAGGAGATATCTAATCTTCCTACTCTACTAAAAAAGTATAAAAAGAAAAAATCATAGAATTTTTTTTATTGTTTTTGTTGAGTGAGGGAGTGTCAGCCAGGCTACTAGACTTACCCGGTAAAATAATTAATTATTTTACTGAGTTGAAGCCACGCCTTTCTTCTAAATAATAATTATATATTTCTTTACTTAAGTAGTACTTACAATTAACTAAGTTAAGTACATTCAGTAGTATAAATAAATAATATAAATAAAATGTCCCTTACAATTTTTACTCCCTAACACCGTGATCAAAAGTATATGTCAAAGGGAATAAAATTAATAATAAATTTATAATATATAAATTTTAAAATAATTATATTACCTCAGTGAGAGATCTGTAATCCCGTGAAAGTAATATAATTGATTATTTATTGTGTAATAATTGTGACAGTCCAAGGAATTCAAACTTTGTTGCTAATAAATTTGATGCCCTTGTCGACGTACTAATCTATTATTTTCTTATGTCATTTATGTACTCCTTTTTCTTGTCATTCTTTTCTCTCTCACTCACAGTAGACGGTGTAAATTCCTTATATTTTATTCTCTCATATTTTGCCTATAAAAGGCCTTTGATTTTGTGCCTTTCAATTCATTCTTTTATCACTTTAATTTTATTACCACGTATTACAACACAAAACTTATATTTTATATTTTATCACATTAGTATTTACAATAGCGTAATTCTAATCAATAGACTATAAAAATATTAAAATTCTACCTCTATTATTTGAGTAACAAATCACTTAGATTAAGGAACATGTACAAATCTTTGAGAATCCATTTAAAACCTTTAAAATCCTTGAAAAACTCCATACCAAATCTTCTAGACCAAAAGCATACCTTGACAAAAAGTGTCCAGCACAAGTTCGGCCGAACTTGTGCTGGACACTCTTATGATTGAGAGTAGCATGGGTGGAAATTTTCTTCAGTTCCTTCATCTTGTATTTTTCATAAACATGTCTACTGGTATTTGATCAGTCTGTATCTTTCATATTTATCATCCGATTAATATTTTATCACCATTATATTATTAATGTTATTAGTATAGCAAAAACTTGTGTGCCAAATGCATACCATGTGAAGTTATACCTTCAATAATTTTTTAAAATAGACATAAAAAAATATTGAAAGGATTAGTTTTGCAAAAATTAAATAGAAATTTAAAAGTAAAAAGAGGAATAAAAGAGTAAAATAAAAGTCAAAGAGTTCAAATATGAAAAAAATACTGGTAAAATTCCTGCTATCAAGAGTCAGTAGAGGTGTTAAAGCAAATGGGATCCATCAGGGCTTAATTGTAATTAGTGACCTTTTCTTTAAAGATAAAAAATTATACACCTGATATTGGGCAGAACAGCAGGTGGATGATTCAGCTAAACCAAACTACTTCTAGTGAAATTTGATAAAAAAATTTTTTTGTTGCCATACAGAGAATTGATCCCATCTGACTGCACATGGCCAAAAGTGTCCCGCACAAGTTCGGCCGAACTTGTGCTGGACACTTCTATGATGGAGAGCGGCTGGGGTAAAATTTTTCTTCAGTTAATCTGGTATTTCTTACATACATGTCTACCGGTATTTTATCTTTGTGCCTCACTCATACATATTGTTTGATTAATTTTTTGTCTTAATTATATTATTAATTATAGAAGTATAGCAAAAAATCGTGTGCCAAATGCATACTGAGTGATGTTACACCTTTTATAATATTATTAAAAAAATGTATAAAAATATTAAAATAATATATTTCAAAAATTATTAATTGATATCCAAAAGCAATATGAGGAATAAATAATTAAGTTAAAGTGATCAAATATGAAAAAGAAACTCCAAGTATTATTGCTAATATCAAAGGCCAGTAGAGATGTTGAAGCAAATGAGAGCCATCAGGGATAAATTGTACTAAATTGATTGTTTTTTAAAGATAAAAAATTGTGTACCTGTGGTTTGGATGAACTCTAGGTGGATAATTCAGCTATATCAAACTACATCTAGTGAAGTTTCTTATCAAATAATTTTTTTCATTACCATAGAGAGAATCGATCCCATCTGACTGCACCTGACCAGAAGTGTCCAGCACAAGTTTGGCCGAACTTTTGCTGGACACTTTTATGATGAAGAGTAGCTAGGGTGCAGGTCTTCTTCAGTGCAACTGTTATTTTTTTAAAACATGTCAAATTGTATTTGATCTTTCTGTGTTATTCATATTTTATTATCTGATTAATTTTTTGTCATTAGAATATTATTAATTTTATAAGTATAGATAAAACTTGTGCGCCAAATGCATGCCATGTTATATTACACCTTTTATAATATTATTAAAAAATGTTAAAAAAATATGAAAATGATTTATTTTCCAAAATTATAAATTAATATCCAAATGTAACATGAGTGATAAAAAAGTAAAGTAAAAGAGATCAAATATGAAAAAGAAAAATTCAAGAAAAATTCCTGCCTTCAAGAGCCAGTAGAGGTGTTGAAACAAATGGGTGCCATCAGGGCTAAATTTGATAAAATTTAACTTTTTTTAAAGATAAAAGATTTTTCACCTGAGGTTTGGAAAAACTCAAGGTGGATAATTCAACCATACCAAACTACTTCTAATCTAATTATTTAGCATTTTTTTAATTTAATTTCCACAGAGAGAATTGATCCCATCTGACTGCACCTGAACAAAAGTGTCCAGCACAAGTTTGGTCGAACTTGTGCTGGACACTTTTATGATGGAGAGTAGCTAGGGTGGAAGTGTTTCTCAGTACATCAGTTTTTTGTTTTTCACATTTCTATTGGGTTTTTAACTTTTTTTTATCATTCATATTTATCTTATAATTAATATTTTGTAACCATATATATTATTAATGTTTCTAGTATAGCAAAAACCTGCATGCCAAATGCCAAATTGGTGATGTTACAACTTTAATAATATTATTATATAAAGTTAAAAAAATATGAATATGTTTAGTTTTTAAAAAAATAAATTGATATTTAAAATTAAAAAGAGTAATAGAAAAGTAAAATGAAAATAAATGGGATCAAATACAAAATAAAAAATACAAGTAAAATTTTTACTATCAAGAGCCAGAAGTGGTGTTGGGACAGTTGGGGGCCCCTAGGTCAAGACTTGGTCTAAACTTAATTTTATGTATAGCTAACAAATTTTGACCTGAGGTTTGGACAGACTTCCAGGGGACAATTTTACAATATTAAACATTCTTTACTTCATCAATTGAGTGAAATATCATTTTTATTGCCATAGAGAGAATTTATCTCATATGACTTCATGCAAACAAAAGTGTCCAGCACAAGTTCAGCCGAACTTGTGCTGGACACTTTTATAATTGAGAGTAGGCATACAGCAAATCATCTTAAACTCAAAAGGGATTTCTTATAAACATTTCCACTGGAATTTGATCTTTCTGTGTCATTTAAATTTACCATTTGATTAATTTTTTGTCATCATTATATTATTAACTTTATTACTATAGTAATAACTTGTGTGAAAAATGCATACCAGGTGGTGTTCCACCTTTAATCATATATTATTAAATAAAGGTATAAGAGTATGAAAATTATTTATTTTAAAAATTAAATATTTATATCAAAAGCAATATAAGCAATAAAAAAGTAAAATAAAAGGGATAAAATAAGAAAAAAAATTTAAGGAAATTCCCACTATCAATAACAAGTAGAGGTGTTAGATCAAATGTGCACCACCAGGGCTAAACTTGCACTATATTTTCTTTTTTGTTAAACCAAAGAAAGTGTCCTGATGAGTTTTGAAAAATAATAAGGAGGACATTTTGGAAATATCAAACTACTTATTGTGCAATGATTGAGCAAAATGTCATTTTCTTTTCCATAGAGTAAATTTATCCCATCTGACTGCATGCAACCAAAAGTGTCCAGCACAAGTTCGGCCGAACTTATGCTGGACACTTTTATGATGGTGAGTATCTAGGGTGCAGGTCTTCTTCAGTTCATCAGATATTCCTTATAAACAAATCCACTTGTATATGATCTTTCTGTGTCATTCATATTTATCATTTGATTCATTGTTTTTCACCATTATAATATTAATGTTATTAGTATTGAAAAAACTTGTAAGCCAAATGCATACTGGGAGATGCTACATCTTTCATAATCTTATTAAATAAAAGTAAAAAAAATATGAAAAGTATTAGTTTTGCAATAAATAAATTGATATTTGAAAGCAAAAACAGGAATAAAAAAGTAAAATAAAAGTGATTAAATATGAAATTAAACATACAAATAAAATTTCTGCCATCAAAGATAATTAGAGTTTTCAGACCAAATTTGCACCACCAGTTCTAGATTTGGAATATGTTTTCTTTTTTTTAAATTAATAAAAGTGTCCACCTGAGGTTTTCCAAAAAATCAGGAGGATAGTATAGCAGTATAAAGCTACTTCTTGTGCAATTATTGAGCAAAAATTCATTTTAACTTCCATTGAGTAAATTTATCACATCTGACTGCATGCAACCGAAAGTGTCCAGCACAAGCTCAGCTGAAATTGTGCTGGACACTTTTATGATGGAGAGTAGCTAGGGTGCAAGTCTTCTTTAGTTAATCTTATATTCATTTTAAAAATGTCTATGGGTATTTGATCTTTCTGTATCATCCATATTTATTATTTGAAATTTTTTAGTCACCATTATATTATTAATGTTTTTAGTATAGCAAAAACATGTGTAATGAATGTACACTGGATGATTTTACAACTTTAATAATATAATATAATAAATGTAAAAAAATGTGAAAGTTATCAGTTTTACCAATATAAAATTGATATTTAAAAGCTAAAGGATAAATTAAAGGGTAAGATTAAAATTAAAGAGATCAAACTTGAAATAAAGATCTTAAGTATAATTTCTGCTATCATGAGCCAGTAGAGGCTTCAGAAAAAATGGGCACCATCATAGATTAACATGGATCAAATTTACTTTTTACCAAAGGAATAAATTGTCTACCTTAGGTTTGGACAAACTTCCAGGGGACAATTTGTCTATATAAAACTACTTTCAGTGCAATGATGGAGTGATAATTCAGTCTCATTTCCATAAAAAGAATTTATTGCGTCTGACAGAATGCAACCAAAAGTGTCCAGCACAAGTTTGGCCAAACTTGTGATGGACACTTTTATCATGAAGAGTAGCCAGGGTGCAAGTCATTTTTAATCATCTGAAATTTCTTATAAACATTTCCACTGTTATTAAATCTTTGTGCCTCACTCATATTTATCAATTGATTAATTTTTTGTCACCATTATATTATTAATATTATCAGTATCGCAAAAACTTGTGTGCCAAATGAATACTGGGTGATGTTACACCTTTTATAATATTATTAAATAAAGGTAAAAAAATATGAAAATGATTTATTTTACAAAAAATAAACTTCTATCCAAAAACAATATGAGAGGAATAAAGTAAAATAAAAGAAATCAAAGATGAAAATTAAAATCCAAGTTAAATTCCTGCCATAAACAGAAAAAAGAGATGTTGAATAAAATTAGCACAATCAGGGCTAAACTTGCACTAAATTTTCTTTTTTGTAAAAACAAAAAAAAATCCACTTGAGCTTTACCAAAACTTCAGCATGAAAATTTTGACATATCAAACTACTTCTAGTGTAATTTTATATCAAAAATTTATCTTCATTTCCATAGAGAGAATTGCTCCCATCTGAATGCACCTGACCATAAGTGTCCAGCACAAGTTCGGCCAAACTTGTGCTGGACACTTTTATGATGGAGAGTATCTAGGGTAGATTTTTTCTTCAGTTCATCTAGTATTTTTTACAAACATGTCTACTGGTATTTTATATTTTTTCCTCACTCATTAATATCATTTGATTAATTTTTGGTCGCCATTATATTATTAATTTTATAAGTATAGAAAAAACTCATGTGCCAAATGCATACCAGGTGATGTTATGCCATTTATAATATTATTAAATAAATGTATCAAAATATGAAAATAGTTTATTTTAAAAATTATTAATTGATATCCAAAAGCAATATTAGGAATAAAAAATTAAGCTAAAGGGATCAAATATGAAAAAAGAAATCCAAGTAATATTCCTACTATCAAAGGCCAGTAGAGGTGTTGAAGCAAATGAGAGCCATCAGGGATAAATTGTACTTAATTGACTTTTTTTCAAAGATAAAAAATTGTGCACCTGTGGTTTGGATGAAATCTAGGTAGAAAATTTGGCTATGTAAAACTACTTCTAGTGAAGGTTTTTATCCAAAAAATTTTTTTCATTGCCATAGCAAGAATTGATCTCATATGACTGCAACTGACCAAAAGTGTCCAGAACAAGTTCGGCCAAACTTGTGCTGGACACTTTTTTGATGGTGAGTATCTAGGGTGTAGCTCTTCTTCAGTGCAACTGGTATTTTTTTAAAACATATCCACTGGTATTTGATCTTTCTGTTTTATCAATATTTTATCATTTGATCAATTTTTTGTTACCAGTATATTATTATTTTTATTAGTATAGCAAAAAAACATGTGCCAAATGCTTACAGGGTGATGTTAAACCTTTAATAATTTTATTAAATACAGGTAAAAAATTATGAAAATGATTTGTTTTACATAAAATTAATTGATATCTAAAAGAAAAAAAAGGGATAAAAAGAAATAGGTTGAATAATAGGGATTTTATATGAAATTCAAAATACAAGCTAAATGCCTACTTTCAAGGCTCAGAAGAGGTGTTGGATAATATGGGCATCATCAGGAATAAAATTTTACTTAATTTGATTTTTTGAAAAACTAAATGAAGTTTTCAACTGATTTTTTTCCAATATTTAGTTGGACACTTTATCTATATCAAATTACTTCTAGTACCATGATTGACCAAATTAAATCCTCATTTCCATATGCAGAATTGATCCCATATGGCTGGACCAGGCCAAAGGTGTCAACCACAAGTTTGAGAATTCTTCTGGTGGACACTTTTATGATGGACAGTAGTAGGGTGCAAGTCTTCTTTAGTTAATCTAGTATTCCTCATAAACATTTTCAACTTATTTTTGGCAAAAAATCAGGTGGATAGTTTTTCCATATAAAATTACTTTTAATGCCATGATTGACTAAAAATTGATTCTCATTGCCATATAGAGAGTTGATCCCATATGACTGGATCTGGCAAAAGTGTCACCACAATTTTTGATAAACTTAAGTTTGAAAATTTTATGATGGAAAGTAATTGCAAGTCTTCTTCATTTCATCAAGTAATCCTCATAAAAATTTCCACCTGTATTTTGGCCAAACTTCAGGTGGACACTTTGGCCATATTAAATTAATTCTAGTTCCATGTTGATAAAAAACTGATACTTATTGCCATATATAGATATTAAACCCATCAGACTGTGCCTTTCCAAAATTGTCTACCTTAATTATGGCTAAAACTCAGTTGGACACTTTTATGATGCAGAGTAGCTAGGGCAAAAGTATTCTTCAGTTTTTTTGGTATTCATAATAAATTTATCCTCCTGAATTTTAGCCTAACCGAGGTGGACAATTTCGGAAAGCACCAGTTAGTCACTATCCATCAAAAAAGTGTTCACCAAAATTTTGGCTAAACTTGTGGTGGACCCCTTTGATCAGCCACAGTCAGATGAGATCAACTCTTTAGATGGGAATGAGGATGATGTTTTGGTCAATCATGGAACTAGAAGTAGTGTGATGTGGCCAAATTACCCCCCTGAAGGTCAGACAAACCTCAGAAGGACACTTTTTAGCAGGGAGTAACTGAGAAAAATCCATTAATCAGAAAGAAAATCTTTTATTGGATAGATGCCAAGGTTTCATACTTGTGTATTATGGTCAGTATTAATTTTGAAAGTGTCTGTCCAAGCAATTTCATTGCCCATCATGACTCATTTTGTTTTAAATGTTTCAAACTGCGTGATACAGTATTAAGGTGTCACATAGTATAATTAAGTTCTATTAAGTGCCCTCCTATGATGCCTAAATTTATAATTTAATATCTTACATAATAATTTTTTTATATAAATTCATCAATATTTTATTTTATTATCAAATTTAATAGAGCAAGTATCCTGAATTATTATATATGCATAAGCTTAAGTTAGATCAATTTGTGCTCATCAGAGGACCAAAATCAAGTTCTGGAGGATCAACTTGTGCATAATTTGGAATCAGTTGATATTCTGTCTATAATCAATCTGAGAATAAATGTAAATCTAACTCTAATTTACTCATGTTTATAAAGTATTCATAAACCTGGCATATTTAAGGGACACTCTAAATTTCAAGAGAGGGCATTGCTTACAATTCACCCCTAGATTTCCCGTGGTGTCTGTTGTCAAGAGATCCATATTGTACTCCTCTGGTGAAGAATCCTCCTGATTTTGTGGAACCTGCTTGGGTGATTGTGGAAATGTTGAAAGTTTTTAATTTTGGTCCTAATGGGTGGTTGTCTGATGAGGAAAAGAAGTTGTTGTTGCACATTATTGTTCTCAGGGAGAAAGCGGTAGCATTTTCTGAAGAGGAATGGGGTGTGTTGAAACACTCTTATGGGGAACCTTACTTGATTCCTGTGGTTTGTCATGAGCCTTGGAAAATCAAACCTATTCCAATTCCAGCTGCTATTAGGGATATTATTGTGGAGATTGTTAAGGAAAGAGTCAGGACAGGATTGTATGAGCAGTCAACTTCTAGTTAATCAAGTCTGGTTTTCTGCGTTAAGAAACAGAATGGGAAGTTGAGGGTGGTACATGATCTTAGGTCCTTGAATAGACTCACTATCAAGGATGCGGGAATGCCACCAAGTGCTGAGGACTTTGTGGAAGCTTTTTCTGGAAGAGTGTGTTATGGTTTGGGTGATATTATGGGTGGTTATGATGAAAGGGAACTTCACACCAATTAATGGTAACTCACAACATTTGAGCCTCCTCTGGAAAGATTTCAGCTCACTAGGTTTCCTCAAGGAGCAACTAATTCAGTAGCAGTATATCAAGCTTAAATGGCTTGGATTCTACAGGATGAGGTTCCAACTCATGCTGGTATTTTTATTGATGACGGTGGAATTAAAGGACCCTCCACTGATAATGAAAATGAGGTGCTGAAGGAGAACCCAGGTATAAGGAGATTTTTTTGGTAATATGCAATTACGCTAGAGAGAATATTGTTTAGAATTGATGAGGCTGGTGTGACTATTTCTGGGTCAAAGTTTGTTGTTGTGTTCCTGCTCTGGAAATTTTGGGTCATGTTGTATGTAAGAAGGGAAGGATAATGGCAAAGAAGAAATTTAATAAAATTCTGTCATGGTCAAGGCCCAAAAATAACACTGAAGTTATAGGATTTTTGGGAGTTTGTGTGTACGTCAGGATTTTTATTAAAGATTTTTCTTTGTTGGCTTCACCCTTAAGAAGGTTGACCAGGAAAGATGCGGAGTGGGAATGGACTGAAGAGTGTGAAGATGCTTTTCAGAAGTTGAAGAAGGTGGTAGGTGAAGATATTATTCTTCACAAGTTAGAATATGGAAGGGAAGGTGGGAAAATTTATCTGGAGGTAGACTCAAGTTATTTTTCTGCGGTTCTGTTTTGTCTCAGGAAGATAAAGCTGGGAAGGTCAGGCTAGTAAGGTATGAGTCTCTAGTTTTAATGAGGTAGAATCTAGGTATTCTCAGCCAAATTTGGAATTGTGTGGTGTAGCTAAATTTTGAGGAAGCTACAAACTTTTTTGTGGGGGCAGCATTTAAAGCTGCAGGTGGATGCTAAATCTCTGGTTCAAATTATCAACACACCTAGTCTTCCAAATGCTCCAATGACTAGGTTAGTGGCATCTATTCAAAATTTTTCTTTTGATCTGGTGCACTAGCCAGGTAAGACTTTTATGATTCCAGATGGATTATCAAGAAGACCACCCACAGACAAAGATTCTGATTCTGAAGAATTTGATGAAAATGTTCCAGTGGTTAGGGCCAGCGCAAAGGGTTATAAAGATTTTTCTCTCCTCCCCCAAGAGTCTAAACTGGATTATTGTCTTCTCCTCCAACAAGAGGTTAAACTGGCTGGTTCTGATCTTGATTATGTTGATCAGGATGGGGCTGTTGTTTGGGATGGCTCAAAATTTGAGAATGGTGTTTTTGTTGGTGAACTGGATTCTCTCAAGATTCATTGGAAGAAAAAGGAGGTGCCAAAGTCTAGGGAATGGTGTCCTGGTTGGGCCCGTTGTATTGCTCATGTGAACACGGTGTGGTCTTCCAACTTTGGCAGGGGCTTTGTTGTGTTGTTTGGCGCTGTTTGTGCATGTCTTAATTGGCATGTGTTGAAGAATTGGGTGTTTTTCTGGTTTTATTCGATGAATATTGGGACTGCCGGTATGTGAGTAACATCATCGAATAGCCCCGGTTTTTCTCTATATTTCATGTCCTGATAATATTTTTCATATTCTAAGTTTTAAGGGGTCATTTCCTCATTTTTCAGTTACAAAAGATAGATGTTTAATTTTGTTTTTCCTGTTTTACGGGCTAACCTTAAGTCTTAGGGTTAAATACTTAGTACCATTAGATATGGCTAATTTATCTCTATATTTCATGTCTAAATGTTGTTATAGCGTAATTTTGTGTTTTAAGGGTTTTAGTAGTTGTAGTGAATTTTTCAAAGTAGATTAGATCTTTTTATTGGTTTTCTGGAATCAGGGAGGCCGGGCCACTTCAGGCAGCACCTCTGACGTCGGGAGGCCCGCCCGCCTCTGTTTTAGAAGGTTGGGGAGCACTTCTGGAGGGTTTTTATTCAATTTGGCTGGTACAGGTGCCAAATTTGTTGGTGTGCATGGGCTCTGAGATAGTGGTCTGTGTGTGCATAGTGAATAAGACAGTTTTGGGGCAACTTTAATTATCATACAACCATCCGGAGGTGATATACTTGTTCCTCACTCAGTTTTCACTGTTTTTTGGCCACAATTGGCTGTGCTTGTTGCAAGGTTAGTTCTTCATTTAACTCAACTTTAGCAACAGGCTCTCTGGTATAGTCTTGCAAGCTATATCAAGTATTATTGCTGTCTCTGGTGTGGATTTGCAACCTAAATCAAGTATCTTTGCTTTCTCTGGTGTGGACATTGGTCTACATTTCAGTTCTTTGGTCTGGTAGTTTGTCTGGGGACTACTTTCTTGGCTCACAAAGCAGTCAAGTGTGTTGAAAAGGGGGCTTTAGCAAACAGGAACCAACTTACTTTAGCGAGTAAATCTCACTCTATTTTTCTAAAGGGACAGGGGATTTTCTCTCTGGGTTTTCTCAAAATCCCTTGGTGAAGGCCTATAGCTAGTACTATAGGATTTTCTACAACAGGAGATTTTTATTATAGGGTTGTATCCTTGGATATTTTTCTTTTGGATTTTGAAGATGAGACTTGGGTTCAGACTAGGCTTTATTTTTTTATGGTTGAATATCTGTTAACCTTGGAGAGGCTGGATATTTGTGATGATGATACTTGGGTAGCAATAAAGAAGAAGAAACCTGGCTTCTATTTTTCAGGAAGGAGGTTGATGAGGAGGAGACATCCAAATCCTCAAGTGGTGGTGAATCAGAAGAAGGGTCAGGAGTTGGTTTTGAAGTCCTTGCATGAAGGCCTTGGTCATAGAGGATTTGGGGAGACTTATAGAAGAGTAGCAGATAGATTTTGGTGGCCAGGTATGAAGTTGGCTGTGCAGGGTTGCATTCAATCTTGTGAAGAATGACAAAGAAGAATTCACTTGAAACCTAAAGAGGTTGGCCATGCTACTGGTGAAACAACTGTGTTTGGAAGAGTCAGTCTGGATGCTGTCCATATCAAAGAGGGCAGGTATAGATACTTTATTTTTTCCACAGATGATTTGCCTGGTTGGGTTGAGGCAGTGCCTCTGGCGAATTTGACTGCCAAAAATGTGGCAGAATTTTTGAAGAAAGAATGGGGGTTTAGGTATTGGTTAATGAAGTTGGTGACTGTTTATGTCAGGCCAGATTTCGGAGCTGAATTCAAAGAAGCTGTGGAAAGTATTGGCTCTAAAGTAAGAGTGGATACACCTTATTATCCTGAAGCTGAAGGCATCACTGTAAGAGGCCATCAAGTTATCAAGAATGCTTTGGTGAAGATCTGTGGGGATAGTGCTGAAAAATGGAGACATTATTTACCCTTGGTGTTATTTGCTGATAGGGTCACTGAGAAAAGGACAACTGGCTATTCCCCTTATGAATCAATTTTTGGGCAGAAAGTTGTTCTACAGGTGGATTTAGAATCTGTCTCTTATCTTGGAATTGATTGTGATGATGTATGCTCAACAGAAGATTTGCTCTGTGCCAGGATGCAACAGTTGGTATGTAGAGAGGAATGTCAAGAGAAGGCATACTCTAGAATGATGAAGATAAGAAATCAATCAGTCAGATACTGGGACAAGATGTTGGCTCATATACTCAGGAATCCCTTGAAACCTGGTTGTTTGGTTTTGGTGTATAATAGAAGTTTGGAGAGTCAGTGGGGAAAAATGTTTCCTGAAAGATGGATTGGACGTTACAGAGTAAGATCTCAGGTGTCTGGAGGCTCTTATATTTTGGAGGAGTTAGATGGCGCAGTCTTAAAAAGAGAGTGGCTGTGGATCAGGTGAAGAGATTTTATCCTAGAGGCACGAGAAGTGAATAAGATTCACTCCGGAATGAGGATAAACTATGGACCATTCTTTAATTTTGGATTTTGGTGATTCTGTGCATCTGTTTTGTTGGAAACTTTTTGTTGTTAGAAGGTACCCGTGGGTGGGGCTTCTAGATTTTGTTTTTGAAAGTGTGGGGGTAACTGATGGGCTGGCTGCTCTATCAACAGTTACCCCTAATTTTCTGTTTCCAACTGCTTCTCTTAATTTGGTTGAAACCTAGTATTGGTTTTTCTTCACAGTTTTTTAGTACTCTATGACTTTAAACTGGAAATTAATTTGGTCTTCAAGTGCCGGACTCTTCATGCTTATTGGTTTTGGTTTAATGTGTTGGAGTTTGTGTTTTTGTTAAAAGGTACCCAGGGGGAGCTTCTAGATTTTATTTTGGCAAGTGTGGGGGTAACTGATGAGCTGGCTGCTCTGTGGAACAGTTACCCCATAATGTCTGTTTCAAGTATTTTGTTTTTCCTAGTTGTATCCTAGTTCTGGTTTTTGTTATTCAGGCTTCAAGTCCACTATGACTTTAAGCTGGCTTACTGGCTTGGGACTGGATTCTTCAGCCTATTTGGTTTTGGTGGTGGATCACTGGTGGTCTCCCATCATTTTTACTTATTGGAGGGAGCCCACCCAGTGATTATTTTCTAAGACTGGAATTTCTATGGAGCCAGATTTTTTTTTCTTTTTCTTTTCTTTAATTTTTGTGTCTATGGTTGTGCTAGATAGTAGTTTTAGATTATTTTCTTTTTTCTCTTTTTCCTTTTAATTTTTATGGGAGTTATTAGGATATAAAGAGGGAAAAATCATAAAATTATATTATATGGTGTCACCACATCAGGGTCACCTGGATGTGGGCAAGTATTGGTTGGGAAAGGCTCATCAATTGGCTGGGCAATGCTATTTTCTTTTTTATCTCACCACACAATATTTGGGGGGGACTTGCTAGCAATTCCTCAACTTGAATATAGATGGAACACAGATGGAACTCAGACTGAACCTATAATGAACTTATACTTAACTTTATTTTGAACTCATATTGAGCTCTTAACCAAGGATGAATGATACTATGCTGAAATAATATTGAGAGTTTAATGAAAAATTAATAGAAATACAAATTTGGGGAGGTTAAGAATCTGATAAATCCACAGTATTTTTTAATAAAACACAATTTAATTCTATTTTTGAATCTCACTTTATCAGTAAAAAGACTGAAAATCATAGTACTTATTAAAAAATTATTACTTCTAAGCTTTCTAATGAGTAAATAAAGTTTTTGAGAAAAAATATAAAATTATATATGTGGCTCTTCTTGTTGAAAATTCTTTTTAACTTAGAATTTGAAGATTTGGTTTTTAATTTTAATCCATATGTCCTGATTCTTTATTTCATGTATTTTTATATTTTTTTGTTCATTCAATATAACTATTTTCAATTCAGTTGAGTTATCAAAAAAATATTGAACCATCAAATCTCTTATATTTTTACTTCTAGAATACCATTAAGCCACATATAACTAAAAAAAAAGAATTATCAATGTGTTTTCTAAATCTCTGACTAAATGAAGTTCTCTAATAAATTCCTTCTACACAACACTAATATTTGAGAAATTATTTGATTATAGTTCTGAAAAAAGCATATCTCCTATAATAGTAGATTTTAATCCCGCTTTTGAAATTTCCAAATGCAACTCAATGATTAAAATCAAAAGGAAATTTATTTTTGAACTTTTATTTGTTCTGTTTATTCTTCAAATCTTATGTAGTTTTGCAATAAGCATTTAAATAAAATAATAAATATATGAGATTCCAGAACTTTTCATGATTTAGTTCATTAAAATTCTATGAAAATATTGTCAGTTGGTGAGTGATTTAATGAGTTAAAATAATTAATCAAAACTCAATGAATTTTCCATATGAAAAACTGAAATTCAAACTAGGAGTAAAATTTTAAAGATAAAATACAACAAAAAAGCATAAAATTCTCTAAATTTAATATTAATGCTTAAGTGTTCTTCCATGCTATATGGTGGGATAATTTCTATGTCCACCTAGGAATAAGAACCCTAGATTTTTGAAAGTGGTCTCATGTAAAAAATGTGGTTCAGGTCAAATTTCAGAGTAAATTATTGTGCAAGAACTGAACTTGATAGGTGGAAGTGGTAACTTCTCATCATCATATTAGTAGCTCATTGAATAGCTACCATATTATAACTATTATGTAAAAAAGACACAATAAATATTTTGAGTTATACTCATATAAAAAAGCTAGTTTTAAAAAGATTATATTTTAATTAAAATAAATAATGATGCATATTTTAAATGAATAGACAGAATATTTCAATTCTATGTTGTTGATATCAAATTAAGTAAAAAGTTTCAAGGTTCTTTTTTAGTCTTTGGAAAAAGGTTTTTGACAGGATTATTTCACAACTAAAAATTTACACAAACTTCTTAAATAAAATATATGAGTTAACAATTTATCAATCATATATTAGAAAAATGATATTCACACTGATAGGTAAAATTTATATTATTCTGCTATTAAATTTCTAATTCTTAAAAGTAAAATCCCTTTGAAATTATATGTAAACAAAATATTTTATAAATCTTCTTGTAATTTGTTTTATAAATAAGAAATACTAGAATGAATATATTTTAAAAAAATGAATTTGGATAGAGAATATTTCAACTCATCAGTACACATTTAAAACATAAACTTAAGGTTAAACTCTGAGATATTACAACAATATATATTTATTTGAAATATATTAATTTAAATTTTTAAAAGATACCATTTTTACCCTATGAGATTTCCCTTTAATTTACACATGAAAATCAAGAAAAAAATGTGAGGCTTTGAAGGATCTATATAATTTGTACTTAAAATGAACAAATTGTTTTTTGAGTAAGTGCCAGCCTTGATATAACTGGTACTGAGTATTTCTTATACTTAAAATAAGATAACCTTAAGTACATTAAGCTTATATCTTAAAAATAAGGTTAAAACAATAATATATATGATTATATTTCATATATATATAATTTTTACACTATTATATAAATTATAGTAGTTTAAATAGATTATCCATTGCCTAATAATACTTATTAAGGTGTTAAAGGAGTCATAATATACTTATCTTAAGTGATATTAAGTAATTATTGACATACATAAGCTTATATGTATACATAAATCTCATATTCAGTGAAATATGCAGTATGTTATGTATGTTTAGGTATATAAGTGGGTTTTAGCCTCTTAATAGCCTATAAAATTTGTTTTTCTGCTTATTTTAGGTCAAATGGATGTATTCAGTGGACTCACAATGCCTACAGAAGCATAAATATCTATTTCAGGCACATACACTCAGGTTGGACAACCTAATCTGCTTCCTTGGATGGATATTCATGGATTTATGGGTTTAGAGGTCATTTCTGGGTTAATATGGATACTTGGGGATGTTATTGGGGGCTTGGACATTTAACCTGTTTCCTTCGAATGCTTCCGGTTTCATTATATTCTCTTTGGATGAGTTATTTTACCTGTTTCTTTATGGTATCTGCTTTTATCTGGATTTTCTATTTATGGTATGGGTCTGTGTTATCATTAATTGTGATGGAAGTTCCTTAATAAAGGTCTGGGTGTTGAATCTGCTTGAAGTGGACACCATGGGGAGGTGATGGGTCCTCACAGTGCTGTAATTTCTGGGGATAGCAGTGACATCATCTGGATTGAAGGTCTGTGCACTTCAGTGGATTTTGGTATAAGTAAGTAAGGATTTTGGTGGTTATTAGACATCACTTACTTACTACAATTAAAATAAACATTATAACAAAATAATTATCATTTAGAAATATATTATAAAGCCTTTATAAATTGATATTATCTTTATATAAGCTATAACTATATTATATTCATCTATTTTCCACCACTAGCACGCATTTAAATCCAAGTATTGTGAGTTTTATTTGAGTATAACTATTTTATTAGTCTTCCCCTGAGGTTTAATCACTAAATAATTTATTTATAAGTAGTAGGAAAATTAATAAATACTATTAAATCATACTTATATACTAGATACACTGACAATTGGGGGTCTTTCCTTAGTTTTTTACTTATTATTTAGTATAAGCCTTGGGATGTGATTTTTACTTTAGTATAGCTCAAAAAAAACCAAATATTTGGGTCTGCTGAATATTAGTGGTTCATTATAACTCTGTTATTGCCAAAAAGAAGCCTTAAAATAATTTTACTAATTTTTTATAATAAAAATTAGGTATTTACAGTAGTAACTGTACCCAATATAAACCCAATTTCACTTGGTATTTGGTCACCAATATAACACCCAATTAAATTGGTATTTGGTTATAGCTTGGTAAACTATTTATTCACCCTTATAAAGCTCTGGTCAAACTTATTATTTTATTTTTAAGAGATTTTTTCAAATTTTTAATAAATTTTATTTAAATAAAAAAAGATTTAAATTCAGGGTAAGCTCCAGTGCTTTTTTATTAGTAATAACATTGCTAATACATTTAATCTACTAATTCCAATAGGTTTTCCTTTCTGCAGATGTGATATATTGTTATTCTCATCAATATGAGCTCTCCCCAGGACAATGTAAGTGAAAAGCCTGCTTATATTACCAGGTCTAAAGATAACAAAAACATTGCTCCAGGACATAACCATGGAGGGTCAGTAATACCCCCAAGCAGAGCAAATGAGCATAGAGGGAAAAGACACCCTCTTAAAAAGATTTCCATAAAAAAGATGTATCCTTTTCTACAGGATAAACTATTCTATCTGGCAAAACAGGTGCTGAAGTTGGAGGAATCAAAGTCTCTCATTGTCAAAGAGGTTGAGCAATTACAGAATAATTGCAAGGTAGGATTCCAGCAGATGAACCAATCATTGGCAGAGCTAAAGGGAGGCTAGTCAAGTCAGCAACCCCCTACCCCAGGAGGGTCACATCACTACCTGGAGAAAATACTGGTAGACAAATGGAAGTAGGATTGGTTCTATCAACAATGGTCCAGTCAGAACTGCATCAAGGATCCTCTTACTAATCAGACTTCCTCAGTTCACCCCTACAAGGGAAAAAAAAGGCGCCAAAAATCAGGGCCCACACGAATCCCGTGGGAAGTAGATTACCCTCTCAGATTGAACACAATACTGATAATTACAATTTAGGTAATATTATTGATGTCTAATCTGTGCAGAAAACAGAGGAGGACTTAAGAAAATTAGGTTTTAATGTAGAAACACCTGACTCGTCTTTTGTCAATAACAACAGTAGTATTTAAAATACAGTTAATCCTCAGTTGCCACCACTTACTATTGAGATGAAAATTTCACAAGAGAGTGAGATAATTGAGAAGGAAGACATGGAGTATTTTAATAATAATCCAACTGTCCATAGAATTGTTTCAGCATTTTGGAATAGAATGACTGATTGTGAGGAACAGACAGTTAAGCTCACAAGTGATACAATTTCATCCTTAACATTAAATATTTCTCAACTGGCAACACATAATAAAGAATTAGAGAATGGACATTTGTCTCTAACTCTTAAATATGATTCATTAAGTAATAAATATAATGAACTTTCAAAAAAATTCTGTGAGTTGTAAAAATTGTATGAAACACATTTATTGAAAACTGAATCAAGAACTAAGTTATCTTTTGCCCAGACAAAACAAAGTGTCTCTGAGCTGTTACAAAGATTGACTAAAGTTTTCAGGCTGAGGTCAAGTATAAAGACGTGAACTAGCTTGAATGGTCAGTTGTCTAGAAGATTTTAATGGTCCTATATGAATACTGTAATATAAATCCAATAAGTATTAAAATATAACTCAATATAAGAGTCTCAGTAATTTAACTCTCCCTAATTATATATGGGTTACAATCTTATAGTTGGTAGAAAAATAATTGTAAGATTTAAGATACTATTCAAATACCTTATAAGCACTATTGATATGTATTGTTATTTATTTGGTTATATTGGTAAATTGTAAATGATAAAGAATGTAGAAACAAGACCCAAAAACCCTCCTCCTTTTATACACAATAAGTTCACCAATGATTCCCTTGATATACCACCCAATACACAGTTAATGACGCCTCCAAAAAACAAATAGACATTCCCATCAACATTTTCAGTATCCCATGACATAATTAGAAGAGTAGCAGCCCCCAAAATCCTGTATTAATAAGGAAAATCCAACAAAATTAAAGAATAAGATAAAAAGAGTGTATATGCATATTAACAATGAATTAAAAGACTAAAGAAGAAATTTTTAAGGTTAATAGTAGCTTAATAATAAGGGAGATTAACTGTAGAAATAATGGGGCTAATCCTGACATTATACTATAAGAAATTCACATTCAAAAATACCCAATATTGACTGAGAAACCACCCAAAAACCCAAAAAGGAGTGTGAGATGTGGGGTAACTATATGCAGTCCTTGGAAGGCATTTCACGGGTAAATCCTTGACTAAATTTAGGCTAATTTAAGCTTGGTAGTGAAATAAGGCGCCAAGAGTGAGGTTATTAATGAAATTAGTGCATATAAAGAGGGTCAATGCATTATTAATTAAGCTAGGACACTAAATAAGCGCCTGTTGCCTATTTTAGTGTGTTTCCCCACAGTGGGCATAGAATGTGGGGTAACTATAGTGTGAAAAAGCTAACTTTTCTAAAAATGAAGCTATTCACATGGGAAAAAAGCAGGAAATATGTGGCCAGTACACAGAAGCCATTTCTGGCATAAAAAACACCAAATTTGAAAATTGTTATTTTTATACATTTAAATAGCCAAATCAATAGTCCTAAATGAGACAATTTGATCTGTCAAAGCACATTTTTTATATTCTCAAATTTATAGTGCATATAGTCAACTTTTAAGTGAAATAAAGCACATTTCTTGTTATTTGCATAAAACAGTGAAAATAACAGCTTTAAGTGTACTTAAAAATTATGTAGCCTTAAACTTAAGGCTCTTATGATTAACCTAACATATTAAAACTTAATATTAAGTACATAAGACTTATAAAAGGTGTATATATGCGTGTATATAAGGTGTTACAATGGCATATTTTGTATATTATCATAATTTCACTTATGTATACTGTTTGTGTACTCTTAATTATTATTCCCATGTATAGTTCATGTTTTTAAAATAACTTATAAGTAGATTTTACTAAGTCCTGGGGATATACAGGCCGACACTTGCCCACCCAAAAAAAACAATAAAAAAAGATAAGTTATACATTTTTATTTATTATTTGTTTAATTTTCAGGTATTCAGATTTATTCCATAGCATTAAAGATTAAACTTTAAAGAAATAAAAAATAATAAAATATTATGTGTACTGGTATTTTAACCCCTCAGCTGGTTGAACAGAAATTTATTTCTGTTTAAATTTTTTAAGAAGGGTGGATAAATTAGAAATTTCTTTTTCAGGTATCCATTTATCAAATTCATTTGATTTCCCTTTAAATCTCAATAAATACTCAGTTCCTTTTTCTTTAGTAAGGATTCTTTTCTTGAATATTTTTTCAATCTCTGCTTTTTCAAAAATTTCTTCAGGTTGCTTTTTAGGCCTTCCCCTTCTTTTTGGAAATAAATCAGGATCATTTGCATGGTAAGGTTTCAATAATGAGATAGGGAAACTGGATGTTTTCTATCATATTGAGCATATAATATGACTTCCACTGCATTATTACCAACCATTTTGCTTACTAAAAAAGGTCCTACAAAGGGATCCTTTAATTTAACATTAACTTGTAAGTTAAAATGTAGTGTTGATATGAGGACTTCATCCACCACGCAATATGGGGGGCGGACTTGCTAGCAAGTCCGCAACCTTGAACCCTAATTCATATCTTTTTCAGCACACATTGAGGTGGTGATGAAACAATCATGAAGAAATATTGAATTTACTTTGAAAACACCTTGAAACTGATTTGAACCTTCATTGAACCACAGTTGATTAATAGTTCAAAAAATATTCACAGCAGGAAAAAAGTGTGCACTAGATGTCTAGTGCTTTTTTTTGCTTCCTGAATTGATTCCTGGTAGAATTACAAGTGGGACTTCCATCTGATGCCTCCCTCCCCTAATTCTCCCTTATCTTCAATCTGACTTCCTATCCTACCCCCTTATCTCATTTCTAAACTTGCCATCTACTTACCCATTTTCCCTATTCCTTTCCTTCACAGTGAGAAAACAACTCTCCTCTCCTTCCCCCCCTCTCCCTTCTCTTCTCTTCATTTCTCACACCTCCCCCAGACCCTCACTCACCTTTCCCAGCCCACTGTCATTATTTAGTTTTATTTTACTTTGTATTTTTTTCATTTTTCATGTTTCTTCCCTACAAAAATCTTCCTTTTTCAACGATTGGCCACATTTTTTTAGTAAACACAAGCAACTCAAATTTTGAAATATGTATTTAGTTACATTATTTACCACTTGGAATGGGTTATAATTCCTCAAAATTTTATTCCTTGTTATTTCTAATTTATACATATTAATTATTCTCAAGTTTATAAAAAGTTGGCTACTTCCCAAGCCCTTGCATGCCTCCCCAACACTTTTTTCACCTCTTCAATCTCATCGCTCACCTCCCCCAGAAAAATAAAGGAACTGGGGAAGGCTGGGGAAGGTGAGAGAGGGGCTTTACAGGGCTGGGAGAGGTTATAAAATCCCCTAACCCACTTTGGGAAGGCTGGAAAAGGTGAGCAAGGGTCCTTAAAGGGCTAGGAGAGTTGATAAAAGCCTCTCACCTACTACTCAAAGCCCTACTTAGTCTTTACAGCACCTCGTTCACATCTCCAGCCAAATTAAGGGACTTGGGAAGCTGGGGGAGGTGAGCGAGGGGCTTTGAAAGTCTGTGGGAGGTAATAAAAGCCTCTCACTCACTTCTCCCAGCCTTCCTTAGTCTTTACAGCACCTCGCTCACATATCCAGCCAAAGTAAGGGACTGGGGGAGGCTGGAAGAGGTGAGTGAAGGGCTTGAAAGATTGGGAAGGTGAGAAAGGGCTAGGGGAGGTAAGCGAGAGCTGGGGGATGTGGACAATAAACTGGGGAGGTGAGTAATAGTTTTAGAATGTGAGAGAAAGGCTGGTGAGGGCTAATGGAGGTGAGTGGGGTGAGTGAGGGGAATGGGAGGTGAGCGAGAGGTTGCAAAAGGGGTGTAGTTGTGTTAAAAGTGAAAATAGAGTGGAGGGGAGTAGTGAGGAGGGCTTAAACATAGATTTTGAAGCTTAAAGGGTGTAGCAAATGTATCAGGAGGGCAATAAAAGGGTGGTGAGTGGTAATAGAATTAACAGAAATGAAAAAGCAGAAAAATTTGTGTGGAGAGATTGAGAGGTTGTCCATTGAGGTAGTGAAAAATGGAGTGTGAACTTTGTTCTTCGGGCGAACATCAGAGTCCACCCCCTCAATCTACAGCTCTATTCTGCCGATATGGAAAATGATTGATAATTATTTTTTATTGATATTTTTTAACTTAAACCTATAGTTTATACGTCTTTATTTTATATTTTTGATTTACAATGCACTTTAAGACTAAGAAAGTAATATAGTAAAATAATTGATAATGAAATACTATTTTGCTTTTTTACACAATAATTCACAGAATTCTTTTGATAACTATACATGATATAAATAAATAATATAATAGGAAAATTGTAGCAAAAAGTTAAAAACTAGAATAAAACATTTAAAGAAATTTTAAACTATTGAACTTATGTATTTTTTGAGTTTATTGTATTTATTTTTAAATGTAATAGTAAAATATGTTGGTTAGATTAAAAATAGCTTTGAATTAAATTAAATAATTAGGGTAAAGGTTGAGGAAAAGATTTATCCACATATATAACCATTTAGGCTTATTTCTTGTTTTGTGATTGCTATATATAACTGGATAATTGACTGTAATAACTGCAAATTTAAAAAACTTCAATAAGTTATCTACCTCAATATATTTATGATAATCTATTCAGTAACAGAATAAAATATCTGAGTCCTTTATTTTACTAATTTTTTTTCATTTCAATGACTATATACATTTTCAAAAAAATTATTTATCATGTTTTTGGTGGAACTTAGATTGAACTCTCAATGCAATCTTGTTTCCAAGTGTGGTTCATAATAATTTAAGCCATGAAAAAATTTATACTTTTTTAGAAGTTTTATTAATTACTTTTAAATATAAAAATAATTATATTTTTATATCAAAATATTTTTATTAAACACTTTGAAGTTCTAAAAATAAGTACATATTAAGAATTATTTTTAGATAATATTATATTAAAAAAAGTTTTAAGTTGATTATATATTATTATGATATGATTTCTTTCCATATTACGTATTACGAAACTACCTAAAAATCAATTTTATACAACTATATTACATAAAAAAGATATCAGCTCTTCTGCTTAGATTTAAAGTACTTCAAAAAAACATTATTTTTGCCTTAGGTACACATTATATAGAGTATTCAGAGCATCATATTAATTTTTTAGACTTACACATTTAAGTTGAATGGAAGCCTCACAGGATAAAATTGGTCATTTTGTAAAAAAAAAAATAAGTAAATATCTTTTAAATCAATATATATTTTTATAAAAAGTCAAATTTTAATATTTATGTTTAGTTTAAAATCTGTTATGAAGATTTGAAATATTGCTATTTAAATTAATTTTTATAACAATATACACTACGCAATATAGGGGGTGGACTTGCTAGCAAGTCCTCAACCTGAACTCAGATGGAACTCAGATGGAACTCAGACTGAACTCAGACTGAACCCATACTGAACTCTACTTGAACACCCACCTAAAACTGTTCTGCTGAGTGGTGTTCATCCCTGATTGTATGGTTCCTTTATCAATAGCTCAATGTGTGTTCAATCTATGGTGAGTTTGGGTCCAAGGTTGCGGACTTGCTAGCAAGTCCGCCCCCCATATTGTGTGGTGATAACCATTCCAGTATTGCTTTGTGATAAGGCCAATTTCAAGAAAATTTTTAAATTCTTCTGTTTAAATAAAATATCAAAGGGATTGTTTTTCATACACTTAGAAACTGAATAGAAACATCATATAAGATCTACCAATCAGCATAAATATCATAATTCCAATAAATCATTGATAAATCTTGAACCCATATATATAATTTTACAATTGCGTGTAAGTGTTCAGTTGTGAATTACTCCTATCAAAACTTTGATTCTAATGACTAAAAAAGCGTACCTGAAATGTTTCATTTAATTTATTTTTCAAAACCATAGAATTGAAATATTTTTTCTTTTCATTTAAAACATGGAATAATATTATTTTTAATAAAAAGATGATTGCCTTTACAGCTGCTTTTCTACATGGGTATAATCTAAATTACCTATTGTGTCTTTTTTACAAAATGAATATCATATAAAAGTTTTTTAATTTGAAACTGATAGAATTATGAAAAATTACCACTTTTACCTATTTAATTCAGTTCTTGAACAATAATACAATCAAAATATCTACCTGAAGCACATTTTTTAACATGAGATCACTTTTCAAATTATATGGTGCTTATTCCCAGGTTGACACTGAAATTATCCCACAATACAGCATTGAAGCAAAATCAAGTACTAAAATTAAAGTTTAAATAAATTTATACTACTTTGTTTTAATTATCTTTAAATTTTTACATCTAGCTTGAATTTCAGTCTTTCATATGAAAAATTCACTAAGTAGTGATTAATTATTTCAACTCATGAGATTACTCTACCAAATAACCATATTTACATTGAATTTTGATGAAATACATCATGAAGAGTTCCAGAAAATCATATGTGTATTACATTGAATAAATTAATATTGTGAAAATTCTTAGTAGTTGAATATTCGATAGAAAAAAAAAGAGCAAAAAGATATTTCCTTTTAATTTTAATCATCTTCTTGCATACAAAAATGGAAAAAACTGGATTAAAATTCACTTGTATAAGAATTATACTTCTTTCTAGACATATAATTAAACAATTTATCAATTATTAGTGCTAAGTGTAAAGAAGATATTAGAGAACTTCATTGAAACAGAAATTATGAAAACATATTTCTATCTTTTATTTTTCTTAATTATGAGTCTTTTCACAGTATTCTAGAATAGAAACTTGATAATTTTTATGGTTCAATATTTTTATTAAATAATTCCATTGAGTTTAAAATAATTATATTGCATAATAAGAAATAATAAAAATACAAAAAAAAAATATCAGGTAATATGGTTTAAATTAAAAAATAAAAGCTTCAAATTCTTGGTTAAAAGGAGTTATCATTAAAGAGAACCACTGATATTATTTTATATTTTTTCAAAAAAAATAGAATAAAATAATTAGAGAGGTTAAAAGTGATGTTTTTGAAATAAATAGTATAATTTTCAGTCTTTTAAGTGATCAGGTGAAATTCAAAATGAAAATGAAAATGAGTTTTGTGAAAAAAATTCTGTGAATGGATCAGATTATTAATCTTCCCTTGTTATTATTTCTATAAATTATTTATTAAACTTTCACTATTACTCAAGCACAGACTCATCCATGTTTGGTTAAGAGCCCAAGATGAGTTCAAAGTAAAGTTCAGTCTGAGTTCAGTCTGAGTTCAGTCTGAATTCCATCTGAATTCAAGTTGAGGACTTGCTAGCAAGTCCCCCCCAAATATTGCGTGGTGATCTCCCTTTTTGAATTCAAATTCTTTATGAGATTTATCCCACCTTTTCTTTTCATATTCAAATGCTTTTTGGATGCATTCTTCTGTATTCTTTCTACACATTTGTTGCATATTAATAAAGGATTTAGTACCAGAATGTATATCTAACCTTGGTAATTAATTTAAATGATTTACTGGGGTATTTGGTACATATCCCAGCCAGAGTCCAAATGGTTTTTTCTCTGTTAAAGAATGAGTTGTGCTATTATAAGCAAATTCAAGGCCAGGAATTAATGTTACCCAGTCATGTGTGAATTTCTCATTGTCTTTGTATTCTAATCCAAAGTCACAATATCTTCTGATCATATCTTCCAGAGTCTGTATCATTCTCTCAGCCAGCCCATCAGTTTGTGGATTCTGTGCTGTAGACAATTTCAATTGACAACCTGATACTTCCATCAAAGATGTCCAGAACTCTGAAGTAAATTAAGGGTCTCTGTCAGAAATTATGGCATTGGGGAACCCAGAAGTATTCATAATTTGAGTCCACCATAGTAATTCTAAGTCTTTTGCAGATACCTCTTTATGGGTAGGGATAAATAAACAAATTTTTGTTAATCTATCTACAATTACCCAGAATAAATTGAAACTTTCTTTTCCTGCTAATGGCAAGCCAGTGACAAAATCCATGTTTATAATTTCCCATGGAGCTTTTGGCTGCTCTATTTTTGGTAACAACCCAGCTCTCTTCATATTTAATCTTTTAGATTTCTGACAAGAGTCACATGTCTCAATGTATTTTTGTACACCTTCTTTTATGTTTATCCACCAGGCTGTATTTTTAGCTCTGGTTAATGTTTTGTTAAAATCAAAATTACCAGGTAAGATGTCATCATGACAAGTACTCAACATTAACTCTTTTTCTAGAGGATGGTATAGATATTAAATTGCTTAGCTTTTTCCTGTAATATATATATCCATCTTCAATTGACAGTTTACTTTTTCTAACACATTTTTATACTTTGGAGGAAAGGTTTTACTTAATGCACTCATGGAGGCATTAGTTGGATCATTTAAAATGGTAGATAATTTAGACAAATCTTTATCAGATGAATTATTTTCTAATATATTTTGCATAAATTCTTCCTCTTAATCCACTATATAAATCATAAAGATATGTATAACCTCATTTTCAGGTACATATACTTGGTTGTCAGTATCATTTGGCAAAGGGCTTCTGGATAACAAATCCACATTAGATTACAATGTTCCTGCTCTATGAGTTATTTTCATTTTTCCTCTGTACTCTTGTACAGCTAGTTGCCATCTAAAAATGTGCCTATTAGGTGTTTTCATGTTGAGTAATGATTTTACTGCACTACAATCTGTTATTAATTCAAACTTCCAGTCTTCCAGATAGTAATAAAATTTCTCCAGGGCCCACAGAATGACTAAAAATTCCAGTTGGGTGGCACCATACCTTAATTCAGTCTTTCTCAAGACTCTGGATATATAACAGATAAATACTTCAGATAATTTCCCATTTATTATCTGTTTCTGCTGTAAAGCAGCACCTAAATCTGTGAAACTTGCATCAGTATACAAGATAATAGGGAGGTTAAAATCTGGCAGTCTCAATATTAGAGCTGACATCAAACATTCCTTTAATTTATCAAAGGCATGTTGTCTTTCATTATTCAAAATGAAAGCCTCATTTTTACTGATTAATGTTGTTAAAGGGGCTGCAATGGATTGGTAGTTTTTTATATACTGCCTATAATATTCACACATACCTAAAAAACTTTGAACATCTTTCACATTCATAGGTATACTAATGTTTTTTATTGCTACCACTTTGTTCTTGTCAACACAAATTTGTAATCCAGATACAATATGTCCAAGTACTTTCAAGGATTGAAACCCAAACTTACATTTTTTAATGCAATTTTCATATTAATTTCATCCATCTTTTGAAATACTCTTTTCAGGTAATTTAAATATTCATCATATGTTTTTGAAAACACTATGATGTCATCAATATAAACTAAAAGCTATCCTTCAACCATTTCCTGATGAAAAATACTATGCATCAGTTTTTGGAAGATTGAAGGCGCATTCTTTGGGCCAAAAGGCATTATCACACATTTATATATCCCCATGTGTGTGGTTATGAGTAAGAAATTTGGAGAATTTTTTTCCACAGGAATCTGGTGGTAACCTTTGTTTCCATCCAGACAGGAAATATATTTTGCTCCTTTTAAAGTAGCATGGATAGTAGCTATCCTTGGTAGACGGTAAATATCATCTAAAGTGTATGTATTCAGAGCTCTTTAATCACCACATAATCTTGCCTTATATTTTTCATAAGAGATTAAAACTGATTAATAACACAATAATTAGGTGTTGTGTCCACTTTTTCAAAAATACCCATTTCTAGCAACATTTTAATGTTGTCTTCAATGTCTTTCCTTTTTGCAGGAGAATCTGGGTAAGGTTTTTCTTTCAAGATTCCAGGAATATTATCCAGATCACAACTTAAAGAGATTTTCATCTCATGGTCTTTGTCAAATCCTAGTTCATTTGAACCATGAGAAAATGCCATAGGATAAGATTTTATCAATCTCAAAATATTGTTTTACTCAATTTTTGAGAGTGGAGGACTGAAGGAGGCCTTTTGGATTTCATTTTCCAATTCTACCACTACAGAGCTTGATCTTCCAGCTTTCAGTTGTTCTTCTTTTGGAGCAATGGAATAAACTGAATTTTCAGAGCAAATCTTGGATTTTTGTTTCCCATTTACACCTATAGTGAAGAAACTATTTTCAGGATCCAGTTTAATGCCAAATTTGGTCAATAAGTCATTTCCAATAATAAACCAATCACTACAGTTATTATTATCCATTACCACAAATTCACACACTGCTCTTACATATTCATTATTATATTTAAAGAATACAGCAGTTTTGTGTTTGAAAATTGGATTTAATACTGAACCAAAACCCCATCAGTTCTTTGTCTGTACACACTACACTATATGGGAGGCAGACTTTCTAGCAAGTTTGAAACCTTGAACCCAAATTCATATCTAACTGAGCAGACATTGAGATGTTGTTGAAACAATCATGAGGAAATATTGATTTGAATTTGAGCACAACTTGAAGTTAATTCAAAAATTTATTGAAGCACAGTTTATCATTAGCAAAACAAATCTTGATGCTTGAGTTACTTGAATTTTTGTAGGAATATTGAAGTAAGTGAGCCCTACTACCAAAAAAAAGTGGGCACATCAATAAGATTGTGAAAAATCATGTTTTTTGTTTTTTGTTTAAAAATATAAAAATTGTTGTATAAATTAAACTAAATCTCCTTTGAATGCTTTTACAAGATTTTTTACTAATCAATTTATAAAGGAATCTCCCAATACTATAAAAAGTTATTCAAGAAAAATATATATTAAAATGATACTTTTCATCAAATTTATATTAGTAAAAATTTCCTGAAGTATTTATTTGCTCCAATTGTACAAGTATATATTCTTAAGTATTTCTCAAGCTTTAAAGTATTAGTATAAGCTACATAAAGTTTAAAATTGATGGTAAAAATAATTTATTTAATTGTACAATTCAAAAAATTAATATTTATACCATAACTTTAGATTTAAAAATATTTTATTGTCATTATTTTTTTAAAAAAATAATTTACCATCACCTTCAGTATAAAAAAAAATTTGTGTCAAATTTCATAAAGAATAAAATATATGGCTAATAAGTTTTGCACAATAGTCATAAGTTTTTTTTTGTTTTGTGCCATTTCATTTTCAATTTTCTATAATTTATTATATATGTATATTATTTATTCTATTAAAAAATTATCCTTCCTAATACTTGTGCTTCACATATGGTTCCCCTTACACATTCTCTCACTCTCTTAAATTTAGTGCTACTCTCCCCAGTCCTCTCCCCTCACCACCCCTTGTATCCCCCTTCTCCACCCCTCTCCCTACCACCCCACCTCACCTAAATCAATTTGTTACAAACATCACCCCTTTTGATCCCTTATAAACCCTTATATATCTCATATATTTATGAATAAAATTAACTGATCTCCTTCTCACCCCTCTTTTTCTATATGGAAATAAGGGGTGAATTAACAAGCCAAAGAGATTGGGTGAGCAGCAAAAGTATCAAGATGATTTTGAGGTTAAATGGTTGGGATGTGGAAGAAGAAGGTTGGATTCGGAAGCAAGAGGTTTAGGATATCTTAAAAAGGTCTTGGTGGGTTAAAGGGTGGAAAGGAAAGGTCCAGGTGGGATGTGAAAGAGGTGGGGTGGGGTAGGGAAGAGTGAGAAAGGGGTGAGTATAGATGAGGAGGGAAGCAAGAGTAGTGGGGTTAGGTGAAAAGTAAAAGGGGAGGGGAGGGGAGTGGTGAGGAGTGTGGAAACTTACTCATGAATTTTTGATACTACATTAAATGCCTTTGGATGTTCATCAAAAATAGAGATATGGGAATGAAGTCAGAAGGAATACAAAGGCAGAAAAAGGAATGTATAGAGCTCAAAAGGATGTGAAACAAGGTGGAAAAAAACTGAAGGTGGACTTTATCTTTTGGCCAAAGAGCAGAGTTCACCCTATCTGATCTCAGCACTCATTTTCCACAATCAGAAACAACATGTAAAAGTGGTTTTTTACTATTCATACCCCTCAACACATACAAGCTATTGGTTTATTCAATGTTTGTAATAATTACCAAAAATTAAGACTGAAGATCTACATGAGTGTAAAAACTAGCCATTAAATACTATTTTTATTTTTTACAAAGTCTTTTACAGAATTTTTATTAAGAATTAACATACAATAAAAAACCAATAAAATGGGTAAACTTTTGAAACAAATTGAAAAAAGTAGAAAAGCCTATATTTAAATTTTGAGCTAATGCACTTTTTTGTCTTTTATTAGATGATTGTATAGAGCTTTTAATTTAGCTCCGAACAATTTTAGTGAGATTTATAATATTTTAAATTCAAAAATAAAATATAAATAAATATTTAAAATGAATCACATTGATATATATAGTAAACCTTCTGCTTTATTTTATGTTCTATGACTACTGTACATGTAATAAAAATTAGTCATGATAACCAAAAATTTAATAAAATGAGTATCTTAGCTTCCTCAATATCTTTTCTATAATCTATTAAATAAAATAAAATAAATTTTGAGTCATTTTTTTACAAAAGTTTTTTCATTTCAATGACTATCTAAATTTTCCAAAAATAATATATCTTAATTTTGGTGGAACTGAGATTGAACTCACAATGAGATCCTGTTTTGGTCTGAGGTTCAAGCTAAGTAAAACTGTGAGAAAATTTATAATTTTTTAAAATTTTTATCAAATATTTTTAAATGTAAACATAAGTATATTCTTATCTCAAAATGATTTATATTAAATAATTTAAATTTCTGGAAACAAATACAAATGATGAATCATTTTGGAGAAATTTTTCATTAAAAATATTTGGATGTTGATTTTCTAATATTATGAAATTATTCTTTTTTCTCCATTAAAGATAAAGAAGATACATAAAAATTATTTTAATACAACTATAACATTTAAAAAAGGTATCAGATCTTCTTTTTAGATTCATACTTACTCAAAAAAACAATTTGTTCATTTTAAGTACAAATTATATAGATCCTTCAAAGCCTCACATTTTCATCTTGATTTTCATGTGTAAATTAAAGGGAAATCTCATAAATTAAAAATGGTATTTTTTTAAAAAATTAAATAAATATATTTCAAATAAATATATATTGTTGTAAAAACTCAAAGTTTAACCTTAAGTTTCTGTTTTAAATGTGTACTGATGATTTGATATATTCTCTATCCAAATTTATTTTTTTAAATATATTCATTCTAGTATTTTTTTATTAGGCCAAAAACAAGAAGATTTATAAAAAAATCTTCTGTTTACATATAATTTCAAAGGGATTTACTTTAAAGAATTTTAAATTTAATAGTAGAATAATATAATTTTTATCTATCAGTGTAAATATCATTTTTCTAAGAAATTATTGATAAATTGTTAACTCATATATTCTCTTTAAGAAGTATTTTTAAATGTCCAGTTGTGAATTAATCCTGTCAAAAACATTTTTCCAAAGACTAAAAAAGAAACCTGAAACTTTTTACTTAATTTTTTATCAACAAAATAGAATTGAAATATTCTGTCTATTCATTTAAAATATGCAACATTATTTATTTTAACTAAAATGTAATTGCTTTAAAATAGCTTTTTTATATGAGTATAACTCAAAATACTTATTGTGTCTTTTTTACAAAATAATAATAATATGGTAGTTATTCAATGAGCAACTAATATAATGATGAAATATTACCACTTCTACCTATTAAGTTCAGTTCTTGCACAATAAATTACTCTGAAATTTGACCTGAACCACATTTTTTGACATGAGACCACTTTTGAAAATCTATAATGCTTATTCCTAGGTGGACATAGCCATTATCCCGCCATATAGCATGGAAGCACACTTAAGAATTCATATTAAACTTAAAGAATTTTATGCTTTTTTGTTGTATTTTATCTTTAAAAATTTACTTTTAGTTTGAATTTCAGTTTTTCATATGGGAAATTCATTGAGTAGTGATTAATTATTTTAACTCATGAAATCACTCACCAACTGACAATATTTTCATAGAATTTTAATGAACTAAATCATGAAAAGTTCTAGAATCTCATATATTTATTACGTTAACTAAATGCTTATTACAAACTACTAAGTATTTGAAGAATAAACAGAACAAATAAAATTTCAAAAATGAATTTCCTTTTGTATTAATCATTGACTTGCAGTTGAAAATTTCAAAAGCTGGATTAAAATCTACTATTATAAGGGAAATACTTTTTTACAGAATTATAATCAAATAATTTCTCAAATATTAGTGTTGAGTATAAAGAATTTATTAGAGTACTTCATTTAGTCAGAAATTGAGAAAACACATTGATAATTTCTTTTGTTTAGTTATATGTGGTTTAATGGTATTCTAAAATTAAAAATATAAGAGATTTGATGGTTCAATATTTTTTTGAATAACTCAACTGAATTGAAAATAGTTATATTGAATGAAAAAAAATATGAAAATACATAAAATAAAAAATCAGGACATTTGGATTAAAATAAAAACCCAAAGCTTCAAATTCTGGGTTAAAAAGAGTTTTCAACAAAAAGAGCCACATGTATAATTTTATATTTTTTCTCAAAAAGTTAATTAACTCATTAGAAAGCTTAGAAGTAATAATTTTAAATAAGTATTATGATTTTCAGTCTTTTTACTGATAAAGTGAGATTCAAAATTAGCATTAAATTGTGTTTTATTAAAAAAACTGTGGAGTTATCAGATTCTTATGCTCCCCAACTTTGTATTTCTATTAAATTTTCATTAAACTCTCAATATTAATTCAGCACAGTATCATTCATCCTTGGTTAAGAGCTCAATATGAGCTCAAAGTAAAGTTCAGAATCAGTTCATCTAAGGTTCAGTCTGAGTTGCATCTGTGTTCCATCTATATTCAAATTGAGGACTTGATAGCATGTCCCCCCCAAATAATAGGGGGTGTCAGTTCTGGCAAATCCGCACTTACAAATCTGCACTTAAATTTGACCAAATCCGCACTTAAATGAGTGCGGATTTCCAAAACACACTAGCCCCAATACTGGTGGATTTCAAAATGAAATAAGTCACTTATTTCACTCAAATCCGCACTTTCTCAACCAAAAGTGCTGATTTCACCATCAAGTCCCATTTCACTGATTTGTCAGCATCATCCCATTCATACGCAGCACTCCGCAGAATAACACTTCATAACTCAAAACATCGTACATCACTTACATCTTCATATCATATCATATAAGAGTCATGCCTTCCTCACTTTCAAATCGTGATAAATTACATAAAGCAAAGACTTTCATGGCGCTTGAACTGCTCTTGGACTCTGATTCCGATTCTGATCTAGAAGAAGATTTTGTCGTTTTATCAAAAATGGCCAGGAAACGTTACCTTCTTCCCAGAAAGCCTCAAGTACTTCATACCCCCAAGTACACCATCCAAACACTTCTTAGCCTATCTACACCCAGTTTTAGACAGCTGTTCAGGACTTCTCAGGAATGTTTCCTTAAATTGCTTGAGCTTATTCAGGATCATCCCATATTTCACAATAATTCTCAAAAAGAACAACGACATCCTTCAATTCAATTGGCCATCACACTATGTCGTTTGGGTTCAAATGGTAATGGAGCCGCTTTGAAACGTTTAGAAAATGTCTTTGATTTAGGGTATGGTTCAGTTAACACTTATACCAAACGATGTATCACTGCCATCAACTCCTTGGAATCTCAACTTCTCACCTAGCCAACAAAAGAAGAGCGACTTGAATCATCTCAGGTTATGCAAGCAGAGGGCTTTCCAGGATGTATTGGTTTTGTTGATGGTACTACTATTCCTTTGAGCCAGAAACCTGCTCAAGGTGGAAACAATTACTTTGACCGTAAAAAGAGGTAGATTATTTTTAACTCCTTTCATCCTCCTTGAAACTAACACAAACAAATATATCTTCTTTATAGATATTCAATTAACGTTCAGCTTATATGTGACGTAAACAAAAAATTTATATCATTCTTTGCTGGCTATCCTGGCTCATGTCATGACTCCTACGTCTTCCAAAAAATGCATATTTCAAATGAACCTGAAAAATTCTTTGATGAAAATCAGTATCTTCTTGCAGATTCTGCTTATGTGAATGGAAAGTATGTACTTCCTGCTTTTTGGGGAGCAGCTTCAGAAGACAGTCAAAATGCCAAATTCAACAATCATTTGGCAAAGTCAAGAGTCCGTATTGAACATTCTATTGGAATCTTGAAAGGCCATTTTTCTAGTTTAAGGGAATTAAGAAGTCCTCTTAGAAATAAATCTGAAATGGAGGCGGTGATCAACTGGATTCTGTGTTGCACTATACTTCATAACCTACTTGCTGACCTCAAAGATCAATGGTTAGAGCTGTATGAAGATGAACAAGTTGATTCACCTCCGACTATATCCAACACTTCTATTTCTCAATCAACTAGTATAAGGGCAAAAATCCTTCCAATAACACTCCAACATTTTTCAACGCAATTTTAATTTTTTTCTCTTTCTCTTCAAATTATCAATTTGCATGTATTATTCACTGAGAATGGTAAATTTTTTTGCATATTTTTTTGGTTTTTGAATTTGCTGTTAAAGTCTTATTTTTTTTCTCTCTGTGTTTTCTTTCATCAACTCAACATTAAATCGCATATTTTCAGCAAACGCATATTTTTTCAGTCACTCAAAGGTTGGGAAAGAGTTGGAAGGGAAGATTAAGGGTTCCGAGGCATTTTAAATGAAGAAAAGGGTCTGGGAGAGGTTGAGAGGGGTGAAATGGGGATCAAAAGAGGATGGCATACAATGGGGCTGGGAGGATAGCAAAAGGCATGGGGAGGGAAGACAAGCATGTGTTGATAGAATTGAAAGGGATGGAGATTGGTGCAAACAGAGTGTGAAAATAGGAGGATGAACTCTGTTCTTCGGGCGAAGAACAGAGTTCACTTCCATAAAATATTAGCTGAAACATAGTTTTCAATTCTGTAAAAACAGTTGTAAGTAATAGAGAAAGTCACTGATTTTTTTTATATGTAATCCTTGCTTTACGAGGAGACTTTTGTGACGAAGCAGATTTTTGAGTTACCCTTTGAGATTTGGAATGTCTGGGAGGCATTATGAAACTGGCACATAACAAGAAAAAAGATTAAAAAGTAGAAGAAATAAGTAAAAAAGAATGTAAACATGCCTGGTCAAAATATTGAAAATGTTGGAGATTGGTGCAAACAGAATGTGAAAATAGGAGGATGAACTCTGTTCTTCGGGCGAAGAACAGAGTTCACTTCCATAAAATATTAGCTGAAACATAGTTTTCAATTCTGTAAAAACAGTTGTAAGTAATAGAGAAAGTCACTGATTTTTTTTCTATGTAATCCTTGCTTTACGAGGAGACTTTTGTGACGAAGCAGATTTTTGAGTTACCTTTTGAGATTTGGAATGTCTGGGAGGCATTATGAAACTGGCACATAACAAGAAAAAAGATTAAAAAGTAGAAGAAATAAGTAAAAAAGAATGTAAACATGCCTGGTCAAAATATTGAAAATGTCAGGAAGGGGTGTGTGCCGAGGATTGATGGGTAGGTAGCGAGGAAGGTCAGTGTGTCACATGTGACAGGGATGGGGTAAGAAAGGAAGGGATGTTTTGTGGCCAAAATGTGGTTGTGAAAAAAAACGGGAAAAAAGTGCTGATTTGAGGTCATAACTGACACCCTTTTTTGAAATAAGTGACTTTTTTGCAAAATTTAAGTGCTGATTTGTAAGTGCTGATTTGGTTTGAAATCCGCACTTAATTTAAGTGCTGATTTGGTTTGAAATCCGCACTTAATTTAAGTGCGGATTTGCCAGAACTGACACCCCCTATTGTGTGGTGACAGGTTCTAGTTTTTCAATAAATTTACTATCAAGTTTTGTTAATGTGTTAATAGAAACTAAACTACCTGCAGCCCCAGTTTCAAGAATTGTAATGCCCTGTGCACCCAAATTTCACAGCCCCAATGGTAAGCTCGCTCTCTTCACCCCGTGTCAGAATTATAATTGCAGGATTACCAACCTGTGCACCCAAATCCCACAGCCCCAATGGTAAGCTCGCTCTCTTCACCCCGTGTCAGAATGAAGAGAGGGGACTTGCACACACAGTCTACATACATTAAAGGCTGCAGTTGCGGTTCTCACTAATCTAAACCTAACACCCCCGCTCGCAACAAGGCCTCTACCACCAATAGCCTAATAGTAAAAGATTATGAATTAAAGAAAGAAAAAAAATACAAGAAAAAGATAAATATGAAGGAAAAATAAAATAAAAACTAAGTTCCAACTGAAAGATAAGACAAACAATGTTGAATATTCAAACCACCCAATGACTTTGTCATACAATCTGCCTTTTGATCTCTACTAGGCACCCAAGTAAGAAGTACTTCTTTGTTGAAAATTAGCTGGTTGACAAAATAGAAATCCCTCTTTGAATGTCTGGTATCCTGATTTGATGATTGGTCTTTTCCTGTCCTCACTGCTGTCTGATTATCACAATAAAGATGAACTGCATCTTGATATTTAACAAAGTCCTCAAGCAAGTTCTTGACCCATAAGCCAGTCCTGACACCTGATGAAAAATCCATGTATTCTGCTGTTGAAGTAGATAGTGCCACTGTCCGTTGCCGTTTTGCACTCCAGCTAATAGGTACCTTTCAGAAATATATGATATGGGCTTGAGAAGCTCTATCACCTTCATGCCCACTCCAGCTTGAATCAGCATAGACTTCAACTTTTGCGACTGAGTCTGAATGAGAAGGAAATATCTTAAATGTGAAATGAGCTGTTGCTGAAACATAAGCCACAAGATGTTTCAAAGCTTTCCAATGATCTTCTGATGGGTGTCTGGCAAAGCGTGCTAATAGATTGACAGCATATGCAATATCTGGCCTAGTTCCTTGGGCCAGGTAGCTTAAAGAACCAACAATTGACAGGAAGCCCAGGGGGTCGATTGGAGAAGATGATGGATCTGCTGAAACCAGGTTACACTTACTTGGAAGGGGAGCCTTAGTATGCAATTGAGAAGTATTATGAAGTTTGCTTATCTTCTGAGCAAGAGGAGCTTGTGACAAAATAAACCCATCCCTGACTCTTTCCGCATCTAAACCCACTATTTGATCCACCTTTTCCTTCCACTTAATTTCCAAAACTCCAGCCAAATCTTTTTCCAACTTCTTCAAAGTTTCATGAGAATCACATGCCACAATTCCATCATCCACATGAAGCCAGATAACTGATGAACCCAGATTCTTCTTTAAAATATAGATAGAATTATCAAAAAGACTCAGTTCATAGTCCAAATTTTTCAACTTTTCCGTAATGAACTTTCACCAACATCTTGCTGCTTACTTTGTACCATAAAGAGCTTTGTGAAACCGGCATACTAAAGTGCCATTGTTTTCTTCAGGTCCTTCAGGTGGGCGGACATAAACTTCCTCTTCAATAGAACTATTCAAATAAGCTGCCACCACATCAAAAGAATGAACAAACCAGTTAAACTTTGCTGCCAGAGTAAAAATTAGTCGTAGAGATGTGAAGGTAGCAGTAGGAGCAAAAGTTTCTTGAAAATCATGGCCATATTGCTGAAAAAATCTTTGAGCTACATAACGTGCCTTGAAACGCTTAGGGTCATCAGCTGAAAGTCCTGGTTTAATAGCAAAAATCCATCGTGCTCCAAGAACTTTGATGCCAGGTGGAGGTTTAACAAGTGACCAAACTTTCTTCCTGGCAAGATTCTCAAGTTAATTTTTGCAAGCTAAAGACCATTGATGACTGTCTTCACTTTTCATAGCTTGCTTATATGTTTTTGGTGCATCAGGGAACAATTCTAAGCAAGTAATTTAAATTTCAGTTCCAACAGCATCTTGATCCAGTAGTCTTTTATCAAGTTCAAAATCACCAAGAGTTAATGAATTCACTATAAATGGAAGACCATGCTTTTCTGAAGATGGAATCACATCACTTTTATCTTGAGGCAGCTGTTCTTCTGCAATATCAGGTGATTTATAGTTATTTTGCTTTTCAGAAACTATTTGAGTTGTTGCACGTGAAGGGAATTCAGAAAAAGCAGATTGAATAAGCCTGTTGTTTGTTTGATCCCAAAAAAGCCAACCTTTACCACCTTCCACATACCCAACCACAAAACATTTCACTGACATCAAGTTTCAAGCGTTGAGATTTTGCAAAATGAACAAAGGCCACTTCTCCAAAAGTCTGTAACAAATCAAGTTGAGTTTTTCTCTTGAACATTGCTTCATAGGGAGTTTTTGAAATAGAAACAGAATTGGAAAGTCAGTTATGAAGATAAGCTTCCCACAAAAATGCTGCACCCCAAAAGAACTTTGACAAATCACTGTCATAAAGCATTGTCCTACCCATATCAGAAACAGTCCTGTTGTAGCATTTGGAAACTCCATTTTGTTCAGAATAATAAGGCATAGAATTTTCCCACTGAATTCCATTTTGTAATAGATATTTATTCATCTTTTCATTAAGATATTCTCCACCATTATCTGAACAAAGAATCTTCAGTTTGAAACTAGTTAACCGCTCCATTTTTAAATGAAATCGTATAAAAGCATCAAGGACTTCATTTTTTGATTGAATGATTTCAATATCAGAGTAGCTTGTCTTCACATCTCGAAAGGAAACAATATAGTGTGCTTCATTAAATGTTGCCACTTCAAAGGGACCCAAAACATCTGAGATAATAATTTCCAAAGGTTCAGGATCACATTCAGTTGGAAGTAGTGTGTGTCTTCGGACATTCTTGCAAAGACGACATTCTTCATAATCAATAATTCGAGGAGGAAGAGAGGAGGGAAGACCAAGGGCAACACCAGAAGCAAAAAGCCTTTTAATAACTCGTAAGCTGACATGTCCAAGCATCCGATGCCACTTCATGAGTTCACTTTCAGGCTGTTGAGTTGAATTAGGTTGCCGCTGAATTGGGGGGTCAAGTGACAAAAATGGAACTGACGGCTTGGAAGACAGAGAAGAGGAAATAGAGGTAGCATTGCATTGAGGAAAAGGACCATACCACATTCTGAGAAACCACTTGTTTCCACTAGACCACTTTGCTTTAGCTAATTCAGTATCACCTTTTTTCAGAACAAAATGATTTGCTGCATTGGCATAGAATGAAACCCCAGACTTTAATAATGCAGATCCAGAAATTAAGGTACCGCTAGCAGTTGGGCAGAAAAAAACTCTTTTGATGATGAAGTTGGAGTTATCAAAGCCTTTCAGGATGATGGAGCCAATTCGTGTTACAAACTGTTGAGATTCAGGATCATCCTTGACAATAAGAGGAATCTTTTGAGGTAAGTATTGAAATTCAGAAAATATAGATAAATCCCCACTCATATGATCAGTTGCATAGGGGTCAAACAAAGCCAGTTTTTGTGGAGATGGGGAAGTAGTGGAATGAGAATCGTATTGATGATGAGAGCGGAAAGGAGAAGTCCCATAGGAGCAAAAAAATGTAGCGGTAGGGACAGATGAATGGTAACAAGACCTCCAATTTGAGTAAGAAAGATATGACATTTTAATTTTATTAAAAAAGACAAGAAAAATAGAGAAGAAGAAAAAAATTAAACTGTTTTTTTTTTATATATATTTCTTGGTTCTATTATCTATAATATCTAAACAACTTGATGACTCTTGTGATTATTTTATATATCTCGTATTTTTCTTTCTTTACTCGCTTGTTCTTTGTCTGCAACTGGTAACTCACTAAACGCCCATAACCTGTAATGCCCTGTGCACCCAAATCCCACAGCCCCAATGGTAAGCTTGCTCTCTTCACCCCGTGTCAGAATTATAATTTCAGGATTACTAACCTGTGCACCCAAATCCCACAGTGCCAATGGTAAGCTCTCTCTCTTCACCCCATGTCAGAATGAAGAGAGGGGACTCCCGCACACAGTCTACATACATTAAAGGCCGCAGTTGTGGTTCTCACTAATCTAAACCTAACAAGAATGGCATTCATTTTTTTTCACTGTCACGCTCCACGTGACACTCAAGGCAAAAGCAGCTCATTAAATCAATAATAAAGAGGTCTAAATCCAAACTCAAAGCGCAGAAAGCAATTCTACATAGCAACTGCAACTTTTCTTTGTGTACTCACTATTCAACCGCACTAGTCTAAACTCTAAATCTAAATTAGTCAATCTCTCAATAGTGTGTGTTAGTCTTTTCCTCAATAAGCAATGCACAGCGCAATAGTCAATGTAATAGTCCGCTAAAAGGTTTATTAAGTATCTGTGGGTTATTAAAAGGGGTAGTGAGCATGGATGGAATGGTTAGTGGAGGATTAAAGGGTTGACGGATGTTAGTGAGGAGGGTCCAGGTGTAACGGGTGTATTTTTTAATGGTCTGTGGTGTGTGGAATAGTGGATGGGTATGAGGTCAATGCGAGGAGGAGTAAAGGATATAAAAGGGGTTGGGTTTTGGTTTGACATTCTTTAGAATTAAATTATAAAAAACGTATATATAGTAAATAGTGGTAAAGCCCCAGGTTAAATCATTATTATTGTATCTTTCCTTATTTTCTAAGTAATCATTTCTCAATCCTAAATCTTTGATTATTGAGTTTCCAACCCTTTGTGAGATCTTAAGAATATTAATATTACCCTTAAATTATATTAAAATCCTTCTTGAACATATCTCGAAGCAGTAGCTCTTCCTTCGAGTCATCTTCAAATCACTTCATAATAATAATCAAGATTTCAATAAAGGGAAAATAGTGTGGAAAGTATATGTCTCACACTCAACGGAGCTTGTGTTTTTATACCCAGGCATCTGTCATGCGCCACGTGACACTCAAGGCAAAAGCAGCTCATTAAATCAATAATACAGAGGTCTAAATCCATACTCAAAGCGCAGAAAGCAATTCTACATAGCAACTTAAACTTTCCTTTGTGTACTCACTATTCAACCATGCTAGTCTAAACTCTAAATCTAAATTAGTCAATCTCTCAATAGTGTGTGTTAGTCTTTTCCTCAATAAGCGAAGCACAGTGCAATAGTCAATGTAATAGTCCGCTAAAAGGTTTATTAAGTATCTGTGGATTATTAAAAGGGGTAATGAGCATGGACGAAATGGTTAGTGGAGGATTAAAGGGTTTACAGATGTTAGTAAGGAGGGTCCAGGTGTAACGGGTGTATTTTTTAATGGTCTGTGGTGTGCGGAATAGTGGATGGGTATGAGGTCAATGCGAGGAGGAGTAAAGGATATAAAAGGGGTTGGGTTTTGGTTTGACATTCTTTAGAATTAAATTATAAAACGTATATATAGTAAATAGTGGTAAAGCTCCAGGTTAAATCATTATTATTGTATCTTTCCTTATTTTCTAAGTAATCATTTCTCAATCCTAAATCTTTCATTATTAAGTTTCCAACCCTTTGTGATATCTTAAGAATATTAATATTAACCTTAAATTATATTAGAATTCTTCTCAAAAATATCTCAAAGCAGTAGCTCTTCCTTCGAGTCATCTTTGAATCACTTCCTCAAACATTTCCTCTGTGCCTTGAAGAAGTTTCTAAACTCCTCCCTCCATCTCACTTCCAGGAACACCCTCGACCTTGTGCGTAGGTCGTCTGGTGAGATTCACATATAATAACAGGCGCTCTAATAGGTGTTATTTTGTAAGTATCATGGGATACATCTTTAATAATTTCAGCTACTTCAATGGAAGTAAAAGATGTATCTGTATGAGGTATTGCATCATTCAGGAACATAATATCCTGTTTTAATACATATATCTCACTTTCATCATCACTGAAAGAAATGTTACTTTTACAATCCTCATTAGATTCATCCTTTTCATCTTCATGATTTCTTTGTTCAGAATCTTGTGATTTCTCAATAACATTTATTCTTTTCTTACAAGTATGAACTTTAGCCCAAGGTTCATCACATTTGTAGCAAGTTTTACTTTCTTGTATTTTAGGGACAAGGGTAGCTGAGTGTTTTTTTCTTCTCCACTGGTAACTTATTTTTAGTAGGTTCTACTACCTCAACACTTTGTTTGAAGTTATTATACCTGGTTTTATATTTGGGGTTCAATGATATTTCATTGCATATATTAATAAACCCAGAATTATACTCTGATTGTTTCAGCTCTAGCTACAATAATCTCTCTGACTGATATAGGCAATTTATATATTTTTTTCTTTCCACTCATCATAATCCATTTTTGGATCCATGGCTTTCATGATTTTTATTAAATTTATTAAAAATAACATGGTTTTATCTCCAGCATTTGAATTATATCTGGCTTTCTCATACAATCATTGTTGAGTGATTCTAGATTTTGGACCCCAGAATTGCCTTTCAATTAGTGCCTTCTATTCATTCCAGGAGTAGTTAATTCCTTCACTCAATACAGATTAAAACCATAGTAAGGCCACATCTGTAAATAAGGATATCAATTTTAATGAAGTTTCTTCCTAAAGGAACTTTGTATGAAAATTTTAAGTTATAAATTCTCTGAATGAATTTATTCCAATAAGACTTTTAATCCCTGTTGTAGACGATCCTACAGTACTAGCTATAGGCCTTGATCAAGGGAGTTAGAGTAAAACTGGAGAGAAAAACCCCTGTCCCTTTGAGAAATACCAGGTGAAATTTCATTATTACAGCAAATTAGAGACTGGTACTATACCCCTTCCAACACACTCCTTGACTGCTTTACAAGTCAAGACAGTAGCCAATAGCAGACCACTGAGAACCAAAGAACCAGACACCTGAAATTCAGAAAGATCCACACCTGAAAAACAAAACACTGTGCACTTGTTGCACAGAAAACAGCAATAACACTTGATGCAGGTTGCAAAGCTACACCAGAGAAACCAGTTTCCAAAGTTGAGTTAAATGAAGAACTAACCTTGCAACAAACACAGTCAATTGTGGCCAAAAAACAGTGAAAACTGAGTGAGAAACAATGATATCACCTCCAGATGGTTGCATGATAATTAAAGTTGCCCCAAACTGTCTTATCCAGTATGTACACACAGACCACCATCTAAAAAATCCATGCACAGAAACAAATTTGGTGCTTTTGGAAGCCAAATTGAATAAAAACCCTCTAGAAGCGCTCTCCAGCCTTCTTTAACCAAGGCAGGCGGCCTGCCTACAAGCATCCAGACCTCCCTGAAGCCAGAAACCCAGCAAAAACTTTAATAAAGCCCAAAATACTTAGAAAAATCCACCATGACTAATAAAGCCCTTAAAACACAAAATTAAGCTATGAAAACATTGTGACATAAAATATAGAGCCAAATTAGCTCTACTTAATGGTACTAAGCACTTAAAACTAAGGCTTAAGTTTACACAATAAAACACAAACAAAATTAAACAGCTATCTTTTAGAAATGAAAAGTGAGCAAATGACCCCTTAACACTTAGAATATGAAAAATGTCAACAAGACATAAAATATAGAAAAAATCTAGGGCTATCCAATGGTAGTAGCCACATACCCATAGTCCCAATATTCACTGAATAAAATCAGAAAAACACCCAATTATTCAACCAATGTCAATTAAGACATACCAAAACAGCGCCAAACAGACCAACAAAGGCCTCTGCAAATGTTGAAAAACCACATCCTCCATCCAATTGAGAATTTCCGCATTCTCCTTCACCAAAACCACCATGTTCACACATATTTCAAAATCAATCTCTGAAATGGGTCCCTGTCAATACTGTATTGACCATAACCTCATTTTCACCATATAACCACCAATTCATCCATACAGAACTGCTTGTGATTCCTGCTATTCCAGAAAGAAATCTTGCTCCAGACCTGGTCTATTATCATCTGCAACAGGTTCACCTCCCCCTCAACCTGGTCCATCTTCCAGCAAAACCCAAAGATCTAGGCCTTCCATCTTGATACCCAGATTAATCAACAAGTTAAACTCTTGCAAAAATAGTGCCAACACCACCACAACCACTAGCTCTACCATACCTGGTCCTTCTAAAGGTAAAACCAATGCTTCTACATACTGAAATTTAAGGTGATGAATTTCCAGTTCATTCCCATCCAGACAGTGATGATGACAATGTGGGGACCATCAAAACACCACCACCCAAAAAATTTCCCACCATAAAGAACAAATTCCAACAACACTCTTCTCCAAAAAAACATTTCATTATTAACTACTTCCAATCCAATCCTGCCAAAGATCCACAGGAAATTGAGAAAAGAAGACACCTCATCCACCAGTTCAAAACTAATGCTAAACACTTTGTTTCATCTCTTGATTCTCTTCTGTAATTCATTCTTGCCTGAAATTCTTGACTTAGAAATAAAATAAAAAAAACTCCTCATTTTAAAGTCTTGGGGGACTCATCCTCAGTTTTAAGTCCTGGAAAACTAATAGCCCTCAATTTATAGTCTTGGGGGACTCAAAACCTAAATTATAAAGACAGAAACAGAAATAAAACCATTAAATACAAAAGAAAATAAACTAACATTATGCGGTAACTGTTCTACAGAGTAGCCAGCTCATCATTTACCCCCACAGTTGCGTTAATTAAATTCAGAGACTCTCCCTTTGGATGCCCTCTTCCAGAATTACACAAACATCACATTATCAGTTTTTAGACCTGAAGGACTCAACCATAAAACCATCCTCAGTTTATAGTCTTGTAGTACTCAACCATTTTTCAGTTTAAAGTCTTGATGGACTTACCACAGTGTGTAGTTTAAAGTCTTGACAGACTTTCCACACTTTGCATAAAACATACAGAGAAAATTCCATGCAAAATACTCCGCAAACTCCCTACTGAACTTCCACTTTCTCTTCATCATCTACACATCACTGATAAAAAGATTTCATTTATTTATTTTCTCTTCATTGTTGTCCCATCACAGATAATGGCTGGATTCACAAATTTTGACCCATCAGAGCTTCCTTGTTTGACTGCTCCCAAGGACTATGCTTGCAAAAAGTGTATCCACATGTGCAGACCTTGCACCTTCACTCTTCCAACTCCTGAAGCCAAACTCTACAACAGGGCCTGTGATTCTTGCAACTCCAATAAAAAAAAGTGTGACAGAGACCCCAATTATCCTATAACAGGACCTTCACCTTCATACAAATACATCTCTAGATCTCCTAACAGATCCCCAGAGCTAGGTCCTGCTTCCTCCTCTCTATCTTCAGCTCCATCCAGAAGATCACGCCACTCTTTCCCCAGAACTCTCTCCAAAAGACCTGCTTTATCATCCCAAGATATAGCTTTTATCTCAGTAAATCAGGCTAAAACAGCTTTAAAATCAGCTCCCAGGCTGCTAGACCGCGTCCAGGAGGCCCGCCTGCCTTGCTAGGAAGTGGAAATCAGGCTCAAAACCTCCAAATTCAGCCAGAAAACAGCCAAAATCCACCAGTAAACAACAACAACTCCACACAAAAATCTCCTAGTGCTCCAAGAGCAACGCGCACAAAAATTTTGTAATAAAAAAAATCCCAACTTTAAAACTTCTAGAAGACCTTCCAGGGGACCTCAAGAAGGCACCAGAGCACTCAACACTGCTCCCAAACATAAATCTCTATCTCAATCAAGAAGAGTTAACTACACCTCTCCTCTTCAAGCCAATTACTCCTCTGAAAGTTCTATTTTTTCCAGATCTTCATCCAAAAGATCCCAATCAGCTTCCAGGTCACCTTCTCCTGGTCCATCCTACAACCAACCTGGCACTCCTCCACCAGTATCAAACCAAACTGGGTCAAGCAACAATATCAACAACAACAACAGCAGACCTGCTGCTCCAACCAGGCCACAGGAGCAACTTCATCTATTTGATCTTCCCGACACCATTTAGAGAATGATCATGAGAATCCATACCTCCATCTGGTTGATCCTCCTACAACATGCATTCAGAACTCTAGAACAGCCCAAATCCCGGCTGCTTACAAATTTGATGAGCTCCCAATCTGTAAGTACCAAATTAATAAATCCAATTTCTTTAACAGAGAACAATTACTAATCCAATTCTTCTCTTTAGTTGGAACCCCACCTCTTGAAACTGCATTTGGGATTGGCCAAACTCTATAATCTACCTTAACACTGTATTACACTTACAAGAAACAACACCTAAGCATGATGTGTTCAAACATGCTTAAGTCCTTTGCTCTTTTCAGTTCGTTGAATGAGTTTGAAAGGAATATGAGGAAACAGCTCCTTGATGACCACTGGAAGATGTCTAGAATAATCAAGCACACCTTCCAACACTCTATCCCTGCTTCTTCCACTTCTTCCCAAAAATTAGCTTCTTATCCGGTTCCTGACCATTACAACCCATATACTCTTTCAAGCAGTCTACACCACAAAGAACACAATTCTTCCTCCAGTCCTAAAAAAAATCTCAAACACGGCCATAATCCAGACCAACCTTGGGAGACTTTTTACAGAAATTAAAATAAAAAAGAAATTAATAATTCACTAAATAGAGAGAATGATAATAATTATCAGATATATATAAAAAAATTGTTTTTTATTTTGATTTTAATTTTTTTTATATTGTTATTTTTATTTTTATTTTTTATTTTATTTAAACTACTAACATACTAAAAAAACTTGAAAAAATTAAACAAAATTACCCAAAAAATATGAGAGCTGAGAAGTTAAAATGAAATGAATAATAATAATAAGATGAGATAAATAATAATTACAAATGGTATCCCCCAGCCAAATACTGAGCTAATCCCCTGATACCTTACCCTCATCCAAGTGCACCTTGATGTGGATACACCTTTAAATAATTTTTAAATGAATTGAATAAAAAATAAATTAAGAAAAATAATATTAATAAAGAAAAGATGAAATTAATAGAAATCAAAGAAAATAATAAAAAGTAAGATAGAGATAAAAAATAAAATAGCATTTCCTGGCTAATTGATGAGCCTTTCCCAACCAATGCTTGCCCACATCCAGGTGACCCTGATGTGGTGACACCATATAATATAATTTGTTATTTTTCTGCTTTTATATCCTAATAACCCCCATAAAAAAATTAAAAGAAAGAAAGAGAAAAAAGATAACAATCTAAAACCTCTATCTAATCCAACCATAGACAAAAAATCAAAGAAATTAAAAGAAAATTTCCAGCTCTATAGAAGGTTCAGCCCAAGAAATGATTGCTGGGTGTGCTCCCTCCAATAAGTAAAAATGATGGCAGACCACCAGTGATCCACCACCAAAACCAAAGAAGACAGTCCTGAACCAGTAAGCTAGTTTAAATTCATAGTGGATTTTAAACCTGAATAACAAAAACCAGAACTAGGATTTAGCTAAGAAAAACAAAATAATTGAAACAGAAATTATGGGGTAGCTGTTTTACAGAGAAGCCAGCTTATCAGCTACTCCCACACTTGCCAAAATAAAATCTAGAATCCCCCTCTTGGGTACCTTCTAACAAAAACACAACTTCCAACACAATAAACCAAAACCAATAAGAGTGAAGAGTCCATCACTTGAAGACCAAAAGAATTTCAAGTTTAAAGTCATAGAGGACTAAAAACTGTGAAGAGAAATCAATACTAGTGTTCAACTAAATTAAGAGAAGGGGTTGGAAACAGAAAATTAGGGGTAACTGTTGATAGAGCAGCCAGCCCATCAGTTACCCCCACACTTTCAAAAACAAAATCTAGAAGCCCCACCCACGGGTACCTTCTAACAAAACAGATGCACAGCATCACCAAAATCCAAAAATAAAGAATGATCCATAGTTTATCCTCATTGCGGAGTCAATCTTCTTCATTTCTAGTGCCTCTTGGGTAAAATCTCTTCACCTGATCAGCAGCCACTCCCTTCTTTAAGACTGCACCATCCAACTCCTCCAAAACTTAAGAACCTCCAGACACCTGAGATCTGACTCTGTAAAGTCTATTCCATCTTTCAGCAAATATTTTTCCCCACTGACTCTCCAAACTTCTATTATACACCAAAACTAAACAACCAGGTTTCAAGGGATTCCTGAGTCTATGAGCAAACTTCTTGTCCCAGTATCTGACTGATTGATTTCTTATCTTCATCACTCTAAAGTATGCCTTCTCTTGACATTCCTCTCTACATTCCAACTTTTGCATCCTGGCACAGAGCAAATCTTTTGTTGAGAACACATCATCACAATCAATTCCAATGATAAGAGACAACTTCTAAATTTACTGGTTGAACAGCTTTCTTCCCAAAAATTAATTCATAAGGGGAATAGCCAGTTGTCCTTTTCACAGTGACCCTACCAGCAAATAACACCAAGGGTAAATAATGCCTCCACTTTTCAGCACTATCTCCACACGCCTGCACCAAAGTTTTCTTGATAACTTGATGGCCTCTTTCAACCATACCTTCAGCTTCAGGATAATAAGGTGTAGCCACACTGACTTGAGAGCCAATACTTTCCACAGCTTCTTTAAAATCAGCTCCAAAATCTGGCCCACCATCAACAGGCACCAACTTCATCAACCCATATCTAAATACCCATTCCTTCTTCAAATATTCTGTCACATTTTCGGCAGTCAAAATAAACAGAGGCACTGCCTCAATCCAACCAGAAAAATCATCCCTGGCAACAATCAAGTATTTATACCTGCTCTCTTTAATATGGACAGCATCCAAACTGACTCTTCCAAAAACAGTTGATTCACAAGTAGCACAGCCAACCTCTTTAGGTTTTAAGTGACTGCTTCTTTGACATTCTTCACAAGATTGAACCCAAACCTGTACAGCCAACTTCATATCTAGCCACCAAAATCTATCAGCTACTCTCCTATAATTCTCCCCAAAGCCTCTATGACCAAGCTCTTCATGCAAATACTTCAACACCAAATCTTGACCCTTCTTCTGAGTCACCACCACTTGAGGATTTGGATGTCTCCTCCTCATCAACCTCCTTCCTGACACATAGAATCCAGAACTCTTCTTCTTGATTTCCACCCAACCATCATCATCACAAATATCTGGCTTCTCCAAGGTTAACAGATATTCAACCATAATAAAATAAAACCCAATCTGACCCCAGGTCTCATCTTCAAAATCCATCAAAACAATATCTAAGGGTACAACCCTGTCATCAAAATCTCAAGTGTACACATGAGCAACATGACCAGCCCATCCAAGACACCAATCCCTAAATTTTGGTACATCCTTTTTCCTCCACTGAATCTTAAGAGAAGCCAGTTCACCAACAAAGACACCATTCTCCAATTTTGAGCCATCCCAAACAATAGCCCCATCTTCATCAACAAAAACATCCTGATCACCAGAGTCACGATCAGAACCAGGCAGTTTAACCTCTTGATGGAGGAGAGAACAATCATCCAGTTTAGCCTCATGGAGGTGGAGAGAAAAATCTTCAGCACCCCTTGTTCTGGCCCTAGCCACTGGGACATCTTCATCAAATTCTTCAGAGTCTGAATCTTCATCCGTGGGTGGTCTCCTTGATAATCCATATGGCATCATAAAAGTTTTTCCAGGTTTTTGTACCAGGTCAAAAGAAAAATGCAGAATAAATGCCACCCACCTAGTCATTGGAGCATTTGGAATACTAGGTGTATTGATCATTTGAAGCAGAGATTTTGCATCCACCTGCAGCTCAAAATTCTGCCCCCACAAACAGTTTTCAGCTTCTTCAAAAAATTTTCTACACCACACAATTCAAACTTAGGTTGAGAATATCTAGATTCAACCTCATTAAATATCACGGACTGATACCTTACTGGCCTGACCCTCCCAGTTTTATCTTCCTGAGACAAAACAGCACCAGAAGCAATGTAACTTGAGTCAACTTCCAGATAAAGTTTTCCAGCTTCCACACCATAATCCAACTTGTGGAGAGTAATATCTTCACCTACCACCTTCTTCAACTTCTGAAAAGCCTCTTTACACTCTTCAGTCCATACCCACTCTGCGTCTTTCCTGCTCAAATTTTTCAAAGGTTAATCCAACAAAGAAAAACCTTTAATAAAAATTCTGAAGTACACACAAATCCCCAAAAATCCCCTGACTTCAGTAGTATTTTTAGGCCTTGGTCATGACTGAATTTTTTTAACTTTCTTCTTTACCATAATCCTTCTCTCCTTACATGCTACATAACCCAGAATTTACAGAGTAGGAACACAACAGCAAAACTTTGACCCAGAAATGGTCAAACCAGCCTCTTCAATCCTAAACAATACTCTCTCTAGAGTACTTGCATATTCCCAAACATATCTCCTTATAACTGGGCTCTCCTTCAGCACCTTATTCCCATAATTAATGGAGGGTCCTTTGATTCCAACATCATCAATAAAAATACCAGCATGAGTAAGGAACTCATCTTGTAAAATCCAAGCCATTTGTGCTTGATATACTGCTACTGAATTAGCTGCTTCTTGAGGAAGCCTAGTGAGCTGAATTTTTCCCAGAGGAGTATCAAACGTTGTAAGTGTCTGTGAATTTGTGTGAAGTTCCCTTTCTTCATAACCACCCATAATATCTCCTGAACCATAACACACCCATCCAGAAAAAGCTTCCACAAAGCCTTCTGCACTTGGCAGTATCCACGTATCCTTTTTAGTGACTCTATTCAAGGCCCTAAGATCATGCACCACCCTCAGCGTCCAATTCTGCTTCTTTACACAGAAAACCAGACTTGAGTAACTAGATGTTGATTGTTTGTATAAACCAGTCCTGACTCTTTCCCTAATAATATCTACAATATTATCCCTAATAGCAGCTGGAATTGGAATAGGTTTGATTTTCCAAGGTTTGTGACAAACCACAGGAATCAAGTAAGGTTTCCCATAAGAGTGTTTCAACACACCCCTTTCCTCCTCAACAAATGCCACCTCTTTCTCCATCAGCACAATAATGTGCAAAAACAACTTCTGTTTCTTATCAGACAACCACCCATCAGGACTAAAATTAACACCTTTCAACCTTTCCACAGTCACCCTAACAGTCTCCACAAAGTCAGGAGGATTCTTCACCAGAGTTGTACAGTACGGATCTCTTGAAAAAGGAGGTCTCTTCAAAGGAGGATTAAAACCTACAGGCATAGGCTCATTGACAGGCCTAATCTTCTGCAATAACTTCTTATACTTTTCAGCTCCACCTTCAACTTGAGGGATCTTCAGGATGTTTTCACTGCCAGACCTGGAAAAAAACTGAGGTTTCCCCAACGCTCACATGTGTGGCCAAGGTAATGTTTTTGAAATGTGTAGAAAAAACCCTAGTGGTGAACAATTGCTTTTATTCCCCAATCTCACCACTCCAAAACTTTTCCGCAATTCCACATCTTCATCCTTGCTTCCATCTCCTAAATCTTCAAATCTTCATTCATCTTCTGAATCACATTTTTTAAAATTGTGCAGTTTATCCTCATGCCGGAGGCCCAAAAATTGATCTTGGAAATCTTCAGAAAAAAATTCTTTTCTTCTTTCTTGATTTTCTTCAGTTATCTTGTAATTTTTATTCTCTTTTCTTGAGTTTTCTTCTATCCTAAAAAACTAACTGGGGGTTCCCCCAACTCTCACAGATGTGGTCAAGGTAATGTTTTTGAAAGGTGTAGAAGAAGCCCTAGCGGTGCACAATTGGGAGGACTTACTTTTAGACACCAATCTCACCACTCCACAGCTTTTTTGCATATCTTTCAATAAAGATATATATCCAATCTTCTTATTTGAACTTGAATTAAATATAATTGAGAATTTTGAGGGAGAACAGATACTTGATAAAAAACATGAAGAATACTTTCAGAGAAGAGAAACATTAAAAGAGAAAGTTGAAAATCCACTTGGTATATCTCCAAGGGAGCTGACCTACTACAACCTGGGATTTCCTCATCTTGGGGAGAGGTTTCAGCACTTGGGTGATCAGCCCTCATCACCCTAAAAGGAGAGACTCCCTCTAGAGCCTAAGCCACACTCCAAAATACCAGAGGCTGCACCCACTTCTCTTCTTCTCCTACAACACTCCATGCACTGGAACATTGAAGAAAAACCAGGCCTGGTCTCCCAACCATCCTCTCCAGGAGATGATAACCTCATGTGAAGTCTACTTTCATTTTCACCAGTCAACTCCAAACTTATTCTCACATCAAACTGGTAACCAATTCTTGCTTCGAAATCCTTCAAGAATGGCCCACTCAAAAAAGCTTTTATAGTGCCTTTGGCAATGTAAAAATGAAGCTCCCCTGAGGCTCCACCAACATCTAACTTCACAAAATCAGATGTTCCAACCAATTCAGTGACATGGCCACCAATATCTCTTAAGCTTCCACCAATACCTGTCTTGATGGGGAGGCCCAGATGAGTAGCCTCAAACAAATAAATCAGGTTAATCTGAGAACCTGAATCCACCAATGCCCTAGCCTCCCTGCCATTCAGAGTGACATTGACATAACTCAGAGGTGCAGAAAAATGAGTCTCCAGCCCCTAAACAAATTTTTCAGCAGCATCACAAATGTATTCTACCTCCCCAGATGAAACCCTTCTCCTGGTAAACACCTTTTTCTGCCTATCAACCAACCCATGACTGATAGCATACAACTCCCCATAAGTAAGGGAAACCTGACCCTGATTCATCATTTCTATGACAGAGTCCAGAACATTAACTTGGCCAGAAACCACTGGCCTCTCAAAGTGAGCTCTTTCCTTCACTACCTTGGTCCTAGATGATTCTTGAGGACCATAACCAAAAAAATATTTACCATCAACAGGAATAAAACCAGATCCCTCACCAGCACCTCTTACTCAAGCAGGCTTTGGAAATGAAGCCAAAGGGACATCCTTCTCATAGTCAGAATCAACATCCATAGGCATTGGCTCACCATTCATGTCCAATACCCCAAAACTAGGGGGGCCCATATCTGCCATACCCTTCTGCATTTTATACATCTCCTCTTTGCTGTACTTCTTCCTAGCTGCACTCAGCTTAAGATACACCTTTAAAAACTTAGGCTTCGGTTGGGCCTGAGAACTGATCTCAGGCCTTCCAACCTTTCCTGCTTCGACATCATAAACACCAGCCAAGCATTCCCCACTTGACTTTCCACCACAAGAATACAACTGCAAACCACCAAAGGAAGATGTAAATGAGACCCTATTAGCCTCCTTTCCCTTTCACTTGCCATCATATCCACCTTTACCAGAAGAAAAAGCCTCATTAGGCAACTCTTCAAATCTTGGCCTCCTTGATTTGACATTATGTCTCCTCCTCACCAAGTCTACTGGAGCCTGACCATCATTAGGCTTCATAAAAGTAACATCTGGGAGCTTGAACACTTTCCCATCAAATTTCACCTTCCCTTCAGATACATCCCTATTCAGTGCCCAACAATCATTGGACTTGTGTCCCTTCCTGCTGCAATAAGAGCAGACCCAAGAATCACTCCTACTGAACCTCCTATCAAAATCTCTAGGGTGAGAAGGAGCCTTATTGACCTTCTGAGCCTCCTGAACAAAAATATGTAGCTGTTTTGTCAGATCAGCCAACTTCTCCACAACTGGATCAACCTCTTTAGGCTTCTCAGGAGACTTTCCCTTGTTCACACTTTCCTTCTTCCTAGATTCCTCCACATCTTCAGAAAAAGCTTCACTGATCTTGCTAACATACTTGGTGCTAGCTTCCTGGAAAGAATCCACTTCCAAAAGTTTCAGATGACCCTCCACAAACTCCTTCACCACAGAAAGAGCAGTCAATTTTTGATTGCCATTAGGAAGAATCTTCATCTTATCCTTTCCAACTCCTTTAAAACATCAATCCTAACATTCCAGGCCGGTGCAGACCAGAAAATATCCTTTTCAGAGTCAGTACTCTCCAACTCCTGCATATACAGCAAATAATCTACCACTGGCTCCATCTGAGCCAGAAATTTCCTATGAGTATGGAGTTTTTCCACACCTCCATAAGATTGCCATTCACTTGCAATCATATTGAGATCCACCATAGAGTACCTGGATCCCCACCTGTCTGTCATCTTCAGACACAAATTTTTTCAATCTCTCCTCCTATAGCCCTCCATAGCAGCAACCTCCACCACCAGAGCCCTTTCCACAATGTAGAAGATGACTTGCTTCACCATGTCCAAGTGAGAAGCCCCATCCACATTCCCAGCAGCCTCAAAATGCTCCAGAAACAGCTTCACATCCTCCCTCATAAACATAGGCCCCTTCCAGGACTTGATCCTGACAGAAGGCCTAAAATAAACAGGAGGGTTAACATCCTCAGCAGCAACAACAGTTTCACTACCACCACTATAGAAAGAGGGTCCAGAAGCCATGGTCCAATAGATTCCAGAAAACCAATTTCCAACCACAGAAGAGAGTCAAAAAGTAACAGAAAATCCAAAAAGCTAACAAATCCTATTCCATGTTGGGCACCAGAAATGTAGACAATCTTATAGTACTAGCTATAGGCTTTGACCAAGGGAGCTGGAGTAAAACTGGAGAGAAAAACCCCTGTCCCTTTGAGAAATACCAGGTGAGATTTCTTTGTTACAGCAAATTAGAGACTGGTACTATACCCCTTCCAACACACTCCTTGACTGCTTTACAAGTCAAGACAGTAGCAAATAGCAGACCACTGAGAACCAAAGAACCAGACACCTGAAATGCAGAAAGATCCACACTTGAAAAACAAAACACTGTGCACTTGTTGCACAGAAAACAGCAATAACACATGATGCAGGTTGCAAAGCTACACCAGAGAAACCAGTTTCCAAAGTTGAGTTAAATGAAGAACTAACCTTGCAACAAACACAGCCAATTGTGGCCAAAAAACAGTGAAAACTGAGTGAGAAACAATGATATCACCTCCAGATGGTTTCATGATAATTAAAGTTTCCCCAAACTGTCTTATCCAGTATGTACACACAGACCACCATCTAAAAAATCCATGCACAGAAACAAAATTTGGTGCTTTTGGAAGCCAAATTGAATAAAAACCCTCTAGAAGCGCTCCTCAGCCTTCTATAACCAAGGTGGGCAGCCCACCTAGAAGCGGCCAGACCTCCCTGAAGCCAGAAAACCACCAAAACCTCTAATAAAGCCCAAAATACTTAGAAAAATCCACCATGACTACTAAAACCTTTAAAACACAAAATTAAGCTATGAAAACATTGTGACATAAAATATAGAGCCAAATCAGCTCTACTTAATGGTACTAAGAACTTAAAACTAAGGCTTAAGGTTACCCCATAAAACACAAAAAACAAAATTAAACAGCTATCTTTTAGAAATGAAAAGTGAGCAAATGACCCCTTAAAACTTAGAATATGAAAAATGTCATCAAAACATAAAATATAGAGAAAAAATGGGGCTATCCAATGGTAGTACCCACATACCCATAGTCCTAATATTCACTGAATAAAACTAGAAAAACACCCAATTATTCAACCAATGTCAGGTAAGACATACCAATACAGTGCCAAACAGCCCAACAAAGAACTCTGCCAATGTTTGAAGACCACACCATCAAAAGAAGGGTACTGATCTAACTTAGGCCAGTTATTTTGGTTAGTTTTTGCTTCCCCAACCTGAGGAATATTAAGTAATTCACTTACTTTAGAAAGATGATCATTTATTTCATCCTTTACTGATTTTATATTCTCAGAGCCCATGACACTATTTTCATGTTTAATCATTGGTTTGTTATTTGAGTGTTTCAAAAAAACTGGTACTCTTTTCACATAGGAGGTATTATCTTTTATTTTATCAGTATTTTTCAAAATGTTAGCTATTTCAATTTCTACCCTTTGTAACCTATCCTTTATTACAGGTACATGTGTTAAGGTATCATTCACATTTGAAAAAGACAATTTTACGTGTACCTCTATGGTAGCCATAATATTCTGAGAATGTTCTAATTTATTTTTTAAATTATTAATCTCAGAGTTTAATCTTTTATTTTCATTGGTTAATTCATTATTTGAATTTTCAATAATTTTTAACCTATTGGCTGTGGTACTCATTGATTTTGTGAGGTTTAATAACATACTTTCTGTATTATTGTTTGACTCTCTAGAGAATTCTTCTAATTTTTCAATTTTTAATAATAATTTGCTAATGATTTTTAATTCCATTGGATTTTCTTTTAGAAAATATTCAATTTTTTCTGTGTCCAATTCAGAAGACTCATCATCAGGCTCAAGATTTACTTCATTTGGTTCCATTTTAATGTGACTAGTATTATCCTGGTGATCAATAAAACTATGTACATTGTCATCATGTAAAGACAAATTTAACATGTTATTTTCAAATGAATAATTTTTTAAATATTTATCAATTATATCTAGTAATTCTCTATCAATCTCATTACCTTTAAGTAATTCATTTTTAGTATCATATATTTGATCTTCAGAAGATGGATGAATTACCAAGGTCTTATCCCATTTCCCCTGCTTCTCCTTGCCTTTCCTTTGTAAGGTTTACTTCTAGAGCCCTGCTGTTGAGGAGGGTTGTTGTATTTTTGGGCATACCAGTCCCATTTCAATTTGCTTACAGTAATCTTTTGGTCCTTCTCTTGGGCTGGAGGTGTGGATGTGGAATTGTTGGGTGCAACTGTTGTTGGTTGAGCCTTTATTTCCACTAGAGCTTGATTGACTTCTACAAAACCCTGAGCTTCTCTTTTATCCAGATTGTTTATCTGGTCTACTATGTTGTTGACTCTTATTGTTAGGGTTTTTAGCAGAGTGGACAGGGGGTTAACTTGTTCTTGTAAAGTATTTGTTGTTTTCTTTATTGATACTTGTTTTAAAAGTCTTTCCCTTTCCTCAAGAGACATCTGTGGAGTCTTGCTGTTGGTGGGAGAATTCTGGCCCTCCATTTGAATGTCCTGTAGCAGGTCTTTCAGCTCTAGGTCTTAAGCTATAAGGTTTTGTTTTATTACTCACAATATCATTGTTGTTGTCACACATCTTTATGTGGAATTTAAAGCAAAGAATTGAAAATTGAGATATTAAAACTTCAAGAGGAGTTTTATCAGTATTAATAAATACCAATAAAGATAATTTTATTGCTTACTTTTAGGTATTAAGTGAATTTATAAGTGCCAAAAGTCAAATATGCTTTTTTGTGGTCACTTGATTTAACTGGTCTACAATATGTAGCCATGTTTTTATATTTAAAAAAGAAAATCTGTCAGTAAGATTCTTTCTAAATATTAAATGAATTTTACTCACCAATAAAAAGGAATGAATAGTTCTGTTAAAAGAAAAAAATTATTCAGTTTTTATTAGCTGGTTTATTATCTGCATAGATCATGATATTAATTGGTCAATTGACAGACTCCCACTAATAACAATTTTATGTTAAATTAGTGGTAAAATTGTTGACTCAATATTAAAATTTTATTATATAACAGGGCTTCTTTTTCTGAAATCACTATATAAGTGACCCCAACCTGTTGTAATTATCCAAATATTTCTATAGGGATTTTATTTACTTTTAGCCTCTTTTGAATTTTTTACTTACTGGAAGATAACCAACCAAATTCTTGAGGAATGGTCCCCAATATTCAGGCTGTGGTCAAATAAAAAGACGTGAACTAGCTTGAATGGTCAGTTTTCTAGAAGATTTTAATGGTCCTATATGAATACTGTAGTAAAAATCCAATAAGTATTAAAATGTAACTCAATATAAGGGCCTTAGTAATTTAAGTCTCACTAATTATATATATGGCTTACAATCTTATAATTGGTAGAAAAATAGATTTAATAATTCAGATTCTATTCAAAGACTTTATAAGTACTATTTATATGTATTGTAAATTGAATTGGTTATATATTTGAATTGTAATGATAAAGGATGTAGAAAACAAGACCAAAAACCCCCTCCTTTTATACACAATAACTTCTTCAATGAACCCCTTGATTTACCAGCTCTATACATGATTAATAAATCCTCATTCCACCTAGTAGACATTTTAAAAACCATAAAGAGTGACCAATAAAGTAATTAGAATGATATCACCTGCCAAAATCCTGCAGTAATAGGGTTAATCCATCAAAAATAAAGAATAAGAAAAAAAAAGAGTATATGCATGTAGTACATTAAAATAAAAGAATATAAAGGGAAAAATAAGACTAATTATTACTCAATAATAAGGGGGATTAAAATTAGAAATTTTGGGGCTAATTATGACATTATACTATGTGAAATCCCCATTCAAAAATAACCAAAATTGACTCAGAGACCACTTTAAAACCCAAAAAAGGGCGTGAGATGTGGGGTAACTACATGCAGTCCTTGGAAGGGGTTGCATGGGTAAATACTTGACTAATTTATACAAACTTAAGAGTGGTAGTGAATTTAAGCGCCAAGATTGAGGTTGTTAATGAAATTAGTGCATATAAAGAGGGTCAATGCATTTGTAATTAAGCTAGGACACTAAATAGGCACCTGTCACCTATTTTAGCATGTTTCCCCACAGTGGGCGTAAAATGTGGGGTAACTATAGTGTGAAAAAGGTAAATTTGCTAAAAATAAAGCTATTCACATGGTAAAAATTCATGCAGTATGTGGCCAGTACACAGAAGCCATTTCGGGCATAAAAAACACTAAATTTGAAAAGTGTTATTTTTATGCATTTGAGTAGCCAAATCAATAGCTCTAATTAAGACAAATCAATCTGTCAAAGCACATTTTTAATATTATTAAATTTATAGCGCTGTAGACAATCCTATAGTACTAGCTATAGGCCTTGACCAATGGAGTTGGAGAAAAACCGGAGAGAAAATCCCCTGTCCCTTTAGAAAAATATATGTGAGATTTACCTGCTACAGTAAAATGTTTCCTGTTGTTTAAAGCCCCTTTTCCAACACATTTGACTGTCTGATCAGCCAAGAAAGTAGTCTACAGAAAGACTACCAAACCAAAGAACTGAAATGTAGACCAATGTCCACACCAGAGAAAGCAATGATACTTGATGTAGGTTGCAAATCCACACCAGAGACAGCAATAATACTTGATACAGCTTGCATGACTAAAACAGAGAAAAAAGTTGCCAAAGTTGAGTTAAATGAAGAACTAACCTTTCAACAAACACAGCCAATTGTGGCCAGAAAACAGTGAAAACTGAGTGAGGAACATGGATATCACCTCTGGATGTTTGTATGATAATTAGCTTGCCCCAAACTGTCTTATTCACTATATACACACAGACCACTATCTAAGAGCCCATGCACACCAATTAATTTGGCCTTTCTGAGCGCCAAATTGCATAAAACCCCTCTAGAAACGCTTCTGAGCCTTCTAGCACCAAGGCAGGTGGTCTGACTGACGTCAGGAGGCCCGCCTGAGGCGGCAGGACCGCCCTGAAGCCAGAAAACCTCCAAAAACATCCAAAAACATCCAAAATACTTAGAAAAATAAACTACAACTACTAAAACCTTTAAAACACATAATTAAGCTACAACAACATTGCAACATGAAACATAGAGAAAAATTAGCCCATTCCAATTGTACTAAGCACTTAACCCTAAGACTTAAGGCTAGCCCGTAAAACGCGAAAAAAAAAAATTAAACAGCTATCTTTTAAAATGAAAAATGAGAAATAATCCCTCAAATACTTAGAATATGAAAAATGTCATCCAGACATAATAAAAGAGAAAAACTGGGGCTATCCGATGGTAATACTCACATCCCCGCAGTCCCAATATATGTCGAATAATTCCAGAAAAACACCTAATTATTAAACAATGCCATCTAAGACATATCAAAACAACGCCAAACAGACCAACAAAAGGCTCTGCCAATGTTGGAAGACCACAGTGTATATAGTCAACTTTTAAGTGATTTAAAGCACAATTCTTGTTTTTCACATAAAATAATGAAAAAAACAGCTTTAAATTTACTTAAAAACTATATAGCCTTATATTTAAGGTTCTTAAGATTACCCTAACATATTCCAACTTATTATTAAGTACATAAGACTTATAAAAGGTGGAAATATTTCTGTATATAAGGTGTTATAATGGCATATTTTGTATTTTATCATAGATTTACTTATGCATACTATTTTTGTACTCTAATTTGTTGCTCCCATGTATATTCCATGTGTTTAACATAAATCAGAAGTACTTTTAACTCAGTCCTTGGGATATCCAGGCTTACAACTTGTTTCTAATTATTACCTACTTAATTCTTTTTTCTATAAGATGTATATTTTTATGAAGCATTCTGTAAAAAATGTTAAAAATCAAAATAGTATTCAATCTCTAATCATTACATTCATATAAATCTTCAGTCTTTACATTCATTATCTATTACAAAAATCAAGTACTTCATTATCTTGTATGGATTGAGTGGACCAAAGATAAGTACACCACTTTTACATGTTTTGTGTCAAGGGGTCTTTTATGTCTAGAAGGTTTTTAATGGCGGTCCAACAGCGGTAACAGTGGAAATTTAGGATTTCAAAGTTAGAGTATGTTTGTATATATTTTATTTGTTTTACTCAAATATAAGAGGTAAGAATTTTAACTATTATTATAAATTAATGAGATAGTACTACGTAAATTTAATTACTAAAAACAATAATGGATAGTAATAACGAATTAAATAGAATAAGTTGTTTGTTAATGTAGTAAGTAATGAATGAATCAAAAACAACCAGAAAGTAAGGCCTCATATAAGCAAAGTAGAGACAAAGAATGGTGTTAAAATCCTAAATACAGTAGTCTGAGAGAAGAAAAGAATATTCCAGAAAAATATTTCCAATTAATAAGGTTGTTCCAAAAAGAAGGTTTCAGAAAAGAGTATTTACTGTATACGACAGAAATAAATTAATGTATTTTAAATTTACTGTAAATGTCAATTTTAAATAAGTAATTTGAATTTTTTGTAGGTAGTTAATTTTATTTGAATATTAAATTTTTATTTTTATTTATTTTAATATTAATTTCCATTTCTTTTAACCTGTCATTGAGCACAGAGTTAGAAAATAGAAATATAAGGGACATTTAATATTAATTTTAATTATTCACTAACTTTACCATTTTGTAATTAGTTAATTTTTTATAGGTAAATTTAATGTGAATAAATTATAATTAATAAATTTAAAATAATAAGGTGCGGCTTCATCCCAGTAAATAATTAATTATTTTACTGGGTAAGTCTAGCAGCCTAGCTGGCACTCCCTCACTCTAAAAAAAACAATAAAAAAATGCTATTATTTTTTCTTTTTATATTTCTTTAGCAGGGTAGGAATATTAGATATCTCCTTCCCAGGTATCCAAGAATCATATTCAAAAGATTTATTTTTGAATCTCAATAAGTATTCTGTACCTTTTTCAGCAGTAACTTTTCTGTCATTTAGAATCTTATCCATTTCTGCTGTCTCAGTAATTTCATTAGGGGTCTTTTTTGGTCTTCCCCTCCTTTTGGGAAATAAATCACTATTTGATGTGTAAGGTTTCAAAAGAGATATTGGAAAAACAGGATGTTTTCTGTCATATGGAGCATACAAAATAACTTCAACTGGATTATCACCAACCATTCTTCTGACAACAAATGGACCAACAAATGGGTCTTTTAATTTGTTATTACCTTGTAAATTGAAGTGGAATGTAGAAATCAACACTTCATCACCCTCTTAAAAAGTGTATTCTTTATGGGATTTGTCCCATCTCTTCTTCTCATATTCAAAGGATTTTTCAATACATTTTTGAGCATGACTTCTGCAAAGTTGTTGCATTTGAAGAAAAAATTTTACACCAGGATTTAAATCTAATTTAGGTATTTTATTATTGAGAATTTTGGCAGGATTATTTGGAACATATCCAAGCCAGAGCTCAAAAGGCTTTCTTTGAGTAACAGAATGAACAGTGCTATTATAAAAAAATTCCAACCCAGGAAGTAAGGTAACCCAATCATTAGTGAATCTGTCATTGTCTTTATACTCAAGGCCAAAGGCACAATAAGTTCTTATCATGTCCTCTAAAGTCTGAATCATTCTTTCAGATAATCTATCAGTCTGAGGGTGATAGGCAGTAGAAAGTTTCAGATCACAACCACAAACATCCATCAGAGACATCCAAAATTTTGAAGTAAATTTAGGGTCTCTGTCAGAAATTATGGCTTTAAGAAAACCAGCAGTATTAAACATATGAGACCACCATAAGAAAGCTAATTCTTTAGTGGAAACATCCTTGTGAGTAGGGATAAATTTACACATTTTTGTGAATCTGTCCACAATAGCCCAACAAGAGTTATAACTGTCTTTTCCAGCAATGGGTAATCCTGTTACAAAATCCATGTTTATTATCTGCCATGGTGCATCAGGAGGTTCAATATGTTGCATTAATCCAGCTTTCTTACCAGTCAATATTTTTGATTTTTGGCAAGAATCACAAGATTTAACATATAATTTGGTTTCTTCAGACATATGAACCCACCAAGCAGTGTTTTTATTCTGATCATTGTTTTTTCAAGATCAAAATATCCAGCTAATATGTCATCATGACAAATTTTCAAGATGATTTCTTTCATAGAAGGAGGAATAACAATGACATTACTCAACTTTCTTCTATAATATAAATATCCTTCATCAATTGAAAATTTACTTTTTCCAAATCCTTTTGGTACTTTGGTGGGAGGGTTTTAATTAATGCTTGCATTGAAGCATTCTTTGGATCATTTAATATGGTGCATAACATTTTTAAGTCAGTGTCCTTATCATATGAATCCAGAATAAGCTGTAATAGCTCTTCCTCCATATCAACTACATATATCCCATGAATATGAATAATTTCATCCTCAGGATCATAAGCAGGATTTGAGTCATCATTTGGTAAAGGTAACCTTGATAACATATCCAAATTTGAGTGAACAATTCCAGCCATATGAATAATTGTCATTCTCCCTCTGTATTCCTGAACAGCTAACTGCCATCTGAATATATGTCTGTTAGGTGTTTTCAAGTTTAATAGGGATTTAACTGCACTGCAGTCAGTGACAAGTTCAAATTTCTGGTCATATATGTAATAATTTAGCTTTTCTAGAGCTCACACTACGGCTAAACATTCAAGCTGAGTGGCACCATATTTCAATTCACTATTTCTCAAGGTTCTTGAAATATAACAAATTACTACTTCTGATACTTTATCATTCATCACTTGTTTTTGATGGAGGGCAGCACCAAGACCAATAAAACTGGCATCAGTGTACAAAACAAATGGTTTATTAAAGTCAGGTAAAGCAAGAATTGGTGCTGACATCAAACAGTGTTTTATATTGTCAAAAGCTCTTTGTCTTTTTCTATTCCAGACAAAAGCAACATCCTTTCTAGTCAATTGGGTAAGAAGTAAAGCTATGACTTGTTAATTTTTAATATACTGTCTATAGTATCCACACATTCCCAAAAAACTCTGGAGCCCTCTAACTGTGGTTGGAGCCTTCACCTGTTGTATGGCTGCCACTTTGTTTTGGTCGACACATATCTGTAATCCTGAAACAACATGACCAAGTACTTTTAAATAATAAAAATCAAATTTACATTTCTTCAAAGCAAGTTTCATATTTATTTCATCCATTTTGTGAAACACTTTACACAGGTGGTTAAGATGGTCCTCAAATGTTTTTGAGAATATGATGATATCATCAATATAAACCATCAGCCATCCTTCAATTATCTCTTGATGGAATGTGTTATCCATAACTTTTTGAAAAACTGAAGGGGCATTTTTAGGGCCAAATGGCATCCTAACATACTTATAAATACCCATATGAGTAGCAATCATCAGAAAATTTTGGGAATTCTTCTCAACAGGTACCTGGTGATATCCCTTGTTACCATCCAGAAGCTGATATATTTAGCACCTTGTAAGGTAGCATGTATAGAGCTAATTCTAGGTAAAGGATTGATATCATCAACAGCATAAGAATATTATGCTCTGTTATCACCACATAACCTGGCTTTATCTTTCTCATAAGAAATTAGGACAGGTGAGATAACACAATAATTAGGTGTTTCAACTACCTTTTCAATAATATTCATTTTTAAAAGGGTAGAGATATGGTCTTCAATATCTTTTCACTTTGTGAGAGAAGCAGGATAAGGCTTCTTATTTAAACTAGGTGGTATGTCAGTTAATGGAAAAGATGATGAAAGTTTTATTTCTTTTTTAAGTAATCCTAGTTCATGTGAACTATGAGTAAAGGCCATAGGAAAAGATTTTATTAATTTAATGATGGAATCTTTATCCTCACCAGAAAGTTGTTCTCCAAAAGAAGCATTGTCAATTTCAGACATAAGGGCATGCATTTCCTTTGTAGATCTTCCTTTATATTGAACCACAGATTTACATGTGTTCAATTCTTGTTTTAATAACTTTTTGGGGGAGGAAATCTTAAATCTTCTCTTCCCATTAATCCCCATTGTGAAAAATTGGTTTGAAGGATCCAATTTTATGCCATACTTTGTTAAAATATCATTTCCTATAATAAACCAACTGTTTAAGTTATCATTTTTCATGACAACAAAATCACAAATAGCTCTTACAAAACCATGGTTATATTTAAAAAAGACTGTGGCTTTGTATTTACCGATGGGGGACAAAAAAGAGTCATAACCTCTCCAATTTTCAGAAATGATAGGCATAAGTTTTGATTTATAGTCTTGATCCACTGAAGAAATTTCTTTTTCAGATACTGCACTTCCTCCAGCTCCAGAATCCAGAACAACTTCAATGCTGGTTCCATTGATCAAGACTGGTGCCTTGAGAGGGGCAATAACAATTGAGCTATCCTCAATGTTCTTTATGATCTCAGCATCCTCAACTTTAGATAAATCATTATTATCAATATCAATAGTACTTAAATAATGAATATCCTCTTCCAGAATCAAGATTTCTTGTTGAGATTCATATGAAATATTGCTGGCACATTTACTTGAAGTATCATCCAGTGCTATTGTGTCATCAGCCTGCTCCTCAGTTTGTTCAACAAGATATATCTTCTTGTCACATACATGGCCTTTCTGCCAAGGCTTGTTGCACTTGAATTAACTTTTTGTTGCATACTTTTTAGGTGCAACTGGGGTAGAAAGTTTACCAACCTTTTCCAGAGGTTTCTGTTGGTAAGTGGAGAGTTTCTCCAAAGGGGTTCTAGGAATTAATCTTCTGGAATCATACTTGTTTTTTAGAAGGATCTTATTACAAGTATTAATTAAAGAAGAAGGTTCTATGGAGAACTCAGTCCTAGCCACTATCAAGTCTCTCAAAGACATTGGTAATTTATAAATGATCCTGTCCTTCCATAACTCAAACTACATATTTGGGTCCATTGCCCTCAAGATTTTCACAAGTTTCATTAAGAACTCAATAGGTTTATCAGTAGAAGAGCTATTTCTAGTTTCCTCATACTGCCTTTGTTGAGCCATCCTAAACTTGGAGCCACCAAATTGTGCTTTAATCAATTTCTTCCAATCTTCCCATGAGTAGTCATTTCTATCCAAGAGAACAGATTCATACCACATTAGGGCTACATTGGTAAACCAAGAAATTAACTTAGACACAATTTCCTCATCTGGGAGTTTGTAAGAATTTTTTAGATTATCAATTCTGCAAATGAATTGCTGGAAATCAGAAGAAGAATCACCATAAAATGTTGGATACTAGTCAAGTTTTAACCAATTATTTTGATTTGAGGTAGTCTCCTTATTACAATCTTGTTTCTGAGTGAGAAAGAGCTGTAACTTCTCCAATTGGGCAGTAATTTCATTGTTTAATCCTTCTGTGGATGATCCAGTTACATCATCAATTTTTGATGGAAACTCAGTGATATCAACAGCAATTTCTGGGACTAATTTTTCTTTGGATGAGCTAGGAACAGGTAAAACTGGGGTATCCTACTCTACAGTTTCTTTCAAATAAATGTCAGAAAACTTTTGATTATATAACAATGAATTCAATTTCTCCTCAATTGTTGTTAACCTAGTTTTTACTCTTGGAATACTAGAAAAATTCTCATTGATGGTTGCAAAAGATAATTGATTCTTATTTTGTAAAGATGAATAATGGTTACTCAATCTTTCTGAGTTCATCTTGTGTCCCTCTAGCTCCTGGAAAAAGATGGACACATTATATTTTAATTTAGAGAAATTATTCTTGATATTTTGCCATAAAGCAACTTTCTTTTCATGAGTTACTTTGTAATGAAACAAATCATCAGAAACTCTCTGTAACTCACTCCTCAACGCTTGATAACCCTGTTCAATTAGAAAAACTATTTTATTTCTGAGTAAATTGCATGTTTTTCATTATATGATTTTGTTTAGCAATAATATCTCTCAAATATTCATCATTAATGTTTGCTACATCTGGAGTATTTCTCAATAGTGAAATAGAATAACTTTCCAGATTCTCATAAAACTCAGGATCAAGTGTCTCATCAATAATAGCCATATCCAGATTTATCATTGAAGTAGCAATTAAAACCAAAGGATTAGATACATTAAAATATTGAGCAATTTGTCTACTGTTCTCAGCCTCTACTGGTTTCAAAGTCTCATCTCCTCTTCCAGAATTACCTGAAGGAACTGAATCAGTTACAAGAAATGGTACTTGAGATTTAATAGAGAGGCTTATCATGGCTTGGGCAAGACTTAGATGTGGTTGTTTTTTCTCCTTCTTCCTCCTTGTTAGGGATCAGGAGGTGTTGGTTGAACTGATTTGTTCTTGAAGGACCTGCCTGAGGTACTTGCTGCTGTTGCTGTTTGGAAAGATAATCCCACTGGGTGTTCAGCCAATCACACTGCCACTTTGAGACTTCCACCTTTTCTTGTTGCTGGTGGGCCAGTTGTGGAAGGGCTTTTGGAGGAGGAGGTTTCTTCTTTTCTTGAAGAAAAGACTCTTTGTTTCTTACCTTGTCTTCTAGACAGTCTATTATTGACCTCAGCTTGAGGTTTTCTGTCCTCAACTCCTTGATTTGAGTAGAGATATTTTTTACCTGCTGGTTTAAGGGAATCTATTTTATATTGAAGCCTTTAGGAAGCTCTTCTGGGGGGTTGATAGAAGGCTTTTGTTCCTGAGAAGTTGTCTCCACTAATATTTCAATCTCCTGCATTTCTACATCCTGATTGGTCCAGTAATTGATTAATTTGAGCCAGTTTTGTAGTCAAAGGAGAACTTACAGAAGAGGCTTCATCATAATCAATTAAATCTAATTCCTCATCACGGCCAGCAGAAGCACCTTGATCAGTCATTGTTGTAATTAAACTGAACTGAGAGAAAAGCAATATTTAATTAGTTATTATTTTTACTTTTAATTTAAAGAAAAATAAAGAAAAAAATATATATATTATATAATTAATTATAAGGAGACATTGTAATCAGCTGGAATAATTAAAATATAATTTTATCAGGACAAAAAATCATCTGAAATAATAATCACAATTTTATTGATTTTAAGGTAATTTTATAACCAGGATTTGAAATAAATCAACTGAAATAATAAAATAATTTAATAATTAGTAATATTTTGATAATTATCAGGACAAGAAGTCAACTGAAAAATAATCTAATTACCAGGACTTATTTTCAACTGAAATAATTTAATTACCAGGACTTAAAGTCAACTGAAACAATTTTAATTACCAGGACTTATGTCAACTGAAATAATTTGATTACCAGGACTTATTTTCAACTGAAATAATTTTAATTACTAGGACTTTCTTGTCAACTGAAATAATTTGATATAATTTAATTAATTTATATTATTTTTAAATTTAACTGCCAGGTCAATTTGTCAACTGAAACAATAATATAAATTTCTAATTATCAGGACAGAAGTCAACTGAAATAATTAAAAAAATAATATAGTTAATTTAACTCTTATATCACTTCTAGGACTAAGAAAAATATAGTTCTATCTTTTTCAACTAGGAAAGAAAAATTTATTTTGCCAGACACCTCCCCCTGTAAAATGAGCAAGTTAATGCCACTTTACAGATTGCTGAGTAACAAAAGATATATGTGTGCAATGAAATGTGTAAAATGACTCACAATTAGTAATCAAATAATTACCACAAATATATATGACTATTTTAAATATATGAACCTAATTTTTGGAGCGCGGTTTGATTCCCGGTCGCAGCAAAAAAGTAAGTCACATGGCTGATGACGTTCGTTGTCTTTGTCGTATATTGGTCCTATTTGGAACCTTGTTGTTGATGGTCCCTTGGTTTCCAGCTTCAAGATATCAATTCGCCGTTGACTATTTGGAAAGGGCCTCAATTGTCAAGGGGTCCTTTATGTCTTGAAGGTTTTTAACAGTGGAAATTTAGGATTTCAAAGTTAGAGTACGTTTGTATATATTTTATTTGTTTTACTCAAATATAAGAGGTAAGAATTTTAATTATTATTATAAATTAATGAAATAGTACTATTTAAATTTAATTACTAAAAACAATAATGGATAGTAATAAAGAATTAAATAGAATAGGTTGTTTGTTAATGTAGTAAGTAATGAATGAATCAAAAACAACCAGAAAGTAAGGCCTCATATAGGCAAAGTAGAGACAAAGCACGGTGTTAAAATCCTAAATACAGTAGTCTGAGAGAAGAAAAGAATATTCCAGAAAAATATTTCCAATTAATAAGGTTGTTCCAAAAAGAAGGTGTCAGAAAAGAGTATTTACCATATATGACAGAAATAAATTAATATATTTAAAATTTACTGTAAATGTCAATTTTAAATAAGTAATTTAAATTTTTTGTAGATAGTGAATTTTATTTGAATATTAAATTTTTATTTTTTTTTATTTTAATATTAATTTCTATTTCTTTTAACCTGCCATTGAGCATGGTGTTAGAAAATAGAAATATAAGGGACAGTTAATATTAATTTTAATTTTTCACTAACTTTACCATTTTGTAATTAGTTAAGTTGTTATAGGTAAATTTAATGTAAATAAATTATAACTAATAAAATTAAAATAATAAGGTGCGGCTTCATCCCAGTAAATAATTAATTATTTTACTAGGTAAGTCTAGCAGCCTGGCTGACATTTTGTTTGATAGCGGGAAATGAACAATGAAAACAGACAGGGTGAACTTTGTTTTTTGTTCAAAAGACGCAGTTCACCTTCAGCTTTTTCTTTCTCATTTTTCATCCCTTTCAGCTCTTTAGATTCTTTTTTCTGCCTTTGAGTCCCTTCTGAATTCATTAACACATCTCCCCTTTTGATAGCCATCCCAAGGCAGTTACTGACATATCAAATGTTCCAGAGTAAGTTTCCATACTCCTTACCTTTCCCTCTTCTTCCCTTTAACTTTTTGCTACCCTCCTCATCTATATTCACCTCTTTATCACTCCTCCCTACCCCTACCCAACTCTTTTTTTTCCCACCTCAACATTTCATTCCCCCCTTCAACCCATCACACCTTTTTGAACATACCCCAACACTCTTGCTTCCAAACCCACCATTTTTGATCCCCATCCCAACCATTTACATTCAAAATCATCTCAATCATTTTGCTATTCACCCCACCTCTTTTGCTTAAAAATTCACCCCTTTTTTTCCCTATGGAGGAAAAGGGGTGAGAAGGAGAGTGATATTAGGTAGAGAAGGGGGGAGAGGGGATTAAAAGGATAAATATGTGGAGCAAAAGGAGTTAAGTGAGGTGTGGTGGTAGGGAGAGGGTAGAGAAGGTTGATACAAGGGGTGGTGAGCGGAGAGTAGCACTACATTTAAGAGAGGGGGAAAAGGTGTGTGGGGAGTGGAGGAAAGTATTCAAAAGGATAATTTTTAAAGAGAATAAATAATAGATACATATATAAATTATAGGGAATTGAAAATGAAATGGCATGAAACCAAAAAAAAAGAAAAAAAAATTATAAATATTGTGCTACATTTTTTAGCCATATGTTTTATTCTTGTCAAAACTTTACACTTTTTTTTTTTTTTTTGCTATAATGAAGATAATGGTATTTTTTTTTTTTGAAAAGTTAGTGACAATTCAATGATTTACTTCTAAAAATATGGTATAACCATTAATTTTTTTAATTTTACAATTAACTAAATTATTTATAACTTCAATTTTGAGATTAATATATCTTCCACCAATATTTAAAAGCTTGAGAAATATTTAAGAATATATATTCATATAGTGAGAAGAAATATATACTTTTGTAAGTTCTTACTGATAAATTTTTGATGAAAAATATCAATCTAATAAATGTTTTTTACTTGAATAACTTTTTATAGTATTGGATAATTACTCTATTAATTGATTGGTAAAAAATTCTGTAGAATCATGTAAAAGGGTTTTTAGTTTTATTTATATGAGAACTTTATTATTCTGAAATTAAAAAAGAAAAACCATTTTTTTCCACAATCTTATGAATTTGCCCACTTTTTTTTGTAAGGGGATTCACTTATTTCAATATTCCTACAAAAATTCCTGTACTTAAAGCTTCAAGATTTATTTTACTAATGATTGACTGTGCTTCAATAAGTGTTTGAATTAATTTAAAATTGTGTTCAAAGTCAACTTACCATTTCTTCATGATTTTTCAATCACTAACTCAATGTGTGCTCCAATGAGTAAGAATTCGGGCTGAAGGTTGCATACTTGCTAGCAAGTCTGCCCCCCATATTGTGTGGTGATTGTTGATCTTCTTAAGAATGAAATTGACCTTTAAAATGATCATGGGACTCTCAAAATTAAAGAGTATGGGACTACTCTTATTTAATGTTCTACAAAAGGAAGAATTATCAGTTTTCTTCTAAGAAATTACTCAATATTTAATGTTAACTCTCCTTCTTTGACTCTTCAAAACCTATGTCTTCTACATCACAATTTCAGACACCCAAATAATCAAGTCATGGAAATATTATTCCCAGGTTTTAATTTTTCTCGATTTAGCTTTAAATCTTTCACTCTTGATAAATCCCTTGTTCTACCATTCTCTGGCACCTTTCTTTCCCCCAAATCTCCTCTCAACATCCTTCATATGGATTTATGCAGCTCAATAAATCCAGTATCAAATGGTGGTAAATCTTACTTCTTTCAAATAACAGATGGATTTTTTTTTTAATTTCACTACACAATATGGGGGGGTGGACTTGCTAGCAAGTCTGAAACATTGGCCCCAAACTCACCACAGATTGAACACATATTGAGCTATTGAAAAAAGGAACCATAAAATCAGGGATGAACACCACTCATCACAACAGTTTCAGGTGGGTGTTCAAGTAGGGTTCAGTATGGGTTCAGTATGTTTCAGCCTGTATATCCCCAGGACTGAGTAAAAACTACTTATAAGTTATGTTAAACACATGAACTATACATGGGAATAATAATTAAGAGTACACAAACAGTATATATAAGTAAAATTATGATAATATACAAAATATGCCATTATAACACCTTATATACATGCATATATCCACCTTTTATAAGTCTTATGTACTTAATATTAAGTTGGAATATGTTAGGGTTATCTTAAGAGCCTTAAGTATAAGGCTACATAATTTTTAAGTACACTTAAAGCTGTTATTTTCCCTGTTTTATGCAAAAAACAAGAAATGTGCTTTATTTCACTTAAAAGTTGACTATATGCGCTATAAATTTGAGAATATCAAAAATGCGCTTTGACAGATCAATTTTTCTCATTTAGGACTATTGATTTGGCTATTTAAATGCATAAAAATCACACTTTTCAAATTTGGTGTTTTTTATGCCAGAAATGGCTTCTGTGTACTGGCCACATACTGCCTGCTTTTTTCACATGTGAAGAGCTTCATTTTTAGCAAAGTTAGATTTTTCACACTATAATTACCCCACATTCTATTCCCACTGTGGGGAAACACACTAAAATAGGCAACAGGCACTTATTTAGTGTCCTAGCTTAATTAATAATGCATTGACCCTGTTTATATGCACTAATTTCATTAATAACCTCATTCTTGGAATCTTATTTCATCACCACGCTTAAAGTTGCCTAATTTTAGTCAAGGATTTACCCGTGCAAGCGCCTGACAAGGACTGCATGTAGTTACCCCACATCTACCCCACATCTCACGCTCGTTTTTGAGTTTTTGGGTGGTTTCTCAGTCAATATTGGTTATTTTTGGATGGGAATTTCACGTAGTATAATGTCAGGATTAGCCCCTCTATTTCTATAGTTAATCCCCCTTATTATTAAGTTATTATTAAACTTAAAAAGTCTCCTTTAGTCTTTTATATTATTGTTTTATAAGCATATACTCTCTTTTTGTCTTTTTCTTTAATTTTGATGGATTTCCCTTATTATTACAGGATTTTGATGGTTGTTCCTTGTCTAATTATGTCATTGGTTACTATGGATGTGGATGGGCAGGTCTATTAGCTGTTTTGAGGCGTCATTAAATGTGTATTGGATAGTATATCAAGGGAATCATTGGGGAATTCAGTGTGTATAAAAGGGGGAGGTTTTTGGGTCTTGTTTCTACATTCCTTATCATTTACAATTTACCAATATAACTAAATAAATTACAATACATATCAATTAGTACTTTTATAAGACTTTTGAACAGTATCTGAATTATAAAATCTATTTTTCTACCAACTACAAAGATTTTAAGCCATATATAAAAATAGTGAGAATTATATTACTGAGACCTTTAATTTTGATTATATTTTACTACTTATTGGATTTGTACTACAGTATTCATATAGGACCATTAAAATCTTCTAGACAACTGACCATTCCAGCTAGTTCACGTCTTTTTACTTGAACTCAGCCTGAAAGTATGAGTTCCATCTGAGTTCAGATTGGGAAGTTGCTAGAAAGACCACCCCCTACATTGTGTAGTGTGTATTCTTCTTAAACCTTAAATCCAAAACCTTTGAGAAATATAGCAAATATGGCTTATTGGTGGAAAATCAATTAAACCATAGTGTCAAGGCAATAGTATCTGACAACAGGGAGGATAGAATTCACTAGTAACAGTTTTAAAAACCACCTTAAAAGTAAAGGGATTAAACACTTACTGACAGCACTTTATACACCTCTTCAAAACCCTTTTTTTGAGATAATAAATAGGACTTTTGTTGAAAATGCCAGATGTCTACTTATTGAATCTGGTCTTGACTCTTACTTGTAGGCTGAAGAAATTAGCACCACTACCTTTCTACTTAATATTCTCTCCTCTTCTGCTGTTAAAAATCACAAACCCCATTGTAAGCTATGGCATGGTAAACCAAATAATATCCTTAGAATACTATATCCTTTTAGGTTGGATGAAGTCTTCTATCAACAAAAGCAGTATTGTAAAGAAAAATTTGATGGTAGTGGTATAGAAGGGATTTTCCTGGGATATTGTGAGGGACATATCAATCACTGTATTTATTCTCCAAGCACTTACTCTAAAATTATCACCCACCACATTAAATTTGTCAAATCTTTTAACTTAGCCCTTAAAATCTCTAAAGGAAGTCCTATAGAAACCTTAATTTTCCCTGACCAAGATTTTAGTCAAGCTATTTCACTTGAGCCTCCTACTAATCTAACTCCCTTAGAATTCAAGGACAATATCTCTCAACCAATCATCAAAATCTCTAATTTAGAGTCACCTGACCAAAATATTTCTGCTCCTGTTTCTCCTAAAAACTATGTATATGTAGATAAAAATCTCCCACTGGCTAAAGAAATTTCCTAAGATATTGATCCTTCAAATATTCTTCAAATTAATCATAGAGGTAATCCTCATTTCCTTAAAGTTACCCCATTGGACACTCCTAAGAATTTTTATGAAGCCATTCATTCTACCAAAAGTGAAAAATGACTTAAAGTTATTCAATCAGAACTAGCTAGTATATCAAAACATCAATTTTGTAAAGAAGTACCCCCTCCTGACCATAATCATCTTTTAGGAACCACTTGGACCTTCAAAAAGAAAACTGACTCTGAAGGAAATATTGTCAAATATAAGGCAAGGTTATGTGTACAAGGATGCTCACAAATTGAAGGGATGAAATACAATGAAATTTTTGTGCCTACTGGAAGACTACCTACTCTTTGATTTTTACTTGGTTTTGCTGCATTTCAAAACTGGGAACTGCATCAAATGGATGTCAAATTGGCCTTTCTTCAGGGGGAGCCAGAAGAAGATATTTACATCTGATTTCCCAGTGGTTACTTTCCCTCAAACACTAATCACTGCTTATACCTCAATAAGTCACTTTACAGACTCAAACAAAGCCCTAAATGTTGGTACCAAAAACTGTCTTCCTTCTTCAATAACATTAGCTTTAAGGCTAGTAAAGCCAACCCCTGCTTATTTTGCAATAGTGATCCCTCCAAGATTTTTTATGTATACATTTATGTAGACAACTTAATTATTGTCAGCCCTTCTGTCCAAGATTTTAAAGACAAAATATCTCAAATATCTGACATGAAAAATCAGGGCAAACTTAAATGGGTCCTAAACATGAAGGTTGAATGAGATTGAAGTGCTAAAACCATATCACTATCTCAAACTCTCTATGTGTCACTAGCCACGTGACACTCAAGGCAAAAGCAGGTCATTAAATCAATAATACAGAGGTCTAAATCCATACTCGAAGCGCAGAAAGCAATTCTACATAGCAACTGTGACTTTCCTTTTTGTACTCACTATTCAACAGCACTAGTCTAAACTCTAAATCTAAATTAGTCAATCTCTCAATAGTGTGTGTTAGTCTTTTCCTCAATAAGCGACGCACAGTGCAATAGTCAATGTAATAGTCCGCTAAAAGGTTTATTAAGTATCTGTGGATTATTAAAAGGGGTAATGAGCATGGACGGAATGGCTAGTGGAGGATTAAAGGGTTGACGGATGTTAGTGAGGAGGGTCCAGGTGTAACGGGTGTATTTTTTAATGGTCTGTGGTGTGCGGAATAGTGGATGGGTATGAGGTCAATGTGAGGAGGAGTAAAGGATATAAAAGGGGTTGGGTTTTGGTTTGACATTCTTTAGAATTAAATTATAAAATGTATATATAGTAAATAGTGGTAAAGCCCCAGGTTAAATCATTATTATTGTATCTTTCCTTATTTTCTCAGTAATCATTTCTCAATCCTAAATCTTTGATTACTGAGTTTCCAACCCTTTGTGAGATCTTAAGAATATTAATATTACCCTTAAATTATATTAGGATTTTTCTCGAACATATCTCGAAGAAGTAGCTCTTCCTTTGAGTCATCTTTGAATCACTTCCTCGAACATTACCTCTGTGTCTCGAAGAAGTTTCTAAACTCCTTCCTCCATCTCACTTCCAGGAACACCCTCGACCTTGTGCATAGGCTGTCCGGTGACAATATGTTGACAAATGACTTAATGAATTCAACCATCTAAATTGCTGTCCCACTTCTACTCCCTTAGTCCCTAATTCACATCTTACTAAGGGCTCTTCCAATAAACTTACTCATCTAGTAAACTATTGACACACAATAGGTTTTTTCAATTACCTTTTACTTTGCACCCAACCTGATGTGTCCTTTGTTTCCAGTTCACTAACTCAATATCTTAATAACTCATCAGACAAGCAAATAAATACCTTCTTTCTTATTCTAAGATACCTTCAACTCACCCAAAAATTATTGTTTTACATTGGGATCTGTCAATGGTATCGAAATTGGACACCTTACTGGTTATGCTGATGCTGATTACAATAAAGCTGAAGATTCAAAATCTACCTCTGGTATGTTAGTCTTTCACCTCAGTCTGATCAGTTAGAGATCTTTGAAACAACAATCTTTAGCTCTATCAACCTTGGAATCAGAATAGTATGCAATGACCAAATGTGAACAAGACCTTATATGGACTTGAGAACTATTTAAAGACTTCAACATTAGTCTAACTGATGTCTACTTGATAGGTGATCATCAAGGAGGTATCAACTTAACATCAAACCCTCTCTACCATCATTGGACCTATCACATCAATACTAAAGTGTGAAAGCTCCAGGAGCAAGTGAATAATAATGAGCTCAAAATTAAGTATATCCCAACAAGTCAAACAGTGGCTGAAATTCTCACTAAATCACTACCCAAACCAAAAGCATCATCAATTTCTAAAAATAATAATAATAATAATAATAATAATAATAATAATAATAATAATAATCTGAACTTAAATCCATTGCTTTCTTGAGCACTAGGGGAGTGTTAATATAGAACATATTTTATGAGTTATTTTATCATTACTTTTTCCTCTACTTTCTTTAATAGAGGGGGGGGAGGATATCAAAGTTAAAAATTTGTAATTATTTAAAAGGTATTTCACAACACAAAAACACTACCAATTTTTTCTGTTAAGCCACACATCGTAACGGTTGCGTAACAAATACGTAACAATTATAATTGATTGCTAAGGGACATAAAGATGGTTATGTATTTATTATGCAACCGTTACACAACTGTTATGCATTTGTTAAGCCTTGTGGCGTAACGAATGGTGTTGGTAGTGAAAGAAAGCCAAAAAAAAAAAAAAAAAAAAAAAAAAAACACACACACACACACCTATGAATTCTCAGTAAAAAAAAAAGGTGTTTTTTTTTTTTTTGTTTTTTTTTGTTCTTTTTTATATTTTTTTATTTTTTTTTTGTTTTTTTTTTTTGTTTTTTTTTTTTTATTTTTTTTTATTTTTTTTTTGTGGTGGGGGGGGGAGAGAACACAATATGGCATAGTTTTTTTTTTGTTTTTTTTTTAAAAATTTAAAAAAAAATAATAATAATAAAAATAATAAAAAAAATAATATTAATATTAATAATAATAATAATAATAATAATAATAATAATAATAATAATAATAATAATAATAATAATAATAATAATAATAATAATAATAATAATAATAATAATAATAATAATAATAATAATAATAATAATAATAATAATAATAATAATCATGGTGGATTTAGTGGAAAAAAAAAAAAGGTATTTTAAAATGGAAAGTTTTCAAATAAGAATACCCCCTAATAAGCAGACTACCAAACATTTTTCACACACCTTTCATTACAGTTCCTTTCAACCTAACTCTAAACCTAACAATGTGAATATAGTCAAACAAATTTTTTTTTATGGATGATCAAAATTGTCCCTCTAATACTACATCCATTGTCTCTTCTTTATTTATGTTATTAACCCTCCTCACATTTATTATTGATTCTCACTCTCTAGTCCCTCACTGTCCATCTTAGTCTCAAGTCCATAACTGTCCATTTCTGTCAGCCAGGCTATTCCAGGAGTCCAGTAAATGATATGTAACTTATAAGACCTGAAAGAGGGGGTAAGAATTGTATTTAATGTATATAAATTAATATTTTATTGCATAATAAAATTATATAAGTATTTTATTACATATAAGTGTTATATTAAATTTATTGGTTATATAAATTTTTTATACATTTAAATTTAACATAATATATTATATTCTACAAAGAATGGCGCATTTTTTATGTATTTAATAATTATAAATTTATATTTAATTAATTAAAAACATATATTATAATTATAAGTGTAAAATTTACTTATAATATAATTAAATTAATTAATTATATTTATATATTAAATATCATTTCTTATAATATTAAACAATAAATAATGACGCTTCTTTTGACCTATAATTGTGTCAGGAAAAACTAATTAATACTGAATTGAAATAAATTACATATTTGTTGCGTCAGAATATTTTTTGTTTCACTTAAAAATCCTTAAATCAGACTGTACCATCTGTTTTGAATGATTTTTCTCATAGTTACTATGTTCCAGGCTTGTTTAGTTATTCACTACTTTTACTTACTGATTTGGAAATTAATGGCGGGAAAATTGGATTCTTAATTGGGGTTTTTAATTATTTGTTTCATATTTTTCTCTACATTGTTATGTTTCACTTACTCTTTGGTATACTTGTTTTATCCTATTATAATTATTGTATTTACAAATATAGTGGCGCTTCAGAGGACCCATTGCCTATAAAAGGGCCTTGGATAATCCCCTGTAGCCTCATCACTTTTTACACACTCAACAATTTAAAGATAAATTTATTACGCTTATTATTATTTTTATTAGTATTAAATTTGAATTAAAAATTCTAAATAACAATTTAAAGGTTGCCTTAAGTCTGATAGTAATTATAGTGTTTGCCGCGCAGAACTCTTACTTAAATAATATTAATATTAATAAAACCAATTTGTTGTCACCTCTCAAATCACTCGTCATTGCTTTCTCTCAAATAAATTAAATAATTTCAATTGTTTTTATTTCTTTTATTTCTAAACTACTATCTCCTTCTTGTCCTCCTCTCTTTTCTTCCCTCTTCTCTTATCTCTTCTAGATGACTGACCGACAACTGAGGGCCTTTCCAAACGACAATGACGATCGAGCCTGGCGACAAACAAAAAACGCACGGACCACCTAGCAAAAACAAAACTTTTGCCGCGACCGTGTTTTGAACTTGGGTTCGATTTCTTAGGTTTATATTATATTAATTCATATATTATTTGAAGTGATTTTTTGATCACTATAGTAAGTTCACCTTTGCACCTCTCACTCATATTACTATATTTTTACTGCAATAACAGTGATTGTGGCTTAATTGCTGATTCACTGAGTGTAAGTGTTCAATTATTAAAATTTTTTTTTCCTAGTTGACCATTATAGAGTGTTAAATCCTCTTAGTCCTAGAAGAATTGACATTATTATTAATACAAATTGAATTATTAAATTAATTTTTTTTATTATTAATTATTGTTAATTTTGGTTGACTTAAAAGTACTTTGTGCTTAGTCCCAAATATATTGCCATATTTAATATTGCTAATTAATTGGTTGAATTAACTTGATTGTTTATTCCCAATTTAACCTTGCAATCCATTTTTTTAAATTAATTTTTTATAATTATTACTTTATATTAAAAAATTTTTTTATATAATTTAATTAATAAAAATTTTTTTATATTTGGAGCAATTATTAACTAACTTTTATTGTTTTTTTTTAAAAAAAAAGTTAATTAATCTTCCCACTATTATGTCCAACAATTTGGCTGAAAAAATGGATAACATGCAAGTGGATGAAATTGAAATTGACTATGATGCTGATACTGTTAGTTCTTCTAAAGTTGGACATAAAAAATCTTATGCTAACACAAAAAATTCACATAATTCAGGATGTGGAAATGACAGTAAATGTAAACAAACCAAACCCCCTTCCCCCAGCACAACAGAAGGAAGTAAAGCCTCTAGTACCTCAAGAAGGTCTTCCAAAAGGATTCAAAATAAAAAAGCTTCCTCTGCCACAACAAGTCAGCAACCTGTCCAGTCATATAAAAGAGTTGAAGACAGAAAATATGATGTACAAAGCAAAAGTAGACACCTTGTGGGATCAGGTTCAAGAACTCAGGAACCAGATTCAGGCCCAGGCCCCTCCTCAGTTGCCTCCCAATCACCCTCAGTTTCAGGCTCAACCTTCACAGCCACCCAGCTCAACCATCCAAAATCCAAATACTATGGAAGTAGAGCAATGGAAATGGGATTATCTAATGAGTCACTACCAACAGAATGTGAAACACCCTCCTCATCATCAGCCTGGCCCATCCAGAACACCCAATTTCCATCCACCTCCTCATCCCTACCAACAAGGCAGGAAAAAGTAGGCCCAAGCACAATCCCAAACCCAGTCTCAGGGGAAGTTTCCTCCTCTGCCATGGTAAGTAATTTGGTTGATAGTCACTTGGGTATGTTTTCTAATAAATCTTCTTCTGCAGGTAATATTATTGAACATGGTGAAAGAACAGTTAAACCTGTTAAAAGACAGCTTCCTGTAACTAGTAGCCCTATTGATGTAATTAGCAAATTGTCATTTGATGAACCTTTAAATTTAACTTCTACTTCTTTAATTAATCCTTCTCTTGCAATTAAAAATGATTCTGTTCCCCCTGAAATCTATACCTTAATTGAAAAAACTTCTGAGGAAATATTGAAAGATACCCTTGATTTTAATGTTGTGAAAGACAAACATGTGAGAGATGTGTTAATCCATGAAAATGATAGATTAAATAATTTACACTTGCAATGTAAAGTGAGTTCTTCTGTACAAGATACAGCTTATTTAAAAATCAAAGAAACCTTGAATATTGTTCTTAGTCAACAAAAACAAATAAGAAGTGACCATAGAGCTATCTCAGATAGAAATATCAGTCTACATAAGACCTTGAGTGAATTGAAACCCCTTATTGAAGAAAATTATTCATTCAAAAATGAAATAAAATCTCTGCAAAATGAGTTTAAAAAGCTAAGAAATGATTTCCATGCACTAAGTACCAAACACTCAGTTTCTGAGGACAGAAATGTTCTATCTCTTGCAAAAGTAAATGACCAGATGTCTGAAATTCCAAGAATAAGAAACTATGTGTCTGACCTGCAGGAAAAGTTCTCAACCTTAACCATCAATAATGAATTAAATGAGATTGCTGTCAATAAGCTGCATAAAAATAAAGGGAAAAAACCTGAGCAAAGTTCATCCTTTCTTCCTCATATTTCAACCATTAAACAAACTGACAATGAGTCTGTAAAATCTTTTGCTACTAGCAAAAAATCTTGTGATGATCATGCACCAGCTGTTTCTGTAAATAATGAAATTTCTGAACACCTGGCTAAACTTCAGGAATTATTAATAATGAATAATTCAAACCAAAAAGTGGACCATCCCAGTAGTCAGAAAAATTGGCCTAAGTTAGACCAATATCCTACCTTTGATGGTGATTCTTCCTCTGATTGGCAACACTTTATCCAAAGAATTGATAATTTAAAGAGATCTTATAAAATACCTGATGAGGAAATTGTTTCTAAGCTAATTTCTTTATTTTCCAATGTAGCCTTGATGTGGTATGAATCTGTTCTTTTAGATAACAATCATTATACATGGAATGATTGGAAATCCTTGATTGAGAATCAGTTTGGTGGTTCAAAATTCAGGTTAGCTCAACAGAGACTGTATGAGAATACTAGATATATATCCTCCTCTGTTGAAAAGCCCATTGTTTTTCTGATGAAAATAACAAAAATCCTTAGAGCAATTGATCCAAAGATGGATTATGATATTTGGAGAGATAAAATCTTGTATAAATTACCAAATTCTCTTAGGGATTTGATTGTGGCTAGAACTGAGCATGTAAGGGGAAATTCTTCTTTCATTAATATCTGTAATGAAGTACTGCTCAACCATAGATATGAAACAAAGAATTACCTTGGTAAATCTTATAATGATCAGAATAAACCTTCTACAAAGCTCCCAGAAAACTCTGGTAAACCCTCTGCCCCAGTTGCACCTAAAAAATATGCAACAAATACTTGTTATAAGTGTAACAAACCATGGCAGAAGGGTCATGTTTGTGACAAGAAAAATTCATCTTGTTGAACAAAATGAAGACACTGATGAAGTTGAACTTGATGTCAATAATTCTTCCAGTGAATGTGAAAGTAATATCTCCTATGAAAATGATTCTGTTAAAGATGTTTTAATGTTGGAACAAGATGTCCATTATTTAAATAATATATCTGAAGAATGTGTATTAGATTTATCTTCAGTAGAAAATGCTGAAATAATTAAAGATATTACTAACAATTCTATACCTATATCCCCTTTAAAGGCACCTGTTATCATTAATGGTAAAAATGTTGATGTAGTTCTTGATTCTGGTGCTGGAGGAAGTGTAGTATCTGAAAAAGCTTTGGCTTCAGTGGATAAGGAATATTTGAGTAAATTATTACCTATAACTTCTGAAAAATGGAGAGGGTATGGTTCTACCTTATTTCCTATTGGCAAATACAAAACCTCTGTATTCTTCAAATATAATGGTGGTTTTGTCAGAGCTATTTGTGAGTTTGTTGTCATGAAAAATGATAATTTGAGCAATTGGTTTATTATGGGAAATGATATTTTAACCATGTTTGGTGTGAAACTGGACCCAGCAAATAATTGCTTTACCTTAGGAATGAATGGCAAAAGAAAATTCAAAATTTCCTCTCCTAGAACTTCTGGGAATTTGTTGAAATCTTGTAACTCACTGATCCAGTGTAAAGGTAGAACAACAACTGAAATGGATGATTTATTACATGAAATAAATACTGCTTCTTTTGGTGATCAGTTGACTAGTGAACAAAAAGATTCTATTGTTGCCTCTATTACCTCTTTCCCTATGGCTTTTGCTCATGGTTCTCATGTCTTGGGAATTGTTCAGGAAGAGATGAAAATTACCTTATCCTGTAACTTGAGTGATATTCCTCCTAGTCTTAAGAAAAAACCATATCCTGCTTCTCCAACAAAAAGAAAGGATATTGAAGATAATATTGATACATTATTGAAAATGAATATCATTGAGAAAGTGGATGTCACCCCCAAATATTGTGTCATCTCCCCAGTCTTGATTTCTTATGAAAAAGATAAAGCTAGATTATGTGGAGATTACAGAGCTTTAAATACTTATACTGTTGATGATATTTATCCTTTACCCAGAATTAATTCAATACATGCTACCTTGCAAGGTGCAAAATTTATTAGTTGTCTGGATGGTAATAAAGGTTATCATCAAGTTCCAGTTGAGAAAAATTCTCAAAAAATTTTGCTTATTGCTACTCATATGGGAATATATAAGTATGTTAGGATGCCATTTGGCCCTAAAAATGCTCCTTCAGTTTTCCAGAAAGTTATGGATAACACTTTCCATCAAGAAATTATTGAAGGTTGGCTCATGGTTTATATTGATGATATTATTGTTTTTTCTAAAACTTTTGATGAACATATGATTCACTTGAATAGAGTTTTCCAAAAAATGGATGAAATCAATATGACCTTATCTTTAAAAAAGTGTAAATTTGGTTTTCAATCTTTGAAAGTCCTTGGCCATGTTGTGTCAGGCTTACAAATTTGTGTAGACCATAACAAAGTTGCTGCCATTCAAAATGTGAAAGCACCAACTTCTGTAAGAGAAATACAAAGTTTTTTGGGTATGTGTGGCTATTATAGACAATATATTAAAAATTATCAGGTCATAGCCTTGCCTCTTACAAAACTGACCAGAAAAGATGTTGCTTTTCTCTGGAATAATGACTGTCAAAAAGCTTTTGATACATTAAAAAGTTGCTTAATGACAGCCCCTATATTGGCTCTTCCAGATTTTAACAAGCCATTTGTCCTATATACAGATGCTAGCTTTATTGGTCTGGGTGCTTCCCTTCACCAAAAGCAAATTATTAATGATAAATCCTCAGAGGTTGTAATTTGTTATATTTCAAGAGCCTTAAGAAATATTGAATTGAAATATGGTGCCACTCAATTGGAGTGCTTAGCAGTTGTTTGGGCTCTTGAGAAACTTCATTACTATTTGGATGACCAAAAATTTGAGTTGGTAACTGACTGTAGTGCTGTGAAGTCCCTCTTAAACCTAAAGACACCTAACAGACATATGTTCAGGTGGCAACTTGCTGTTCAAGAATACAGAGGACGGATGACAATTATCCATAGAGCTGGAAATGTTCACTCCAATGTTGATATGCTCTCTAGATTGCCTCTGCCAAATAATGACTCAAATCCTGCTTATGTACCTGAAGATGATACTGTTCATATCCATGGTATATTTATAGTTGATATGGAAGAGGAGTTATTACAATTAATACTGGATTCATATGATAAGGATTCTGATTTAAATAAATTGGTTACTATCTTAAATGATCCTAAGAATGCTTCAATTCAAGCATTAATAAAAACTCTTCCTGCAAAGTACCAAAATGCTTTAAATAAAGGAAAGTTCTCTATTGAAGATGGTTATATATATTATAGAAGGAAGCTTACCAATGTAATTGTAATTCCTCCTTCAATGAAAGAAACTATCCTCAAACTTTGTCATGATGACATATTAGCTGGTCATTTTGATCTTGAAAAAACATTGATTAGAATCAAAAACACTGCATGGTGGGCTAATATGTCTGAAGACACAAAATTATATGTTGAATCTTGTGATTCCTGCCAAAAATCTAAAAGGTTAACAGGTAAGAGAGCAGGGTTATTACAACATATTGAAGCACCTAGTGCTCCCTGGAAAATCATTAATATGGATTTTGTCACTGGTCTTCCTGTTGCAGGTAATGACAGCTTTAACTCTTGTTGGGTAATAGTGGATAGATTCACAAAAATGTGCAAATTTATTCCAACCCACAAAGATGTATCCACCAAAGAATTAGCTTTCTTATGGTGGTCTTACATGTTTAATATTATTGGTTTTCCAAAAGCCATTATCTCTGATAGGGATCCAAAATTCACTTCTGAGTTTTGGACCTCTTTGATGGATATTTGTGGCTGTGAGTTAAAATTGTCTACAGCTCACCATCCTCAAACTGATGGTCTAGCTGAAAGAATGATTCAAACTCTGGAAGATATGATTAGAAGGTATTGTGCCTTTAGTTTAGAATATAAAGACAATGACAGATTTACTCATGATTGGGTCACTCTATTGCCTGGTCTTGAATTTGCATATAATAGCACTGTTCATTCTGTCACTGAGAAAAAGCTTTTTGAGCTTTGGTTAGGTTATGTCCCAAACACTCCTGCTCAGATTCTCAATAATAAATTACCTAAGTTGGAACTACACCCTGGTGTAAAATCTTTTATGCAAATGCAACAGCTATGCAGAAAACATGCTCAGAGCTGTATTGATAAAGCATTTGAATATGAAAAGAAAAGATGGGATAAATCCCATAAAGAATACACATTTAACAAGGGTGATGAAGTGTTGATCTCTACTGTCCATTTCAATTTACAAGGTAACCACAAATTAAAAGATCCTTTTGTAGGACCATTTGTTGTTAAAAGAATGGTTGGTGATAATGCAGTAGAAGTTGTATTGTATTCTCCATATGATAGGAAACATCCTGTTTTTCCCATTTCTTTGCTTAAGCCTTATACTTCCAACAGTGACTTATTTCCCAAAAGAAGGGGAAGACCTAAGAAAAACCCTCAGGAAGTCACAGAAACAGCAGAAATTGATAAAATTCTCTATGATAGAATTATCACTTCTGAAAGAGGTACTGAATATTTATTGAGATATAAGAACAAATCATCTGAACTTGATGCATGGATACCTGGTAAGGAGATCTCAAATCTGCCTACTCTGTTGAAAAAGTACAAAAAGAAAAAATCTTAGCATTTTTTTTTTATTGTTTTTTTTTAGAGTGAGGGAGTGTCAGCCAGGCTATTCCAGGAGTCCAGTAAATGATATGTAACTTATAAGACCTGAAAGAGGGGGTAAGAATTGTATTTAATGTATATAAATTAATATTTTATTGCATAATAAAATTATATAAGTATTTTATTACATATAAGTGTTATATTAATTTTATTGGTTATATAAATTTTTTATACATTTAAATTTAACATAATATATTATATTCTACAAATAATGGCACATTTTTTATGTATTTAATAATTATAAATTTATATTTAATTAATTAAAAACATATATTATAATTATAAGTGTAAAATTTACTTATAATATAATTAAATTAATTAATTATATTTATATATTAAATATCATTTCTTATAATATTAAACAATAAATAATGACGCTTCTTTTGACCTATAATTGTGTCAGGAAAAACTAATTAATACTGAATTGAAATAAATTACATATTTGTTGCGTCAGAATATTTTTTGTTTCACTTAAAAATCCTTAAATCAGACTGTACCATCTGTTTTGAATGATTTTTCTCATAGTTACTATGTTCCAGGCTTGTTTAGTTATTCACTATTTTTACTTACTGATTTGGAAATTAATGGCAGGAAAATTGGATTCTTAATTGGGGTTTTTAATTATTTGTTTCATATTTTTCTCTACATTGTTATGTTTCACTTACTCTTTGGTATACTTGTTTTATCCTATTATAATTATTGTATTTACAAATATAGTGGCGCTTCAGAGGACCCATTGCCTATAAAAGGGCCTTGGATAATCCCCTGTAGCCTCATCACTTATTACACACTCAACAATTTAAAGATAAATTTATTACGCTTATTATTATTTTTATTAGTATTAAATTTTAATTAAAAATTCTAAATAACAATTTAAAGGTTGCCTTAAGTCTGATAGTAATTATAGTGTTTTGCCGCGCCAAACTCTTACTTAAATAATATTAATATTAATAAAACCAATTTGTTGTCACCTCTCAAATCACTCGTCATTGCTTTCTCTCAAATAAATTAAATAATTTCAATTGTTTTTATTTCTTTTATTTCTAAACTACTATCTCCTTCTTGTCCTCCTCTCTTTTCTTCCCTCTTCTCTTATCTCTTCTAGACGACTGACCGACAATTTCTATCTAACTTACCTGTTGTCTTTAACTATCATCCACCACTATTCTCACTCGTAGCTTCATGAACATGATCTATCATTACCATTACAAAATCACATTATCATTGAGGCCTATAGAAATCAAATATATATATATATATATATATATATATAATTATAATTATAATAAATACATTCATTCACATCAAAAAATAAGCCACACACACACATGTAAGCAGTTCAAGTACCTTATTTATATATATACGTAAAAAAGTTTGGTTTCCTTTTATTTCTTTATTTTAAGGACTCGGCAATTCAATACCAAAAAAGATCTTTTCTCCTTTACATTTTTTTTTTTCAAAAAAAAGTGAATAATTCAAAGTTCTACACTGATGACGCAAAGACGAACGTATAAGAAAAATAGAAAAGAAAAGAAAAGACAATTATAATATTTTGTAATGGATAAAAGATTGAAAAAAAACATCAACTTTACAGGTCAGAAGGGAAGGGGAGAGAGGCCTTTTAGAGACAATACTTGTAGGTGGGGGAGAAAAAAAAAAGGTGAAGCCAGATTTCAAACTCAAAATAAATAAATGAAAAAACTAGCCATAATAAATCAACAGTAATTGGTAAAAATAAATAATAATCATATAAACAAATGAAATGAAATAAAGACAGAACAGAACAGAGCCCCTTTTCGTCATTTGATTGTTACCATGTTTCTTTAATCAGATTTACCCTGAGGCGCTCTTCCTGCTAGTTGACTCAAGAGTAGCGCAAAAGGATAAAATGAATGAGGAATGATAAGTTAAATCCACATCGACCAGATTTTAAATAACAAGCAAGGCGCAATGTATATATATATATATATTTATTTATCTTCAATACGATCCCTTTTCGTCCCTTCGACGTTTTGTCACGACAGTTTTGTGAGGCTGAACGGCAAAAAGTCCTTCTGTAACAAAATCTAGATTATTTGTCTCTGATTCTTTTTTGTTTATTTCTTTCTGGCCACTTTCAGAATTCAGTTCTGCCAAGTTTAACCTACTTCGACTAGTTCGATTACTCCTTCGTCCATTTAAACCTATTCCACTGAATCTGTTCAACATCCCTACCACACTATCATAGTCTCCGTTTTCATTAGGGCCATCTTCACTGGTATAGCCACTGGGCACCGCACTTGTCCCTTCATCATCGCTATCTGACGATTCATCATCAGAACTTTGACCTATCCTCCTTCTCCGGCTATGAACATAATCATACTGCGTCCAGCCAAATAATCTCTCATCCAACCAAGTTAGAGGATGATTGATCAAATCACTACTCGAACTATGAAGTTTTTTACGATCAAGATTGGCTTGTGTAGGATGGGAATGAAGTCGGAATTGTTCAAAGTTCTCCCATATTTTAGGGCCATATTCATCAATCAAGGCATGCAACTCTTCAGTAAGCTCAGTCCGCATCTGTCTAACCCGATCCAATTGTTTCTGACGACCAATCAGAGAAAGAAATAAAGGGCGTAAAGATCTATGGATAAATTTAATTAAAAGTTTAAAAATAAATATCAAATTGATGATTAGTTAGATTAGCAGCTTGGTTATTATTATTTTTCTTTATATATATACTTAAAAAACAGATGAAAATACAAACTTGTACACATCCATACCAACTTCCCCGAATTTCAATGCAGAGTATCCAATGGAGGGTAGTGCAACAAGCATAACTAAAGGTGTCCAAATAACATATTTACGAGGTACATCATATTTGACTGCCAATGAAATCGCTACAGCCACGTAAACCAGATACAAAGGTGGCGCCAAACCAAGTGAAACTAGAACCTTCCATGTAGCCAACACATCACGTCCAGCAATTTTTACAGTAGACGCAGCGAGAGCCTCTGTCAACCCCCCCCCCCCCCAAAAAAAAAAAAAAAAAAAAAAAAAAAAAAAAAAAATGAAATTATTAGTCATGATGATATTAGATTAAAGAAGGATGAAAAGGCAATTTGCTGCATCAAAATCATTATACCTTTAGCTTTGCGTCTACTAATAATACTAGCAGCTATAAACATGGGGGCATTAAGTATGACGCCAGGTAAGGCTAATATACCCCATCCAGTCACTAATCCAGCCCTGAAAACCAAAAGAATAAAACTTTTCCACCATGGCCGGCTGACTTTATCGACTTGATGGTCTTTGATCCCCAAATAACTTAATGATTTGTTATACTGAAGTGTTTTCTGCTTAAGGGCTTGAACTCTGGGCTCGTCTTGATACTTGAGATATCCAGTGATAAAGCGCTTGTTTAGTTCGACAACGGTGCCTAAACTGACATGGCGATGAGGTGGTCGATATAATCTTCTTGCAGCCTGGATAACTTGTAAAGTTTCATAATCAGGAGCCCTGACAGTTACACTTTTTAGACCATCATACACCAAGTCCATGACCTGTCCGATGGCAGCCTTTTTTGAGTCGTCACCTTTTTCAAACGCATGGACAAGCTCTCGAGGAATTTCAATGGGTGTCCCAAACTCGACGACAGCTCGACTTCGAAATCGATGAGGATGAAAATATGACAGGCCAACGGGTACAATACGGACTGTCACATTCGGATTCGCAGACATCGCACCAAGAGCCATGATGGAGACGCCAGCTTTTAATGGTAAAAGATCAGTTCTGTCGTGGGATCCGCCTTCTGGAAAAATGCCTAAACATCCACCATTTTTCAATTTTTCGTATACTTTGCTATACATTTGGGTCTTGAAGAACGTAATGCAGTAGGTTTTTGACAGAAGGGAAAAAAGGAGAGGAAAAAAAAAAAAAAAAAAAAAAAAAAAAAAAAAAAAAAAAAAAAAAAAAGATAGACAGACCCGCGTGGGTATAGAAGAAAGAGAGAGATAAGATATCTGTAAAAAATAGCACCATGTCAACGCACTTGATCAACGTGTGGTAGGATTTGGAAAGGCACTCCAGCGGTGTCATCGCCTTGAAAGATTTTGATTCCTTCTTCAATCAAAATATCACACAACTTGTGGCCAAACGGCTTTTTGATAATTGCACGTTCATCCGATAGAACCTCCACGACTTCGACTGTGGCGAAACCAAAATGCTTGGGCAACATGATTTGTTTTTTGGGTGCAAGTTCTTTAGAAAAACACGTTTGAAGCCCGCAAATCGTATTAGGTTCAGCCTCTGAAGAAGATAAAAGATAAACCTTTCCTGTAGCAGCCTTGGCATCATCAACGGCTCTGACAACAGAAACTACAATTCAAAACAAAAACAAACCAAGAGACGAAGTCAACATTTTCTCATGTTTACTTTTTATTTAAAAAATGTCTCTAAACAAGAAGGATAAACATAAAAAAGAAATATTATCAACACACTGCTCTGCATTACACGAGCCATGAATCCTATAAAAGCACGCTTCATGCTTTTTTCCGCCACTAAAAATGATATCCTTCGAGAACTTTCGGCAGCTCGAACTTCTGACATCAAAATAATGGGGTCTAAAAACTATTTAAACCAGCATAAATAGATTCGAAGAGAGAATGGGTGGGTGGAGGTATAAAAAAAAAAAAAAAAAAAAAAAAAGATGATGATAATTCAGACGTTGCTAGACAAAGTATCTTAAAAAATAATTTTCGGAAAAGATCACATGAGTGGAAAGAAAAGACTTATTGATCTGACCTGATTATGATGGGGAGCGGCAACAAAGATGAGAGGGCCTTTCTTTGGGATTTTATGAGACCCACGAGGCCGAATTTCCCGAAAGAAAAGGTTGATGATTAACTTGAGTAGTAAGATAGCAACATCATAGGCCCTACCAAAAATAAAATCAAAGATAAATAAATCCAATTAGATGCAGAAAAACCCAAAGTAGATAGAAGAGCAAAATGAAGCCGACACATTACTAGCCAGTAAATTACGCTTATGCAACATAGAAGCTGCACGAAGGATAGCGGATCTGAAGTGAATGGAGAGCTAAGAGGATGAGATGAAGAGAGCAGAGAGAGAAAGATGAAAAAGAAGGAAGCGAAGACATACTGGCAAAGATTGATGAATGGACGAGGCAAGGTAGAATGAAAGTTTTTGAGAGGAAAGAGGTTAAAAAAGCTTTTGAGGAGTGATTTGAGATCTTCGAGAGTATCTTGCAATGAATGGGAAGATTTCCTTTTGACAGCAGGAAAGAATAAAGATTGAGGATGAAGAAGAAGAAGAGATGAAGGAGAAGTTGTGGAAGGAAGAGGAGAAGAGGAAGACGAGCAAGCGAGAGATTCCGAGCCAGAGCAGCGACTTAGAGCGGACATAATGAACCCCAGCGCAAAATGTAGCGGCAGTTTGATGGGGCAAAAACTAAACACAAAATAAGAACAGAATAAGAAAAAGATAAAGAAAATCCATCAGAAATAGAAATAGAAATAGAAATTTAGTTTTAAATTTAAATTAAAATTAATAAAATAATGATCAAAAAACATCAACAACAAGATCTCGATCACGATCATAACAATCCTAAAATCTTAGTCAATGCCAATGTCAATTTCTCTCATCTGTCGCCAGCCCCACTGTAAACCTTTGCTGCACGGCTTTAAGAAGTCTGTGGGATGATAAAACATGATCCTTTGTCTTTTTGCTCTCTCTCTCTCTCTCTCTCTCTCTCTCTTCTTGACCCCTCTACTCATCAGTCCACTCTCACCCATCACACATCCCTTTGATAATATTCCTTTTCATTAGACACAATATAGAGGGCAAGTATGTTACATAGCAAACTTTTTTGTTTATTCCTCCATCCATTCCACCGAACCAACAATCCCCACCCTCCTAGGTAACCTTCCTGGTAATGGTGACAACATCGTATACTTCTTTCCTTTGGCGTCAATATGAGCGCTGTAAACAGTTCATCAATCATGTCATCATCATTAAAACCATACATTAACAAAATCGTGTAATTCAATCATCATGTGTTTGTTTGTTTGATTTTTTAAATTTAGTAAAAACCGAATAAAATTAAATTAAAAAAAATCAGTTAGGAAAGAAATTGATTCTTTAGATTGAACTTTGAAATTAACTCAACAGATGCACAAATCCTAAAATCGGTCCACGGACTGCTGATTCAGCTTCACTTCCATCCTCGTTCGTACCGTCCCACTCAGCTTGAGGAATTGCTATGAGAGCGTTCATAAGTCCTCCAGCTGATCGCGGATCTTCAGGATCTATGCGCGTTAAGGTGGTGGGTTCAAGCCGTCTGACAGCCCCAATCGGCAAAGCAGATGAATGCACCAGAGATTCTATTCACATGATCAATGTTTTCTCAGATTTCCCCCTGCCCAAGATTACATGACATCCAAATGGATTTTTATAAAAAAAAAATAAAAAAAATAAAAAAAAAGTTAAATTAAAAATGAAAAAACATACCATCTCCAACCTTGAATAAACAAAAATCTTCAAATTTTACCAAAATCGTAAAAGGGGATAGCTGACCTTGTGATAACGGTGGACCTCCGTAAAAGTAAGACTTGATTTGACTTGACTGAATTCTGCGGCGGTAAGTTAAATCAACATCCGTGGCCTAATAACCAACCAATAACGCATACTATTTGTCAATGATATGAATCAAACTAAGAATCACTACACATGTTTCACAGTAACCTACACCACCGCTTTTAGGAACCCTTAAAACTTGAACAGTCTTATTCGTGCTCATGAGTTTAGATATTTCCAAATGAAGTTTTTCAGTTCCAATCACCACAATGATCGTCACTGGTTGCCATTGTGCCAAAAAAAAAAAAAAAAAAAAAATCAAGATACATATTTGTTGAGCATCTTATAACAGGGTGAAAATTAAAAAGATTGGGACCTATTATGATACACTAACCTGCAAATGCTCTAACGATATCCTTGACTAATCCGTGTTTATTTTTGGTAGCTAATTCACCAGGAGTATCTATGAACACTCCACCACGCCAAAGAGCAGAATCCGCACTCTTTTCAATGCGAGCCTCCAAAGTTTGGCTCATTCTTTTGATCAAAGCATCAATCAATCCTTCGTTTCGACTGAATTGAGTATGGCCATACCAAAATGAGAGCGCATTGAGAGAGGGCGCGTAAAGGGTTGGGTTAGGAGTAGGACACCAGCCTGGCTCTCCAGGAGCTACAGAAAGATCAGATGGGGAAGGAAAAGGGACGGGTGGGCCAGAAGAGGTTATAGTACCAAACGGCAGAATGGGGGTGGTGGTGGGAATAGTGGTATCAATAGGAGCGATGGATAGAGTTCCCGGGACAGTGAATGCACCCTTAAATGTAAATAGATAAAGAGAGTGAGAGTGTGTCGAGGAGAGAAGAAAGATTTTGATCAACACCCTAATAAGGCAATAAAGCTGAAAGAAAGCAGGAGGGAATGGAAGGACTCAATACATCAGAAGGATTAAGATTGACGAATAAAAGAGAGGGACCATCGAGACGAGTGCGAGCGCTTCTGGTAGCCCAATTGATAAGGGACTTGCAAAGGGTTGATTTTCCTGAGGCTGGAGGCCCGATTACAAGTACGCGTGGGGCGGGTGATTCATCAGTGTCGACGTCTTCTGAATCCTGGGGTATCAAAGCAGCTGGAGGGGAGACCAAAGGCGTGAAGTGGGGTGGTGGTCTGGCAGCCAGACGAAGCCTTTCGAGCGCAAAATGAAGCGCAATATACGCTGACAAGGGAGCTTCCTCAGCCATGTATTCCGTCGAAGCTCGGCCAGTGATGTGCACACACACACACACACACACAAAAAGAAAGAAACCATCAGTCAGTTGTTTTATGATCTGAAGTCTGCCAATAATCTACTCATCTCCATCGTAGCTCCATTCCAACTAAACACTCCCACCCTCACTTCATCTCCCAACGTCACTTCTTGCCCAACACTCAACTCGTATCCAAAAATCTCTGCTTCGCCTGTCTTGAGCCGCAAAACGACGCTTTCGCTACCTTCCAGTTCAATTCGATACTCGTGCAACGCCGCTAAACTTACCGTTCTGACTCCTATTTTCGCACTTGAAGCTGCTGCTCCTATCACTGGCTTCGGACTGTGAGTTACAAGTTCATCATTCCCCACGGCGGCTGGCGTCGAAGTAGCTGTTGAGGTTGTCCCTGTTACTGCTGGTGGCACTGGTAGAGGAGCTGCTGTTGGTGTAGTCATCGCTGCTTTTCAGGATTGACTCTTCAGCTTTTCCCTTCATCTGGCTCTATGCATAATCCACATCGTCTGTAGACATTCTGTATCCCATTCAACCTGCTACAGACAATCTAGTAAGTCCGAACGCCCAACGTTGCCGTTCAAGTCTATACATCCATCCATACATGAGTGTCCAGATAATCATGTAACACAACTTTGGCTCCAAGTCTTCCGTTGGCGTTGGCGCAATGTTCTTGATTTCCCTTCATAGTCCAATAACAATAAAAGCAGCAGTTTATCTTACTTTTGTGATACCATTTACAAGATGAACAACTAGATTTCAATTAACCTGCCTACAAGTTTTATAAATGAGATGTAATCAACTTGCGCTTTCGTTGTCAGCGATATTTCAATCAATATCAATCAGCTGCGAAGTGCACCATTCGGAGCCTCTTTCAAACCCTTTTTAAAACCAATCATTAAACTTAAGCTCAAAAATACTCAATCTTCAACAGCATTCTATCTGTTTCCACATCTGAACTGTAAACCAAGCAACTAGATTATGCGGGCTATATTACATAAATGAACATGACCAACCTGTATGTTTTTCTGTATCAACTAGTCGTATTTCAAGATTTAGTTTATTGTTGAAAATCACTGCTGTCTCAATAATCAATTTACAAAAACATGATTTGCTCCTAAGTGGAAGGGGATTAAAAATAATAATATTTCCTATTCCTAATTCTTGTTCTTTATCATACTTGGTTTTGTCTTCTTTGACTATAACTTGATTTTCTTATACTTCCTGTAAGTATCTAATACAGTTTATAATTATTACCAGCTTTACTTCTAATTGATGATTAGAATTCTCCTTTCCTTTGTTTCACAATTCCCAGCTTTACACAATCATCTGAGTTTTCTCCTATCTTAGTCTATGTCTATCGATCTCATTATTCTGGCTAAGCTCTCATGTTTATTTTTTATCCCCATATTCGCTTTATCATCTGTCTTAAGAACTTGATTATTTATAACTGAAAAAATTTATATTCGAGTTTTAAAACTCTTAATAGGACTACCCATAAACAACTGTAAATCCATATTCGCTACTTTTCTTGAGCCCTTCTGATGAAAAAAAAAAAAAAAAAAAAAAAAAAAAAAAAAAGACTCATAGAATACTTTGACCACAAACTCACAATTTTTTTTTCAATACATTCCTCTTGTTTGAACTTATACGATTAACCTCACATTTTTCTTAGTCTGAGATAGAAAAATATCTTTTATTGGATGATGTTTATAGAGTGACTTGTTATAATTCCCATTGCAAAAACACCCGCACAGCGAGAATATAAATACTTGTATACTATATATATATGTACTCTATTTAAAAAAAAATTCAACTAAACAAATGTATTACTACTCAAACATCATTTTCATATTCCTTTTCCAAAAATTCCTTAGCTTGGCATGAAGTGTATTCATGAACAATCATTAGGTGACGACGGGAATCTCTAGTTCGCATGATCTTTGTATCACACAAGCTGCATGTCCCTGTTTTTATTTATTTATTTTTGATTAATTTTAGAGTTAGTTATGATACTTGGTAGAAAAGGGCGTGGAAGAAAAAATGACTTACATCCCGGATTTCTGTGCTTGTTATGTATATTTTCATGTTCTTTCATGTTGTGGTAGCGCTTGAAACCACGCTGACAATGTTCGCACTTGAATATCTTTTCTGTAGAAACCGTTCCAATTTTAAAAGTGACACGACCTGTAGAACTTTTTGTCTTTTTAGAGGGTTTCTTTTCTTCAGTGCGCTTCACCTTACACTGTCTTCTTCGCGACTCTCGTGGCATTCCTGAATCCACAACCACCGTAGCTCTAGTCTCTTCAATTATCGGTGAGACATCCAGATAATTAGTAGTTTCTTCATCTTTTTCTTTGTCTTCTCCTCCTACGTTGTAATCTTCAAAACATTTGGCAGATAAATAAATGGGTTCCTCGCCAGGGAAAAGCTGAATGGGTCGAAGTTTGGTCAGGGAGGGAGATGTTGGGCGGAGTGAGAAATCTCCTAGTGCATTGAAAATTCCAGATTGGTCTGATGACTGGTATGACATCGATGCGCCAGTTACTGTATTTGCGTTAGTAAAGTCACTATACACAGTTGGATTATCCGATATGGGTCTTGTTCTTGAATCAATTTGTGAATCGTGTGTATAGGAATTGTACTGTGGCACTTGATTGAATCCCAAAAGTGAAGAAGCAGTGTCGGAAGGAAGCGTTTGAGCAGGCTGTGGAAACATGCTCAATGCTGAATAGTCACCAAAAGTGGGAACATTTTCAAAAGCTGAGGGAGTGCCACCCATAAAATAATCTCCACTATTTAAAGTAGGTTCCAAAGGTAAATTAAGAAAATTACAATCATGACGAGGAGGATAGTCTACAAATCCATACGAAGCCAAGACTTCAGGATTAGGGTTTGGCAATATCCCATGAGTGAGAGTAAGTTGTGAATTTTCAGGCTGTGCGGTGAACGGAAAAGATAGATCTAAGATCTGAGGTTGAGAATGCGGATCCTGGCTCCAGGCCGGATAAGTATAGCCCAACTGTGAAGAAGAGTCTGAAACAAATGGAGAATATCCAGTAAATGTATTGGAAGAAGAAGCCTGTTCTTCATTGAAAATTAGATTATTCGTCTGTGGTTGCACTCTGTCCATTGTGTTTCTTGCAAGATTGTTCAGAGATATGAAAAGGAAGAAGATTATGCTGTGGGAATCAAAAGAAAAAAAAAATGGTATATGGAAAAAGATTGTGAGATGATACCTTGGATGGAGTGGAGCTTGCTATATTTATCGAAAATCCTGGAAACCATTTACCAAGCTTTTGAAATTGAAAAACCAACCTGGCAACAAAAAGTTGACCATTGTCTGAATAGATAAAAGCTTTGAACATTTAAAAGTAAAACTTTCCAAAAATGACATTTCACCTGAAAAGTTTGAGTGACGTTTTTTAAACATGAATGAACTGAACATTGACCGAAATTGAAATGTGATTTTTAATCTGATTGCCTTCCATAATTTTTCAGCGTTTTTCTTCTTCCCTTACTGATTATCAGCGATATTCTCTGCTATTGAAAACCAGGTGCTTTATCCAATGCATACAAAAAGCTGATGTGCGCCAAACTTTCGCACTTTTATGCATGTACCAAAGGGAACCGCTGTGCGCAAGTTTTCATTAAATCAAGCATGTCACTTTTCTAGAAAATAATTTGATAATGATAATTGGCTTTGGTTATGAATGTGAAAAAGAAATAATAGTTAGCACGAGTAAGAAAAATGATTCACCAAATTTCCTAGTTCAAGCAAATGAAAGAGAGAAGAAAACATGTTCCAATAAGATGGCGCAGACTGACGGCAAATGCATATTATGCATAATGCCAACCACTGGTGAGCCAGATTTTCTCCATCTTGGTGCCAAACTTTTCCCAAATTTTGACCTCGCCCAAGACAAAATATTTGACATCGGTTAATTGAAAATCAATTAAGATTTAACAAATGAGGATCGAAAAGTGCTACTTTTGTGGCGCGAATGTCTATCCAGGCCATGGTGTGTCTACATTTTACATTTACACATCTTTCAACCCAGCTTTTGATCGACTATCATCTTTATCATTGGACGACTAAATTTTCTTTCATTGAATTGTATGCACATTATTTTAGGTACGATGTTTGTGAGAAACGATAGCAAAGTATTCAGATTTTGCCGATCAAAGTCAGTCCTTTCTTCATTGCAGCTCTGTGTTATTACCATCAACTATATTTTCGGTTATGAGCACCTCCTCTGCTTACCTCGTGACTCACAAACTCATCTTGTCGATGTTTCGGCCTATCTAATTAACATATTTTCTATTCTCGCTGGCATTATCTTTTTGGGCGGGCGATAGATGCCATAAAAATTTCAAAATGAAGCGCAACCCACGGAAAGTCAGATGGACCAAGGCATTCAGAAAGTCCGCTGGAAAAGAAATGGCAGTGGTGAGTCTAGTACTTTCCTAGATCATTGTTCTGGTCAAAATTTCTTGCTACTATGGAAATAAAAAAATGTGACTCATTGGACGACCTGACATCGACTAGGATTCCACCCTAGAATTTGAGAAGCGCCGTAACGTTCCTGTGAAATATGATCGTAACTTGGTCGATTCTACGATTGCTGCGATCGATCGGGTGCAGGAGATCAAACGTAAGCGGGAGAAAGCATTTTATCAGGCACGGATGGCTGCAGCTGCACCGGTGACACGCAAGAGTATGGCTGTGGAAGTCGTAAAAGACCGAAAGATCTTGGGATTGACTGAGACCATTGTAACTGAGAAGGCTGTTCGTGCTGCCGAAATACGGTTAGAGGCTATTGAAAAGCTAGAACAAGAGAAGAAATTAGAAAGGCAATCGCGCAGAAAAGCTCAAGATGTTGATATGGTTGAAGAGTCAGGTGATATGGACCTTAATGGAGCAATTACAAGTGCGCTTGTCAAGAAATTGAAAGCACCGAAGGAGAAGATGAAACTGGATCGAAAAGCTGGGCAGTCGGCCCTTGTCAAACAGCAGGGAGGCAGAGAGATGGTGATGGAGGTAGATTAGTTTGTATTGGTCAGTAGAGGCGAGGATGGGATTTCCTGAGGGTATAATTTTAAATGTAATTGAAAAGCTTGAATGGAGTGAAGATGATCGAGATTAAAAGGCAAAGGTAATGAGGAAGTGAAGTGATTTTGCTCATAAAAAATAATGGGCCGAGAAGAAAAAAACAACTGCATACCAAAACCTTACTAAGCGGCGAAAAATGACCAGAAAGGGTTGCATGAATAAATAAACATTTTACACAATAAAAATAAGACACCAGTTCAGTAACGCAAAACCTATGCGCCCAAATTTATGTGAAGGGAATGAGTATGCTAGAGTTTAAATATGAAGAAACATTGGAGTCAAGATGATAAGGGGTGGTGCTTGACGAAAGATTGTATAGAGAGAGAAAAGTTAAATAAAAATGAAATAAATTTAATTGAGATCAAGTTGAGTTTAAAGCATCCACAATCGTCAAGCTAAACCCTTTCACTTAAGTAACTTCAATTCAGTTTTGCCAAGAAATGAGGCTGAATTGAATTGAAATTCCTTAAGTGTAGGGGTTTAGCTTGATGCTTGTGGATACTCTTAATACTTGGTTTTTCCTACCCCTTGGTAACCCTTCTTGCCTATCACTCTCCTTCTTCTTTGCTGTTCTGTTTACAACTTCCTTGAAGTCATCCACTGGAAATTCTATTGGTTCATTATTTTATTAGTCAAAATCTCAAAAATCTTATATTAGGAGGTGTCAAGCATTAATATATACCCCATTCAAGCACACCCCAAAAAAGGTACCAAGTAAGTCATTTTAATTCCAAGTACACCTGTGAATAACAGGTGTACAGTGCCCTACCAAAAGTCTGTGAACGGTCTTTTTTCGATGTCACTCACTCAAGATTGCTCAGAAAAACTTCTAGTTTTGTATTCTGGTTCAAAAGCATGTTTCTAATCAAGATAATCATATATAAATACAAAAACACTATGATAACATAAAAATTAAATTGAAATCCAAAAAGCAAATTTTTCAGCTACCATAAATAATTTCTTTAACTAGATGAAATACATGCCATTAGATAGTCCAGACATCATAGAATGTCTCCTCAAAAAGAAATTTCAAAAAAAAAAAAAAAAAAAAAAAAAAAATTAAATACAAAATTTTCAAAAATAAATTAATTTCCCCCCTCTCCTCCACTCCTGTAAGTAACATGTTTGAAATTTGCATATTGCACGTGACAACTGCGCTCTCACAGTCATTTCAACAACCACACAGCAATCATAAACAATTTTTTGCCTTATTAACATGGCTAACTTTGTATACAATCCTATAGTCCTAGCTATAGGCCTTGACCAAGGGAGTTGGAGAAAAACTAGAGAGAAAATCCCCTGTCCCTTTGAGAAATGCCAGGTGAGATTAATTTGCTACAGCAAATTGGAGACTGTTACTATACCCCTTCTAAAAACTTCTTGACTGCTTAAAAAGTCAAGACAGTAGTCTAGATAGACTACAAACCAAAGAAAACCTGAAATGCAGAAAAATACTCACCAGAAACCCAATACACTGTGCACTTGTCACACAGAAAATAGCAATTTTACTTGATGCATATTGAAAAGCTACACCAGAGAAAACAGTTGCCAAAGTAGAGTTAAATGAAGAACTCACCTTGCAAATAACACAGCCAATTGTGGCCAAAAAACAGTTAAAACAGAGTAAGAAACAGTGATTTAATTACCAGATGGTTGTATGATAATTAAAGTTGCCCCCAAACTGTCTTATTCAGTATGTACACACAGACCCCCCCATCTAAAAATATATGCTACAGAAACTAATTTGATTTTTCTTCCAGCCAAATTGCATAAAAACCCTCTAGAAGCACTCCCCAGCATGCTACGGTAGAGGCAACTGTACCCCCTGAAGCCAGAAAACCACTAAAAACAACTAAAACACCAGAAGACAACAGAAAACACCTTAAACTGTAAAATATGCTAAAAAATCATCAAGACATAAAACATAGAAATAAATCAGGGCTATCTAATGGTACTAATTACTTAACCCCAAGACTTAAGTTTATCTCAGAAAACTCAAAAAACAAAATTAAACAGTTATAGTAAAAAATGAAAAGTGACCAAAAGAGCCCTTAAAACTTGGAATATAAAAATAACATCAAAACATAAAATATAGAGAGAATCCAGGGCTATCCAATGATAATAGCCTCCTCCCGTAGCTCCAATATTCAGCCTGTGAATCCAAAACAACATCATGATAAAAATCAATTCCATTTAAGACATCACCAAACAGTACCAAACTACACAACAAAGGCCCCAGCCAATGTTGGATTAGCACAATGTGTCTTGTTTTTATAGTTTTCCTCCTTTACTTTCTTATATATCTTTTTTATCTTTAGATGTCAAGAGGTTGTGAAAAAAATACTGAGATTTCATCTGAGACAAAGTGGCAATTTTTAGGTTTATTCAAGGGGGATGAGCCAAATTGGAGAATCTGAAAGTTTTTTGATTTAAGGCCTTCAACTGTATCTAACCTTTTTAAACGTTGTAATGAATGAGGCACTGTCAAAACAGCTCCCCAATCTGGACGTCCTCATAAGCTTCAGAGCTGCAACCTCTGTCAACTTGCAGATATTGTATCAAGTGAGCACAAACAAAAACTCTCAGAAATTACTAATTCACTAGAAACACCTGCTTCATCTAGCACTGTCCAAAGAGGAATTCACTCACTTGGTTTAAAAAATGTGTTTCAGTAAAGAAAACTTTTCTCACCAAGGACCATAAAGCAAAACAATTGAAATTTGCTAAAGATCATGCTCACTGGACTGTTAAAGATTGGAGAAAGATCATCTGGTCAGATGAATCTTCATTTGAGATATGGAAAAGTTCATATGCTATTCTAGTTTGGCACAGAAAAGAAAGAAAATATATTGATCAATGTCTTCAACCCACATTCAAAAGTGGACAATCATCAACAATGGTTTGGGGTGCAATTTTCAACAAAACAAAACTTCCCCTCATCTTTCTGCCTCCTAAACTAAGAAAGTCAGCCAATTTATTCAAAAATTTATATGAGAAAACTCTTGTTACTTTTCTTAAGAAAAAAGACCCCCAACATATCCTAACTTTAATGGAAGACAATGCCCCTGTGCACAAAGCCCTTGCATCACAAAATTTTTGAGAAGAACATAAAATTAAGAAGATAGTCCGGCAAGCTAAATCTCCAGACCTCAATCTTATTTAGAATGTCTGGAAGGCTCACAAATGTGATGTGCAAGATAAATACCAGCCTAAAAATGTGACTGAAATGCAACAAGCATTAAAACAAGATTGGGATGACTACCCAATAACTAAATTATAAAATTTAGTTAACTCAATGCCTTCAAGGATGAAAATAGTCATTCATAACCATGGAGGATCAACTTTTTGGTAGCTTACAGAAGTGGAGGAGAGGGAAGGGTACTTATTTTATTTTTGAAAATTTTATATTTAAATATTTTTTTTGAAATTTCCTTTTGGGGAGACATTCTATAATTTCTGGGCTATCTAATGGTATGTATTTCATCTGGACAAAAAATTATTTATAATAGCTGAAAAAATTTCTTTTTGGATTTCAATTTAATTTTTATGTTATCATAGTGTTTTTGTACTTATATATGATTATCTTGATTTAAAACATTCTTTTGAACCAGAATACAAAAATAGAAGTTTTTCTGAGAAATATTGAGTGAGTGACATCATTAAGCAACCGTTCACAGACTTTTGGTAAGGCACTGTACAGAGGCCGCCAACAAGTTTTCACATATATTTTGCATATTTGACTTGTGTTCCTTTCCTATTAACAACAAAAGTGGTGCCAATACAAGTGATTCAAATCTTAGATTTGGCTCTTTCACTTCTTGACCAAATTATGGCAAGCACAAATATCTTTTATGTTTTCAGTATCTCTCAAATTTAATTTGATGAAAACTTGGCAATTTCAGGGTTTTTATTTTTTATTTTTTTATTTTTTTATTTTTTTAATTTTAATTTTTAGTATGGGGAATCCTGGAGCTGGCACAGCTGAAATCAAACTGAAACTTAAGTCTTTCATTTCTGGAATGTCATGTGCTAGAAAAAAAACTAATCATTCACCAGAAAAAAAAACATGGGCACCTGATAACAAGTTCCAATCCCTATCTTTGATTTAATACAATTTCAGCTCAGCTGTAATTCTTCTGGAAAGACTGCACACTGAAAAATGAGAACACTAGCTTGTGCAATATCAAATCAAATTTATTCATGAATCATAACTTAATATAGGGATAGGCAACTACTAGCAGGTGCCATTTGATTTTTTGCAGTGATTATTTTGTGTGAAGCAGGCATTGCATACTCAAAAGTTCAATCTATACTGGACCGGTGTGGTACACATCTCACAGCAGTGCAGCCCTTGGCTCAGTTTAGGGGAGTGCAACAAAGGGGTTGCTATGGAGGATGGTTACAAACATTGCAACAAAAGAATTTTCAAAAGAACTGAAAAATAGACTCTCCATGCTTAGTTTTTTTAGTGTGATATAGATAGAGCCACAGAAAAGTGGAAATAGAGGGGATGTGTATACAGACTATACATTTGTAGGCAAGTATGTATTTTAAAATATCACAGGAAGTGCTAATAGAAAAGTATAGGTTTAGGATATAGTGACTAGTGATGGTATAGGTTTTGCCTTAGAATAAGTGTGATGGCACATAGGCTTGGTCCACTTGTATCTATCATGGAAGAATAAAGCATTGTAAGCTCTAGTGGAGCATGGTTCTAGAAGTAAAATCAAATAGGAAGGTAAACATAGGAGCATACATGTAGCTCTTAAGGTTAAAACAGCAAGTAAAAACTAGATAAGAGAAAAGGCTGTTACTAGGTGCTGAACAAATCCATAGAAGGTGAATAGCTTCACAACAAGTGCACATTCTACAGTAAGTACAGGAAGCATTACTGTATTTACTATATAGCTAAGGATTGAAGGGAACATAGAGTACATATGGCTTGGTACTAGTTAGGGTGCTAATAAAAGGATTTTTCGCATAAAAGATTAGACACCATAGGCTGATACAGATAACATACCTAGAGCCACTACGCAATATAGGGGGTGGACTTGCTAGCAAGTCCCCAACCTGAACTCAGACTGAACTCAGATGGAACTCAGACTGAACTCAGATGGAACTCAGACTGAACTCAGATGGAACTCAGACTGAACTCATACTGAACTCATACTGAACTCTACTTGAAGACCCACCTAAAACTGTTCTGCTGAGTGGTGTTCATCCCTGATTTTATGGTTCCTTTTTCAATAGCGCAATGTGTGTTCAATCTGTGGTGAATTTAAGTCCAAGGTTGCGGACTTGCTAACAAGTCCGCCCCCCGTATTGCGCGGTGAGCACTGAGATATCTAGTTTACTGTTTGATATTCTCAGAAAAGCACTAAAACTTTCTCAAAGGAGCTAAAAGGGTAGGAAGCATTGTGTAAAAGTTTCTGATCATGGAGGGTATATAAAGAAATAATATTCTTTTATAATATATATAAAGAGATATATATGTGTGTTTAGTTTTTTTAGGTATTTATATATAGAGAATACATATAGTCAGAGAATATTAATAAGGATACACAGTTGGAATAATGCATCTTTATTATTGTGCGTGTGGGAAATTATAGCTACTGTATACATAATAGGGGGTATCAGTTCTGGCAAATCCACACTTAACTTAGGTGCATATTTAAAACCAAGTAAGCACTTAAATTTTGCAAAAAATTCACTTATATCAAAAATGGGTGTCAGTTATGACCTCAAATCAGCACTTTTTCCCTATTTTTTTTCACAACCACATGTTGGCCACATCATCCCTGTCACATGTGACACACTGACCTTCATCCCCTCATCAATCCTTGGCACACTCCCCTCACTGAAATTTGAAACATTTTATTGCAACATAGAGGAGTCTCAAACATTGGGAGTGGCCATAAATCAGTGTGAAGTTCTCTTTCATCATAACCACCCATAATATCACCCAAACCATAACACACCCTTCCATCAAAAGCTTCCACAAAGTCCCCGCACTTGGCGGCATTCTTGCATCCTTGATAGTGACTCTATTCAAGGCTCTAAGATCATGCACCACACTCAACTTCCCATTCTGCTTCTCAACATAGAAAACTGGACCCTAGTAACTAGATGTTGATTTTTTGTACAATCCAGTCCTGACTCTTTCCCTAAAAATCTCCACAAAATCATCCTGGATAGCAACTGGAATTGGAATAGGTTTGATTTTCCAAGGTTCATGGAAAACCACAGGAATCAAGTAAGGTTCCACATAAGAGTGTTTCAACACACCCCTTTCCTCTTCAACAAATGCCACTTCTTTCTCCCTAAAAACAATAACATGCAACAACAATTTATTTTCCTCATAAGACAACAAACCATCAGGACCAAAATTAACAACTTTCAACCTTCCCACAGTCACCCTAGCAGTTTCCACAAAATCAGGAGGATTCTTCACCAGAGGAGTACAGTATGGATCTCTTGACAAAGGAGGATTCAAACCTACAGGCATAGGCTCATTGACAGGCCTAATCTTCTGAACTACCTTCTTGTACTTTGTGGCTCCACCATTGTGCTCTTCCAACATTGGCGAAGCCCTTTGCTAGTTTATTTGGCATTGTTTTGGTATGCCTTTAATGGCATTTTTAAAGAATTAGGTATTTTTTTTAGGAATTATGCAGCAAATATTGGGACTACAAGAATCTGGATACTACCATTGGATAGCCCCGGTTTTTCTCTATATTTTATGTCCTGTGGAAATTTTTCATAGCTTAAGTATTTGGGGGATAATTTCTCACTTTTCATTTTAAAAGATTGCTGTTGAATTTTGTTTTTTGTGTTTTACAGGCTAACCTTAAGTCTTAGGGTTAAGTGCTTAGTACCGTTGGAAAGAGCGGAATTTTCTCTACATTTCATGTCTCAATGTTGCTATAGTGTAATTATGTGTTTTAAGGGTTTTAGTAGTTGTAGGTGAATTTTCTAAGTAGTTTGGGTGTTTTTGGTGGTTTTCTGGCTTTAAGGTAGTCAGGCCGCTTCAGGCGGGCTTCCCGGTGTTGGGAGGACCGCCTTCCTCAGTGCTAGAGGGCTGGGAAGCGCTTCTAGGGATGTTTTATGCAATTTGGCGGTCAGGAATGCCAGATTTTCGGGTGTGCATGGACTCTTAATTAGTAGTCTGTGTGTATATAGTGAATAAGACAGCTTGGGGGCAACTTTAATTATCATACAACCATCCGGAGGTGATACCCTTGTTTCTCACTCAGTTTTCACTGTTTTCTGGCCACAATTGGCTGTGTTTGTTGCAAGTGAGTTCTTCATTTAACTTAGCCACTGTTTTCTCTGTTATAGTCTTGCAAGGTATAGCAAGTATTATTGCTGTCTCTGGTGTGGATTTGCAACCTACATCAAGTATTATTGCTTTCTCTGGTGTGGAAATTAGTCTACATTTCAGTTCTTTGGTTTGATAGTCTGTCTGGAGACTACTTTCTTGACTGATCAAGCAGTCAAGTGTGTTTGGGAAAGGGACTTTTGGTAACAGGAACCAATTTACTGTAACAGGTAAATCTCACTTGTTTTTCTAAAGGGACAGGGTTTTTTCTTTCTGTATTACTCCAACTCCCTTGGTCAAGGCCTATAGATAGTACTATAGGATTGTCTACACCATCAACTTGAGGGATATTCACGACATCTTCACCACCAGACCTGGAACAAAAACCAAGGGTTTCCCCATTTCTCACATGTGTGGCCAAGGTAATGTTTTTGCAAGGTGTAGAAGAAACCCTAGCAGTGCACAATTGAAAGGACTTACTTTTACTCCCCAATCTCACCACTCCAAAAATTTTCTGCAATCCCCCATCTTCATCTTCACTTCCATCTTCCAAATCTTCAAATCTTGATTCATATTCTGAATCACATCTTCTTAAATTGTGCAGTTTATCCTCATGAGGGAGGCTCAAAATTGATCCTGACGATCTTCTTTCTTCAAAATTTTGTGCAGTTTAACCTCTTGCTGGAGGCCCAAAACTTGGTCTTGATGATCTTCACAAAAATTATTCTTTTCTTCTTTTTTGATTATCTTCAGATTTTTTTCTTGATTTTATTCAATTATCATGAAATTTTTATTTGCTTTTCTTGAGTTTTCTTCTTTCCTACAAAAATAACCAGGGGTTTCTCCAATTCTCACAGACATGGCCAAGGTAATGTTTTTGAAAGGTGTAGAAGAAACCATAGCGGTGCACAATTGGGAGGACTTACTTTTAGACCACAATCTCACCACTCCACAGCTTTTCTGCATATCTTTCAATAAAGATATATAACCCATCTTCTTTTTTGAACTTGAATTAAAAATAACTGAGAATCTTGAGAGAGAACAGATACTTGATAAAAAACTTGAAGAATACCTGCAGAGAAGAGAAATATTAAAAAGAGAAAGTTGAAAATACACCTGGTATATCTCCAGGGAGCTGACCTATTACAACCTGGGATTTCCTCATCTTGGGGAGAGGTTGTAGCACTAGGGCAATCAGCCCTCATCACTCTAAAAAAGAAAGACTCTTACTAGAGCCTGAGCCACACTCCAAAAAACCAGAGGCAGCACCCACTTCTCTTCTTCTCCTACAACAATCCATGCACTGGCACATTGAAGACAAGCCAGGCCTGGTCTCCCAACCAGCATCTCCAGGAGATGAAAACCTCATGTGAAGTCTTCTTTCATCTTCACCAGTCAACTCCAAACTGATAACAAATTCTTGCCTGGAAATCCATAAATAATGGTCCACACAAAACAGCTTTTACATTACCTTTAGCAATGTAAAAATGAACCTTCCCTGAGGCTCAACCAACATCCAGCTTCACAAACTCAGATTTTCCAACCAGTCCCTCTTAAATTTCCACCAATTCCTGTCTTGATGGGGAGGCCCAGATGAGTAGCCTCAAAAAAAGGAATCAGGTTAATCTGAAAGCCAGAATCAACCAATGCCCTAGCCTCCCTGCCTTTCAGAGTGACATTGACATAACCCAGAGGTGCAGAAAAATGAGTTTCCAACCCCTCACCAAAATTTTCAGCAGAATAACATATGAATTTGACCTCCCCAGAAGAAACCCTTCTCCTGGTCAACAACTTTTTCTGTCTATCAGCCAACCCTGGACTGATAGCATACAATTCCCCATAAGAAGGGAAATCTGACCCTGATTCATCCTTTCCAGGACAGAGTCCATAACATTAACTTGTCCAGAAACCACTGGCCACTCAAAGTGAGCCTTCTTCTTCACTACCTTGGTCCTAGAAATTTCCTGAGGACCAGAACCTCCAACAGATTTACCATCAACAGGAATCAAAACAGATCACTCACCAAAACCTCTAACTCCAGCAGGCTTTGGAAATGAAGCCAAATTGAAATCCTCCTCAGAGTCAGAATCAACATCCATAGGTATTGGCTCACCATTCATGTCCAATGCTCCAAAACTTGGGGGGCCCATATCAGCAATCCCCTTCTGCATCTTGTACAGATCCTCTTTTCTGTACTTCTTCCTAGATGCACTCAGCTTAGGATCCACCTTTAAAGCCTTAGGCTTTGGTTGGGCCTGAGAACTGCTCTTAGGCCTTCCCACCTTTCCTGCTTCTACATCATAAACGCCAGCCAAGAATTCCCCACTTGGATTTCTATTACAAGAATACAATTCCAAACCACCAAAGAAAGATTTGATTGAGACTCTATTAGTCTCCTTTCCCTTTCCCTTTCCATCATCTCCACCTATTCCAGAAGAAGCCTCATTAGGAAACTCTTCAAATCTTGGCCTTCTGGAGTTGAGATTATGTCTCCTCCTCACCAAGTCCACTGGAGCCTGACAATCATTAGGCTTCACAAAAGAACCATCAGGGAACTTGAACACCTTCCCATCAAATTCCACCTTCCCCTCAGACATATCTTTATTTAGTGCCCAACAATCATTGGACTTGTGCCCTTTTCTGCTACAATAAGAGCAAACCCAAGGATCACTCCTACCAGCCCTCCTATCAAAATCCCTAGACTGAGAAGAATCCTTATTGGCCTTCTGAGCCTCCTGAACAAAAATATGCAGCTTCTTTGTTAAATAAGCTAACTGACTCACCACAGGGTCAACATCCTTTGGCTTCTCAGGGGCCTTCCCCTTGTTCACCACATCCTTCTTTCTGGACTCCTCCACATCTTCAGACAATGCCTCACTGACCTTGCTAACATATTTAGTGCTAGCTTCTTGGCAGCAATCCACTTCTAACAGTTTCAGATGTCCTTCAACAAACTCCTTCACAACTGAAAGAGCAGGAAATTTCTGATTGCCATTAGGAAGAACCTTCATCTTGACCTTCCTAGCCAACTCCTTCAAAACATCAATCCTGACATTCCTGGCCAGAGCAGACCAGAAAATGTCCCTAGCAGAGTCTGTACTCTCCAACTCCTGTATGTCCACCAAGTATTCCACAAATGGCTCCAACTGAGCCAGAAACTTCCTATAAGTGTGGAGGTTATCCACACCTCCATAAGATTGCCATTCACTAGCAATCATATTGAGATCCACCATAGAGTACCTGGATCCCCACCTGTCTGTCATTTGCAGACACAAATTTTTCCAATCCTTCCTTCTATAGCCCTCCATTGCAGAAACTTCCTTCCCCAGTGCCCTGTCACCAATGTAAAAGATGACTTGCTTCACCATGTCCAAGTGAGAAGCCCCATCTACATTCCCAGCAGCCTCAAAAAGCTCCAGATACAGCTTTACATCCTCCCCCATAAACATAGGAACCTTCCAAGACTTTATCCTGACAGAAGGCCTAACAGAAACAGGAGGATAAAACTCCTCAGCAGCACCAGCAGTGCCACTTCCACCACTTGAGAAAGAGGGCCCAGAAGCCATGGTCCAATCAATTCCAGAAAACCAATTTACAAACAAAGAAGAGAGTCCAAAAGTAACTGTAAATCCAAAAAGCTAACAAATCCTCACCCCACATTGGGCGCCGGAAATGTAGACAATCATATAGTACTAGCTATAGGCCTTGACCAAGGAAGTTGGAGTAAAACTGGAGAGAAAAACCCCTTTCCCTTTGAGAAATACCAGGTTAGATTTACTTGCTGCAGCAAATCATAGACTGTTACTATATCCCTTCCAAAACACTTCTTGACTGCTTTACAAGTCAATACAGTAGCCTAGATAAACTAAAGACCAAAGAGAACCTTAATTGCAGAAAAATCCACACCAGAAAAACAAACACTGTGCACTTTTTGCACAGGAAACAGCAGTAATACTTGATGTAGGTTGCAAAGCTACACCAGAGAAAACAGTTGCCAAAGTAGAGTCAAATGAAGAACTAACCTTGCAACAAACACAGCCAATTGTGGCCAAAAAAAATAGTGAAAACTGAGTGAGAAACAAGGAGATCACCTCCAGATGGTTGTATGATAAATAATGTTTCCCCAAACTGTCATTTTCACTATATACACACAGACCACTATATAAGAGCCCATGCACATCAACAAATTTGGTGTTCTTGACTGCCAAATTGCATAAAACCCCTCTAGAAATGCTTACCAGCCTTCTAGCACCAAGGCGGACAGTCCGCCCAACGTCGGGAGGCCCACCTGAGGTGGCCAGACCACCCTGAAGTCATAAAACCACCAAAAACCACCAAAAATACCCAAACTACTTAGAAAAATCTACTACAACTACTAAAAACTTTAAAACACGTAATTAGGCTATAACAACATTGAGACATAAAAGTAGAGAAAATTTAGCTCATTCTAACGGTACTAAGCACTTAACCCTAAGACTTAAGGTTAGCCTGTAAAACACAAAAAACAAAATTAAACAGCTATCTTTTTAAATGAAAAATGAGAAATCATCCCCTTAATACTTAAAATCTAAAAAATGTCAAAAAGACATAAAATATAGAGAAAAGCCGGGGCTATCAAATGGTAGTACCCACATTCCCCTAGTCTCAATATTTGCTGAGTAAATCCCGAAAAACACCTAATTATAAACAATGCCATTTAAGGCATATCAAAACAATGCAAAATAAACCAACAAAGGGCTCTGCCAATGTTGGAAGACCACAATGTCAGAACTTTTCTCCCCCAGTTCATTTCAAAATCAAATTTTTCTCTTTCAAACCACAGTAAGTCTATTACATTTTATTCTGTTTTTTTGAAAATTTTCCTGCTCAAATTTCTATACTCACAACCTCTTATTTTTATACAGGGCATCAGAAATATCTAAAATCTTTGTTAGTTTCTCCTTTTCTTCAACAAAATTTTCTTTTTTTCACTAATTTTGGTTCATTCACAATCAAAGGAAGAAATTTTTTTAGAAATTGCGAAAGATTGTTTACATTTGGAGAGGAAGAAGGTTAGGATTCCAAGTGAGGATGATGAAAAATTAAAAAATAATCAATTTCAATTGGAAAATGCCAAAATTCAGTTACAAGCTGATGAATTAAAAATGAAGCAACTCAATGCTGAAAAATCAAGAAATCAAGCTTTTTTACTTGCCTGTGTTAATGAAAATAAGTCAAATGCTGATATTAAAGAGTTTCTTTCTTTACTTAGTTAAAATTAAGTAAACATTAATAAATTTCTTTCTGAATTTCTTCTTTAATATCAACTTGAAATTCTTCCAAAAATTCATGTATCTCATTCCTTAGATTTTTAAACTCTTCAACATTTTTTTTCTAACTAAACTACTTATATCTAATAATCTAGATCCTACTCTGTAAATCATACTTTCTATTTTTTCATCAATTATTTTTAGGAATTTTTCTCTTGTCTTGGATTTATTAATTTATTTTATTTGTTCCCAAATACTATCATCATCCACACAAACTTTTCTTTTTCTTTTTTATGAAATCTACTACTTGAAGTATAACCCTTGTTATAATAGTCTTCAATACTAGATGAGGTACTCATTTATAATATTCTGGAGAAAACAAAACTTGAAATATACTTTGGTTGTTAGAGAAAATGGATCTTAGTAGACCAAGAATAATTATGGAAGCAAAGTATGCAAGTTTATTTTGGCAAAAAATAAACCTGCAATTTATCATATTATGTGGTCCAGACCACCAAATTATTTATAAGTTAAAAAAATTTTTGTCAAAAAATATTTTTGACAATACCCTCCCCTGATATTTACCATAACAGGGGGTGGGAATCACCATTTTTTTTCTAAGTCAGAAAAGAATTTATGACAAAAAAAATGGTGATACCCTCCTCTGTGTTTTATTGAAGTAGGGGCATGTATTGCCAAAATTTATGTTCATTTCATAAATTAACATGTAAAAAAGTCTTATAAGATAATTAAAAAACCTAAATTAATGACAATTCAAGTAAAAATGTGAGTGGAAATGGTCTGTGACCAAATTCAATGAAATCAAACACAAATTTATACATGAACCTCATGAGAAAAACATATTTCCTCATGATTACCATTATATGACAGATTGATGATGGTTCATTAATTTAGGTAAGTACATTATCATATATGACTTGTAAAATGTTAATTTGTGAAATAAAAATAAAATCTGACAACCTATAATACACCACATACTTTTTTTTCTACTTAATGTTTTTTGTTTTACCTCAACTTTTTCTCTTATCTTATAAATCATATTGACCAGCTACCTATTGGTTGGAAAAGAACAGCCAAATTGAGTAAGTTTTTCACAGGATTCTAAGCCATGTGGTGCTTTAGTTGTATCAAAATCGGATGAAACTTACCTAAAAAGCACTTCTCAAACTACCCAAAAGAAATAGTCACAAAAATTTCCAAAAAGAGTCCCAAAAGTTCAGCAAAAGAGCCCCAAAAGTTGCCAAAAAAGTGTCCCAAAATTACCCAAAGAGTGTTCCAAAAGTTTCTAATAAAGTTTCATGAAAGTACCCTAAAACCTCCCCAAAAATTGCCAGAAAAGTGCCAAAAAGTCCAAAAAAAAGTTCCAAAAATTGTCTAAAAAAGATGCCAAAGTGACTTAAAAACACTTTAAATTTTTTTAAAATATTTCTGAATGGTTTCCAAAGGTTTCTGAGTGTTTCTGAGTTGATTTAGTGAAAAAATAGACCTGAAATAGCCCCAAAACACCTAGAATTCACTGAGAAATGCTTGGGAAATGTTTCTGGAAGGTTTCAAAAAAATAAAATACCAAAACAGGCCAAAAACACCTCAAATTAAGTGGAAATTGCTTGGAAAATGTTTCTGAATCATTTCCAAATGATTCCAAAGCAATTTAACAAAGAAAAAGGCCAAATAAGTGAAAATGTCTAAAATGACCAAAAAAACATCAAAAAGTCAATAAATCAGGAATAAAAATGATAGAGAAAAAGAAAAAGAAAAAAAGGAAAAAAAATGGGGGGAAAGGGAAATAAGAACTGACAAATCAGCAATAAAACAAAAAAGAGACAAGAAAAAAGACATTTCAATTAGCAATTAAATTTAAAAAAATGAGAAAGTGACTTTCTCTGAGTGCTGTGAAGTGAGAAGTATCAGAACCAAAAATGAATGATGGAAATTAGAGATGAAGAGAAGATGAAATATCTTAGTGAGACAGAATCTTAGAAATGTTATGCAATTTCAAGTCTGGGAGCTGAACCAAAACAAATGAAACTGAGAAACTGGGGAATTTCATTGGCAAAAATTATTACACAAAAAACAAAATTGTAAATCAGTTAAGCTAGGCCCTCAAAATGAGAAGCTGCAGCAGTGATCTCAAGTTGATGGCAGGCTGAAGGTGGCATGTTATGCTAGTGAAAAGTGGTAAAGATTAAGAGTAAGTGTATGATTATGAGATTGATTAAGTTCTGGTAATTCATATACCTTGCTCATATGAATAAGCCTTTAAGGATTAGGTGAAAAAAATCTAGGTGTTGGCGTTTTTGTACCTAGAGTTGGTGTCTTTGTAACTATTGCTGACTAATCTTGATGATGAAGGGAAGTATTTTGATGACTTGTTTAACCCAAAAGAAGAAGTGTTTGGGGACAAATATGCTGTTGAAATACACCTGTCCAGGGCAGGTGTATTTCATTTTTTGATGGTAGGTTTGGTACCTTTTTTGTGGTGTGTTTATGTGGAGTATTTGGTAATGTTTGAGACCAATGGCGGGCTGAAAGTGGCATGTTATGTTAGTGAGCAGTGGTAAAGATTAAGGTTAATTGTATAATTATGAGATTGATTAAGTTCTGGTAAGTCATATACCTTGATCATATGAATAAGCCTTTAAAGATTAGGTGAAAAAAAATCTAGGTGTTGGCGTTTTTGTACCTAGAGTTGGTGTCTTTGTAACTAGTGCTGACTAATCTTGATGATGAAGGGAAGTATTTTGATGACTTGTTTAACCCAAAAGAAGAAGTGTTTGGGGACAAATATGCTGTTGAAATACACCTGTCCAGGGCAGGTGTATTTCATTTTTTGATGGTGGGTTTGGTACCTTTTTTGTGGTGTGTTTATGTGGCGTATTAGGTAATTTTTGAGACCCCCTATTATTTATAGAACTAAGAAAGGTTTTTTTTGTATTCAGTAAAGAATTTCTTTGATTTATTTCTATTATTTTTAAAATTTAAACTTTTCATAGAAAAAGAACTAGCTCAAATCAAAATCATGAAGTTGGAGCCTCAAGAAAAAACTGTGAAACATCATCAACCTTTCAGGGAAAAAAGTGGCTTCATACACAATCAAAGGATGAAATTTTTTTGTAAATTAAATTTTTTTGTTAAGATTTAAAGAAAGATTAAATTATAGTTCAAATAGAAGAAAATGAGAAATTTAAAATAATAAATTTAAATTGTAAAATTCAAAAATTAAATTACCAGTTGATGAATTAAAAATGAAGCAACTCAATACTGAAAAATTAAGAAAAAAAGCTCTTTTACTTGCCTATTTCAATTAAAATAATTTTGAATGATGATAATAAAATTTTTTTTCTTTACTTGCTTATATTTAAATAACTATTATTACATTTCTTTATGAATTTCTTCATTGATATCAACATGAAATTCTTCCACTGATTCTTGTATCTTTCTCCTTAGGTTTTTAAATTCTTCAACATTTTTTTGTCTAGATAAACTTCTGATATCTTATAATCTATATTCTAATCCTACAATTATACTTTTTATCTTTCTATCAATTACATTTATGAATTTTCCTTTGGTATTTGATTCATCACTTTGTTTCATTTGATCTCAAATACTATTTTAGTCCTCAGATTCTTTTCTGGGTGCTGATCCCAATTTTTTTTATTTCAAAAAATAATAATACAGTAATACCATCCCATTCTATTCATTATATCAGGGGTCTCCAATTTTTCCCTAATTCAAAAGAAATTATGAGAAAAAAAATTTGAAATACTCTCCTCTGTGTTTTATTGAAGGTCAGGCATAGATTTCCAAATTTCAAGTTCATTCCATAGATTAATAGGTGGTCTCAAACATTACCAAACACGCCTAGTTTTTTCATTTAAAAATGCCACACAAAAACACCATGAAACATGGCTGATTTAGTACTTGGGGTCTCAAAAATTGGGTCAAATAAGTCCTACTTTTGTACAATTTTCTTAACCAAAGCTCAGCCCACAAGTACCCACATCCTCCCAATCATCTGCGCATCACCTTCCTTCCATCCTCACCCATATACTCCATCTCACATCTCTTCTCCCCCAGTTCATTTCAAATTCAAATTTTTCTCTTTCACACCACACTAAGTCTATTACATTTTATTCTGTTTTTTTGAAAATTTTCCTGCTCAAATTTCTATACTCACAACTTCTTATTTTTATACAAGGCATCATAAATATCTATAATCTTTTTTAGTTTCTCCTTTTCTTCAACAAAATTTTCTTTTTTCACTAATTTCTTTGATTAGTGTTAATTTATCATGCCTGACCCAAAATCTACTTCTCAAAATTTACTCAATTGAAACTATCCGACCTTCAGATTGTAATAACTAGCTGAAAATTAAATCTAATTTTGATGCCTGGTTTGGCTGTGCAAAGTCTACTCAAGTTGGTTGTTCACCTGCATCAAAATTGAGTGGCTTTAATCAAATGGCAGTGGAGTTGAAATCAAAAAATAAAGGTTAGATGTATTTGACAACAAAGAAAATGAGGGAAAGGTTCAAAAACTATCAAACAAAATACAAGAAAACAAAGATGGCTTCTTCTTCAACTGGGTTTGGAGTTACCAAAGATTTTATAAAGCATGGAATCACATCTGTTTCTGAAAAACTCAACTCTATATGTCCTCTTTATAATCAAATGGACAACTCTTTGGAAAAAGGCCCAATTTTAACCCCTTTCACATGAATCAAGGCCCAAGAATCACTGAGTCTCATAAAAATAGTCAAGATTTTCCTTTAGATCCTTCACTTGACTATCCAGAATTTGGAGAACCATTGGTGTATTCTGACATTGAGCTTGATGAGCCCATGGTAGTAAGACTAAACTACTTTTTCTATTATTTTTTTCTTTTGTAGTTCTGATTTACTCCCCATGTATAAACCAGACCCAAGCCTCATAAAATCTAGAAATTTTTAAAGAAGTTGCTGACAATGAAAGATTAGATGATAAAGTATTAACCCCTCCTAGCAACAAACTCAAGGAAAGAGCTTCTTCTAATTTTGGGGCAACTCAATCAACATCAATAGCTGTTTTTTCTGCTTATGGGGAGATTTTTGATAAATGCAAAAAGGGTATATTTTTTACTTTTGTTTTCAGTAAAGAATTTTTCTTAATTTATTTCTCATACTCTTTAAACTTAATCTTGTTGCAGAAAAAGAACAAGTGCAAATTGAAATCATGAAGTTGGTATCTCATGAAAAAACTGCAGAACATCAACTTCTTTTTGAGGAAAAGAGGTGGTTTCATTCACAATAAAAGGAAGAAAAATGTTTACAAATTGATAAAGATTTTTTATGTTTGGAGAGGGAGAAGGTTAGAATTCAAAAAGAGGATGATGAAAAATTCAAAATAATCAATTTCAAATGGAAAATGCCAAACTTCATATACAAGCTGATGAATTAAAAATGAAGAAGCTTGATGCTGAAAAATCAAGAAATCAAGCTTTTTTACTTGCCTGTGTTAATCTAAATAAGTCAAATGCTGATATTAAAGAGTTGGTCTCTTTACTTGGTTAAAATTAAGTAAAATTAATACATTTCTTTATGAATTTCTTCTTCAATATCAACATGAATTCTTCCAACAATTCAAGTATCTCCTTCCTTAGATTTTTAAACTCTTCAACATTTTTTGTCTAACTAAACTACTTATATCTAATAATCTAGATCCTACTCTGTCAATCATACTTTCTATTTTTTCATCAATTATGTTTGGGAATTTTTATTTTGTCTTGGATTTATCACTTTCTTTTATTTGTTCCCAAATAATATCATCATCCACAGATTCTTTTCTTTTGCTTTTTTTGACCACCAAATTATTTCTAAATCAAAAAAATTTATGTCAATTTTTTTTTGAAAACACTCTCCCCTGCTATTTACCATAGCAGGGGGTGGGGATCACCATTTTTTTTCTAAGTCAGAAAAATAATTAATACAAAAAGAAATGGAAATACCCTCCCCTGTTTTTATTGAAGTAGGGGCATGTATTGCCAAAATTTATGTTCATTGCATAAATTAACATGTAAAAAAGTCTTATAAGATAATTAACAACCCTAAATTAATGACAATTCAGGTAAAAATGTGAGTTGAAATCATCTGTGACCAAATTCAATGAAATAAAACTCAAATTTATACATGAACCTTATGAGAAAAACAAATTTCCTCATGATTACCATTATATGACACATGGCCTGATTGCTCATTAATTTAGGTAAGTAGATTATCATATATGACTTGTAAAATTTTGATATGTGAAATAAAAATAAAAGTTGACAACCTGTATTATACCCCATACTTAATCAAAATTGGATAAAAATTACCTAAATATCTCTCCTCAAACTACCTGAATAAAAAAGTCCCAAAAAATGTCAAAAAAGAGTTCCAAACATTCAACAAAAGAGTACCAAAAGTTACAAAAAAAGATCCCCAAAAGTACCCAAAAATTGTTCCAAAAGTTTCCAAAAAAGTGTCCCTAAAGTCTCCTAAACTTATTCCAAAAGTTTCAAAAAAGTGTCCTGAAAATACTCTAAAACCTCCTTAAAAATTTCCAGAAAAGTGCCAAAAAGTGCCAAAAAGAATTTCCAAAAATCATCCAAACAAGTGCAAAAATGAATTTAAAACACTTTAAAATTATTTCAAAATGTTTCTGAATGGTTTCCAATGGTCTGAAAGCATTTCCGAATTGATTTAGTGAAAAAATAGACCTAAAATAGCCCAAAATCACCTAAAATTCACTGAGATATTCCTGGAAAATGTTTCTGGAAGGTTTTAACAAAGTAAAATACCAAAAAAAGGTCAAAAACACCTCAAAGTAAGTGTAAATACTTTTAAAATGTTTCAGAATTTTTTCTGAATGATTCTAAAGCAATCTAGCAAGGAAAAAGGCCAAAAAAGTGAAAATGACCAAAAAAACACCAAAAAGTCAATAAATTAGGAATAAGAATGATAGAGAAAAAGAAAAAAAGGAAAAAAAATGAGGGGAAAGGGAATTAAGAACAGATAAATCAGCAATAAAAACAAAAAAGATGATAAAAAAAAGAAACAAAAAAAAGAGACAAGAAAAAAGACATTTCAATTAGCAATTAAATTTAAAAAAATGAAAAAGTGACTTACTCTGAGTGCTGTGAAGTGAGAAGTATAAGAACCAATAATGAATGATGGAAGTTAGAGTTGAAGAGAAGATGAAATATCTTAGTGAGACAGAATCTTAGAAATGTTATGCATTTGCAAATGTTATGCAATTTCAAGTCGGGGAGCTGAAGCAAAACGAATGAAACTGAGGAACTGGGGAGTTTCATTGGCAAAAATTATTACACCAGAAAAATATTTTAAATCAGTAAGCTAGGCCCTCAAAATAAGAAAGGATGATTGGTAGTATTTTAGCACACATATAACTGGGTTCAGATGATGAAGTACTGTTAGATTCTATTGGTGCAGGTGGATCAGGAATCTCATCTTCAGAAAGCTCATTCCATCCATCTTTTAAGTTAGCAAGGAGATTTTGGAATAGAAGACAAGAATTAATCCATTCAACAGCAACTTGATCATGAATTATTCAAGTGAACTAAGAAATCCAGGAATAGTTGTACAAAACATCTGTTGAAAGCTAACTTCAGGAATGTTGGCAAAAACATCAAGGTGATATTGAGGTTGTTGTCATATGGAAGGTGCTCTAGGAAATAAGTAGTGGTTCTCCATTATGTTGCACATGAAAGCCAAGTAAATTTCTGCATCAGAATTGGTATCAGAGTTAACCATTAGATCAATAGCTACAGCTGCAGCAGTGATCTAATGTTGATGTTAGACTGAAAGTGTCATGTTATGTTAGTGAACATTGGTAAAGATTAAGGGTAATTGTATGATTATGGGATTTATTAAGTTCTGGTAAGTCATATAACCTGCTCATATGAATAATCCCTTAAGGATTAGGTGAAAATAAATCTAGGTGTTGGTGCTTTTGTACCTAATAGGGGGTGTCAGTTCTGGCAAATCCCCACTTACAAATCCGCACTTAAATTTGACCAAATCTGCACTTAAATAAGTGCGGATTTCCAAAACACACTAGCCCCAATACTGGTGGATTTCAAAATGAAATAAGTCACTTATTTCATTCAAATCCGCACTTTCTCAACCAAAAGTGCTGATTTCACCATCAAGTCTCATTTCACTGATTTGTCAGCATCATCCCATTCATACGCAGCACTCCACAGTATAACACTTCATAACTCAAAACATGGTACATCATTTACATTTTCATATCATATCATATAAGAGTCATGCCTTCTTCACTTTCAAATTGTGATAAATTACATAAAGCAATGACTTTCATGGCTCTTGAACTGCTCTTGGACTCTGATTGCGATTCTGATTCAGATCTAGAAGAAGATTTTGTCTTTTTATCAAAAATGGCCACGAAACATTACCTTCTTCTCAGAAAGCCTCAAGTACTTCATACCCCCAAGTACACCATCCAAACACTTCTTAAACTATCTACACCCAGTTTTAGACAGCTGTTCATGACTTCTCAGGAATGTTTCCTTAAATTGCTTGAGCTTATTCAGGATCATCCCATATTTCACAATAATTCTCAAAAAGAACAACAACATCCTTCAATTCAATTGGCCATCACACTATGTCATTTGGGTTCAAATGGTAATGGAGCCGCTTTGAAACGTTTAGAAAATGTCTTTGATTTAGGGTATGGTTCAGTTAACACTTATACCAAACAATGTATCACTGCAATCAACTCCTTGTAATCTCAACTTTTCACCTGGCCAACAAAAGAAGAGCGACTTGAATCATCTCAGGTTATGCAAGCAGAGGGCTTCCCAGGATGTAATGGTTTTGTTGATGGTACTGCTATTCCTTTGAGCCAGAAACCTGCTCAAGATGGAAACAATTACTTTCACATTCTCATCAAAAATTTTCACCAAAATATTTACAAGTCAAAAAAATTCTATATCTGTTTTAAAAAATTGGCAATACTCTCCCCTGCATTTTATTGAAGCAAGGGGTGGATATCACCAAAATTTTTCTAAGTCATCAATTTCTCATGTCAGATTTGAAAATTTGGCAATACCCCCCCTGCATTTTATTGAAGTAAGTGGTGGAAGTCATCTAAATTTAATATTATTACATAAATTATTAAATAAATATCTAATATATATCAATTTCCCTAGTTTAAAGTAATGACAATCCCTCAAGCCAAAATGCAGACCAAGTCTAGAAAAAAAAGTTTGGGACTTTCCACAGGTATAGGCTAGAGGAACCCCATGAAACAAATAAATGTTATCATGATTACCATTTATACAACACAAGGTTGTGGGCCCATTACTTTTGTTGAGGAAATTGATACATGAAAAATATTTATTAAAAATTTACAAAAAAATATAAAATTTTCGATGACAACTCTAATCCCCATACTTTTTGGATCTAAATAAAGTTTTTTTAAATAGATTAACTTTACCTTCTTTCATTACCTTATTGATTCTTTGAATCAACTTATGACTGATTTGAAATGAGCAACCAAAATGTGTTAAATCTTGACAGGATTCCAAACCAGGAGGAGCTTTGGTCGTTTGATGATTATCCTTAGAAGAATTCCAAATAGTTTCGATGATACCATTTCCCAAACCAAAATCAATGATGCACTGGTGGTCTGGAAAATATAAACCATGTCATTTGATTTTAGCTGGAGATGGCATTGGTTGGCCAGTAATCGGTTTGATATATGAGAATATACCAAAAGTAAGAAAATTGGTGTCATTGGTATCGGTGTGAATTTTATTGTGAAATCCAGAATGAGTGATAATAACATTAGAAAATAAAAGATATTTGTGGCTGATATCTTCCCATTCGGAGTCACACCAATTCGGTATTCCAACTTTGGTTGCAAGTTCATGATTTTTTTCAAATGCTTTATTACAGTGCTTTTTGAGTCAAAGAGCAAGACAAGAGTTAAAGGAAGGTAGAGTGTCCCATAAGCAAAAATCTTCATCTTTTTGAGCTTTAGTGATATTCTTGAGCAACGAATATATGCCTAGATAATAATCATATAAGAGTTTCAGAATCCTTATCCTCTAAATATGAAATATAAAAATGTGAAATAAGACAAGTGAAATTTGGAAAAAAGGCTCAACTTCAAAGGTCAAAATCTCAGCAACCACTGAACCTAATTCAAACCTGTTTAAGGGAAATGAAAGATATGCTTTAGTAGAATCTTCAGTTAAAGGACATGTGATTTAAATAAACCTAATCCTAATTTGTTACATAAAAAATGAAATAAAAATTCAAATTGGGAAAAAAAAGGCTCAACTTTAACGTTCAATATCTCAGCAACCACTGAATCAAATTCAAATCTGTTTGTGGGAAATGAAAGGTAGCCTTCAGGAGAATCTTCAGTAAAAAGAACATTAGATTTGAATAAACCTAACCCTAATTCCGAGTCTGATTTTCAAAATTTTACAAAAACTTGAAAAGTGGTAATGAAGATGAGATCAAAAGGAGTTTTATAAGTTCACTGTTATCCAGATAAGAGTCCTACATATATTTAAGTATGAACTCTTCATAAAAGGAATGAGATATCATATAGGCATGAAAAAAGGAGATGAAACTTACCTTGATTGAAAAGTAGGAAAAATAGAGTGAGAAAGATTGATGTTGGAATTGTGGGGAAATTTAATATGGAGTAAGTGAAATGCATAAAGAATGTGCAATGTATGTGTTTCAATGAAATGGAGCCAAAAAAAGTGAAATAAGGGAAATGGGGGATAATGACCATGCCAAGGAGGGATGAAGAGTAGGGTGATGGAGCTAAAAAAGAAAGTAAAGAGGGAGAGAAAAAAAAGGTTAATTATACCATTGAAATCCAAAATAACCACTTACAAAAAAAATTTAGATAAAAAAAATAAAATAAACAGAAAAAAACAAAAAAAATTATAATAGTAATCACAAAATCAAAAAAAAAGAATAAAGTGACTTACCTGGAGAGTTGAGATGACAAAATGAATGAAACCAAATTGTTTGAGGGATGTTGGAGGAGAATAGGAAAAGGATATGAGGGATGAATGAAAAAAAAAATCACTGACAAAATATGCGATTTCAGAAAATATGTGATTTCATGTTGAGCTGGTGAAAGAAAACCAATGAGCCATCCAAAAAAAAAATTTTTCACCGTAAATTCCAAAAAAAAATGAATATGCAACAAACCAAAATACCAACCCAAGTGAATGAAGTACACAAAGAGGACATTTGGAGAGTACAAAATGGTATGGGAAAGAAAGGGATGATGTGGCCAACATGTGGTTGTGAAAAAAAACGGGAAAAAAGTGCTGATTTGAGGTCATAACTGACACCCTTTTTTGAAATAAGTGACTTTTTTGCAAAATTTTAGTTCTGATTTGGTTTGAAATCCGCACTTAAGTTAAGTGCGGATTTGCCAGAGTTGACACCCCCTAATGTTGGCATCTTTGTACCTAGTTCTGACTAATCATGATTATGAGGTGAAGTGTTTTGATGAATTGTTTGACCCAAAAAAGATGTGTTTGGAGACAAATATGTTGTTGTTGAAATACACCTGTCAAGGGCAGGTGTATTTCATTTTTTGATGGCAGGTTTGGTACCTTTCTTGTGGTGTGTTTATGTGGTGTATTTGGTAATGTTTGAGACCCCATAATATATAAACAAATCATATAATATAATAAAAAAAACTTATAATAATGACATTTCAAGTAAAAATGTAAATGGAAATGATCTGTGACCAAATTCAATGAGATCAAACACAAGTGTATTTATGAGCTTCATGAGGCAAAAAAACATCCCTGTGATTATTTTTATACAACACATGGCCTGATGGCTTGATAATTCAAGTAAGTAGAGCATCATATATGAATTTTCAAATGTTAATTCATGAAGTAAAAATAAAACTTGACAACTTATATTAGACCCCATACTTTTGTTGGCTACCTAATGTTTTATTTTTTACATTACCTTGGTCTCGTACCTTAAGAATCTGGGTGATTAACTTTAGATTTTCAGTTATTTTTATCTAAAAAATGCAAATAAATTCTATCTAAATGAGAAAATAAATAAAATTTCAGTAAAAAATACCTGAAATAGTTTAAAAAGTCCCCAAAAAAGTTTCAAAAAGTTGCCAGAAAAATTGCAAAAAGTTCCAAAAAAAAAGCATCCAGAAGTCTCCAAAAAAGCACCCAAAAGTTTCCGGAAATGTGCCAAAAAGTTCCAAAAAAAAGTGTCCAATAGTGTCCAAAAAAAGTCCCAAAATGTTCCCAGAAATGTGCCGAAAATTTCAAAAAAAAAGCATCTTCAAGGCTGGGAGCTAAACCAAAACAAATGAAACTGGCAAACTGGAAAAATTCATTGCAACAAAAGTGAAAAGTGATGAAGAAGTGATGAAGATTATGGGTAAGTGCATCATTATGGGAATAATTAAGTGCTGTAAAGTCATATACCTCACTCATATGAGTATGCACTTAAGGATTATGTGAAAAAAATCAAGGTGTTGGCATTTTTATACCTAGTGTTGGTATCTCTGTACCTAGTGCTGACTAATCATGATGAATAGGGGAAGTGTTTTGAGGACTTGTTTGACCCAAAAGAAGACATGTTTGGGATTGAATACACTGTTGAAATACCCCTGTCCAGGGAAGGTGCATTTCATTTTTGATGGCATGTTTGGTACCTTTTTTGTGGCATATTTGGTAAGGTTTGAGACCCCCTAATGTTTTTAACAAGCTCCCTGAATAGTTCATAATTTCCACTCTTTTTATTTTTATATAAAAAACTCTATCTTATTCTTTGTGAAACATAAATATTGAGATGCTATATATGTAGTTTTTGAAGAGATTTTGCTAACTCTTTTTAAACGAATTTCAGAATACCTTTTTAACAAAAAAATGGGGGATTTGAAAATTACTAATGGATTTAATTTCTCAATTTTGATCCAAGCATCCCGTGACAAATGCACCAATTTTTCTTTTCCCAGTAAACTTTTTATCTTTGCTTCAAATATCGCCCTAGTGGCAGCTACAACATGGTTCTCTTCACATGAGTTATGCTTTAGTCCATCCTTTACTGAACATATTAACACATAAATATATCTATAGATACATCCAATCTTCATACCGTGAAGAAAGCTAAGCGGCACATAAAAATCCTGTCCTCTCATGCGCTCTGTGATTCATTTTAGCATTATCAGTTTCAATTCTACCGCTGGTGCAACTAATACTTACTGTACAAATGCATAGCATATTGACTTGTAGTGCATTCCCGCTGCTATTAATATAAGCACGTGGAATATCTATCAATTCTCTCCGGTCATTGTAAGTGAATTGCTCTTCCATTAAAGTTTATCAAAAGTTTGATTTTACTCACCTGATGGCTATGACCTAGAAGATCAAACTTTCCGGGCCGAAGCTTTTCTGGACATCTTTCAGCACTACAAACCGTCCGCGTTAAAATTCGTCCTCCAAACACACTTTGCAACATTCTTTGTTTTGCTAGCAAAAAAAATATAAAATCGAATGAGGATAACTTCAACTTACTAGAACAATGCGCCAATAATGTATAATAACCCAGAACTTCCAAGCCAATGAAATCCAGATCGTCTCATCCCTTCTCTTAACTTTCAAAGATTAACGAAAAAAAACCAAAACGATCAAAATTTATTATTTTACAGTCCAGGAAAATTAAAATCTAGTATCCACTTACACCCAATACTAGGGTACTGTGGCCCATTGGAAGTACAGCACATAATCCTAACCCGATGAAAGTCGCCGTCCTTTTTCTTCGGCCACGATCTGATCTAGCGTCAGGACTCAACACACTATAAGATGCCGCTATTCTCGATAATCAATTTATTCCCCCCCCATCAATCATTAACGTCAATGGTATCATAAATCATGTTAGAATTTTACGCGGAGTATGAATAATAAGAACGAATGTATCAACTAAATAATCACAATAGCTGATAAGGTGTAAGGAAAAAAAATACCCAGCCCTAATATTGTAATGATGGAAATATGAAAAATTTGAACGAATGGATCGCAATAGAAGGTGTAGTAAACTGATGGCCAAAAGGAGCCAACTATGAGCCAGGCGATTCCAATATAATCTAGTCTACTGAATTTCGCAGCAACCTGAAAGAGAAGAAATAAAGAAAGAGTCTAAGTGCTCGGAATCCCGTATAAAGGCAGTATAATTGAAAAAGAAACTTAAATACACTAACTTTTTGACTGTGACAACTCATCGTATGATAAAGAGCACTGAAACTCAAGCATGCCAATCCACCCATAAAGAACATGGCAAATACCACGACATCACCCAATGTAGCAGGAAGCGCATTCGCACTCAAATTTTGAGATTGCCAAGGCTGAAAAATCTCCGATGGGGTGAGTGTTGTAAGGAGTCCGCCAAATGCTACTGCACCCCAAAGATGCGTGTGGATATTGACGCTTTCGTTATGTATATAACCAAAAACCGACTTTAAACATTCTTGCCAACTGCCCAGCGCGCGTCGATATCCGGTGTGAATATCTGATTGCTCATTTCAGTTGGTTTCATAAATCAAGATAAAAGAAAATGGCAACAATTTCGTATCAATTTTATAATTTGCATCATGTTGTATTATTAGGCATCTTACATTGATTATCCTGCATCCAAGCTGGTAAATCATTAAACATGATTGTTCGGTTTACCCTCTTCTTGTTCTTTTTTATTTCATTTTCAACCCCGTTTTTCTCATTATTTTTGACTGAATGAACTGGATATTCTGAAAGTGCACTTAGGTCCTTGAGCATAGATTTATTATCCGGATGAACCATTTGAGCGTAGAAGTGTTTTTTTTGTTGTTGTTTTATAACTTTTCAAATGCTAGGAAGTGTTTTCAAATTTAAACAAGTTCTTTCGGTTCTTCCTGACTGTTTGCTTGATCAAATTGGTTAAATATTTATTGTATCTTATTTTGGCTATTATCTTGAGAATTATATAGTTCTATCCCAGAAAAAAAAAGTCCAATATTATTATCCTTCCAAAGTTGATGTCCATGGAGCCCAAAAATCGTCTAAATCATATTGAGGGGTTATTTTTGAAAAGAAAAATTTTGTATGTTTTAAGGATTTCAATTGGATACAAGTGGTTAAGTTAATATTCATGAAAAAAATTAGGGGGAAGAATAACGAACAACACAACGAAAAAAGAGTATTCGCAAGCAAGTCAGAAAAGTTGTGAACGATTATAAAAGAAAATCTGATTATAAATTTTAGCTGAAAAAAAGGAAACACTGACCCACACACATTCACAAAGTGATTACATGAGCCGCATCATATTCCATAAGAGAAAAAAAAAGTTTGGATGAGTTTTGGATATGATATAATGTATAGAAAAGGAAAGTAGTTCTTTTAAAGAAATTTCTACAGCAAGTCAGCGTCTATCACAGTTGCAATTTTTTAGATGAGTATAGGACGGAAGAAAGAAAAGTTTGCTTTTTTAGTAACAGTTCCTCTTCGTCTATACGTTTCCTGTGTTCATCGCATTTTAAGTGTCTCAAACGAGCAAGAATCGAGTATGCAAAGAGGGAATAGTCATGGATGTTTGAGTTTCATTATTTTTTTTTATTTCTTAAACATTGTATGATCAAATAACTTGAATGTTAAAGAATAAGTGTCAAAATGATATAGCTTTTTGAATGTGAAAGATTTTTGTTCATCTTTTTTAAGAAAAGTTGGGAAACCGGAAGGAAAGAGGAAGAGTATCAAGGGAGAAACAAAAGCTACAATAAACAAGCTATTTACCTTACTCTTGAAGTGATATATGGGCATACGAAAAAAAAAGAAAGTCAAAACGCGGAATTAATATAAAAAAAGAGAGGAAAGTACCCAAATTGAAAGAGGAAAACAGAGTCTCACAAATTTTTTAATTTAACCTGCAAAAAAAACTTAAATATCTTGAGTTGATCGATTGTGGTTTGATCCTTCATATGCACCAATAGTAAATGAGAGACAACAATTTTTAGTATCTTACTTTAAAATTTTTGGTAATTGATATTAATCTGTGCGAATATATCTCCTTATATATGTTTTTCATAGGTATAGATATCAATATAGAAAAAAAATGTAGAAAAGAAAAAATAGAAATGTCACACATCCGTAGCTTACCTCAATGTCAAACACGTCCAGACTCGCAAATGCTAAATGAAGAGGAAAAAGAAAGACCGAATGAAAAAAGAAATGAAATAGTGAATGTTGGACTAAATGATCAACCAATCAAATACTAAAATAGTGAGTGAGAGTACCAAGTAAATGATCACTAGGAAACTGTGAAAGGAGAAACAAAGAGGAAAAAAAAAATGACTGGCAAGAAGAGTATGTACCAGGGGAGGAGAAAGACCCACTGCTAAACTCCGGTTGACCTTAATTTAATCTCATCTTGTTCTATTTATACAATTTTTCCTAAAACGCTGCCCCTTATCATTTTAATATATTTCTTCATATTTAAGCTCCAACTCATTCACTCCTTTGACATAACTTTGGGAACACAAATTTTACTTTACTGATCTTTTATTTTCTAAAATTATGATTTATCCATACAATTAACTTATGATCACTATTCTCCATCTGATGGAGTCTGGCAGTGATATTTATTTATTTATTTTATTTTATTTTTGTTTAGTTGCAACCTTTGGTTCCTTGACATGCTTATCTCAACCTACATAAGTCACCATTGTGAATCTACCACCTGAGTAGCTCGAGCAAGTTGCAGCTATTTGGGAAAAGCTTGCTGTCTTTTTGCCTTCCACTCCCCGCCAAAAACATGAGTTTAACCCGCTTTTGGCGGGGGATGAGGGGCAAAAAAAGAGCTGTACCTAACTTTTCAATTAAGCTTCCTTCGGAGAAATTGTTTTGAGCTTTCCTGAAGGGCATAAATCTGTCTTAAAAAACATATATATTAAGATTATCCAAACCGAAAAACTGCTCATACTATTGCAGCAAATACACCTGCTCCCTTCACACTCGAGTCTACAATTTGGTTCCTGGATGTTTATCACAATCAATCAATGGTTGGTAGGAGGGTGATGAAATGATAAGTGCTCCACAAGAAAGCTTAATCAATGATCAATGATCATCATTTGATTCTATCACAACCCCTCACTTTTCTTCAGGAGCAAAATCACTTCACTTCCTCATTACCTTTGCCTTTTAATCTCGATCATCTTCACTCCATTCAAGCTTTTCAATTACATTTAAACTTATACCCTCATGAAATCCCATCCTTGCCTCTACTGACCAATACAAACTAATCTACCTCCATCACCATCTCTCTGTCTCCCTGCTGTTTGACAAGGGCCGACTGCCCAGCTTTTCGATCCAGTTTCATCTTCTCCTTCGGTGCTTTCAACTTCTTGACAAGCGCACTTGTAATTGCTCCATTAAGGTCCATATCACCTGACTCTTCAACCATATCAACATCTTGAGCTTTTCTGCGCGATTGCCTTTCTAATTTCTTCTCTTGTTCTAGCTTTTCAATAGCCTCTAACCTTATTTCGGCAGCACGAACAGCCTTCTCAGTTACAATGGTCTCAGTCAATCCCAAGATCTTTGGGTCTTTTACGACTTCCACAGCCATACTCTTGCGTGTCACCGGTGCAGCTGCAGCCATCCGTGCCTGATAAAATGCTTTCTCCCGCTTACGTTTGATCTCCTGCACCCGATCGATCGCAGCAATAGTAGAATCGACCGAGTTACGATCATATTTCACAGAAACGTTACGGCGCTTCTCAAATTCTAGGGTGGAATCCTGGTCGATGTCAGGTCGTCCAATGAGTCTCATTTTCTTATTTCCATAGTAGCAAGAAATTTTGACCAGAACAATGATCTAGGAAAGTACTAGACTCACCACTGACATTTCTTTCCCAGCGGACTTTCTGAATGCCTTGATTTATCTGACTTTCCGTTGGTTGCGCTTCATTTTGAAACTTTTATGGCATCTGTCGCCTGCAGAAAAAATAACGCCAGCGAGAAAAGAAATGGAAATGGAAAATAAGTCAATTAGATAGATAAAAAATTTCGACGAAATGAGTTTGTGAGTCACAAGGTAAACAGAGAGGTGTTCATAACTGAAAATAAAGTAGTAGGTAACAACACAGAGCTGCAATGAAGAAAGGAGTGACTTTGATCGGCAAAATCTGAATACTTTGCTAGCGTTTCGCACAAACATTGCGCCTAAAATTATCCGCATACAATTTAATGAAAGAATGATGAAGATGATAGTCAATCAAAAGCTGGGTTGAAAAATGTGTAAATGTAAAATGTAGACATACCGTGACCAGGGTAGACGTTCGCACCACAAACATATCACTTTTCAATACTAATTTTATAAATCTCAATTGAATTTTACTTGAAAAATATTAATGTAGTGTCGTGAAAGCCAAATTTTGAGCCTTCAAAAAGATATTAAAATGAGTAAATATTGACACAAAGCGTGAAGAAAGCAAGAGGCCTAAGTACATACAATATGACCTAGAAGTGGTTAGCATATGCATAATCTGAAGCCAGTGTCCCTATAAGCACCATTTTACTGGAAATGGTTTTCTCCTCTTTTCCATTTGTTTGAACCAGGCAACTACTCAACATGGAACCATTGGATACAGAGTAGAAGGTGTGGAATAATTATTTTTACTCAAATTATGATATGGGTTGGTCCTCATATGAATAGCAAGTACTGGTCACTTTCATTGCTAGAATTACTTTATGTTATAGAGACTCACAATGCTAGATCCCTTATTCTTAGAAAGAACTAAATGCAGATGGGCACAATAGTTTCAGATTGTTGAAAGATCTTAAAATCATAAACTTGAAACCTTCAATTACTTTTACAGATCTTTTCACTTCACTTGAAGATACTTCATTAAAAATTGTAAACTACTTTACTATCCGGGGTGCCTACCCTTGCTACAATCCGTTTCTCGACGCTTTATGAAATATACTTGCAAAGCTATGTTAGGTTTTTTTTAATTTAAATAATGAATAAAATTATAAAAATAATAAAATGTATAAGTTGGCCAGGAAGATTCGGCCAAAAGCAAATAGAGAATGGTGGGGAGTCCACTCAACCCGTATGAATTGAAGTAAACAGGGAGAGCACTCGACCTTGGGATTTAGATGGAGTTGATAGGACAGGGAGAACACTCGACCTGTGAGACGGTGGTGATGCGAGGATGACACTCTACCCGGTACGGAAATAATGCACAAGGACAACACTCTACTGGGCTTACAATAGGGGGTATCAATGTTCAGGGATATGCAATTAAATTAATTGCGGATAAAAATCCTTATACCCCAATTATCTTCCGCAATTATTTTTGCTAATAATTGGGTTATTAGACACTTTACGTGTCAATGTTCACCTCTTATCCAAAATTTTTCTACTCAATTTTTCATAACCACATACTGGACAACTTTCTGTGATAACCACATCTTGGCCTACTTTCATTAGGGGGTATCAATGTTCAGGGATCCACAATTAGGGATCAGAATTTTTTTTTCCTGGGATCAGACATTAGGGGGTATCAATGTTGACCAATCCACAATTAAATTAATTGCTGAAAATAATCTGCATACCCCAATTATCTTCCGCAATTATTTTTGCCAATAATTGGGTTATTAGACACTTTACGTGTCAATGTTCACCTCTTATCTGACATTTTTTTACTCAATTTTTCATAACCACATCTTGGACAACTTTCTGTCATAACCACATCTTGACATACTTTCTGCCATAACCACATCTTGGACTACTCTCTGGATATGGCTTCTACCTTGCTGCACACTCACATTCTCGTCCCATCCTGTCCATTCTATCCACTCAGAACCCCTCACCATCTCATCTGCTTGTTTCTGCTCCTTTTCATCTTCATTTATATTTTAACATGCCTCGTCGTCCTAGATCTTCTCAAAGGCAGCCATCACCGAGTTGTTCTTCAAATCCCACTACTCCCTCTTTCCCCCACTCAGCCAAGAAATCTAAGACCTTTCACTTAAAAAAGATGATCATCTCATTCTTATCAACTGGCTGAAAACCAAGTCTAACTATGATTCTTGTTTTGGTACTGAGTATGCGACTAAAGTAGGACGGCCCCAAGCATCAAAAGTTAATGGCTACCTTCTAATGGCAAATGAATTACAGAATAAGACCAAGGGAAGGATTGATCTTTTGCCTAAACAGATGTCCGAATGCTTCAAGAATTACTGAGCCAAATACAAGAAGGCAAAGGCTCTTTCATCTTCCACTGGTTTTGGGGTTACCAACATCAATATCACTAAGGGCATCAAATCCATAGACGATAAACTTGAATCTTTATGTCCTTACTTTAAAGAGATGGATGCAATTTTTGGAGAGCAAGCCGATGTTAATCCTGCAAACATGTTGGATGGAGAAGATCCTATCTCCAAACATGATGTTGAAACAAATCTTTTCCCATCCTCTTCCTCCACTCAAGCCTCCACTGTTTTAAATTCCACAAATCTAGATATCCTTTCCACAGATACTTATGGTTATATAAACTAACCCAATCTAACTCAGGTATGTTTTTTTTCTTCTATCTTACCAATTATTTTTTTATTTACTTATCTTTTCTTATTTTTAAAAAGGATGACAAACAAACCCAGGACCCACCATCATCTGAGTCTGAAGCTAGCGAAAATGATGAGGAGGACATTAATGTACCAACTACATCCAACAAAAAGCAAAGGGCTTCAACTAGTCTGAATTTCCACTCCCAAAGAAGAAAAAAAAGTGATACTTCATCACAAACCCCTTTTTTTCTATGGAAGAATATTTGGAAAAAAATGATGCTAGTAAGTGATACCATACCTCTTGATACTTTAATCTGCTTTTATTCTACTTTATGTTAATATTTCTTATCACTCTAGAACATGTTGAAATCACTAAAGAGACTCTAAGCTTTGAAAAGAAAAAATATGAGCTCTCTTTAAGGAGGGATGACAGAGAACATGATTTGGAAGAGAGGAAGTATGAGCTCTCTTTACCAAAGGATGATCGGGCCCAAGATTTGGAGGAGAGGAAGTACCAGCTCTCTTTACAGAAGAATGATCGGGCCCAAGATTTGGAGGAGAAGAAGTTTGAGTTAACTCTAAGTATTGAAAAATCAAAAAAAGAGGAGAAAACACTCGAACATCAAAACCTATTAGAGCAGATAAAATATAAGTTTGATCATGAAGAAAATTCCAAAAAGAAAGATTTCTTGATAGAATGTGTCAAAGCTAATAAATCTGTTGAGGAAATTGAATGTTTAAAGAAATTGTTGGATGACTAGTTTGTTTTATTTCTCTCACACTTCAACTGTTCATATTTATTTGTACATAAAATTTCCAATAATTTCCTTTATTTCATTACTCTATCTATCATTACTTGAATTTTTGTATTTTAATGTTAAATATTATTTTTTTAAATAAAATTTTCATGTCTCCTTTGAAAATTTGACAATCCCCCACCCCTGGATTATTTTGAAGTAAGGGGTGGGTATCATCAAAATTCATTCATGTCATGAATCTTGAAAGTCTTATATGAAACTTTGGCTTTACTACCCCCTGCATTTTACCGGTATCCCAAAAATTCTTACATGTCAAGAATTTCACAAGTCTTATAAGAAATTTTGGCAAAACCCCCCATGGATTTTATTGAAGTAAGGGACAGGTATCACCAAAATATTTACAAGTCAAAAAATTCTATATCTGTTTTAAAAAATTGGCAATACTCTCCCCTGCATTTTATTGAAGAAAGGGGTGGGTATCACCAAAATTTTTCTAAGTCATCAATTTCACATGTCAGATTTGAAAATTTGGCAATACCCCCCCCTGCATTTTATTAAAGTAAGGGGTGGAAGTCATCTAAATTTAATATTATTACATAAATTATTAAATAAATATCTAATATATATCAATTTCCCTAGTTTAAAGTAATGACAATTCCTCAAGCCAAAATGCAGACCAAGTCTAGAACAAAAGTTTGGGACTTTCCACAGGTATAGGCAAGAGGAACCCCATGAAATAAATGTTATCATGATTACCTGTTATACAACCAAAGGTCGTTGGCTCATCACATTTCTTAAGCAAATTGATATATAAAAAATATTTATTAAAAATTTATGAAAAAATATAAATTTTTTGATGACAACTCTAATCCCCATACTTTTTGGATCTAAATAAAGTTTTTTAAATCGAATAACTTTACCTTCTTTCTTTACCTTATTGAATCTTTGAATCAACTTATGACTGATTTGAAATGAGCAACCAAAATGTGTTAAATCTTGACAGGATTCCAAACCAGGAGGAGCTTTGGTCATTTAATGATTATCCTTAGAAGAATTCCAAATGATACCATTTTCCAAACCAAAATCAATGATGCACCGGTGGTCTGGAAAATATAAACCATGTCCTTTGATTTTAGCTGGAGATGGTATTGGGTGGCCAGTTATTGGGTTGATATATGAGAATATACCAAAAGTAAGAAAATTGGCATCATTCCTATTGATATGAATCCTATTGTGGAATCCAGAATGAGTGATAATAACATTAGAAAATAAAATATATTCGTGGCTGATATCTTCACATTTGGAGTCACACCAATTCGGTATTCCAACTTAGGTTGCAAGTTCATGATTTTTTTCAAATGCTTTATTACAAAGCTTTTTGAGTCGAAAAGCAAGAAAAGAGTTAAAGGAAGGTAGAGTGTCCCATAAGCGAAAATCTTCATCTTTTTGAGCTTTAGTGATATTCTTGAGCAATGAATATATGCCTATATAATTGAAATGCCTAGATAATAATCATATAAGAGTTTCAGAATCCTTATCCTCTAAATATGCAATATAAAAATGTGAAATAAGACAAGTGAAATTTGGAAAAAAGGCTCAACTTCAAAGGTCAAAATCTCAGCAACCACTGAACCTAATTCAAACCTGTTTGGGGGAAATGAAAGAAATGCTTTAGTAGAGTCTTCAGTTAAAGGAAATGTGATTTAAATAAACCTAACCCTAATTTGTTACATAAAAAATGAAATAAAAATTTAACTTGGGAAAAAAAAGGCTCAACTTTAATGGTCAATATCTCAGCAACCACTGAATCAAATTCAAATCTGTTTGTAGGAAATGAAAGGTAGCCTTCAGGAGAAACTTCAGTAAAAAGAACATTAGATTTGAATAAACCTAACCCTAATTCCGAGTTTGATTTTCAAAATTTTACAAAAACTTGAAAAGTGGTAATGAAGATGAGATCAAAAGGAGTTTTATAAGTTCACTGTTATCCAGGTAAGAGTCCTACATATATTTAAGTATGAACTTTTCATAAAAGGAATGAGATATCATATAGGCATGAAAAAAAGGAGATGAAACTTACCTTGATTGAAAAGTAGGAAAAGTAGAGTGAGAAAGATTGATGTTGGAATTGTGGGGAAATTGAATATGGAGTAAGTGAAATGCATAAAGAATGTGCAATGTATGTGTTTCAATGAAATGGAGCCAAAAAAAGTGAAATAAGGGAAAGGAGGGATAATGACCATGCCAAGGAGGGATGAAGAGTAGGGTGATGGAGCTAAAAAAGAAAGTAAAGAGGGAGAGAAAAAAAGGGTAATTATACCATTGAGATCCAAAATAACCACTTAAAAAATTTAGATAAAAAAAATAAAATAAACAGAAAAAAACAAAAAAAATTATAATTAGTAATCAAAAAATCAAAAAAAATAAATAAAATGACTTACCTGTAGAGATGAGATGACAAAATGAATGAAACCAAATTGTCTGAGGGATGTTGGAGGAGAATAGGAAAAGGATATGAGGGATGAATGAAAATAAAATCACTGACAAAATATGCGATTTCATGTTGAGCTGGTGAAACAAAACCAATGAGCCATCCAAAAAAAAGATCTTCACCATAAATTCCAAAAAAAAAATGAATATGCAACAAACCAAAATACCAAACCAAGTGAATGAATTACACAAAGAGGACATTTGGAGAGTAAAAAAAATAATTTAAAAGGGTGGTGAAGAGAAATGTTGGAGAGTGATAGGCATAATGATAGAGCGTATGTCGGTTGAATGAATGTTTTGTGATTCAAGTGAAGAAAGAGCCGGTGCTGGTTCAGGATCCTCTTCTTCATAAAGATCATTCCACTCATCCTTTAAATCAGCTAGGATAATGTGGAGTATGATGCAAGTCATGATCCAATGATTTGCAGTTTTGATCTCTAATATTTTTTGAAATTGGATTCTGAGCTCCCAAAGACTAGAAAATCATCACTTTAAAATACCTATAGCATGTTCAATTTGTACTCTTGATTGGGAAAGGTAATAATTAAATTTAGTTTTGGGGTCATTTTCTAAGGTTGCACCACGGAAAGCAGGTATAATGTACTTCCCACTTGCATATGCTGAGTCTGCATGGAGGTAATGAGATTCGTCAAAGTATGAGTCAGTGGTTTGAGAAATCCTCATTCTTTGGAAGATGGAAGAGTCATGACATGAGCCAGGGTAGCCACTATGAAAAGCAATAAATTTTTTATTGACATCAAATACAAGTTGAAAGGCAATAGTGTCAGCCTGTATATCTCCAGGACTGAGTAAAAAGTAATTATAAGTTATGTTAAACACATGAACTATACATGGGAATAATAAATAAGAGTACACAAATAGTATACATAAGTAAAATTATGATAATACACAAAAAATGCCATTATAACACCTTATATACATGCATATATCCACCTTTTATAGGTCTTATGTACTTAATATTAAGTTGGAATATGTTAGGGTAATATTAAGAACCTTAAGTATAAGGCTACATAATTTTTAAGTACACTTAAAGCTGTTATATTCATTGTTTTATGCAAAAAACAAGAAATGCGCTTTATTTCACTTAAAAGTTGACTATATGCGCTATAAAATTGAGAATATCAAAATTGCGCTTTGACAGATCAATTGGGCTCATTTAGAACTATTGATTTGGCTATTTAAATGCATAAAAATAACACTTTTCAAATTTGGTGTTTTTTATGCCAGAAATGGCTTCTGTGTACTGGCCACATACTGCCTGCTTTTTTCCCGTGTGAATAGCTTCATTTTCATTATTTCTACAGTAAATCCCCCTTATTATTAAGCTATTATTAACCTTAAAAAGTCTCCTTTAGTCTTTAATATTATTGTTTTATACGCATATACTCTCTTTTTGTCTTTTTTTTTAATTTTGATGGATTTCCCTTATTATTACAGGATTTTGGCGGTTGTTACTCTTCTAATTATGTCATGGGTTACTGGGAATGTTGATAGGAATGTCTATTAGTTGTTTAGAGGCGTCATTAACTGTGTATTGGGTGGTACATCAAGGGAATCATTGGGGAACTCAGTGTGTATAAAAGGAGGAGGTTTTTGGGTTGTGTTTCTTCATTCTTTATCATTACAATTTAACCAATATAACCAAATCAATTACAATACATATCAATAAGTACTTCTATAAGACTTTTGAATAGTATCTGAATTTATATAATCTATTTTTATACCAACTATAAAGATTGTAAGCCATATATAAGAATAGTGATAATTATATTACTGAGACCTTTATATTTGATTTTATTATAAAATTTAGTGGATTAAGACTACAGTATTCATATAGGACCATAAAAATCTTCTAGACAACTGACTATTCAAGCTAGTTCACGTCGTTGTACTTGATCTTAGCCTGACAAATAGAGTATCTAGAAAGCAGATAAAAAGTTAGTTTATGAAGGATGAGAACTTGGAGAAGATTTTGAAGAAACCTTTTTTTGGGAACAAAATAATGGTTGCCATCATGAGCAGGCTTTTTACTCAAAGGTATAGTTGTGCCATCAACAAATTCTACACAGCCAGGGAAACCTTCAGCTTGCATTACTTGAGAGGATTCAAGTCACTGTTCTGAAGTTGGCCAAGCAAGTGTTTGAGACTTGAGGGAAAGGATAGCAATCATACAGCGCTTGGTGTATAATATAACGGTACCATATCCTATGTTAAAGAGATTATCCAAATGTCTTACAGCAGCACCGTTTCCATTTGAGCCAAAGCGACATAGTGCAACAGCAAGTTGGATGGCAGGATTACGCTGTTTGTTATGGGAATTGTTATGAAAGATAGGATGATTGGAGATGAGTTGATAAAGTTTGAAGAAAGATTTGGGAGAAGTTCTAAAAAGTTGGGTGAAGTTTAAATGAGGAATGTTGAGAATGGAGGCCAGATCATATCGGGGATCATGATAAAGATTTGGCCCCCTGGTGATGATGTAACGCTTTTTGGAAAGAAAACACATATAAGCTAAAGCATCTTCCAAATCAGAGTCAGATTTATAGTAAAGAACTAAAATAAAAGTAATAGCATTCATTGTTGAGTGAAGTAGCTTCCTAGTAGAGAGGTGTTTCATTGTTGTCGGTGGAAGGGTTATGTGATGAGTGATGTGGGACTTCACCGCCAAATGTGCAGTTGGGGTGTGTAGATAGAAAAAAAACTCAAGTGTTTGCCACCAAAATTAAGTAGCATAGAGTGAGGAAAGACTTAAGGATGGCATCAGCAATTATGAGTCATGTGACTTACTTGAAAATCCATCATGGATGAGATGATTTTGGGATCAGGAATTAGGAATGGAAATTGGGGTATAAGAGGCGGGATAATGCATTATTGTGGATTCCTTATCCACTAGCCCCGGGGCTAGTGGATAAGAGTCTTCCACAATTAATAATTTCTGATCCTGGAAAAAAAAATTCCTGATCCCTAATTTCAGATCCCTGAACATTGATACCCCCTATTATTAATTGCGGAAGATTCTTATCCACTAGCCCCGGGGCTAGTGGATAAGGAATCCATGATAATGCATTATTCTGCCTCCTATACCCCAATTTCATTTCCTAATTCCTGATCTCAAACTCATCACATCCATGATTGATTTGTATGCAAGTCACATGACATATAATTGTAGATGTTATGAATGAAAGTAGGCCAAGTGTCACACACCATGTGACACTTGAGGAAAAATCAGCTCATTAAATCAATAATACAGAGGTCTAAATCCATACTCAAAGTGCAGAAAGTGATTCTACATAGCAACTGCTACTTTCCTTTGTGCACTCACTATTCAACCGCCCTAATCTAAACTTTAAATCTAAATTAGTCAATCTCTCAATAGTGGTTTTAGTCTTTTCTTTGATAAGCGACGCACAGTGCAATAGTCAATGCAATATTCCACTAAAAGGTTTATTAAGTATCTGTGGGTTATTAACAGGGGTAGTGAGCATGGACAGGATGGTTACTGGAGGATTAAAGAGTTAACGGATGTTAGTGAGGAGGGTCCAGCTGTAACGGGTGTATTTTTGGAGGGTCTGTGGTGTGCAGAATGATGGATGGGTATGAGGTCAATGTCAGGAGGAGTAATGGATATAAAAGGGGTTGGATTTTGGTTTGACATTTCCTTTAGAATTAAATTATAAAACGTATATATAGTTAATAGTGGTAAAACTTCAGGTTAAAATCATTGTTATTATACATTTCCTTATTTTCTAAGTAATAATTTCTAAACTTAAATCTTTGATTATTGAGTTTATAACCCTTTGTGAGATCCTAAGGATATTAATATTATCTTTGAATTATATTGAGGTTCTTGTCAAACATATCTCGAAGCAGAAGCTCTTCCTTTAAGTCATCTTTGAATCACTTCCTTGAACATTTCCTCTATGCTTCAAAGAAGTTTCTGAATTCCTCCCTACAACTCACTTTCAGGAAAACCCTCGACCTTGTGTGTAGGTTGTCTGGTGATAGTATAATTTAATTCTCCGTAGTTCTCATTCTCTGAACTACTATGTCCTTTTTTCAGGTGTTTCTAAATTCTTTTAAAATGGCACCTGTTCAACGCACTCCTCCTATGGCGCTACTACTAGGGCTCGCGCCAGAGGCAGGCCAAAAGCCACACGGCCTGTTTCTTGCACTCACTCCCTGGAACCTCTTGACCTTAGGGAACGGGGACACTCAGTCCAATCTGTAGAAGACATCCCCCAGGACTTTGATGATTCTAGCAAGGAAGAAGAAGGAGAGGATATGATGCATGAGGCACCATCTGCCCCTGCTACTCACCCTTCTGGTCAACCTTTGGAACCTGGAACAACTAATTCTCTGGAAGACTTCATGAGACTTTTCATGAAAACCTTTTCAAATTCAACGTCTTCAGAGGGATCAAAATTCAACACTCCTCCCATGAAAACTCCTGATAAATCCGATGGAGAAAATCCAGACAGATTGCACCCCTTCTTGCAAACCTGCAAGCTCCTGTTCCATGATGACCCTCAAACCTTCAATAACGGCCAATCAAAGTTTTTTTACGCTTCTTCATTCCTAGCCGGAAAATCAGAAAGATGGTTTGAACTTAATTTTCTCATGCTCTCTTTGACAGAAACCCACTTACTCATTAATAACTGGGAAAAGTTCGAAGCCCAACTTTTTACGCTTTTTGATGACCCTAATGAAACTGACAACATGGAAATTGAACTTGATTTCCTCCGCATGAGTGATAATGGTAAAGCCTCTGAATATATCTAAAAATTCAGAGCACTTAAAACTCAAGTAGGTTGGAATGATGCTGCCCTCAGGTATAATTTCAAAAAGGGACTTCCTTCGTGGATTCTGGATCAATTAAATCTTCATTGTCAGAAGATGACTACCTTAACCGATTTAATCGATTGAACCCTCAAAATCAACAGTGTTTACCAAGGACGACTACAACATCGTTGATACTCCAACAAATCTCAAGGCCTAAATTTTAAATTGGGACCTTCTTCACACCCATGGCAATCTCAATCCTTCTCCACTCAATCCAAACCCAATAAGGGTACGGAAAAACCTTGACCAAAAGGCTTGACCCCAGGCAATATCAGTAAGGTATTAAATCCAAAAGGAGAACTTAAAGAAGCTAAGAGAAAGAGACAAGCAGAAAATGGGTTATGTATGTATTGTGGGGGTAAGCACAAGCTAGAAGATTGTGTGAAGTTGAAGGAAAGAGAAGGTACTAGTTCAAGGTCAAAAAACTAGTAGATAGTTTACTTGTGTGCAAAGCAAACTATCTTATCTCTCCCAGTGCACAGAATCCATGTCATAAGGACTGGAGTTGCCTTAAACCACTTGAGATCGATTCTTTTTAAGGAGGATACCCCCTTCAGTTGTCTCATGGACTCTGCAGCTTCAATTTCTTTTTTCAGTTTATCTTTTGCCAAGAAGTTAAAGCTGACATTCACAGATATCTATCGAACTCCAATTTATTTGGTCAAATCAGAGGAACCCAAATATTGGGTAAGTAAGAGAGTTTTATGGGTTTTCAACTTTCCAATTTTCCCCCCCCTTCAAGTGGGAATTATCAGTCTTGGACACCCCAAGAATGGACAATACCATCCTTGGCCATGACTTTTTAACGCATTGGAATCCTGAAATTGATTGGTCACATGGATTGATTACCCCACGCGCTAAGTATATTTCTGATTCTTAAATGCAGATCAATAGGGAGTTAAACAACCTGCCTGACAATGTCCTGCTAGAGGACAAATATCTGCCAGATGACTTGCAAGCATCTGATCTTTCTCTAAATGAGCAATTGGCTAAACCTTCTAGCTTGATCACTTCACTCAAAGAGGATTTAAATTGCCTCAAAGTAGTCAAATTATGCTCTCTCAATTCTGAGATGAAGAAATAACATCAAAATTAATTTCTTTATTTAAGGATGTTGCTTTATTATGGTTTGAAGCTGTATTGAGTGAGGGTAAAGATTACTCTTGGGCTGAATGGAAACAACTTATTGAAAAACAATTTGGAGGTTCTAAATTCAGGCTTACTCAGCAGAGACTTTATGAGAAGACTAGGTATAATCCGTTGAATGGTAACAAACCTATGGTATTTTTAATGAATTTAAATAAAATATTAAAAGCCATTGAGCCTCATATGGATTTAAACTTATGGAAAGATAAGATAATATATAAATTACCTATATCTGTCAGAGACATTGTTGTAGCTAGAAGATTAAATGTTACTGAATATTCTGACTTTATTAATATTTTCAATGAAATATTATTAAACCATAAGTATGAATCAAGGTATTCCACTTATAAACAAAATGTTGAACCTGTAAAAAATCAGAATTCAAAAACACTTCAAAAGAAGCAGAAAGAACCTACTGCACCTGTAGTACCTAAAAAGTATGAAACAAATACTTGTTATAAGTGTAACAAACCTTGGGTTAAAGGTCACAAATGTGAGAAAAATATAAATATTGTTGAAAATCAACGTGAATCTGAAACTGAAACTGAAAAAAGTAAAGAATCAAGTGATTATGACAGCAATATCTCATATAGTGATGAAAATGAAGTCTGTATGTTGGAAGATGATTTGTCCATCTTTGAAAATCCAAAATTGAATATGGACTCAAATGAATATTTAATGAATTTTGAGGATGCTGAAATCATTAAAGATATACAAGCTGATAACTTTAGAATGACACCTATCACGGTTCCAGCTATCATTTCTGGTGAAAATGTTAATATAGTATTGGACACAGGAGCTGCAGGTTCTGTTTTTTCTACTAATACATTACAGAAAATTTATAGTGAATATAAGTCTAAGCTTGAACCACTTCAGAGTAAAAATTGGAGAGGTTTTGGATCAGTACTACATCCCATTGGTAGATACAAAGCTGCTGTTTTTTTAAACATCAACATGGTTATGTAAGAGTAACTTGTGACTTTGTAGTAATGGACAATACTAACTGTAGTAACTGTTTTATCATTGGAAATGATATTCTGACTAAGTTTGGTGTGAAATTAGACCCTGCTAATAACAATTTTACAATTGGCATGAATGGTAAAAGGAAATTTAAAATAAATTCTTTTAACACAGTCTTACACATTGAGTCAGTAACAAATTCTCTGTGTAAAGGAAGAGAATCCAATGAGATGGAACTACTGGAAACAGAAATTTCAAAAGCATCATTTGGCACTCAGATAAGTAAAGCTAAGAAAAATAATATTTTGGACTTAATTAAAGCATTTCCAATGGCTTTTGCACATGTTACAAATGAACTTGGCCTTTTAAAATATCATGAAATGAAGATTAGTTTAACCTGTGATATGGATAATATTCCTGCTAGTCTTAAAAAGAAACCATACCCTGCTTCACCAATGAAGAGGAAAGACATAGAGGAAAATGTTAATATGTTATTAAAAATGAACATTCTTGAAAAGGTTGAAACTACACCAAAATATTGTGTAATATCACCAGTGCTAATTTCTTATGAACAAGATAAAGCAAGACTGTGCGGTGATTATAGAGCAATAAATACATTTACAGTAGATGATATTTATCCTTTTCCAAGGATTGCCTCTATACATGCTACCCTCAAAGGTGCTAAGTATATAAGTTGCTTAGATGGAAATAAAGGGTACCATTGAATTCCTGTTGAAAAGAATTCACAGAACTTTTTGTTGATAAAAACACATATGGGAATTTATAAATATGTCAGAATGCCATTTGGACCAAAAGTTTTCCATCAGTATTTCAGAAGTTAATGGATATAACATTCCATAATGAAATGATTTAAGGATGGTTAATGGTATACATTGATGACATCATAGTGTTCTCTAAAACTTATGATGAACACTTAATCCATTTAAGGAAGGTATTTCAAAAAATGGATGAAATAAATATGACCCTTGCATTGAAAAAATATAAATTTGGGTTTGAGTCTTTAAAAGTGCTTGGTCATATTGTATCTGACTTACAAATATGTGTAGACCAAAATGAGGTGGCTGCAATAAAGAATATTGGTATTCCTCAAAATGTAAAGGATGTACAATCTTCTCTTGGTATGTGTGGTTATTATAGACAATATATCAAAAACTACTAATTAATTGCTGCACCATTGACCACACTGATAAAGAAATCAGAAGCTTTCATTTGGAATAATGAAAGACAACAGGCTTTTGATAAGTTGAAAGAATGTTTAATGACAGCTCCTATCTTAGGATTACCAGATTTCCAATTGCCTTTTGTAATATATACATATGCAAGTTTTATTGGTCTGGGTGCTGCTTTGCATCAAAAACAACTTATTGAAGGAAAAATTTCAGAAGTAGTAATTTGCTATATTTTACATACTCTAAGAAGTAGTGAATTTAAATATGGTGCTACTCAACTTGAATGTTTGGCAGTAGTATGGGCTCTTAAGAAGCTACATTATTACCTTGAAGACCAAAAATTTGAGTTAATAACTGACTTTAGTGCAGTTAAGTCACTCTTAAACATGAAAACTCCTAATAGACACATGTTTAGATGGCAATTAGCTGTACAAGAATACAGAGGACAGATGAATAATACACATAGAGCAGGAACCTTACACTCTAATGTAGATCTGTTATCTAGAGTACCTCTTCTTAGTAATGATGATAATCATGCCTATGTTCCTGAATCAGAGATTATTAACATTTATGGCATTTATATTGTAGATCTTGAGGATGAATTTATGCAATCAATTCTTGATATGTATGCTTCATATCCTGACTTGAGAAAACTCACTACAATATTAAATGATCCATCAAATGCTTCAATGAATGTTTTAATAAAAACATTACCAAATAAGTATAAAGAAGCATTAGAAAAAGGAAAATTTTCCATTGAGGATGGTTTTATATATTACAGGAAAAAATTAAGTAATGTAATTGTAATTCCCCCTTTAATGAAGGAGTTAATGTTAAGTATATGTCATGATGATATATTAGCAGGTCATTTTGACATCCATAAAACATTAACCAGAGTAAAAAACACAGCTTGGTGGATTAACATGTCTGATGATTTTCAAAAATATGTTGAGACATTTTATTCTCGTCAAAAATCTAAAAGATTAACAGGAAAAAGAGCTGGTTTATTACAACAAATTGAGTAAACAAAAGCTCCATGGGAAATAATTTCCATGGACTTTGTAACAGGTTTGCCAATAGCAGGGCATAAGAGTTATAACTCCTGCTGGGTGATTTTAGATAGATTTACACAAATCTGTAAATTTATTCCTACCCACAAAGAGGTTTCTGCAAAGGAATTAGCTTTTTTATGGTGGACACAAATGTTAAATATAGCAGGTTTCCCCAAAGCAATAGTTTCAGGCAGAGATCCTAAATTTACTTCTGAGTTCTGGACATCACTTATGGATGTTTCAGGGTGTCAATTAAAACTTTCTACAGCACACCATCCGCAAACTGATGGGCTAGCAGAAAGGATGATACAAACTTTAGAAGATATGATAAGAAGATATTGTGATTTTGGTCTTAATTTTAAAGATAATGACAAATTCACACATGATTGGGTAAACCTTATCCCAGGTTTAGAATTTGCATACAATAGTACAGTACATTCTGTCACTGGCAAAAAGCCATTTGAGTTATGGTTGGGTTATGTACCTAATACCCCTGCTAAAACTCTTAATAAATTACCTAGATTGGATATCCATCCAGGTACTAAATCTTTTCTACAGACGCGAGAATTATGCAGAAAAAATGCTCAAGAATGTATAAATAAGGCGTTTGAGTATGAAAAGAAAAGATGGGATAAAGCCCATAAAGAACAAATGTTCAAAGAGGGTGATGAAGCCTTATTTCAACACTACATTTCAATTTAAATGGTAATGTTAAATTGAAGGATCCATTCATTGGACCATTTGTAGTTAAAAATATGGTTGGTAATAATGCTGTTGAGGTTATTCAATATGCACCCTATGATAGAAAACATCCAGTATTTCCTATTTCTCTTATAAAACCATACCATTCTAATGATACTGCTCTCTTTCCAAGAAGATCAGGAAGGCATAAACAGCAACCTGAAGAAATAGTTGAAAAGGCAGAAATTGAAAAGATACTTAAAAAGAGACACCTTACAAAAGAAAGGGGAGTTGAGTATCTATTAAGATTTAAAAATAAATCAAGTGAATATGACCAGTGGATTCCAGAAAATTAAATCCCTGATATTAAAAATCTCTTGAAAAAATTTATATCAAAATAATACTGTTTATTCAGTATATGTATTATAGAAAATTTTAAAATTATTTTTCTATTTCACTCCTTACTTTTAATTAAAATGTCTTAACATTTTTTTATTGTTTTTTTTTGAATGAGGGAGTGTCAGCCTAGATATCCCTAGAACTGAGTATCTCTTATGCTTAAAATAAGATAACCTTAAGTAAATTAAGCTTATATATTAAAAATAAGGTTAAAATAATAATATATATAATTATATTACATATATATATAATTATTACTCTATTATATAAATTATAATAGTTTAAATAGCTTTTCCATAGCTTAATAATACTTATTAAGGTTTTAATGGAGTCATAATATACTTATCTTAAGTGATATGAAGTAATTATTGACATACATAAGCTTATATGTATACATAAATCTCATATTCAGTGAAATATGCAGTATATTATGTATATTTAGGAATATAAGTGGTTTTTAGCCCCTTAATAGCCTATAAACTTTGTTTTTCTGCTTGTTTTAGGTCGTATGGACGTATCCAGTGGACTCACAACACCTACAGAAGCATAAACATCTATTTCAGGTGCATACACTCAGTCTGGACAACTTAATCTGCTTCCTTGGATGGATATTCACAGATTTATGGGTTGGAAGGTCATTGCTGGGTTAATATGGATGCTTGGGGATGTTATTGGGGGCTTGGAAATTTCAATTTTTTCCTTTATATGCTTTGGGTTTCATTAAATCTCTTTTTGATTGCTTATTTTACCTGTTTCTTTATGGTATCCGCTTATATCTGGATTTTCTATTTGTGGTATAGATCTGTGTTATCATTAATTGTGATCGAGGGTCCTTACTGGAGGTCTGGGTGTTGAATCTGCTTGAAGTGGAAGCCATGGGGAGGTGATGGGCCCTTACAGAGCTGTAATTTCTGGGGATAGCAGTGACATCATCTGGATTGAAGGTCTGTGCACTCCAGGGGATTCGGGTATAAGTAACAAGGGATTTTGACGGTTATTTATCATCAATTACTTACTACAATTCAATAAAACACTTCAATACAATTATTGACATTTAGAAATATATTATAAAGCCTCTTTTAAGTTGATATTATCATTATATACGCTATAACTATATTCTATTTATCTATTTTCCACCACTAGCACGCATTTAAAATCCAAGTATTGTGAGTTTTATTTAAGTATAACTATTTTATTAGTCTTCCCCTGAGGTTTAATCACTAAATCATTTATCAATAAGTAGTAGGACCATAAATAAATACTATTATATCATACTTAAATACTAGACTATACTGACACTAACTAGTTAAGCGAATCGTCAAGACTATGAACCTAGCATTAAAGAAAGGAGAGTGGGGACTCAATTGCAAAACTACCCAAGAGTCAAGGCAGCTAGGATCAGCGTTAGAGTGGTTCAAAACTGAAAATAGCGCTGAAACAAAAACACATATGTGGAGTATGAGTGAAACAAGTTAATACTAGCTTTAGTAATCATAGGGTATGTTTTAGGCGGTGTAGTTATTACAAGCGGTGCACGTAGTTAATAATAGATTAGTTATTGTTTTACTAATATGGCGCTAGAGCCAGCGCTGAAGACCCACTAGCGAACTGTGTCTTGAGTACTGAAAAAATATAAAAGGGAGGACTATTTGATAGAGAGAAGAGATATATATATATAAGTAAAATAGAATAGCAAATTAAAGATATTTTCTGAGTCTTTTATCATTTCGTGCGTCTGTGTGTGTATTTCATATAGTATAGTGAAAGAGCGCAAAATAGAGAGAATATATAGATTTAGTAGGAGTAACTATTAGGGGGTGTCAGTTCTGGCAAATCCGCACTTAACTTAAGTGCCGATTTCAAACCAAATCAGCACTTAAATTTTGCAAAAAAGTCACTTATTTCAAAAAAGGGTGTCAGTTATGACCTCAAATCAGCACTTTTTTTCCATTTTTTTTCACAACCACATTTTGGCCACAAAACATCCCTTCCTTTCTTACCCCATCCTTGTCACATGTGACACACTGACCTTCCTCGCTACCTACCCATCAATCCTCGGCACACACCCCTTCCTGAAATTTTCAATATTTTGACCAGGCATGTTTACATTCTTTTTTACTTATTTCTTCTACTTCTTAATCTTTTTTCTATGGGTGTCAGTTCTGACCTCAAATCAGCACTTTTTTTGTGATTTTTTTTTTCAAAACCACATGTTGGCCACATCATCCCTTTCTTTCCCATACCATTTTTTACTCTCCAAATGTCCTCTTTGTGTACTTCATTCACTTGGGTTGGTATTTTGGTTTGTTGCATATTCATTTTTTTTGGAATTTACGGTGAAATTTTTTTTTTGGATGGCTCATTGGTTTTCTTTCACCAGCTCAACATGAAATCGCATATTTTCTGAAAATGCATATTTTGTCAGTGATTTTTTTTTCATTCATCCCTCATATCCTTTTCCTATTCTCCTCCAACATCCCTCAAACAATTTGGTTTCATTCATTTTGTCATCTCATCTCTCCAGGTAAGTCACTTTATTCTTTTTTTGATTTTTTGATTACTAATTATAATTTTTTTTGTTTTTTTCTGTTTATTTTATTTTTTTTATCTAAATTTTTTTTGTAAGTGGTTATTTTGGATTTCAATGGTATAATTAACCTTTTTTTTTCTCTCCCTCTTTACTTTCTTTTTTAGCTCCATCCCCCTACTCTTCATCCCTCCTTGGCATGGTCATTATCCCCCCTTTCCCTTATTTCACTTTTTTTTGGCTCCATTTCATTGAAACACATACATTGCACATTCTTTATGCATTTCACTTACTCCATATTCAATTTCCCCACAATTCCAACATCAATCTTTCTCACTCTATTTTTCCTACTTTTCAATCAAGGTAAGTTTCATCTCCTTTTTTTCATGCCTATATGATATCTCATTCCTTTTATGAAAAGTTCATACTTAAATATATGTATGACTCTTATCTGGATAACAGTGAACTTATAAAACTCCTTTTGATCTCACCTTCATTACCACTTTTCAAGTTTTTGTAAAATTTTGAAAATCAGACTCGGAATTAGGGTTAGGTTTATTCAAATCTAATGTTCTTTTTACTGAAGATTCTCCTGAAGGCTACCTTTCATTTCCCACAAACAGATTTGAATTTGATTCAGTGGTTGCTGAGATATTGACCATTAAAGTTGAGCCTTTTTTTTCCCAATTTAAATTTTTATTTCATTTTTTTATGTAACAAATTAGGGTTAGGTTTATTTAAATCACATGTCCTTTAACTGAAGATTCTACTAAAGCATATCTTTCATTTCCCACAAACAGGTTTGAATTAGGTTCAGTGGTTGCTGAGATTTTGACCTTTGAAGTTGAGCCTTTTTTCCAAATTTCACTCGTCTTATTTCACATTTTTATATTGCATATTTAGAGGATAAGGATTCTGAAACTCTTATATGATTATTATCTAGGCATTTCAATTATATAGGCATATATTCATTGCTCAAGAATATCACTAAAGCTCAAAAAGATGAAGATTTTTGCCTATGGGACACTCTACCTTCCTTTAACTCTTTTCTTGCTCTTCAACTCAAAAAGCACTGTAATAAAGCATTTGAAAAAAATCATGAACTTGCAACCAAAGTTGGAATACCGAATTGGTGTGACTCCAAATGGGAAGATATCAGCCACAGATATCTTTTATTTTCTAATGTTATTATCACTCATTCTGGATTTCACAATAAAATTCACACCAATACCAAGGACACCAATTTTCTTACTTTTGGTATATTCTCATATATCAAACCGATTACTGGCCAACCAATACCATCTCCAGCTAAAATCAAATGACATGGTTTATATTTTCCAGACCACCAGTGCATCATTGATTTTGATTTGGGAAATGGTATCATCGAAACTATTTGGAATTCTTCTAAGGATAATCATCAAACGACCAAAGCTCCTCCTGGTTTGGAATCCTGTCAAGATTTAACACATTTTGGTTGCTCATTTCAAATCAGTCATAAGTTGATTCAAAGAATCAATAAGGTAATGAGAGAAGGTAAAGTTAATTGATTTAAAAAAACTTTATTTAGATCCAAAAAGTATGGGGATTAGAGTTGTCATCGAAAATTATATATTTTTTCGTAAATTTTTAATAAATATTTTTTATGTATCAATTTCCTCAACTAAAGTAATTGGCCCACGACCTTGTGTTGTATAAATGGTAATCATGATAACATTTATTAGTTCCATGGGGTTCCTCTAGCCTATATCTGTGGAAAGTCCCAAACTTTTGTTTCTAGATTTGATCTGCATTTTGGCTTGAGGGATTGTCATTACTTTAAACTAGGGAAAGTGATATATATTAGATCTTTATTTAATAATTTATGTAATTATATTAAATTTAGATGACTTCCACCACTTACTTCAATAAAATGCAGGGGGGGGTATTGCCAAATTTTTAAATCTGACATTGAAATTGATGACTTAGAAAAATTTTGGTGATATCCACCCCTTGCTTCAATAAAATGCAGGGGAGAGTATTGCCAATTTTTTAAAACAGATATAGAATTTTTTTGACTTGTAAATATTTTGGTGAAAATTTTTGATGAGAATGTGAAAGTAATTGTTTCCACCTTGAGCAGGTTTTTGGCTCAAAGGAATAGCAGTACCATTAACATAACCAATACATCCTGGGAAGCCCTCTGCTTGCATAACCTGAGATGATTCAAGTCGCTCTTCTTTTGTTGGCCAGGTGAGAAGTTGAGATTACAAGGAGTTTATGGCAGTGATACATTGTTTGGTATAAGTGTTAACTGAACCATACCCTAAATCAAAGACATTTTCTAAAAATTTCAAAGCGGCTCCATTACCATTTGAACCCAAATGACATAGTGTGATGGCCAATTGAATTGAAGGATGTTGTTGTTCTTTTTGAGAATTATTGTGAAATATGGGATGATCCTGAATAAGCTCAAGCAATTTAAGGAAACATTCCTGAGAAGTCCTGAACAGCTGTCTAAAACTGGGTGTAGATAGTTTAAGAAGTGTTTGAATGGTGTACTTGGGGGTATGAAGTACTTAAGGCTTTCTGGGAAGAAGGTAACTTTTCGTGGCCATTTTTGATAAAAAGACAAAATCTTCTTCTAGATCAGAATCAGAATCGCAATCAGAGTCCAAGAGCAGTTCAAGAGCCATGAAAGTCATTGCTTTATGTAATTTATCACGATTTGAAAGTGAGGAAGGCATAACTCTTATATGATATGATATGAAGATGTAAGTGATGTACGATGTTTTGAGTTATGAAGTGTTATGCTGCGGAGTGCTGCATATGAATGGGATGATGCTGACAAATCAGTGAAGTGGGACTTGATGGTGAAATCAGCACTTTTGGTTGAGAAAGTGCGGATTTGAGTGAAATAAGTGACTTATTTCATTTTGAAATCCACCAGTATTGGGGCTAGTGTGTTTTGGAAATCCGCACTTATTTAAGTGCGGATTTGCCAGAACTGACACCCCCTATTATTAGAGTTATTTTATTTCTATAATAAGGCAGATTCAAAGAGAGCTCTTCAAGAGGGAGTAGCTGTGAATATTAGCGCTTATTGAGAATAGAAATATCCAGATAGTAATACTTGTTTTCCTGATCTCTAAGACTCATCTCTCATGTTATAAAGTTTCTAATCAAATATTAGTGTTACACATTATTGCACTGTCTTTAAAATAAGAGTGGCAGGCGCTTATTTTTAGAAATTGAACAGGAGAACCAACCCATCTCGCATTGTGTCTACTGCTTAGTACTTTAGAACAGTCTAAACCGCTTCAAGCGAGGCCAGTGCCAGAGACCCAAACGCCATGGATATTGATGCAGCAAATGCACATGGCGCTGGTGGGATGAAGAGTTTATCAGATAATGAGAATCAGAGGCGCATGAGCAAGGGACTGTGCCTCAGATTTGGGAGAAATGGTCACATGGAAAGGGAGTGCAGAGGGAAAATACGGGTTAGTGAAGTGGAGGATAGCGCAGGAACAGCGCAGGTAAAAGACAGCGCTCGGGAGTGAAAGTTGTGCCCTCCTGGAGCGGATTAAAGGGAAAGAAGAAGGGGAATTCGGTAGAAGAATTATCAGAATTTAAGCCAATTGAAGTGAATGATAATTGCATTATACTAAACCTGACTTTAATGACCCTTGAAGCCACAAGAAATTTACGGGCCCTACTGGATTGTGGGGCCACAGACTGTTTTAATTCTAACAAGTTTTTACAGAGGAATAAAATGAAAAAAGAAATATTACACCACCCTAGGCAGCTAATTATATTTGATTGTTCTCCAGGTGGGGGAGGAGAAGTAAGAGAGAGGGTTTTTTGCAGATTTCGTGTGATGGAAAAGAATCGCAGTGCAGGGCATATGTGACAAACCTGAAGGACCAGTACAACATGGTACTAGGGATGACATGGCTGAACCGCTATAACTCACAAATTGATTGGAAGGAAAAGAAGGTTCAGATGGGAAGTAGAGGGGACACTGGCGCTAAAGTATTGGCCACTGGCCCCTTCAGGGGTCAGGGGCCCATCCCAGCAAGTCTTCTGATGTTTTGTTATCATCAGTTGACTTGCCACCAGAACTGATGCTTCCTCTTGATTCTAAGCAGCAGGCTGGGGATGGGTCACCAACAAGGAACTCCAAGGAGGGCCAAGGAGGAGATAAAGCGCAGCAAGAAAAGGAGAAGGTGCAACAAGGATGGGGAAAGGTGGAGGAGAGAAAGGTGGATGGTGCAGAGAAAGAATTTGCCCCCTGGCCCTGCCCGGAGAGTCTCCTGGTGTTTTTTTATCATCAGTAGACTTGCCACAAGAACTGAAATTTACTCTTGATACTAAGTTTCAGGGCTTGGAGGGAGTGCTTGAGGAAGAAGAGGGACTGGAATGTGATGCAACAGCTTGTAACATATCCGCCAAGATTGCTGCCAAGGTCCAGTTGTTGAAGCCACCAAGAAGCCTCAAGGAGATGGTCCCAAAAGCTTATTGGAAGTTTTAACCACTGTTTGAAGAGGGGAAAATCAAGACCCTGCCACCTCACCGGCCATATGACTTTGCCATTGATCTGATGCCAGGCGCAACACCTCAGTTTAGCCGCCTGATCCCATTATTAATCTTGGAGTCAACAGCGCTAAAAGAGATGATTGATAAAAATTTGAAGAATGGTTTCATCAGAGAATCAAAATCTCCCTGGGCTTCCCCTGTAATTTTTGCAGGAAAAAAGGATGGGTTGTTAAGACCTTGTATGGATTTCAGGAGGTTAAATGTGCTGACAGTAAAAAACAGATAACCCCTTCCTTTGACTAGTGAGCTAATTGATAGTCTTCAAGGTGCAGAGATCTTCACCTCCTTAGATCTTAGGGCAGGTTACCATAACATACGGGTGAAGGAAGGTGATTAACACAAACTGGCATTCTGCACTAAGTTTGGTCATTTTGAATGGTTGGTAATGCCGTTTGGTCCATGTAATTCACCTGCCACATTTCAACAATTTACCAACAGCATCTTTAGAGACAGAATAGGGATAGATGTGGTGGTGTATTTAGATGACATCTTGATTTACTCCAGATCAATGGAGGAACACCAGATACATGTGAGGGACTGTCTGAGGCATTTACAGGAGGCCCAAGTGTGGTTAAAACCAGAAAAATGTGTCTTCTCCATGAGTTAAATCCCCTATCTAGGTATGATTATCTCAAAGAATAGGGTGCAAATGGAGCAGGAGACAGTAAAGGCAGTAACAGAATGGCCAACACCAACTTCAGTAAAGAAGCTCCAATCATTCTTAGGCTTTGCAAATTTTTACTGCAGTTTCATTGAGAATTACTCTCATGTCTGTTGGCCATTGCACAACCTCACAAAGAAGGAAGCCATGTTCATCTGGACAAGTAGCCAACAAGATGCGTTCAACTACCTAAAAGGAAAATTTGTCATGGCCCCTATTCTTGCCATCCCTGACTTATTGAAGCCATTTGTTCTGGAATGCGACTTCTCAGATTTTTCACTTGGTGCAGTCCTATCCCAATATGATACTGAAAATGTCCTGCACCGAGTAGCATACTTGTCACACACACTTCTAGGCGCCAAATTGAACTATGAAATTTGTGATAAGGAGTTATTGGCAATAGTAGAAGCAGTACCCACCTGGCGCGACTACTTGGAAGGAAGGCCTCATAGACTACAAGGTATCATCTACATGGATCATAAAAACCTGGAAACCTTCCTGACCACAAAGAAGTTGACTTGCCGACAAGCGCGCTGGGCAGAACTGCTGAGTAGCATTAATTTTGTTGTTACATTTAGACCAGGGAGGAAAAGTGGCAAACCTTATTTGCTATCACAATGTCCTGATTTGGGCTCAGCACCAGATCAGCTACATACGGTTGGTGCAAATTTATTGAAGGGGGACCTTGAAGAGGGGGTAATCCTAGATGAGGTGGAATTGGCAGATGAGAAGTTGATGGAATGGGTAAAGAGGGGACAGGAAAAGAATTAGGGAGTGCAGGAGCTGGTGAAGGTGCTGCTATCAAAAGAGGTATTGGTAAGGAAAGGATTGGAGGAGTATCACCTAGAAGGGGAAGTGCCATATTGGAATGGGAGGATAGTGGTGCCAAATGATGAAGAGATTAAAAGGCAAGTGGTTAAATCAAGGCACGATTCCCCAATGGGAGGGCACCCAGGACCTCTAAAGACTTTGGGGCTGGTAAATTGCAACTTCTTCTGGAAGTCTATGAAGGCATACATTCAGCGCTATGTAGCGGCATGTGACTTGTCAGTATAGTCTAGTATATAAGTATGATATAATAGTGTTTATTTATGGTCCTACTACTTATTGATAAATGATTTAGTGATTAAACCTCAGGGGAAGACTAATAAAATAGTTATACTCAAATAAAACTCACAATACTTGGATTTAAATGTGTGCTAGTGGTGGAAAATAGATGTATAAAATATAGTTATAGATTATAAAAAGATAATATCAATTTATAATGGCTTTATAATATATTTCTAAATGCTAATAATTGCATAGTAGTGTTTGTTTGAATTGTAGTAATTGAATGATGATAAATAACCGTCAAAATCCCTCCTTACTTATACCCAAATCCTCTGGAGTGCACAGACCTTCAATCCAGATGATGTCACTGCTATCCCCGGCAATTACAGCACTGTGAGGGCCCATAACCTCCCCATGGCATCTACTTCAAGCATTTTCAACACCCAGACCTCCAGTAAGGACCCTCCATCACTATTAATGATACCACAGATCTATACCACAAATAGAAAATCCAGATAAAAGCGGATACCATAAAGAAACAGGTAAAATAAACAGTCAAAAAGAGATTTAATGAAACCAAAAGCATATAAAGGAAACAAATAAAATGTCCAAGCCCCCAATAACATCCCCAAGCATCCACATTAACCCAGAAATGTCCTTCCAACCCATAAATCCGTGAATAACCATCCAAGGAAGTAATTTTAGTTGTCCAAACTGGGTGTATGCGCCTGATATAGGTGTCTATGCTTCTGTAGGCGTTGTGAGTCCACTGATTTCGTCCATATGACCTAAAATAAGCAGAAAAACAAAGTTTATAGGCTATTTTGGGGCTAAAACCCACTTATATACCTAAATATACATAATATACTGCATATTTCACTGAATATGAGATTTATGTATACATATAAGCTTATGTATGTCAATAATTACTTCATATCACTTAAGATAAGTATATTATGACTCCATTAACACCTTAATAAGTATTATTAGGCTATGGATAAGCTATTTAAACTACTATAATTTATATAATAGTGTAAAAATTATATATATATGTAATATAATCATATATATTATTATTTTAACCTTATTTTAAAGATATAAGCTTAATTTACTTAAGGTTATCTTATTTTAAGCATAATAAATACTCAGTCCTAGGGATATATAGGCTGACATGACTCATGTCAGAGGAACAAGGTTAGTCCAACAACAACACCACTGACCCCGCTAAATATTGCCAAACAGCCATGGAATGAACTCTCCTATGATCTTATAGTGGAGCTACCCAAGTCACAAGGAAAGAATGCTATCCTCACAGTAGTTGACCGATGCACCAAGATGGCACATTTTGTCCCCACCACTAACAAAGTTACATCAGAGGGTATTTCAGACTTAATGGTGATGCATGTGTGGAAATTGCATGGATTTCCTGAAAGTATAGTATCAGATAGGGGAAGTACCTTTAATTCTAAGTTGTTGAAAGAAATGTACGAAAAACTGAGTATTAAGCCCATCTTATCAACAGCATGGCACCCACAAACTGATGGGCAGTCTGAAATAGTAAACAAGGCAATTGAAAAATACCTGCGCCACTTCATTAACTATCAGCAGGATGATTGGGTACAGCTATTACCACTTGCGGAATTCTCGTACAACAATAGGACACATGCTGCAACAGGAATTTCACCGTTCTATGCCAATTATGGGTACCACCCAACATTCTAAATTGGAACCCCATCCATGTTGCAAGTCCCGGAAGCTGAAGAGCGGATCAGGAAGATACTGAGTATAGATCAAGAATTGGAAGCAGCGCTCAGGTTATCTCAGAAAGCAATGAAACGTCATCATGATCAGGGAAAGACCCAACACTGCACGCTACAGATAGGTGACAAGGTTTGGCTCAGCACACGTTTTCTTTCCACATTACTTCCCAGCGCTAAACTAGATCATAAGAAAGTGGGGCCATTCAAATTCAAGCGCAAAGTATCTGACTCGGCTTATGAACTGGAGCTACCAATCTCAATGAGACAAGTACATCCAGTTTTTAATATTTCATTACTCACAGAGCACAGAGAATATACAATTCCAGGATGCCCAGAAGAACCACCAGCATCAATTCAGGTGGGAAATGAAGAGGAGTTTGAGATGGAAAAGGTTGTTTCAAAGAGAGTGTACAGGGGAAAGGTTCAGTACTTAGTGCATTTGAAAGGTTATGGGTTTGGAGACAGGTCTTGGGAGCCGGTGGAGAATTTAATAAATGCTAAGGGAAAGATGAAAGAGTTTGAGAAGGAACGCAGGGGGCAGGAGGGGTAAAAGGGGGGGTAATGTTAGGATTTGGTTGAGAGGTGGAGAGGAGGAGTGCTGGGGGCGCTATGCATGGGGAAGAGGCAGAAGAATGTATACTGCATAAAGGGGTTATATGGGGCAAGCACCGAGGAGCACTCCTCATCAGACAACTTATTTAGTAATCTAGTTACTCTCTTGTCTCACTGCTGTATCCAGCATAGTCAGTCTTCTCCTCCCTCACTGTTGGTGGCCCCAACATATTTAGTCTAGTTAGTCTCACTGCTGTATCCAGCATAGTCAGTCTTGTCTAAGGCTAGCATCAGAGCTAGTAGTAGCCCTCCTTCTTAGGTTTTAACACTGCATCAAGTATTATTGCTGATTTCTGTGCAAAAAGTGCACAGTGTTTTGGTTTTCTGGTGTGGATCTTTCTGCATTTCAGGTTCTCTTTGGTCTGTGGTCTATCTAGGCTACTTTCTTGACTTGTTAAACAGTCATGAAGTGTTTTTGAAGCAGTATTGTAACATTCTCTAATTTTCTGTAGCAAACAAAACTCACCTGGTATCTCTCAAAGGGACAGGGGTTTTTCTCTTCAGTTTTACTCCAACTCTCTTGGTCTTGGCCTATAGTTAGTATTATAGGATTGTCTACAATGAATTCATCCCTGAAGATTCTTCTTTCATATTTTGCAATGGATGTTCTTTCAAATGTTGAAGAACAGGTACTGTGATAAGAAAGTTCAACAATCTTGACATTCTGCTCAAAGACTGTCTCTATGTACCTTTGTCCAAACAAAATCTCATTTCATTAATTGACATTATCAAAAAAGGGACCAACCCTCAACTGCTCTGAGACTCACTATTAAGTCAAACTTAAGGACAAAGTCATCATCTCAGGTCCTATCTCCAATAATCTGTTGGAGTTCAACTTACTACCTTGTAAGCTTTCTCCTTACAATACTGTATCTGCACTTTCAGCTAAAACATTTCTGGTTTCCGCTTGGCATCAACGACTTGGTCACCCCAGCCTTGAATATCTGAATGATCTTAAAAGATTACAAATCATTAACTTTCCATCTGTAAACTCACTTCCATTTTGTGAATATTGTGTCAAAGCCAAACTGCACAAGACTCCTTTTAGTTGTACACTGCCTTCTGCATCAAGACCACTTGAGTTCTTACATAGTGACCTCAGTTGAAAAATTTCTTCCCCTTCTATCAGTGGTGCTAGATATTACTTACGAATTACAAATGCTTCCTCTAATTATAGATTCCTATTCACTTTAAAAAATAAAAATGAAACACTTCCTGTATTTAAAAATTTAAAAAAATTCATTAAGAGACATTTCAATAATAAAATTTTTAACCTTCTAAATGATTATGGTTGAGAATATATAAATCAACAATTCAACTCCTTCCTCAAAGAAGAAGATATTTGAATGATCACCACAACCACCTCATCATCCCAAGCAAAACCCCATTGCTGAACAAGGTAACCCCACTACCACAGAGAAGGCCAAAGCTCTTCTTTTCACTACCAAACTTCGACCTGAGTTCTGGGCAGAAGCGGTCAACACCTCAGTCTTACTTGATAATAGATCTCCTACTAAAAGCAATAACATGATCACTCCTAATGAAAAACTGTTCAATATTAAACTAAAAGTCAATTATCTTCACACGTTTCGTTTTCTTTCCACATTACTTCCCAGCGCTAAACTAGATCATAAGAAAGTGGGGCCATTCAAATTCAAGCGCAAAGTATCTGACTCGGCTTATGAACTGGAGCTACCAATCTCAATGAGACAAGTACATCCAGTTTTTAATATTTCATTACTCACAGAGCACAGAGAATATACAATTCCAGGATGCCCAGAAGAACCACCAGCATCAATTCAGGTGGGAAATGAAGAGGAGTTTGAGATGGAAAAGGTTGTTTCAAAGAGAGTGTACAGGGGAAAGGTTCAGTACTTAGTGCATTTGAAAGGTTATGGGTTTGGAGACAGGTCTTGGGAGCCGGTGGAGAATTTAATAAATGCTAAGGGAAAGATGAAAGAGTTTGAGAAGGAACGCAGGGGGCAGGAGGGGTAAAAGGGGGGGTAATGTTAGGATTTGGTTGAGAGGTGGAGAGGAGGAGTGCTGGGGGCGCTATGCATGGGGAAGAGGCAGAAGAATGTATACTGCATAAAGGGGTTATATGGGGCAAGCACCGAGGAGCACTCCTCATCAGACAACTTATTTAGTAATCTAGTTACTCTCTTGTCTCACTGCTGTATCCAGCATAGTCAGTCTTCTCCTCCCTCACTGTTGGTGGCCCCAACATATTTAGTCTAGTTAGTCTCACTGCTGTATCCAGCATAGTCAGTCTTGTCTAAGGCTAGCATCAGAGCTAGTAGTAGCCCTCCTTCTTAGGTTTTAACACTGCATCAAGTATTATTGCTGATTTCTGTGCAAAAAGTGCACAGTGTTTTGGTTTTCTGGTGTGGATCTTTCTGCATTTCAGGTTCTCTTTGGTCTGTGGTCTATCTAGGCTACTTTCTTGACTTGTTAAACAGTCATGAAGTGTTTTTGAAGCAGTATTGTAACATTCTCTAATTTTCTGTAGCAAACAAAACTCACCTGGTATCTCTCAAAGGGACAGGGGTTTTTCTCTTCAGTTTTACTCCAACTCTCTTGGTCTTGGCCTATAGTTAGTATTATAGGATTGTCTACAATGAATTCATCCCTGAAGATTCTTCTTTCATATTTTGCAATGGATGTTCTTTCAAATGTTGAAGAACAGGTACTGTGATAAGAAAGTTCAACAATCTTGACATTCTGCTCAAAGACTGTCTCTATGTACCTTTGTCCAAACAAAATCTCATTTCATTAATTGACATTATCAAAAAAGGGACCAACCCTCAACTGCTCTGAGACTCACTATTAAGTCAAACTTAAGGACAAAGTCATCATCTCAGGTCCTATCTCCAATAATCTGTTGGAGTTCAACTTACTACCTTGTAAGCTTTCTCCTTACAATACTGTATCTGCACTTTCAGCTAAAACATTTCTGGTTTCCGCTTGGCATCAACGACTTGGTCACCCCAGCCTTGAATATCTGAATGATCTTAAAAGATTACAAATCATTAACTTTCCATCTGTAAACTCACTTCCATTTTGTGAATATTGTGTCAAAGCCAAACTGCACAAGACTCCTTTTAGTTGTACACTGCCTTCTGCATCAAGACCACTTGAGTTCTTACATAGTGACCTCAGTTGAAAAATTTCTTCCCCTTCTATCAGTGGTGCTAGATATTACTTACGAATTACAAATGCTTCCTCTAATTATAGATTCCTATTCACTTTAAAAAATAAAAATGAAACACTTCCTGTATTTAAAAATTTAAAAAAATTCATTAAGAGACATTTCAATAATAAAATTTTTAACCTTCTAAATGATTATGGTTGAGAATATATAAATCAACAATTCAACTCCTTCCTCAAAGAAGAAGATATTTGAATGATCACCACAACCACCTCATCATCCCAAGCAAAACCCCATTGCTGAACAAGGTAACCCCACTACCACAGAGAAGGCCAAAGCTCTTCTTTTCACTACCAAACTTCGACCTGAGTTCTGGGCAGAAGCGGTCAACACCTCAGTCTTACTTGATAATAGATCTCCTACTAAAAGCAATAACATGATCACTCCTAATGAAAAACTGTTCAATATTAAACTAAAAGTCAATTATCTTCACACGTTTGGTTGTGCAGCATGGCCCCTCATCACCAAACATGTGAGAGCTTGGAAATTAATGCCTAACAGCAAAAAGTGTATACTTCTTGGTTATGTTGAAAACATGACTAGTTACAGACTTTTTGACCTGAAGGACAAGAAGATCATTACATCTCATCATGTCCAATTCAATGAATCTGAGTTTCCTTATCACAAATTTTCTATATCACAAAATTCACTAATTGAAGACTTTTCTGAATTCACTGTAACTAATTCAAGAGTTACTCCTTCACCACCTGAGTCAAATGATGAGGTCTCTTCAAATTATCAATCTCAAAATTATGATTATCCTCTGAATGTCTCTGAGACTCCTGCTTCCTCTGAATTCATTGCTGAAGAACTTTGTCCCCACTTATCTGAGTCACAAGAATCTGAAATCGGCATCCCTGTTGCTCAACAATGGACTGTTTCAAATTAAACCCCATCTAAGAAAATTTCCTCTGCTATTGACCCAAAGAACATAATCACTGAAAAACATTGTCAAACAAATGCTACATTTAAACATGAATTACTAGCAAAGAATGTTCCTACCCCTAAGTTGTATGCACAAGCCGTCAATGGGTTGTACTCTATAAACTGGACTGAAGCAATTGATGATGAACTCTTCAATCTTGCAAAAAATTATGTATGGTCCATTGTTGAATCCCCACCAGATATTCATCCCATTGGTTGAACTTGGGTTTTTAAGGTTAAAGAAGATGAAAAAGGTCAAATAAAAAAGTTTTATGTGCGCAAGGTTTCTCCCAAAAACCTGGTATTGATTACAATCAGACATACGCACCAACTGGACGACTTACAACTCTTCACACTCTTTTTGCTGTTGCGGCTGCCAAAAATTGGCCATTTCATCAAATGGATGTTAAGGGAGCATTCCTATATGGTATTCCAGATGAAAAAATCTACATGAAGATACCCTCTGGAGTCATTGCTCCATCTCATCTTTTTAGACCTGTTCTTAAACTTAAAAAGAGTCTCTATGGACTTAAGCAGTCACCTTGTTGCTGGTATAAACATCTCAAAGACTTTTTCATCTCTCTCAACATGGAACCCAGCTCATCTGATCCCTTTTTGTTTCTAAAAAGAAATTCTGACAATCCAACTTATGTCTTTGTTCATGAAGATGACCTTTCAATTTTTGGACCAGAAACCTCATGGTTTTGACAAGCTATCCAACAAAAATTTGACATGGATGACTGTGGTGTAGTCAGAAATTTGCTTGTCATGCATGTTCATCATGACATTATCAATTCAACCTACTCCCTTAACCAAAAACTCTACATTAAAAATCTTCTCACCTCATATGATACGCTAAATGCCAAACCAGTTCATACTCCCATGATAGCCAACCAACAGTTAATTGACAATACCCCAGAAAATATCACACAATTTAAGAAACTTAATGTCAACTACTGACGCGCTATTGGATCCCTCAATTATTTAGTCCAGTGCACTTGTCCAGACCTGTCCTTTGTCATCTCTCAATTGTCTCAACACTTTGAAAATCCTGGTATTACACACTGGATTTCCTTCAAGTGGTTCTTATGATATTTAGTTTATACTATTGACAAAACTCTTATTTAAGGCACCAACTGGGACCCACTCCAATCTCTCACTGTATTCACAAATTCCAATTACAAAGCATTCAGTGATTCTGACTGGGCTGGCTGTCCTATTATCAGAAGATCTACTAGCGGTTATCTATTAATTTTCAATGGTTCTGCTATTTCTTGGCAATCAAAAAAGCAACCTACTGTTGCCTTAGCTACATCTGAGGCTGAGTACAGAGGCATGGTGGATGCAGGAAAGGAAACCTTATGGCTGGTCTCATTACTTAAAGATCTTGATGTCACCCTTCCTGATCCTCCTGAACTACAAGGAGACAATCAAGGAGCTATGGATTTAGCAAATAATCCTCTTTTTAATGTTTGCTCAAAACATATTAAAATTCAATATCACTGGATACAAGGACAGGTTTTGTCCAAAAACATAGTCATCCAATATATTCCTACCAAAAATATGGTTGCAGATCTGCTCACTACATCACTTGCAAGACCAAAATTTGAAACTCTCCTTTCACGTGTGGGACTTAAAAATATTGACTTAAGCATTTAGGTAGGGGGGTATTAGAAGTTGTAATTTCACTTCCTCTATACTTTGTGTTTCTCCCTTTCCACTCTTTCAACATTAAATTCATACCTCAGCTAACTACAAGCTTAAGCTCAGCATATACATAATAGGGGGTATCAATGTTCAGGGATCCGCAATTAGGGATCAGGAATTTTTTTTCCCGGGATCAGACATTATTAATTGCGGAAGATTCTTATCCACTAGCCCTGGGGCTAGTGGATAAGAAATCCACGATAATGCATTATCCCGCCTCTTATACCCCAATTTCCATTCCTAATTCCTGATCCCAAACTCATCTCATCTATGATGGATTTTTAAGAAAGTCACATGACTTATAATTGCTGATGCCATCCTTAAGTATTTCCTCACTCTATGCTACTTAATTTTGGTGGCAAACACTTAAGTTTTTTTTCTATCTACACACCCCAACTGCACATTTGGTGGTGAATTCCCACTTCCCTCATCACATAACCCTTCCACCGGCAACAATGAAACACCTCTCTACTAGGAAGCTACTTCACTCAACAATTAATGCTATTACTTTTCTTTTAGTTCTTTACTATAAATCTGACTCTGATTTGGAAGATGCTTTAGCTTATATGTGTTTTCTTTCCAAAAAGCGTTACATCATCACCAGGGGGCCAAATCTTTATCATGATCCCCGATATGATCTGGCCTCCATTCTCAACATTCCTCATTTAAACTTCACACAACTTTTTAGAACTTCTCCCGATTCTTTCTTCAAACTTTATCAACTCATCTCCGATCATCCTATCTTCCATAACAATTCTCATAACAAACAGCATAATCCTGCCATCCAACTTGCTGTTGCTCTATGTTGCTTTGGCTCAAATGGAAATGGTGCTGCCATAAGACGTTTGGGTAATCTCTTTAACATAGGATATGGTACCGTGATATTATACACCAAGCGCTGTATGATTGCTATCCTTTCCCTCAAGTCTCAAACTCTTGCTTGGCCAACTCCAGAACAGCGACTTGAATCCTCTTAAGCAATGCAAGCTGAAGGTTTCCCTGGCTGTATAGGTTTTGTTGATGGCACAACCATCCCTTTGAGTCAAAAGCCTGCTCATGATGGCAACCATTATTTTGATCGCAAAAAAAGGTTTCTTCAAAATCTTCTCCAAGTTCTCATCTTTCACAATCTAACTTTTTATCTTCTTTCTAGATACTCTATTGCCCTTCAACTTGTATGCAATGTCAATAAAAAATTTATTGCTTTTCACAGTGGCTGCCCTGGATCATGTCATGACTCTTCCGTCTTCCAAAGAATGAGGATTTCTCAATCCCCTGAATCATACTTTGACGAATCTCAGTACCTCCTTGCAGACTCAGCATATGCAAGTGGAAAGTACATTCACTACGCAATATAGGGGGTGGACTTGCTAGCAAGTCCTCAACCTGAACTCAGATGGAACTCAGATGGAACTCAGACTGAACTCATACTGAACCCATACTGAACTCTACTTGAACACCCACCTAAAACTGTTCTGCTGAGTGGTGTTCATCCCTGATTGTATGGTTCCTTTATCAATAGCTCAATGTGTGTTCAATCTATGGTGAGTTTGGGTCCAAGGTTGCGGACTTGTTAGCAAGTCCGCCCCCCATATTGTGTGGTGATTATACCTGCTTTCCGTGGTGCAACTTCAGAAAATGACCCCAAAACTAAATTTAATTATCACCTTGCACAATCAAGAGTACAAATTGAACATGCTATAGGTATTTTAAAGGGACGATTTTCTAGTCTTCGGGAGCTTAGAATCCAATTTCAAAAAAAATTGGAGATCAAAACTGCAAATCATTGGATCTTGACTTGCGTAATACTCCACAATATTCTAGCTGATTTAAAGGATGAGTGAAATGATCTTTATGAAGAAGAGGATCCTGAACCACCACTGGCACTCCCCTCCCTTGATTCACAAATCATTCAATCAACCGGCATACGCCCCATTATAATGCCAATTACTCTCCAACATTTCTCTTCACCCTTTTAATTTTTAATTTTTATGTTTTCATACTTTCCAAATGTCCTCTTTGTGTACTTTAATCACTTGGTTTTGTATTTTGGTTTGTTGCATATTCATTTTTTTTTTTGAATTTACGGTGAATATCTTTTTTTTGGATGGCTCATTGGTTTTCTTTCACTTCCTCAACATGAAATCGCATATTTTCTTATATTGCATATTTTGTCAGTGATTTTTTTTTTCATTCATCACTCATATCCTTTTCATCCTCTCCTCAAACATCCCTCAAATATTTTGGTTGCATTTATTTTCTCTACTCAACTCACCAGGTAGGTCATTTTTTTTCTCTTTTCATAGTTTTTTATTTGCTAATCATGATTTTTTTTTTTTGCTTTTTTTTTGCTTTTTTTTTGTTTTTTTTGTTTTTTTTGTAAGTGCTTCTTTTATTTTTGTTCTAGGGTAAACTAATTTTTGTTTTCCTTTTTTCTCTTTTTTATCTTTTTTTTTTGTTTTTTTTCTCTCCTTCACCTCTCTTTATCATCCTCAAGTCCCCCCTTTTTCCCTCTCTTTACCTGTCTCTGACCTCCTTTTTAGCTGCCTCAAATCCCCCCTTTCCCCCCTCTTTAGGTCCCTCATCACCCCCCTTCCCCTCTTTTTAGGTGCTTCAATACACCCCCCTTCCTATTGGCTTTTGTATTTAATAATTAGACTCAATCAGTAATCAAGCCCTTGAGAGTTGGCGATGCTTAGAGAGCCAACCTAGACACGAGCGTAGTAGAGTGTCGCGATAAAAAAATTCAGTAACGGTGGAGAATGACGATTGATTAATTTTTTGAGAAAGAAATCAATTAGAATAAGGAAATGTGAATACTAAAGACTAAGTACATGATTAACACGGAAACACCTCTAACCTTTTGTATTTAATAATTAGACTCAATCAGTAATCAAGCCCTTGAGAGTTGGCAATGCTTAGAGAGCCAACCTTGAGGCGGAAAAGAGAAAGAGAATCAGAAAAGAAATGAAACATTGATGGACGAAGACAGCAATACCTAGACACGAGCGTAGTAGAGTGTCGCGATAAAAAAATTCAGTAACGGTGGAGAATGACGATTGATTAATGTTTTGAGAAAGAAATCAATAGGGATAACAAATCTATTTTGCTAGTACTTATATAACTATCATTAATATTGACCTATCTCAAGACCTAACGTCATTATATGTTTATACATGCTACTGAATTTATGGCTTTAAGGGCAAGTGAATACTGTCTAGATAAAAGAGATCGGAGAAGTTGAAATAAGGTTTGGTGAGTTAGGAAGCACACCTCTCCGAATTCTGACACTCTCTCCTGCTGAGTAACTCATCATGGATATGTAGTTTGGCAAGGTGGGTTTTCAATTTTACTCGATTGAGGGCTTTCGTGAGCATGTCCGCTGGCATAGCATCTGTTGGAACGTAGGTGATTTCGAAAATGAGGTTGTCGACCTGTTCGCGAATCCAATGGAGTTGGATGTCTAGGTGTTTTGTGCGGGCATGGTAGAGTGGATTCTTGCTTAAAGAAATGCACCCTTGATTATCATTGTAAATTTTCACGGGAGAGGATATTTGATACTTCTTGAGATTGAGGTCTCGAAGCAGGTGCTTGAGCCATATAAGCTCTTGTCCGGCTTCTACTACAGCCTTGGCTTTGGATTCTGATGTGCTTAGGGAGACAGAGCTTTGTTTCTTTGTCTTCCAGCTAACTGCGCAATTGTTGAGCGTGAAAATGTAACCTGTGGTGGAATGTCGGGTCTCTAGGCACGAACCGTGGTCAGCGTCGCAATACCCCACCAATGGCTCACTAATCGATGGGCACGGTTTGAAATTGATTCCCAGGTGTTGCGTCCCTTTTAGGTAGCGCAGCACATGGATGAAAGCATTCCAGTGATTGGTGCCTGCTTTATTGAGAAAACGAGACAGTTGACTACACGCAAATGCCAGGTCTGGTCTGGTACATTGAACCAAGTAGTTTAAGTGGCCAATTGCGGATCTGTAATTATTGCCTGTCTTAAGGAACTCAGCGTGGTCTTCGTCACTAGCCGGGATGAGTTGCGTATTGGTTTCCATCGGGGTAGAGATTGATTTGCAGTCGCGCATCCTATATAGACTGAGTATGGCTTCAATTTCGTTGGATTGAGAGAGAAAGATGGATGATTTTTCTAAATTTCTGATGATTTTAATCCCCAGGATCATTTGCGAATCACCCAGGTCTTCCATTTCGAATTTTGAGGAAATCAGGTTCTTGAACCACTGAATTTCCTTCCCAAAGATGGAGAAGTCATCTACGTGAACATGGACAAAACATGGTTTAGCGCTATCCTTGTGAATAAACAGAGCAGGATCGACCGGGCTACACAGGAAGTTGTTGTCTGTAAAGAAGGACTTTACGAGTTGGTACCAGCAGCGGGACGCTTGCTTGAGGCCGTACAGCGATTTCTTCAGGAGCATAACTGGATTGTTGATGTTTGATGGCTTGGGTACCCCTTTAGGTAGATTCATGTAGATTGATTCCTCAGGAACGCCATTGCAGAATGCTGACTTTGCGTCCATTTGATGGAATTCCCAATTCTCTGATACAGCGATGGCAAGGAGCAACCGCAATGTAGTGAGGCGGCCGGTTGGAGCAAAGGTTTCAGTGTAATCAATCCCATATTTTTGTGAGAACCCCTGTGCGCAAAGGCGTGCTTTGAATTTGCTGATCTCATTATTGTGGTCTAATTTGATCTTGAAGACCCAGGTACTGCCAATGGGTCGGGCTCCTTTAGGGCATTCAACAATGTCCCACACGTCCTTTCCCTTAAGAGACTCGATTTCGTTATCTATGGCAATCCTCCAGTTGTCACTGTGGTCATCTTTTAATGCTTGTTCGTAATTCTCGGGTGTCAGGAGCGTTTCGGAGATGGGGATAAATGCTTGAAGGGCGTCCTCATGAGCTATGTTGGATTGTGACGTGTTCATTGTTCTACTGCTCCTTGTACGTCCTCCCTCGATGATGTTTGTAGGATCAATCGATGACGAGATGTTTTGGGGAGCAGTATCGCTGGTGAGCTGATAGTCCCAGAACCGTGATTCTGGTCTATCATTGTTTGAGTTGGGCAGCGCTAGAATGTCCATATCTTCTGCGTGGTTATCTCCTTCATTGTCTGACTCGCTTGGCTCTTGCAGGATGTTGTTCCCATCCGGCGCTGCGTATGTTCTGTCAGGGTTGTCATCCACAAACAGGTTAGGCCAGGTTATTTTTGGTTTGTCTGGGTGCGCAAATGGGAAGATGCTCTCTTCAAAGACCACATTGTGTGAGTAAAAAGGTTTTTTTGTATCGAGATTCAATAACCGATAAGAGTTATGTTCCTCGTGAAAACCTAACAGACATGCTTTTACGGCATTACTGCTAAATTTTCCAGAACGAACCTGCTTATCTATCAGCGCATATGCAAGGCAACCAAACGTCCTAATTTTATGGATTTTAGGCTTGATGTTGAATAATTTTTCGTATGGCGACAGATATTTTGGATTCGACTTTGTTGGAACGTGGTTCTCAATAAAAACGGATGTTTTGATGGCTTCACCCCACAACTCGTGCGGCATGTTAGCCTTGAACAGCATGGCTTTTGCCATTTCCATGGATGTGCGATTTCCTTGCTCGGCGATCGGGTTTTGTTGAGGAGTGTAAGGGGATGTGATGATTATCTTAAATCCTTCACTGGCGGCCAATTCTTCAAATTTTTTGTTTATGAATTCTCCACCACCGTCGCAGACAAGGTTAAGGAGTTTATGGTTTGTAAGGTTTTCAAAGAATCTCTTAAATTGCAGAAACTTATCAAATGTATCAGATTTATTTTTAAGTAGGTACACGAATTTATAAGATGAAAAAGCATCTGTCAATTTGAAGTAATATTCATTCCCTCCCTCTGTTCTGACCAATCTCCCACTCAAATCACAGTGAACATACTCCAAAGGTCTGACCGCTTTCGGAAAGTGCCCCAAAAATGGAAGTTTGTGGAGCTTTGCTTTGATGCAATGTTCACAAAAGAAAGAGCCACTTGTGTCGTCGAAGGGGATATTCAGGTGCCTGAGTAGTGTTTTCAGGTAGCCCAGATTTATGTGACCGAGTCGTAAATGCCAGGACATCAGGTCAGGCTTGACAGTGGATGCAATTAAGGAGTTATGAGCTGTTTGCTTACCAATCTTGGCGTGTATTTGGTAGAGATTAGATCCGGGGATGAGTGCTCCGGTTAGGACCTTCTTTTTGTTGTTTTCAATCAGGATAGATCCATCAGGCTCTGCGCTCATTCGGCAACCTCCTTTCACAAATGGGGCCAACGCTATGAGGTTACATTTGATCTTTGGTACGTGGAGACAGCCGGTTAGTCTGACACCCTCATCATGGTTGTTAATTAGGTCGACTGAACCAATCCCAATGGCATAGATCATCTCTCCATTTCCTACTCTGATAGGGATTCTGACTTTATTGTATGATGAGAAGAGTTTGTTTGTTGAAAACATATGGGATGACGCCCCAGAATCAAATATGAATTGAGGGGGGTTTGGAGAGACAATAGCGACGGCAGAGTACAAATGGAGGATCTCGTGAGTAAAATTTGCCGTCTCCGTGCTTGCTGGTTTGCTCTTTTTTTTGTTTTGAAACTAGGGCGCAACTCTGGGTGAAGGGCCCAGCATTCATCTTCTGAATGAGGACACTTTTCATTGTGTTTACCATTTGAACAATATTCGTGTTTTTTGTTCTGATTGTTCTTGCCCTTATTTGTGGAGATTAGAGCAGTTTCCGAAGAGTCCAGGCGGTCAGCGATTAAGGTGAGTTTTTTAATTACTATGTCCACTGTTAACGGCTTGCCAGTGTCTTCTGCAGTATTGATTATCATGGCTCGGTGCATTTCTAGGGCATCCGGCAGTTTGTCGAGTATGAAATAAGGATAGTGTTGATCCTCAAACTTCTGACCAATAAGTGTTAACTTGTTGATTGACGATTGGAGTTCTGTAAGGAATCCTCGAACGTTTCCCTCGGAGCATTTTAGGGCGCTGAAACGAGTGTAAGCAGCTGCTACGTTGGTTGGGCCGCTGGCTGAGAATCTTTCAGCCAATTTCTTCCAAAGTCCCATGGGATTCGATCTTTCAGTCTCGTCAACTAGGGAATTGAGGTTAGTGTCGTCTAGTTTCTGGACAATAATATTGGCAGCTCTGCGACATTTTGAGAGGTATATCGCATTAGCATCTTTATCGGTCGGAACTGCGACTTTTCCTTCGACCAGGTCATCAAGCTCGCATTGAGACAAATAAAAGATCATCTTCCGTCGCCATGTTAGGTAGTTTGACGACGTGAGAATAGGGATGTCTTGAAGCAATTGACCTGGATGGGTTGCGGGTTCCATGATGCGTATTCGAGTCTGATTCAGACTTTTAATCTATTGGATTTTGTATTTAATAATTAGACTCAATCAGTAATCAAGCCCTTGAGAGTTGGCGATGCTTAGAGAGCCAACCTTTTGTATTTAATAATTAGACTCAATCAGTAATCAAGCCCTTGAGAGTTGGCGATGCTTAGAGAGCCAACCTAGACACGAGCGTAGTAGAGTGTCGCGATAAAAAAATTCAGTAACGGTGGAGAATGACGATTGATTAATGTTTTGAGAAAGAAATCAATTAGAATAAGGAAATGTGAATACTAAAGACTAAGTACATGATTAACACGGAAACACCTCTAACCTTTTGTATTTAATAATTAGACTCAATCAGTAATCAAGCCCTTGAGAGTTGGCAATGCTTAGAGAGCCAACCTTGAGGCGGAAAAGAGAAAGAGAATCAGAAAAGAAATGAAACATTGATGGACGAAGACAGCAATACCTAGACACGAGCGTAGTAGAGTGTCGCAATAAAAAAATTCAGTAACGGTGGAGAATGACGATTGATTAATGTTTTGAGAAAGAAATCAATAGGGATAACAAATCTATTTTGCTAGTACTTATATAACTATCATTAATATTGACCTATCTCAAGACCTAACGTCATTATATGTTTATACATGCTACTGAATTTATGGCTTTAAGGGCAAGTGAATACTGTCTAGATAAAAGAGATCGGAGAAGTTGAAATAAGGTTTGGTGAGTTAGGAAGCACACCTCTCCGAATTCTGACACTTCCCCTCTCTTTATGTCCCTCAAACCCCCCCTTCACCTCTCTTTTGCCGCCTCAAACCCCCCCTTCACCTCTCTTTACCCACATCAAACCCCCCCTTTCCCTCTCTTTAGGCGCCTCAAACACCCCCCCTTCCCCCCCTTCTACTCACTTTACCCACCTACCCAATCGTTATATCCTCCTCTACCCCCCCCCCCTGTTTATTAACGAACGATCGTTACAGATCGTTCGTTAACAAGGAGGTGGGGGGGGGTAGAGAAAGGGGTAAAGGTTTGGGAGGGGCAAAGGTGATTGGAAGGGGGGGGGTTTGAGGTGCCTAAGGAGAGGGGAATGGGGGGGGGGGTTTGAGGCGCCTAAGGAGAGGGGAATGGGGGGGGGTTGAGGCGCCTAAGGTGAGGGGAATGGGGGGGGTTTGAGGCAGCTAAAGAGGGGGGAAGGAGGGTGATGAGGGACCTAAAGAGGGGGGAAAGGGGGGTATTTCAGGGGGATTTTGAGGCAGGCAAGGAGAGCATTTGAGGGGGAAAAGGGGACATTTATGGGAGATAAAGATGGGTTACCAACTTTCAAATAAAGATACTAACAAATTTTTGTTTGTAATTTTGTTTATTTTTTTGCAGTAATATAGAAAAAAAAAAAATTCTTTCTGAAAAGGACTGTCCCTCTTATTTACAAAACAAAAAAGGTTTATAATTTTATTTTTATTTTTTCTATAATTAATTTTTGTGATTTTGATTTTATTTAAATAATTTTTTTATTTTTTATTTTTATTTTACTGATTTTTTTTTTCATGATCTTGTGAGAAGGTTTTTAATAACCAATCTTCAGGTTCACTTTTAATTTTTTTAAAAAAATTTTTTTTTGTGATTTAATTCTTACTGAAATTTTCTTTTTTGAATGAATTTAATTATTAATTTTTTTTAATAGGATTTTGCTTTGATAGTGTTTTTTAAAATAAAACCTCAGGTTTTTTTTTTATAAATTTTTTTTTGGAAAAATTTTTACTGATTTTTTGGTTTTTTTTTCAATTTTATTTTTAAAATAAAAAAACAGCTTTTTTTATTATTAGGTAGGAATTTTTTTTTTAAAAAATTTGAGTTAAAATTTTATTGACAATTAATTTTTTTTCAGATCAAAAAAATGTCTTCTTGTTCTGATTCACCCCTTACTTCTCTCTTATCTTCATCTTTATCTTCTTTATCATCTTCATCTTTATCATCTCTATCATCTTCTTTGAAATCAACTCTATCATCTTCTTTGAAATCAACTTCCATACAATCATCTTCTAAATCATCAAAAAAAATTAAAGATAATCAGTCTCATCAGAAGAAAAGATATTTAAAAAAAAAGTCTCTCTGCAAAAGTTATTTTTGTCATATCCCAAACATTTTTTTTTATAAAACTAAAGTAGATAAAAAAATTCAATATCCGAAAAAATTACCAGAAGATATCAAATATCTAACAGAATTTGGAGATGATCGAGTTGTTGCAGTTATCAGCAATGCTTTTAAGCCTCAATTCATTTTGGAAGTTCATTCATTCGATGGTGTAAAAGATGAAGCTTTTAATCAACTATCCGATCTTATCATAACTCTTTATCAAATGGCTTTGTTTCGGTTACCTATAAGGAATAAGAATTTGTTGGGTGGTATCATGATTGGTTTTGGTTGGAGACCTGGTTTTGTCAAAGGATATTCTCTTGGTATGTCTAATAATTTTTGTTCCATTCTTAATATCATTTCACTTATTTCAATTATATAGGTATATATTCATTGCTCAATAATATCACTAAAGCACAAAAAGATGAAGATTTTCGCTTATGGGACACTCTACCTTCCTTTAATTCTTTTCTTGCTCTTCGACTCAAAAAGCTCTGTAATAAGGCATTTGAAAAAAATCATGAACTTGCAATCAAAGTTGGAATACCGAATTGGTGTGACTCCGAATGGGAAGATATCAGCCACAAATATCTTTTATTTTCTAATGTTATTATCACTCATTCTGGATTCCACAATAGGATTCATATCAATAGGAATGATGCCAATTTTCTTACTTTTGGAATATTCTCATATATCAATCCGATAACTGGCCACCCAATACCATCTCCAGCTAAAATCAAAGGACATGGTTTATATTTTCCAGACCACCGGTGCATCATTGATTTTGGTTTGGGAAATGTTATCATTGAAACTATTTGGAATTCTTCTAAGGATAATCATCAAACAACCAAAGCTCCTCCTGGTTTGGAATCCTGTCAAGATTTCACTCATTTCGGTTGCTCATTTCAAATCAGTAATAAGTTGATACAAAGAATCAATAAGGTAAAGAAAGAAGGTAAAGTTATTTGATTTAAAAAAACTTTATCTAGATCCAAAAAGTATGGGGATTAGAGTTGTCATCGAAAATTTTATATTTTTTCATAAATTTTTAATAAATATTTTTTATATATCAATTTTCTCAAATAATGTGATGAGCCATCGACCTTGTGTTGTATAACAGGTAATCATGATAACATTTATTTGTTTCATGGGGTTCCTCTTGCCTATACCTGTGGAAAGTCCCAAACTTTTGTTTCTCGACTTGGTCTGCATTTTGGCTTGAGGGATTGTCATTACTTTAAACTAGGGAAATTGATATATATTAGATATTTATTTAATAATTTATGTAATTATATTAAATTTAGATGACTTCCACCCCTTACTTCAATAAAATGCAGGGGGGGGGTATTGCCAAATTTTCAAATCTGACATGTGAAATTGATGACTTAGAAAAATTTTGGTGATACCCACCCCTTGCTTCAATAAAATGAAGGGGAGAGTATTGCCAATTTTTTTAAACAGATATAGAATTTTTTTGACTTGTAAATATTTTTGTGATACCCGCCCCTTACTTCAATAAAATCCATGGGGGGTTGTGCCAAAATTTCTTATAAGACTTGTGAAATTCTTGACATGTAAGAATGTTTGGGATACCGGTAAAATGCAGGGGGTAGTAAAGCCAAATTTTCATATAAAACTTTCAAGATTCATGACATGAAAGAATTTTTGTGATACCCACCCCTTACTTCAAAAAAATCCAGGGGTGGGGGATTGTCAAATTTTCAAAGGAGACTTGAAAATTTTATTTAAAAAAAGAATATTTAACATTAAAATACAATATTTCAAGAAATACAGAAAATAATTGTAAAATTTATGTACAAATAAATATGAACACATGAAGTGTGAAAGAAATAAAAGAAACTAGTCAACAAAAAATTTCATTAAACGTTCTATTTCTTCAACAGATTTGTTTGCTTTAATGCATTCGATCAAGAAATCTTTCTTTTTAGAACTTTCTTGGAGATCATGCTTATACTTCATCTGTTCCATTAAGTTTTGATGCTCGAGTGTTTTTTCCTTATTTTTGGATTTTTCAATACTAAGAGTTAACTCAAACTTCTTCTCCTCCAAATCTTGGACCCTACCATCCTTCTGTAAAGAGAGCTCAAACTTCTTCTCCTCCAAATCTTGGATCCGATCATCCTTCCGTAAGGAGAGCTCATACTTCCTCTCTTCCAAATCTTGTACTCTGTCATCCCTCCTTAAAGAGAGCTCATATTTCTTATTTTCAAAGCTCAGAGTCTCTTTAGAAATTTCCACTTGTTCTAGAGTGAGAATAAAAATTAACATAAAGTAGAAGAAAAGCAGAGTAAAGTAATAAGAGGTATGATATCACTTATCAGCATCACGTTTCTCTAAAAACTGTTCCATTGAAGAAAAAGGTGTTTGTGATGAAGTATCACTTTTTCGTCTTCTTTGGGAGAGGAAATTTAGACTAGTTGAAGCCCTTCTCTTTTTGTTCAACGTAGCGTTTTCCTCCTCATCATTGTCACTAGCTTCAGACTCAGTTGATTGAGGATCCTGGGTTTGTTCATCAGCCTTTTAAGAAATAAGAAAATCTAAGTAAATAAAAAAAAGTATTGATAAGATAAAAGAAAAAAAAACAGACCTGAGTTAGATTGGGTTGGGTTAAATCGCCAATAGGATCAATAGAAAAGCTATCTAGATTTGTAGAATTTAGAAGAGGGGAGGCTTGAGTGGAGGAAGAGGATGGGATAAAATTTGCCTTGAAATCATGTTCCGAGATAGGATCTTCAACATCCAACATGTTTACAGGATTTACATTGGCTCGCTCTCCAAAAATTGCATCCATCTCTTTAAAGTAAGGACATAAAGTTTCAAGTTTATCCTCTATGGATTTTATGCCCTTAGTTATATCGTTGTTGGTAACCCCAAAACCAGTGGAAGATGAAAGAGCCTTTGCCTTCTTGTATTTTTCTCGGTAATGCTTGAAGTGTTCAGACATCTGTTTAGGCAAAAGATCAATCCTTCCCTTGGTCTTATTCCGTAATTCATTTGCCATTAGAAGATAGCCATTAACTTTTGATGCGGGGGGCCATCCTACTTTAGTGGCATACTCAGTACCAAAACAAGAATCATAGTTAGATTTGGTTTTCAGCCAGTTGATAAGAATGAGATGTTCATCTTTTTTTAATTGAACAGTCTTTGATTTCTTGGCTGAGCGGGGGAAAGAGGAAGTAATGGGAATTGAAGAACAACTGGGTGATGGCTGCCTTTGAGAAGATCTAGGATGACGAGGCATGTTATTATAAATGAAGATGAAAAGGAGCAGAAACAAGCAGATGAGATAGCGAGATGAAAAGGAGAAGAATAAAATAGATGAAATGGGGAGAAATTCTGAGCGGATAGAATGAACAGGATGGGATGAGAATGGAAGTGCGCAGCAAGGTAGAAGGCTGGGATATCCAGAAAGTTGTCCAAGATGTGGTTATCAAATATTGAGGATAAAAATGTCAGATAAGAGGTGAACATTGACACGTAAAGTGTCTAATAACCCAATTATTAGCAAAAATAATTGCGGAAGATAATTGGGGTATGCAGATTATTTTCCGCAATTAATTTAATTGCGGATCGGTCAACATTGATACCCCCTAATTAGATACATTCTTGAACACCCCTGTTACGCAAAGTTTCCTTTTTAGTATCTATTCTCATAAAAAACCAATGGATGGTGAAATTGTAGACAAAAGATATATAGGTAGACAGCAGTTACTAGTATCTTTTAATCATCTACAATTTTACTTATTCTCTCTTCTCCTTGTGTTACATTTGTTTGGTGCTTTTTGCCCTACTCACTCACTTCACACTATAGGTAAATTTGGGGCTTACCACCATTAGTTGTGCTTAGTGTTCTAATAAGACTTCTTGTCTTTATCTAAAGCTGCAGAACAATTACCTCTGTTAAGATAATGTTTAATGTATAAAATTGATTTCAATAATGTCTGTAATGAATCAAAGCCTCAGTTGAGTAAACTAGAATCCAGTAAAACATAAAGATTAATATAAAAGAATATTTCTAACCTGTAATGAACAGAAGCCTCAGTTAGAGAAATATTCTACAGTCTAAATAATCTGTTTATATATATAATGATTTCCAATTATAAGTATATTATGTTCTATTACGTATTAAAGATTAACCATATTAACCATGATCTTTTCCAAGATAAATCAGTATAGAAAGAATATCCTTGACAAGGCTGATGATAGTTCAGAGAAAACAAAGATAGCAAAAATAATGAGTGTCACAATTTATGTATACACTCAACTATCATCAGTATAGGTTTAATAATTAATATAGGTTTCAATAAATGTAATGTAATTATGTTCACAGATATATATATTTGTATGTAGCTGAGTGAGTGACACATAATGACATTTTTAGATTTTGGGTTAACAATATAATAATAATAATAATAATAATAATAATAATAATAATAATAATAATAATAATAATAATAATAATAATAATAATAATAATAATAATAATAATAATAATAATAATAATAATAATAATAATAATAATAATAATAATAATAATAATAATAATAATAATAATAATAATAATAATAATAATAATAATAATAATAATAATAATAATAATAATAATAATAATAATAATAATAGACAAATTTTATGAAGGAGACAACTAAGAAAATAGCTTAAAAGCTGACAAGCTATAGCAAAATTTATAAAATTACTTCTCTCTACATTATCATATTATCTTAAAGTTTTAATTCCCTTCAAAAATAATCTTATAAATGAAATTAGATGATTTTCTTGTTTTGGAATTCAGTCAGGAAGATACAGTGGAGTTTCAAAGTTGAAAATCTGTCATAAATTAAAATATATTACTTGCCATAAAAATCAAACTACATATTAAAATTTTACTATAAGAAAAAAAGGGTTTTTGGTTCAAGATATGCTATACAAAAAAAATATGAGTGATTTCGTCTCACAAAGACCATTTTGTAAGGGCAGATTTCTAGCTTACACACCCCTTAGAGTTAAACACTTACAAAATTCAATTATGCTCAAGTCTTGTACACCAAAAAACTTGAGGCTGATCAGTTTGTAGATGATCTATAACCTTTTGAACAGTCATGTGATCTGTTTTAATATATTTTTTAATACGAGTAATGGGCTTGAGATCTAGATCAATAACCTTGACAATAAAGTCTTCTGAACCATCCAATAATTGAATCAAGATGGAGCAATCTTTGAAAGTCATTGAGAGCATGTAAAGGATTATTTTTTGTCGTAGGGAGAGAGGATCAAAATTTGACAAAATTTCAGAAGATGAAATATCTGTTAATTTTAGGTAAGGTAATAATGACTGCAGTTCTGAAATGGAGATTGCAGCTGTGAGCTCTGAGGGTTGAGGATGGGACTTCAAAAGATATTCAATTCCTTCAATATCAATTGGATCAGTTAGACGTTGTAGTCTGTCCAGAATTGAGAGAATAGGTGATTGGATCAAGGCAAGTTTGATTCTGTCAAGAGTTTGAGGTTCGAGTCGCTGAGACAGACACAGGAACCAAGAAAAAGCAAGTCAGCCGCATCACGATAAAGTATTAGTACATGACATGAGACAGAAAGGAGCTCTACATGTTGTGAATCTGAAGCAGGATGGACAATGTTTCCATAGGAAAAGACTTTGAAGTTGTTGTGCCTTTGGGGAGGAAGGGGGGATAGATGGATGGATGGATGGGTCCACTCAGCATGGAGGGCATCAACAGCGTGAGACAGAGAAGATTGCTGGAATAGCATGTGTGCGCAGAATCTGTGTTGCGCAGTGTAGTACGCAGATGGGAGGCCAGCATCGAGGGCGCGTGCAAGGCGGAAGAGACAAGTGCGACAGAGACGCGTTTTGATAGTGCGCGTGTGGCTGGACAACAGCGCAGGAGCGAGAGGAAGCAGTGACCATTTGGGCTGTCGCATCCATACACCACCGAAACGTCAGATAGCTTATCATCATAGTCATCTTTAGCACACACCTTGATCTCCACACTCAGCGCACTCCTCGCAGCATTGTCCATCACCCATCCTCCGTCAACGCCCCCCATGCCATCCACACCACGTCGCACACTGGGACGTGCTCCCTCCACACTGGCCTCCAGTTCCGCAATCCAACGTGCATCCAGCCGTATCCACGTGCGCTCTAACAGTAACGACCGGTCCACAATGGCTCTCAACACATCCTCTTCAAATTCTTCCTCACTCACCGCGTTGGTCTCCTCTTTTGAGACCTCGGCACTTTTATTTTTACTTTTCCGCAATCTGAGAATTTTGCCTACCAAAGCTGGATGTGCTGATTCATCTGTGAGGGTATAGGCAACAATAAGGTTGGCTGAACCTTCTGCCACGTATCGCCATCCATTTATTGGACTGGCTTCTACTGCTACAGAAAGCTCTTCATCAGCTTCCTTCGTCACCCGCGTATTCGCATTTTTGACGCTTGCACTTCCCAAGATGTTTGCGCTCTTGATGATTGGTTCCATGCTCTCAATGGCGAGTGATCCTATTAGTAAATATGTAAATATAAAAATGCTATGGGCCTTCATTTAGGTTTTTTTCAATACAATATGAAATGAATGAAAATTGATGAGTTTTTGTGTAACAAGTAAAATAAAAATTTGTGTTGCTGTGTTAGTTTTTTTTTGTCTGATGGGACATAATAAATACGATGATGGTACATTAGGCTTGGGCGCAATACCAACCGCATCTATATAGTGTGAATACCGTACTGAGTGGGTCTTTATTCCCTTCCGGAGTAATTACCAGCTAAACTACCATGTTCTATGATTCAAAAAGTATCACGGAGGTCGAAAAGGGGTACACTAGACGTCTAGTACAGTTTCATACCCTTGGTCAAGCCGTGCTGGTGTTTCTCAAATGTCACATGGAGTTCTTGGCCGTGCGCAAGTAACAGAACTCCGAGCAAAATCCGAGTTATTCAGACGAGTAACTAGCAGATTATAACACACTGTTTTTCAAAAAAAAATTCACACCACAAAAAAACACCTGGAACCTGCTAGCAGGTGCCAATCCCTCAATCCATTTGTGATTCAAGAATAACTAAGATTTGATGACACGCGGGCTAGCATGCTTAATGTTCAATGCGCGGTCTTCTCAGAAGAATTACAGCTGAGCTAAAACTGAATCAAATGAAAGATAAGGATTGGTACCTGGTATCAGCTGCCCACGTTTTTTTTTTCAGGTGTCATTACCCCCTCATTTGGTTCCCCACCCTTACACCCACATCCACCGCTTCTCTTCACTGCTGGGGGAAGTTTTATTTATTTTTTCACGCACTTCGTTTGTCTTTTTTCATTTCCTTCTGCTCCTCTATATGTAGGCACAGACCTTTTTTTACTTTGGTATAGTCGGAGTTTTATTTTCTTTCTATTAATTCTCTCGCCCTCTTGCTCCTTTCGGCTTTTTTTACTCTATTTTTCACTTTCACTTTCACTCCCCTTTCTGTTATTCTTTCTTTCTTCATCTCTCTTATCCCCCTTCCTCCTACCCTCTAATTTCTGCTCCAATTTCTCCTCCTCCCTTACTCCGCTCCTAAATTTCTTCTTCTCGCCTCCCCATATATATATATAATATCCGACCGAAATATAAAATAAATGAGCAAACAACTGGCTGGGCTGTTTAACTATTCAAAAGATAAAACACCTCACTAAAAGTGGAAAATTAAAAAGCAATCTAATCATGTCTACCAACCTAAAAAATAACATCACTTCCCAACTCCTTCACTGAATAATCAACTAAATTGAAAAATGTATATTCAACTGACTAGACAGAAGACTGACACAATAAATAAACATTCATTTTTTCACATTTATCTTTTTATAGACCTTTTCCTCCTGATATCTCTCAATTTTGTCAACATTTAAAACCGATGCTTCCTAATTCTCAACCATCCATCAACATCATCCCCAACATGAAGATATATACATATTATTAATTTATAAGATTAGATTATATCACAACATAAGTGGCGTACAATGTGTGATAGTCAATAGGTTTAGGTTACGATTGATAGTGATAATTGATATATATATATATATATATGTCGTATACCTTTGTCTTTCCTCATCAATTCTGTTATTTACCTATTAATAATTAATTTGATCAATTACTTTTTGTTGTCGCCATTTCCATTCACCACTCGTGTAACAAATTGTTAAATTTGTGATTAGGTATTTTCTAATCCTCTTATTTTATTTTTTGCTTGTTGTTCACCTCATTTTGTAATCTTACTTTTCATAGGTTGACTCATAAAGACTCGTCAACCTCATCAAGTTTGTAACTGACAAAATCATTTATAGGACATAGCCCAGTATATAAGTTAGTATCTCACTCATCATCTACATATATGGTTGAATAGCAAAATGAGAAGGTAACTAAGAACATGTGCATAACTCTACACATGTGCACTAACATCTACACACATATATATATAATAAATAAATGAAATATCTAAACATTCTTACACCCCCCTTTGCTATCAACCATATCTGCTAAACCCTTTTTATCAATGAAGAGTTTAAATTTCTCCTTACTGAGAGCTTTGGTGAAAACATCTGCAATCATGTTGGCAGCAGGCGTGTATTTTATATTAATTTTCACATTCATTACTTGTTCTCTAATCCACTGAAATTGTATTTCAACATCTTTAGTCCTAGCATGAAACATAGGATTTTTACACAATGCAATACAACCCTGATTATCAGAAAATAGTTTAGATGGAGACTTGCAATCAAAACCGAGGTCACTAAAAAGAGTTTGCATCCATATGGTTTCTTGTGCTGCATCAACTGTTGCCTTTGATTCAGCTTCTGTTGTACTAAGTGCAACTGTGGGTTGCTTTTTGCAGCGCCAGCTAACAGCAGTGCCATTGATGATAAACACATAGTCTGTGGTAAATCAACAAGTAATTTGACAACCAGCCCAATTGGTGTCAGCAAAGCCTTTTGGGAGTGAGTAACTGTAATGACCTTCATTGTCAAAAGCAGTAACAGAATGAAAAGAAAGAGACAAATTGCAAGTCCCTTTAAGATAGAAAAGGACTCTCTTGAAAACAAGCTAATGTTTAATACCAGGCGCATTAAGATGTTGAGCCAACTGACTGTTAATAAATGCAATATCAGGACGGGTGGCTTGAGTGATATAATTGAGTCTTCCAATGGCTCTTCAATATTTAATATTGAAGGAAGAAAAGGTGGTAATTTCCTCTTCAGTAGCTGGTAACAATTGAGTGTTCATTTGAATTGGGGTTTTAGTTGTTTTACAATAAATCATATCATAGGACATGAGCAGATCCTTAATTTCTTGATCTTGACATAATGATAAAGTGCCTTTCAAGAAATCTATTTTAACCCTTATTCCCATTATGAATTTTGCATCCCCTAAATCGTCCATATCAAATTTAGAACAGATGGCATCTTTAAGCCATGTAATGTCTTTGCTAAATATGGATAGATCATCTACGTGTACATGTACGTAGCAAGGATGAGAAGAGCTTTCATGAATAAATATACAAGGATCTTCAGCTGATGGATAGAAATTTAGTGAATTTAAAAAGGTGATTATCTGAGTACCAGCATCTTGAAGCTTGTTTCAAACCACAAAGTGATTTTTTTAATAAAAAAAACAGTTTATTGAGATTTGAAGGTTTTTCCATTCCCAGTGGAAAATTCATGTAGACATCTTCATTGGGTTTTCCATAAAGAAAAGCACCTTTCACATCCATCTGAATGAAATCCCAGTTTTCACAAGTAGCAAGATTAATAAGAATACACAGTGTTGTAAGATGCCCAGTTGGTGCAAATGTTTCAAAAAAATTTACTTCATTGTTCTGAGAACAACCCCTGGCACACAATTTTGCCTTATACTTTCAAACATTTCCATCAGCATTGCTTTTTATTCTGAAGACCCAAACTGAACCTATTGCAGGCGTATCACTAGGCTGTTCAACAAATTCAAAAACATTTTGATTCTTAAGCATGTTTAATTCTTGATCAATAGCTTCAAGCCATGAATCTCCATCTCTTTGACTAATTGCTTCAAAATATGTTAGTGGATCAGACATATGAAAATTGAGAATTTCATCATGGAGGGAGTGAGACTCAATTTAAATGGTAGAGCTAAGATAGTTTTTGATTGAGACAGCTGTATTTAATTTTCTCAGAACTCTGTGTTGACCTGTTTCAATAACATTACTGATATCAATTGATGAATTAATTTTTTTGGATGCCACATTGGAGGTCCATTGATAATCCCAATACTTATTTATAGATGGGACTCCTCATTGTTGTCTTGACTGGATTTATCTGAAAATGATGGACTTGGTACTTCTGGTTTATGAACATCCACTGTAGAAGCAATTACATCATCTACAAATAAGTCTGACAAATTATAAATATCTGAAAATTCTTGAATTGGGAATGATGATTCATTGAATTTAATGTTATGTGGATAGATGATTGATTGATTATCAAAACAAAGTAGATGATAAGACAATGTAACTTCAGCATAACCAAGAAAGCAGCATTTGACTGAGTTTCAGAAAAATTTTCCTCCCTTTTTATATTTTTCAATCAAAGCATAAACAGTACAGCCAAAAACTTTTAAATGATTAAATTTGGGTCTTGACCAAATCTCATGTTGAATGGTGTTTCAAAGTTGATTGGGACGCAAGGTAATCTATTTTTGATGAACACTGCTGTATTAACAGCTTCACCCCAATATTCAATGTGAATTTAGGCATGAAAAATAATTGCTTTGGATATCTTGGTTGTTATTCTATTTCCCTGCTAAGCGATTGGATTCTGTTGTGGGGTGTATGGTGAAGTAACAATCATTTTAAAACTGCTTTCAGCACTCAAGTCTTTGAAAGCTTTATTTATAAATTCAGTTCCTCTGTCACAAACAAAATTTCCAACTTTAAGATTTGATAAATTTTCAATTTGTGTTTAAAATTGCAAAAAAGTTTTAAAGGTATCATATTTATTAGAGAGTAGGAAAATGAAACAATATGTGGTGTAAGAATTGGTTATTTTGAAATAATATGAGGCACCTACATAAGAATCCAGTGTTATTTTTCCACTTAAGTGGCAATGTAAATATTCTAAGAATCAACTACCTCTTGGTACAACACCAGAGCAAAAACTATTGCAATTTTTTGCCTCTACACAAGGTACACAAAAATCAAAATCTCCAGTTGATTTAAAACCAATTTTGGATTGTAGTATATCCATACATTGAGAATTTGAATGCCCTAATCTGTAATGCCAAAGATTTTGTGAGTTTTTTTCCAAAAATGATTTTATGGTGGGAACAAATTTCTCACCAAAATGTGCATTCAGTACAATAAGTCTCTCAGAATCAACCCAACTCCCATCTAAAATAAGTTTTTTGGACTTGATAATGGTCATATACCCTTTATTTTCAGCTTTTTTATTGCAGCCGTGAGAAGTAAAAGGGCCGATTCCAATTAAATTTTGACTTATTTCAGGAACATGCAGGCATTCAGTGAGAGTAATTACTTCTCTTGGTGGTACTATGTTGACTGAGCCTTTTCCTGTACTGTAAATAGTAGTACCAGTCCCAAGCTTAATGGGGTGATGGAAATGTTGATAAGATTTAAAATGTGAGTGCTGTTTGATAATATAAACAGTTGCACCACTATCAAAAATAAGCTGTCTTAAAAATGTTCTAGATATATTGGCCTTGAAAATTTTCGCAGGGCCACAGCTAATATTGGCGTGTACATTGTCATCAGATTTTGAAGTACTTGCAACATTTCAACTTTTTCCTTTATCTGAATGAAGTTGAAAACAGTCATCTTCAGAGTGTTTTGCTTTTGGGTTATGTTTCCCATCCCAAAAAAACTTGCACTTTGGCTTCTGATTAGTTTTTGTTTTATTTATGGGAGCCAAAGTAGGATTAGTGGTATTTTATGATTAAATTTCAGCAGATATTCAAACAATTCTTGATAAGAGATTGGCAACAGAGATATGAGTCTGAGTGACTTCACAAGCGTGAAAGATCAATGCTTTATGAGTTGAATAGGGTTTGGGTAGTTTTCTTAGAAGTCAATGAGCTTCATTTTCACTTTCAATTGATACTCCTACATATCCTAATTCATTGAATTGAGTTCTAAAATCATTGACAAAACCCATTAAATTTCCTTCTTGACACTTCACATCATGATAGTGGGCAAAGATTGAAGCATGATTTGAGACATCAGCAGCAGCGTATTGATTAGTGAGCTTTGTCAAAATTTTCCATGTTTTGTCCATGTCATTGTTGGTAACAAGAGAAGCAATATTTTCTGTGTCAAGCTTTTAAATAAGGATATTTTTAGCTTTTTCAGCTCTTTTCTGAAATTCAAGCTTGATACTTTGAGCAGCATCAGTTGGAAGCTGAGTTTCAAGACCAAAGACAAAGTTTTTAAGTTCTTGATAAGTGAGTAAGGCCCTCATTCTTATTCTCCATTTGTGAAAGTTGTTTAATCTCAGAACAAGAATGTTGCAGAGTGTATCACCAGATGAATCATTAGAGTAGTTCATTATAGATGGTGATGAGGGTTGGGCAGTTTTGAAACTTGAGAAAGATGAATCAGATAAATTTGAAGGCACAGGTGACGGGATAGTAAATGGATCACTTGATTTAATTCACTTGGACACTGGGCCCATAATCTGAAAGAAGCCTTTGTTTCTTTTAATGTGAAAACAGGAACAGAAGTCAATAAAATAGTCTGCCCCTGAATAAGGTCTTTGCCGTTGCAACCTAAAGTTTAAATAAAATTATTATTGAGTGAGATAGAAAAGACCTATGAAGAAAAACAAACAGAAATAAGCAAAAGCTAAATACAAAATTGAACCTTTTAATGTGAAAACAGGAACTGATTTCAATAAAATAGTCTTCAGCTTAGTAAGGTCTTTGCCACTTTTACCTATGTAAATTTAAGTATAAAATAAAAGAATATTAAAAAAATTAAAAAGTAAGAAGATTCTTGAACCTAACCTAAAGGTAAAATAAAATATTTATTGAGCAAGATAGAAAAGACAGGCAAAAGAGAAGGATATAGCCCAGTATATAAGTTAGTATCTCACTCAACATCTACAGATATGGTTGAATAGTAATATGAGAAGGTAGCTAAGAACATGTGCATAGCTCTACACGTGTGAACTAGCATCTACACATATATATATAGAATAAAGAAATGAAATATCTAAACACTCTTACAGCATCTTCACCAATCAATATCTCTGACAACTCCTTTGACTCAAGTCAATCTTCTTTGGCTACCAACATCCCTCTACCATTTTCTCCTATACTTAAATACTCCTTGTCTGAAATGGACCTTAGTTTCTCTGAAGTCAAAGGAGTCAAAAAACTCACCAACAAGAAGTATGCCACCAGGAAAAATCAGATGTACTATTCCTTAGCGGTCAATTTATATATATATATATTATGTTGTCTTATACTTATTATACATTTATGTTACTGTTTATCTAGGTTCTACATTCTCTATATCTCTATTCTCCTTTTAAACTAGCACTTCTTTTACCCTAACTTAATGATAACTCAGCATTATATATAGATTTCAATACATCTATGTATCACATCCATTTTCCTCTTATCTAATTTATTTTATTATTTTACTTCTAAATAAATCATATTGTCTAATTTAAACTTCTTTAATCTTTTTGTCCCAGTTTTCCCTTGTCCTGTTTTTCTGTGTCCTATTGTCCTTGAGTACCAAACTTACCTGTTGCTCACTCTTATCAGGTAATATTGTATGTATGCTCTGCAACAGCTTATCCATTTTCTTCTTATCTAATTTATTTTATTATTTTACATCTAACTAAATCAAATTTTCTACTTTAAAGTTCTTTACTCTTTTTGTCCCAGTTTTATTATGTCCTATTGTCCTTGAGTGCCAAACTTATCTGTTGTTCACTCTTATCAGATTATATTTTCTTTACTCTTTTTGTCCTAGCTGTCCCATGTCCTATTTTCCTTGAGTCCCAAGCTTAGCTGTTGTTCACTCTTATTGGGTTTATGGGCCCAGCTCCCCTGCTAATTATCAAAATATTGTGACTCCTTATTCCACATATACTACTCCATCATCCTCCAGCACCTCATCATCCACTTATACTGCAATGGAAAACTCTCCTCCTTCACCATCAAATTTCTTGTATCTACAAGATAGCTCTAATTTTTCATAAATCAAAGGAATTGAAAAATTAAATGACAAAAATTATAGCACATGGAAAACAGATCACAAATATGCTATTACAGTCAGAAATCTTGAAAAATTCCTCAATGAGGACAATCCAGTTCCAAACAATCCTGAACTACTCTCAGTATTTAAATTACAGCAACAACAAACAAATACCATTATTAAAATGTGTATGGATCATGCCAAGCAACACAAATTGACTCTAGATGATGAAGCAGTGGAACCAGCCAAACTTTAGACATGTATAAAAACCATTACACCTCTAAATACAGTAAAAATTGCTCCTATGTAGTCAATAAACTTTTTAAAATAAAATTCTCAGAAGGAAAAATCTTACACTATGCAATATAGGGGGTGGACTTGCTAGCAAGTCCTCAACCTGAACTCAGACTGAACTCATACTGAACCCATACTGAACTCTACTTGAACACCCACCTAAAACTGTTCTGCTGAGTGGTGTTCATCCCTGATTTTATGGCTCCTTTATCAATATCCTAATGTGTGTTCAATCTGTGGTGAGTTTGGGTCCAAGGTTGCAGACTTGCTAGAAAGTCCCCCCCATATTGTGTGGTGTTATGAGCTATGGACAAATTCAGGAGCAGCATCAAGCTAATGGATGACATTTCCCCTAATCTGTTTAAAGAGAACATACTGTCCTACATCATCGCCAACTATTTTCTAAATCTTCAACCCAAATCTTATAAAACAGCAGCTACTATAATACTCAGTAAATATGACATTCCCAATCCATAACCTTCAATAGAAATCATATTTTCTGACATTGATACTGAAGTTATGCATTTCCAAGCACTTAAATCTTCAAGTAACTCTTCTGGAACTGTTTTGGAAATGGACAACAAAACAAAAAATTTTTGCTCAAAGGAAAAACACAATCACCTCACACCTCAGTTGGAAGATTCATGTTTTCAATTACATTCTGAAAAAAGTGAGGAGTTTCTCAAACAAAAAAAGGACTGAGAAAATAAGGACAACAATAACAAATTCAAATTTTATTCTATATTTTTTGATCTACCATACAACTATGCCATCATGGAAAGTGGCCCTTCTTTTTGAATATTCAACAACAAATCTCTCTTTAAAGAATTTAAATCAACAAAAATTCATTATAAATGACAAATTGGGAGGAAGAACTGCCCTTGGGCTAGGCAATGTATCTTTAAACTCATCATCCGGCCACAAATTCCATTTCAAAAATGTTTTATTTGTACCTTTGATTAAAGTCACTCTAATTTCTGTTATTGACTTACTTCATAACAACTGTAGCCTTGTTAACAACAACAATGTATTAAAGATAAACTTTAAAGAGAACACGTTAATCATCTTCTCTACTAAGGTACAAATTATAAGAGTTCTGCTGTCACCAGCACCTATCTACCATACTGTCTCTTCTTCACTGGGAAATCAAAACAAACTTGAACTTATTCATCACAGTTTTGGTCACCCTAATCACTAAATCATGAAATTACTCTTTCCTAATATGGAATTTACCAATTTTTCATGTAAAAACTGGACTCTAGCTAAATCACATATTCTATCCTACTGAGGTATCTTCCCTACTCCTGAATTGCCATTGGAAATTATACACATGGATCTGTGTGGACCAATCACTCCCAAATCAAAAGGGGAAAATCTTATTTCTACCAAATTGTTGAAAGACACTCACAATACAAAAATGTTTTTTTTATTGATCTAAAATCAGAGACCTTTGAAAAATACATGGAATATGAAAACTTAGTTGAAAATAAACAAGAATGTAAAATTAAATGTATAGTATCTGTCAGCCTGTATATCTCCAGGACTGAGTAAAAAGTAATTATAAGTTATGTTAAACACATGAACTATACATGGGAATAATAAATAAGAGTACACAAATAGTATACATAAGTAAAATTATGATAATACACAAAAAATGCCATTATAACACCTTATATACACGCATATATCCACCTTTTATAGGTCTTATGTACTTAATATTAAGTTGAAATATGTTAGGGTAATCTTAAGAGCCTTAAGTATAAGGCTACATAATTTTTAAGTACACTTAAAGCTGTTATATTCATTGTTTTATGCAAAAAACAAGAAATGCGCTTTATTTCACTTAAAAGTTGACTATATGCGCTATAAAATTGAGAATATCAAAATTGCGCTTTGACAGATCAATTGGGCTCATTTAGAACTATTGATTTGGCTATTTAAATGCATAAAAATAACACTTTTCAAATTTGGTGTTTTTTATGCCAGAAATGGCTTCTGTGTACTGGCCACATACTGCCTGCTTTTTTCCCGTGTGAATAGCTTCATTTTTAGCAAAGTTAGCTTTTTCACACTATAATTACCCCACATTCTACGCCCACTGTGGGGAAACACACTAAAATAGGCGACAGGCGCTTATTTAGTGTCCTAGCTTAATTAATAATGCATTGACCTTGTTTATATGCACTAATTTCATTAATAACCTCACTCTTGGCACTTTATTTCATCACCACGCTTAAATTCGCCTAATTTTACTCAAGGATTTACCCGTGCAAGAGCCTGCCAAGAACTGCATGTAGTTACCCCACATCTCACGCTCTTTTTTAAGTTTTTGGGTGGTTTCTCAGTCAATTTTAGTTATTTTTGAATGGGAATTTCACGTAGTATAATGTCAGGATTAGCCCCATTATTTCTACAGTCAATCCCCCTTATTATTAAGCTATTATTAACCTTAAAAAGTCTCCTTTAGTCTTTAATATTATTGTTTTATACGCATATACTCTCTTTTTGTCTTTTTCTTTAATTTTGATGGATTTCCCTTATTATTACAGGATTTTGGCGGTTGTTACTCTTCTAATTATGTCATGGGTTACTGGGAATGTTGATGGGCATGTCTATTAGTTGTTTAGAGGCGTCATTAACTGTGTATTGGGTGGTACATCAAGGGAATCATTGGGGAACTCAGTGTGTATAAAAGGAGGAGGTTTTTGGGTTGTATTTCTTCATTCTTTATCATTACAATTCAACCAATATAACCAAACCAATTACAATACATATCAATTAGTACTTTTATAAGACTTTTGAATAGTATCTGAATTTATATAATCTATTTTTCTACCAACTATAAAGATTGTAAGCCATATATAAGAATAGTGAGAATTATATTACTGAGACCTTTATATTTGATTATATTTTACAACTTAGTGGATTAAATCTACAGTATTCATATAGGACCATTAAAATCTTCTAGACAACTGACTATTCAAGCTAGTTCACGTCCTTGTACTTGACCCTAGCCTGACAATTGGGGACCTTTCCTCAAGAATTCTGTTATAATCCTGTAAGTGAAATTTTCAAAAGAAGGTGCACGTAAATAATATCCCTATAGAAATATTTGGATAATTACAACAGGTTGGGGTCACTTATATAGTGATTTCAGAAAAAGAAGCCCTGTTATATAATAAAATTGTGATATTGAATCAACAATTTTACCACTAATTTAACATATAATGGTTATTAGTGGGTCTGTCAATAGACCAATTAAATTTGTGATCTTTGCAGATAAAATTTTTACCACTAATTTAACATAAAATTGTTCTTAGTGGGAGTCTGTCAATAGACCAATTAAATTTGTGATATTTGCAGATAATAAACCAATTAAACTGATTAATTGTTTTCTTTTAACAGGACTCTTAATCTTTTCTTTTATTGGTTTGTAAAATTCATTAAATATTTAGAAAGAATCATACTGACAGTTGTTTTCTTTTGAATATAAAAACACGGCTACATATTGTAGACCAGTTAAATCAAGTGACCACATAAAAGCATATTTGACTTTTGGCACTTAAATATTCACTTCATACAAATAAGTAAGCAATAAAATTGTCTTCAGTGGTATTGATAAATACTGATAAAACTCCTTTTTGAAGTTTTCATATCTAAACTTTCAATTCTTTAAATTCCACGTAAAAATGTGTGACAACAATGACATTGTAAGTAATAAGGTAAAACCTTATAACTTAAGACCTAGAGCTGAAAGACCTGTTACAGGACATTCAAATGGAGGGCCAGGACTCTCCCATAATCAACAACACTCCGTCAATGTCTCTGGAGGAAAGGGAAAAGCTTTTAAAGCAGGTTTCAATAAAGAAAACAAAAAATACTTTACAAGAACAAGTTCACTCCCTATCCACCCTACTGAGCACCTTGACAATAAGAGTCAACAATATAGTGGACCAGATCAACAATCTGGAAAAGAGAGCAGCTCAAGGTTTCATAGAAGTCAACCAAGCTCTAGTGGACATAAAGACTCAACCACCAACAGTGGCACCCAACAATTCCATAGCAACACCTCCAGCCCAAGAGGAGGACCAAAAAATTACAGTAAGCAAATGGAAATGGGATTGGTACGCCCAAAACTACAACAATCCTCAACAGCAGGGCTCCAGCAGTCACCCTTACAGGGGAAAGGCAAGGAGAGGCAGGGGAAGTGGGATATACCTTGGTAAGTCATCCAACTTCTTATGATCAATTATATCAACCTGAAAATAAATTACTTATAGGTAATGAGATTGATAAGGAAATATTGGATATTATTGATAAGGATTTAAAGGATTATTCATTTGAACAGAATATGTTAAACTTGTCTTTACATGAGGACAATGTAAATAGTTTTATTGATCACCAGGAAAATACTATTAATATAAAAATGGAATCAAATGAATTAAATCTTGACCCTGATAATGAGTCTTCTGAATTGGACATGGAAAAAACAGAATATTTTTTAAAAGAGAATCCAATGGAATCAAAAATAATAAGTAAATTATTATTGAGAATTGAAAAATTGGAAGAGTTCTCAAAAGAGTCAAACATTAATACAGAAAATGTATTATTACAACTAACACAATCATTGAGTACCACAGCCAATAAATTAAAAATTATTGAAAATTCAAATAATGAATTAATCAATGAGAATAAAAGATTAAAATCTGAGATTAGAAATTTAGAAAGTAAATTAGAACACTCTCAGAATATTATGGCTACCATAGAGGGACGTGTAAAATTGCCTTTTTCAAATGTAAATGATACCTTAAATCATGTACCTGTGATAAAAGATAGGTTACAAAGAGTAGAAATTGAAGTAGCTAACATTTTGAAAAATACTGAAACAATAAAAGATAATACCTCTTATGTAGAAAGAGTACCAGTTTTTATGAAACACTCTGATGATAAACCAATGATTGAACATGAACATAGTGTTATGGGCTCTGAGAATATAAAATCAGTAAAAGATGAAATAAATGATCATCTTTCTAAAGTAAGTGAATTACTCAATATTCCTCAGGTTAGGGAAGCAAAAACTAGCCAAAAGAACTGGCCTAAGTTAGATCAGTACCCTTCTTTTGACAGGGATTCAAAATCTGATTGGCAACAATTCATACAAAGAATTGATAACTTAAAATTTTCATACAAATTACCTGATGAAGAAATTACTTCAAAGTTAATATCTTTATTTACAGATGTGGCCTTATTATGGTTTGAATCTGTATTGAGTGAGGGAATTAATTACTCCTGGAATGAATGGAAGGCACTAATTGAAAGGCAATTTGGTGGCCCAAAATTTAGAATCACTCAACAAAGACTGTATGAAAGGGCCAGATATAATCCAAATGCTGGAGATAAACCCATGGTCTTCTTAATGAATTTAATAAAAATCATGAAAGCTATGGATCCAAAAATGGATTATGAAGAGTGGAAAGAAAAAATAATATACAAGTTGCCTATATCAGTTAGAGACATTATTGTAGCTAGAACTGAAACTGTCAGAGACACCTCTGGATTCATTAATATATGCAATGAGATATTATTAAACCACAAGTATGAAACCAAGTATAGTAATTACAGACAAAGTGTTGAAGTGGTAAAACCTACTACAAGTAAGTTACCAGTGGAAAAGAAAAAACCTTCAGCTCCCCTTGTCCCTAAGAGACAAGAAAATAACACTTGTTACAAATGTAATGAACCTTGGGTTAAAGGTCACACGTGTAAGAAAAGAATAAATGTTATTGAAACCTCACAAAATTCTGAACCTAGTAATCATGAAGATGAGAATGTGGAATCCAGTGAGGATTGCAAGAGTAACATATCTTACAGTGATGATGAAAATGAGATATTTGTATTAGAACAGGATATAATGTTCCTGAATGATGCTATACCTCATACAGACACATCTTTAACTTCCATAGAGGAAGCTGAAATAATTAAAGATGTATCTCATGACACTTACAAAATAACACCTATCAGAGCACCTATTATCATATGTGGAAAAGAAATGAATGCCATTCTTGACACTGGGGCTGCAGGTAGTGTAGTTTCACTTAATGCATTAAGGAAACTTGATAGTAAGTACCAGGAAAAACTAGAACCTGTTCAGACAAAGAACTGGAGGGGTTTTGGTTCAGTATTAAATCCAATTGGCAAATACAAAACTGCTGTATTCTTTAAATATAATAATGGATATGTTAGAGCAGTTTGTGAATTTGTAGTAATGGATAATAATAACTGTAGTGATTGGTTTATTATTGGCAATGATTTATTGACAAAATTTGGCATTAAACTAGATCCTGCAAACAGTTGTTTCACCATAGGGGTGAATGGTAAAAGGAAATTCAAAATATGTTCTGAAAATTCAGTATATGCCATTTCTCCTAGAGAAGAACAACTGCAAGGTGGAAGAACCACCAATGAAGTGGGTGAATTGGAAAATGAAATCCAAAAAGCCTCTTTCAGTCCTCAACTCTCAAAAATTGAACAAGAAGACATTTTGAGATTGATTAAATCATATCCTATGGCATTTGCTCATGGATCAAATGAACTAGGATTGGTCAAAGACCATGAGATGAAAATCTCTTTAAGCTGTGATCTGGATAATATTCCTGGCAGCTTAAAAAAGAAACCTTACCCAGCATCTCCTGCAAAAAGGAAAGATATTGAAGACAATATAAAATTGTTATTAGAAATGGGTATTGTTGAAAAAGTGGACACAACACCTAAGTATTGTGTCATTTCACCAGTATTAATCTCTTATGAAAAAGATAAGGCAAGATTATGCGGTGATTATAGAGCTCTGAATACATATACAGTAGATGATATTTACCCTCTACCAAGGATAGCTTCTATCCATGCTACCTTACAAGGAGCAAAATATATTTCCTGTCTGGATGGGAACAAGGGTTACCACCAGATTCCTGTGGAAAGAAATTCTCAAAATTACTTATTAATAACCACACATATGGGTATATTTAAGTATGTGAGAATGCCATTTGGCCCAAAGAATGCCCCTTCAGTCTTCCAAAAATTGATGGATAGTGTTTTTCATCAGGAAATGGTTGAAGGATGGCTATTGGTCTATATTGATGACATCATAGTGTTTTCAAAAACATATGATGAACATTTAAATCACCTGAAAAGAGTCTTTCAAAAAATGGATGAAATTAATATGACTATTTCATTAAAGAAATGTAAGTTTGGATTTCAATCCTTGAAAGTACTTGGACATGTTGTATCTGGATTACAAATTTGTGTTGACCAGAATAAAGTGGAAGCAATTAAAAACATTGGGATACCTAAAAATGTAAAAGAGGTTCAAAGTTTTTTGGGTATGTGTGGATATTATAGACAATATATTAAAAATTACCAATCCATTTCAGCCCCTTTAACAACATTAATCAGGAAGAATGAAGCTTTCATTTGGAATAATGAAAGACAACACGCCTTTAATAAATTAAAGGAATGTTTAATGTCAGCTCCAATATTGGGACTGCCAGATTTCACCCTACCTTTTATCTTGTACACTGATGCAAGTTTCATAGGTTTGGGTGCTGCTTTACAGCAAAAACAGATAATAAATGGAAAATTATCTGAAGTAGTTATCTGTTATATATCCAGAACCTTAAGAAAAACAGAATTAAGGTATGGTGCCACACAGCTAGAATGTTTAGCCGTGGTGTGGGCTTTGGAGAAACTTCATTACTATCTGGAAGACCAGAAGTTTGAACTTATAACAGATTGCAGTGCAGTAAAATCATTACTAAACATGAAAACACCTAATAGGCACATGTTTAGATGGCAACTAGCTGTACAAGAGTACAGAGGAAGAATGACAATCACTCACAGAGCAGGAACATTGCATTCAAATGTGGATTTATTATCCAGAAGTCCTTTGCCAAATGATGCTGACAACCCAGCTTATGTACCTGAAAATGAGGTTATACATATATTTGGGATTTATATAGTGGATTTAGAAGAAGAGTTTATGCAAACTATATTGGAAAATTATTCATCTGATAAAGATTTGTCTAAACTATCTACCATTCTTAATGATCCAACAAATGCCTCCATGAGTGCATTAATTAAAACCTTGCCTCCAAAGTATAAAAATGCGTTGGAAAAAGGTAAACTATCAATTGAAGATGGATATATATATTACAGGAAAAAGTTAAGCAATGTAATAGTAATACCACCTTCTATGAAAGAGTTAATGTTGAGTACTTGTCATGATGACATCTTAGCTGGTCATTTTGACTTTAACAAAACATTAACCAGAGTTAAAAATACAGCCTGGTGGATAAACATGAAAGAGGATGTACAAAAATACATTGAAACATGTGACTCTTGTCAAAAATCTAAAAGATTAACTGGGAAGAGAGCTGGGTTGTTACAACAAATAGAGCAGCCAAAAGCTCCATGGGAAATTATAAACATGGATTTTGTAACTGGCTTGCAATTAGCAGGAAAAGAAAGTTTCAATTCTTGCTGGGTAATAGTGGATAGATTAACAAAAATGTGTAAGTTTATCCCTACCCATAAAGAGGTATCTGCTAAAGACTTGGCGTTACTATGGTGGACTCAGATGATGAATACTGCTGGGTTCCCCAAAGCCATAATCTCTGACAGAGATCCTAAATTTACTTCAGAGTTCTGGACATCTTTGATGGAAGTATCAGGTTGTCAATTAAAATTGTCTACAGCACACCATCCACAAACTGATGGGCTGGCTGAGAGGATGATACAAACTCTAGAAGATATGATCAGAAGATATTGTGCCTTTGGATTAGAATACAAAGACAATGAGAAATTCACACATGACTGGGTAACATTAATTCCTGGCCTTGAATTTGCTTATAACAGCACAACTCATTCTGTAACAGAGAAGAAACCATTTGAACTCTGGCTGGGATATGTACCAAATACCCCAGTAAATCATTTAAATAAACTACCAAGGTTGGATATACACCCTGGCACTAAATCCTTTATTCATATGCAACAAATTTGTAGAAATCATGCAGAAGAATGCATCCAAAAAGCATTTGAATATGAAAAGAAAAGGTGGGACAAATCTCATAAAGAATTTGAATTTAAAAAGGGAGATGAGGTCCTCATATCAACACTACATTTTAACTTACAAGGTAATGTTAAATTAAAGGATCCCTTTGTAGGACCTTTTGTAGTAAATAAAATGGTTGGGAATAATGCAGTGGAAGTCATATTATATGCTCCATATGATAGGAAACATCCAGTTTTCCCTATCTCATTATTGAAACCTTACCATGCAAATGATCCTGACTTATTTCCAAAAAGAAGGGGAAGGCCTAAAAAGCAACCTGAAGAAATTGTGGAAAAGGCAGAGATTGAAAAAATACTCAAGAAAAGAATCCTTACTGAAGAAAAAGGAACTGAGTATTTACTAAGATTTAAAGGGAAATCAAATGAATTTGATAAATGGATACCTGAAAAAGAAATTTCTAATTTATCCACCCTTCTTAAAAAATTTAAACAGAAATAAATTTCTGTCCAACCAGCTGAGGGGTTAAAAAACCAGTACTCATAATATTTTATTATGTTTTATTTCTTTAAAGTTGAATCTTTAATGCTACAGATTTATTCTGAATACCTGAAAATTACAAATTAATAAAATAAAATGTATAACTTATCATTTTTTTTATTGTTTTTTTTGGGTGGGCGAGTGTCAGCCTGTATATCTCCAGGACTGAGTAAAAAGTAATTATAAGTTATGTTAAACACATGAACTATACATGGGAATAATAAATAAGAGTACACAAATAGTATACATAAGTAAAATTATGATAATACACAAAAAATGCCATTATAACACCTTATATACAAGCATATATCCACCTTTTATAGGTCTTATGTACTTAATATTAAGTTGGAATATGTTAGGGTAATCTTAAGAACCTTAAGTATAAGGCTAAATAATTTTTAAGTACACTTAAAGCTGTTATATTCATTGTTTTATGCAAAAAACAAGAAATGCGCTTTATTTCACTTAAAAGTTGACTATATGCGCTATAAAATTGAGAATATCAAAATTGCGCTTTGACAGATCAATTGGGCTCATTTAGAACTATTGATTTGGCTATTTAAATGCATAAAAATAACACTTTTCAAATTTGGTGTTTTTTATGCCAGAAATGGCTTCTGTGTACTGGCCACATACTGCCTGCTTTTTTCCCGTGTGAATAGCTTCATTTTTAGCAAAGTTAGCTTTTTCACACTATAATTACCCCACATTCTACGCCCACTGTGGGGAAACACACTAAAATAGGCGACAGGCGCTTATTTAGTGTCCTAGCTTAATTAATAATGCATTGACCTTGTTTATATGCACTAATTTCATTAATAACCTCACTCTTGGCACTTTATTTCATCACCACGCTTAAATTCGCCTAATTTTAGTCAAGGATTTACCCGTGCAAGAGCCTGCCAAGAACTGCATGTAGTTACCCCACATCTCACGCTCTTTTTTAAGTTTTTGGGTGGTTTCTCAGTCAATTTTGGTTATTTTTGAATGGGAATTTCACGTAGTATAATGTCAGGATTAGCCCCATTATTTCTACAGTCAATCCCCCTTATTATTAAGCTATTATTAACCTTAAAAAGTCTCCTTTAGTCTTTAATATTATTGTTTTATACGCATATACTCTCTTTTTGTCTTTTTCTTTAATTTTGATGGATTTCCCTTATTATTACAGGATTTTGGCGGTTGTTACTCTTCTAATTATGTCATGGGTTACTGGGAATGTTGATGGGCATGTCTATTAGTTGTTTAGAGGCGTCATTAACTGTGTATTGGGTGGTACATCAAGGGAATCATTGGGGAACTCAGTGTGTATAAAAGGAGGAGGTTTTTGGGTTGTATTTCTTCATTCTTTATCATTACAATTCAACCAATATAACCAAACCAATTACAATACATATCAATTAGTACTTTTATAAGACTTTTGAATAGTATCTGAATTTATATAATCTATTTTTCTACCAACTATAAAGATTGTAAGCCATATATAAGAATAGTGAGAATTATATTACTGAGACCTTTATATTTGATTATATTTTACAACTTAGTGGATTAAATCTACAGTATTCATATAGGACCATTAAAATCTTCTAGACAACTGACTATTCAAGCTAGTTCACGTCCTTGTACTTGACCCTAGCCTGACAGTATCAGACAATGGTGGAGTGTTCACTAGTAAGGCAGTTAGAGACCACCTCAAGCAAAAAGAGATTTTACACCTATGAACAGCTCTTTATTCTCCTCAACAGAATCCCTTTTCCAAACCAGGAAATCAATAAATAGTAGAAAAGTCTAGATGCTTACTGATTAAATCAGGATTGAACTCACACTGGTGGGCTGAGGTAGTTAGCATGGAAACATTTTTACTCAACATACTTTCCTGTTCCTCTCTCAAAAATAATAAAACTCCTTGGGAACTACAGCATGGACCAGGCTCAAAGATTCCTCATGAATTACATCCTTTTGGATTAGATATAATTTTCTTTTTTCAGAAACATAAAAGAAATGGGAAATTTAATAAAAGTGGGGAAGAAGGGATTTTTATAGGTTATTGTGAGGTTCATATTAACTTTTACATTTATTCTCTAAAAACTGATAGTATCCTTTTTTCCATGATGTAAAACTCTTGAATACCTTCAATGTAGCCCACTCCATTTCAATGGGTGAACCTATTGACACTATAATATTTCCTGAATTAAAAAATTAATTCACCACCTCTTTCAAGTAAGAACCTGAATCAACCAAGGATACACTTCAAGACTCCTCTTAGTGCAACAACTGTTCTGGATGTAATGAGCCTGATTGCTTTGAAGAATAACCTTCAGTTCCCACTTCCTCTAAACCCTACACTTATTTCAACAAAAACACAAGAACATCAAATGAAATTAACACTGACATCAATGTCTCCAACATTCTCTCATCTAAACATAGAGGAAATTCTATTAACATGGTTGTCACTCAATACAATATGCCCAAAAATTTTCATGAAGCTATCAATTCATGTGAAAGTGATGAATGGCTTAAAGCTATTCAAGCTGAATTCAATATAATTTCTAAACATGAAGTTTGGAAAAAGCCCCCATCCATGATCACAATCACCTGTTAGGCACCACTTTGAGTTTCAAATGGAAAACTTACTTGGAGGGAAATGTTATCAAGTGCAAAGCCAGACTATGTATTCAAGTTTTTTTAAGGTTAGAAGGAATAGAGTATAATGACACCTACACTCCCACTGGGTGCCTAACTACTTTAAGATTTTTACTAGGTGTTGCTGCTTTCAAATTTTGGGAACTTCACCAAATGGACATCAAGGCAGCATTTCTTCATGGAGAACCCTCTGAATATTTATATATAAGATTCCAGCGTGGCTACATTCCTCAAAATAAAAATTTATGTTTACATCTCAAAAATCCTTATACAAACTCAAACAGAGCCCTAGATGTTGGTATTTAAAATTATCCTCATTCTTTAAAGACATTGGTTTTAAACATAGTATCACAGACCCTTGCCTATTTATCAGTAGTGATAAATTTAACCCTTGAAATTTTTTCATCCATGTAGACAATCTCATCATAGGTGGTCTCTCTGTTCAAAGCTTCAAAGATAAATTCTCTGCTGTTTTTGACATGGTTAATCAAGGCAAACTAAACTGGGTCTTAGGAATGAAGGTTACTAGAAATAGAAATAATTGTACTATCAACTTACCTCAATTTCTATATATCAAAAAACTACTCAATGAGTTCAATTATCAAGATTTTTAATCAGTCTCTACTCCTTTAGTACCCAACTCTAAATTTACTTCCAAGTACACATCTAATGCAACACCTCCTTTGAACTATTGACAGGCCATTTGTTTAGTTAATTATCTTGTCTTATGTACCCATCCTGACTAAGCTTTTACTGCTAGTTCACTGGCCCAGTACCTTAATGAACTCACAGATCAACAATTCAATACCTTCTTTCACATACTATGATACCTCAAATTGATCAAGCATTATGGTGTGTCCCTTGGGAATGTTAAAGACAGTAAACTGGGAAATCTTATGGGGTATACCAACTTGAACTATAACAAGGCAACCAGTCCAAAATCAACATTCAGAATCCTTATCTTTCATCTTGGAATCATAGGCTGGAGGTCCTCTAAACAAAAGTCAGTGGCTATGTCTACTTCTGAAACGGAATACTATTCCATGAAAGAGTGTGGAAAAGATGTGCTTTGGGCTAAAGAATTTTTCAACAATTTCTTCATCAACATAGAATTCTCAAAACTTAAAGGCAATAATGAAGGAGCAATTATCTTGGCTTTGAACCCTTTATATCAACATAGAACATGTCACATTAAAGCAAGAGTACAATAGTTACAAGAACATGTTAATAAGACTGAATTTTAAATTTAATATACCTCAACAAACAATATGTTAGCCAATATGCTGACTAAATCTCTTCCCCATCCTAAGCACCATATTTTCCTGAAGGCACTAAACCTCAGCCTGCTTTCTTAAGCATGAAAGGGTGTCAATTTATATATATATATATTATGTTGTCTTATACTTATTATACATTTATGTTACTGTTTATCTAAGTTCTACATTTTCTATATCTCTATTCTGCTTTTAATTTAGCACTTCTTTTAACCTAACTTAATAATAACTCAGAATTATATATAGATTTTGATACGTCTATGTACCACATCCATCTTCCTCTTATCTAATTTATTTTATTATTTTTTCTCCTTGAGGTAATCTTTCAAATTTTAATTGACCAAGTGGAGTATCAAAAGTTTTGAGAGGCCTAAAATCAGGATGTAACTCTCTCTCATCATATTCCCGCACAATATCACCTAACCCATAACACACTCTTCCAGAAAACACCTCCACAAACTCCTCTGCACTAGGTGGTGTCACAGCATCTTTTATTGTAACCCTATTTAATTCCCTAAGATCCTGAGCTACCCTGAGCTTTCCAATAGGCTTCTTAAGACAAAACACTTGACTTGAATAGCTTGATGGTGACTTTTCATATAATCCAGTTTAAATTTTTTCTCTAATGACTTCAATATAATCATCTTTAAAGCTGCAAGAATTAGAATCAGTTTCTGTTTCCATGGTTCATGAAAAAAGGCAGGAATCTTGTAAGGCTCTCAATTAGAATGCTTCAACACACCAATCTCCTCTTCTACAAAAGTGATGGCCTTCTCCCTTTTTACAATCACATCCAACAACAACTTCTTTTCTTCACCTGACAACCAACCCTCAGGTCCAAAATTAATAACATCCGATCTCTTAAAAATGATTCTTGATGTTTCAGAAAATTACAGCATATTATTGACTAAAGGACAGTCATATTGATTTCATAATAAAATTGGACTCTTCAAAGGTGGGTTCAATTCAGCTGGTAGTGGTTCATTAAATGGTCTAACCTTATTAGCTACTTTTTTGTATTTTTACACAACAAAATTCACTTTGACTTTAGTTATATGAACCATTCTAGATTCACCGTTAAGTAATTCATTATAAGAACTTTCTTTGTCATCAGAATTAGAGTCATAATAAGTTAAAATATTATTTTTATTTTAAATATTTTCATATCCACCCTCTTTTCTTTTTCTAATTCAACATCTGATTTTCCATCACTAATACTACCATTTTCTGCCATAAATTTCATAGTAGATAAAGTTAGAAGTTTAACTTCTTTCTGGAGGAAAGAAACATAATTTTCACAAATATTATTTTTTTTGAATTAATTATACTAAGATTTTTTTGTTGATTTTGATGAGATAATTGCTGTTTATACTCTTGCTGGAGGCCATATAATAATCCAACACACATATCACCCCTATTATCCAAATTCCCTATCCATGTTTTATCCAACACAATGAATCCCATCTTTCCCTTTAACCATTTTTAAACTTTATTGAGTAATTTGATAACAATAACAAACATATAGAAAAATCAATAACATTATAACAATCCAAAGAAGTATCAACAGAAAATATTTGAGATTACTCTTGAATTATCTCCAATTGAGCTGCCCTATTTCAATGAGGGATCTCTTTTTAAAGAGAGATTAAAATATTAGAGCTATCAGCCCTACCTACCCCAAAAAATGAGGGTCTCCAAAATCATTATTTTTAATTAGTTCACCAGAATCTTACCTTTCTATCCATCTCTTCTTGGTCATACACAACACTGGCACATTTTAGTAAGACCAGGCCAGGTTTCTCATCCATCATCTCCTGGAGTTGCCAACTGCATATGAAGCCTTCTTGTATAATCACCAGAAATCTCTAAACTAATACCCATACCAGTCTGATATCCTATAATTGCTTCAAAATGCATCAAAAATAGCCCATCAAGAATCATTTTAACAGCTTCTCTAGCCACATAAAAATTCACTCCACCAACAGATCCACCAACACATAGCTAGACATGCTCAGCCATCCTGATAAGTTTGGTTTCCTGCTGACCAATGCCTCATTGATTTCCACCAGTACCTGTTTTTATTTTCAAGCCTATAATTGTAGCTTTCTCTAATAAAATTAAATTTATTTATGACCACAAATCTACCAGTTCCTTTACCTCTTTACCACTTATAGTAACCATCAAATAACCCAGAGGAGCAGAAAAATGAGTTTCCACCTCCTCACAAAACTTTTCCACATTTTTTCAAATATATTCTACCTCTCCAGCTTCTATCCTTCTCCTTTTTAGATGCTTCTTTTGCTTTTTTTCAAGGCGTGTACTAGTCATAAATAAATTGCCCAAGGATAAAGGAATCTGAAGTTGATTCATTCTACCTAACACCATATTCATAGCATTATCTTGAACAGATACTACTTGCCTTTCATATTGAACTTTATTTTTATTAACCTTGGCCCTTGGAGCCTCTTGAGAACCCTTATTTCCATCTTTACCCCCCATAATAAAATTTTCATCTTTAATAAACCTAGATCCATTGCCTACTGCTTTCCCTAGTCCATATCCATCACTTGTCCTTCTTACCTCTTACCTAGGAGTTGAATCAATAAAATTTGGTCTGGGGAAAGATTCCAATGGTACATACTCTTCAGAATTTGATTCATATTCAAAAGGCATATGTTCACCAGTTAAAACCAACTTTCAAAAACTGGGAGGCCCCATATCTGCCATCCCCTTCTGCACCCTATAAATTTCATCCTTAGAGTAAGGTTTCTTTTCAATCTTTTTGATCTCTGATTTTCCTGGTTTAGCCCTTAATTGGCTCTGAATGCTAATCTTTGCTGTAGTATCATCTGCACTCCTAGAAGCATCCACATCATATTCCCCCACCATACAGTTATCATCCACACTAGCAACTGAACACAATAGCAGACCACCAAAAGATGTTAAAAATTTGGCCTTACTGACCTCTTTATCTTTTCCCTTATCAACCTTTCCACCTTCATAACCACCATTATTTTTACCACCTTTAGAATCATCATCATCACAATTTAATTCCTCTAATCTGGCCCTTATTTCAGCCATCATATTCCTCCTAACCAAATTCAAAGGAGCTTTCCCATCACTGGGTTTGATGAAGGATCTATCAGGAAATTTATAAAACTTCCATCAAATTTGACTCTACCAGCTTGCAAGACCTTATCCAAATAATAATAATCACCAGCTCTATTCCCCCTCCTATTATAATAAGAGTACACCTTGGGTTTTCCATATCCACAATTTCCATTATGTTAGGATTTTTTGAGAGGTAAGGAGGAGGAGTGCTATGGGTGCTATGCATTGTGAGAGGCAGAAGAGGAAGTATTGCATAAGGGTAGTATTATATGGGGCAAGTGCTGTGGTGCACTCCTCATCGGACACTTATATAGTAATCCAGTTACTTCTTAGTCTCACTGCTGTATCAGCATAGTCAGTCCCGCATCACTGTTGGTAACCCCAACATAGTCAGTCTAGTTAGTCTCACTACTTATTAGCATAGTCAGTCCCATACCAGGCTAGCCCCAGCACTAGTAGTAGTCCGCATTCTTAGGTCTTAAAATTTTTTCCAAACTTAATTGGTGCAAAACTGAAGAACAATGAATCCCTCAGGTAAACCTGATGCAGCAACCCTTGCTGCAATGCAAGAACAAAACACCTTAATCATGGAATGTATATCTGGGGAACAGCCCTCATACAACCATGTAGAAATTTCTAAAGTTTTAAGAAGTAGACACAATGCGAGATGGGTTGGTTCTTCTTTTCAATTTCTAAAAAAGAAGTGTCTGCCACAGCCTTTCCATCTTATATTTTTCAGCGCTCCAGACACAGTTCCCTAGTGGATCTACAGTTATGTCTCTAGCTTCACATTAGTAAAACAATAACTAATCCATAAGTAAACTAAATACACTGCTTGTAACAACTAAAGTGCCTAATCATACCCTACGCTTACTAAAACTGGTATAAACTTGTTTCACTCATGTTCCACATGTGGGCTTATAACTGTACCCTGCATTTTTTCAGCGCTACTTCCTGCATTGACACCTTTCAGCGCTGATCCTTGTCTCTTTGACTCTTGGGTGGTTTTGTGATTGAGTCCCCATTCTCATTGCTTCATTACTAAGTTCAAAGTTCTGACAATTCACACAACTAGTTAGCCTCTGCTACTTACATTACCTGTTTCAGTAAGTTACCACACTAGCCGTGGTGAAGTATACTATGTACTTGAGGCCTTCCTTGAGCCATAATTCCTTCCTTAACTCATAACACACAATTATTTTAAAATTCAAATCCATAATGTTCAGCGCTTGCACTCCAAAGCTTATATCACATATTTCCTTTGTGCAGAAAATCTCGCTGCAAATCCGAGCACACAGACCCTAAATCCTGTTCCGCACTTCTCTTTCCCTTTGTTCTTTTAAAGCCATAATTACATATTTATAATAGCACTATCTACTGCACTATGATTCCCCTATTGTTCTTCCTGGGCTAAACAAGCTGATTGGCCCAAAAGATAAGTTACCTGTGATGCACGTACCACATCCTCCCTCTACTTGAAACTGTCCCCAGGAGTCTTTAAATACCCTGCTCCTCACAGTGTTTCCTTCCTTCATCCTCCAACTTCTTCTTCATTTTCAATAAATCATCATCATTATCATCCTTCTTCTTCTACTACATAATTATATCCTCTTTTACTCTTGTATTCTTCTTCCATGTACATAGCCTGTAAAAGTAATAAAATATATTATATTCTCATCTAAAATTCCTTGTGAGAGTCTTTTATATACAAGATGAGTTTCCAAAAATAACAAAATCATCCTTCTTCCAAACTTTCCAGCGCACCCTTTTACTAAGTGCTTCTGAATGATGAAACAACAAAAAAACAAAAAAAATTAAGATCAGTGCTACCACCTATAGTAGAAAGTACATCCTCTGTGTTATATACGCATGAGTATTGTTGAAATCTCCATATCTTTGCCATATGACTTTCCCATTACTGCAACAGATTCCACTTTTCCCTTCACTGCGCAATTTTGGGGGGCGGAATTGTTAGCAAGTCAAGAACCTTGGACTCAAATTAACCACAGATTGAACACACATTAAGCTATTGACAAAGGAACCATACAATCAGGGATGAAAACCACTCAGCAGAAAATTTTCAGGTGGGTGTTCAAGTAGAGTTCAGTATGAGTTCAGTCTGAGTTCAAGTTTAGGACTTTCTAGCAAGTTCACCCCCTATATTGCATAGTGCTTGGGTCCCTTTTTCTATGACAAAAATCCTTCACATCTTCCTTAAAGACAATTCAGTGCTCAAGTTAAATATTACACAACTAATGCCTTTTCTATAATGCCATTCTTAGCCTATAAAAAGCCCATCTAATAATTGACTTTTCCACCATTTTAGTATCATGGCTCAATACCACACCTTTCCCAGATATCAAGTGGGCTTTTTCTGCATAAAATTGCAATTTCCATTGCACCTTTTTCAGAACTCAGGGGTATGCCCCCTTTAGACCTGCCTGTGATAATTGTTTCAGATATCATAAGACTTTTAACACCTCCCTATATCAAAATAGTCTACATCCTACCAGCTACATTTGTTTCCCAACTAGTTCCACCAGTAGCGCTCCTATAATAACCACTACTAGTCCTACCAGCATTAATTCTTCTCTTATTACTGGTGTCCCTTAAGAATCATCATCATTTCCTGCTTGTTTCAGGCTCAAAATATCCATTCAGCCTAGCACTGCACCTTCTTTTGCCCCAAGCTCCAATGCTTCTATGCTATCAGACTCCTCTACAGCTTCTCTGGACTTGGTAACTGTCTCCTTGCCATCATCCCACCCCCATAACTTATTAGCAAGTAAGTTCTTTTAATTATACTTATGCCTCAATTACCTACTGACTCCTGATCTAACTTGTAGGCTTCAGAAAATCCATCTCCCTGGGATGGGTTCCTATTCCACTACCTTTTGTACATTCCATGCGAATGTTTACCAGACTTTGCCTTATATACGATGCTATGTCTCTATCCTATAATCACGCACCAGCATTTTCTGACACTGAGCTCAAATCTTGTTATACCCATATAGAAATGATAGTTCAGCTAATGAATGAGATCAGTTTTTTGACTATTCTTGTATTCCCCACTAATCCTCGTTGCTTCTTCATGCCTGAAGAATGGAAAGGATATCCTAATAGCTTTAACAACAAAACTGAATAATCCACTAGCGCTTTCCCTATAGCCTTCTTTTTCCAAGATCTCTGTACATAGTCTCCATCTTTGCTATGCCTTTAAATAATCATCCTAGACATGGCGCTATTCTTTTACACATGTCTTCAAAATTAGTTGTCTTTTAAATTTTAGAGTGCCTAACTTTTCTCCCTCTACTTTCTTTAAAAGACTATAGACCCTGTAAAAAATCATAAAATAAACTTTAAACATTAAAAATTTTACTCCCTTCACTGAGATACAAAAATACATGATATAAATAAGTTATTGAACTGTAGAGCTCCCCATCTATAAATTGTAATTCCACTCCTGGTTGATTAACCCATTGGTTAAATTCCCAGAATATTTTGCATATACATGGTACACATCTCCTTTAATCCATTTACCTATTTTTTCATGTCTCCTCAAACAATGAAAATATAAGATTCCATTTTTCTCTATGCCCTCATCTGAGCGCTTATGCCAGTTGCCTATTAATCCATAGTCCTCCTAACTTCCAGTTAGCGCCCTCTACCCAGAAGAACTGCATCAAAGCCTCCTGTGAGTACTCTTAGAAAATTAAACCTTGAACATAACTTGTTAGTTTAACCTCTTCCCAGAGGAAACATAAAAAAATTCATAAAAAGAACATTTATAGTTTAGCCTCTTCCTGAAGGTTATTCTGATAGTTTTTGCTCATTCCGGAGGTTATCCTGTACTACTATTTAAAGCGCTCTTCTTTTATATAACTTTTTCTAAACTGATCCTACCAAAAACAGTATCATTGCCCGTTGCTCTACCTTTCTCTTTTGGCTTTCTGTAACTCCTGTGCTGACATTCCAGACAAGATTTAACCCAATCTCTTACCTTGTTCTTTATATTGGGCCACCAGAATCTTTCCCTGACTCTGCAATATGTCTCATCTTGACCTCTATGGCCTAGATTCTCATGAAACTCCCTTAGTATTTTCTCCTTCCTTTACCTAGTTTGAATGACTAACTGAGGGAAAGAAGACTGATTCCTCCATAACTTCCCATCTTTAATAAAATAGCTTTTAGCTGCTGCACAACATTGTGCCAAAACTTTTCATTAAAGAAATCTGGTAGACTACTACTTTACAGATATAAGCTTAACAATTCTGCTTCCTCATCAGCAGGTGCATCATCTTCAGAATACTCCCCATTCTCTGGATGAGTATTACTATCTTGACTTCCCCTTGAGTTGTCTTCATCATCTGATTACTCTGATGTCTCATCCAGAGCACTCCTTGTCGCTAAATTAACTTCAGCATTCCCTAAACCCAGTTTCAAACTACCTTTTCTACACACATCCTTTGTTTCATAATCATCTAGTTTATTGTCCTCGGTGACCCCTCTTAACACTACTAGTTTATCATCTTTGCAATTGCCTTGTAATGCTACTAGTTTATTGTCTTTACAGAAGCCTCTATCAAATCCTTCATAAAAATAATCTATCCCTTTTACCCATCTTTCATCTTCTTCAAATTTCTTGGCTTCTGAGTCTTCTTCACACAACAGCCTTCTGGATAACAAATCTGGCATTGTGAAAGACTTCCCTGGCTTATGCACTGACTCAAAAGAAAATAAATTAATCTTCACCATCCACCTAGTCATGGGTGCATCTGGAAAACTCGGGCTACCAATCATTTTCACCTATGATAGAGCATCAACCTGCAACTCAAAATGTTGCCCCAAAAGCATCCACTGTAGCTTCTTAAGTATTTTTCTACTCCAAATAACTCCAGCTCAGACTGAGATTACCTAGACTCCACTTTAGTAAAAGTCTTAGATTCTTAAAGAACAGGCCTGTTGTTACCTTCCTCACACTCCTGCATCAAAACTGCACCTACTGCAGACACACTAGAATCCACCTCTATAGTGAATTTCCATATCCTGGTCTATATTCCAATCTTTTCATAAACTCCTTTTTAATTATTTGAATGACTCTTTGCATTCCTCTTTCCAATGCCATACAACATATTTTCTTGTTAAGCACCTTAAAGGTGAAGAGAGAAAAGAAAAATCTTGAATAAACATTCTTACATATGTACAAATGCTTAAAACCAAACTAACTTCTGTAGTATTTCTTGGTCTTGGCAATGTAAGCACCTTATTCTTCTGCTTTTCAGCAATGATCCTTTCTTCCTTGCATACCACATGTCCCACAATATCTAGCGCTGGAACACAACAATTAAACTTGGATCCAGAGATCTTTAATCCTGCCTGCTCTATCCTAAACAGCACTCTCTCCAGGGTAATTGCATATTCCCAAACCAACCTTCAAATATACGGATTCTCCTCTAACACTTCCCTATAATAATCACTGGCTGGTCCTTTTATAACGCCATCATCAAGGAAGATTCCCACATGCTCTGGAATTTTGTCCTGCAGTATCCACATCATCTGTGCTTGGTATACCGCCACATAATTTGTTGCGCCTTGTGGTAACCTTTTCAACCAGAAATTTCCCAGTGGTGTTTCAAACATTGTCATGGGCCTGGATGATTCATCCAATTCATGCTCATTATATCCTCCCATGATATCACCTAATCCATAACATGCCCATCCCGTGAAAGAATCAACAAACTCTTCTGGAGTTGGTGGAATTCCTGTGTCCTTTACTGTAACCTTGTTCTTCTCTCTAAGATCATAAATAACCCTCAATTTACCACAGTGCTTAACAACACAAAACACTTGACTTGAGTAACTAGACATAGACTGTTCATAGAAGCCAGACCTTAACCTTTCCCTAATTAATTCCATATACTCTTCTCTTATAGCCTCTGGTATTGGAAAAGCCTTCTTTTGCCACGGCGCACAAGGTATAACTGGAATAATATAAGGTTTACTGTAAGAGTGTTTCAACAAACATCTTTCCTCATCAGAAAATGCAATAGCCTTCTCCATAAGAGCCATAATGTGTAACAAAAACTTCTTTTCTTCCTGGGATAACCAATCCTCTGGTCCAAAATTAACCATCTGAAGCCTCTCCATTGTGATTCTACTAGTAGGCGTAAATTCAGGTGAAAACCTTGTTAAAGGAGTATCATAAGGATTCATAGACAGCTCCAGCCTCTGCAAAGGAGGATTCAAATCTGGAATTGGTACATTTACTGGTTTAACCTTGAAAGCTACTCGCTTATACTTTTATGCAAAACAGCACTTGCTGCTTCCTTCATTACTTAAAATCAAACCCTTTCTAATACAGCTATGGGTTGTACCTAAATCCTGTTTTTGTCTTTTCTTTTTAATATAAGTATAACAAAATCCATAATCAAAGAAATCAAAAAGCCTAGGTATAATACATTCAACTGTAGTATTACCAAGACAGATATGAAGTACCACTTTACGTATCCCCTCTTGTTGGACTGACTGGTCACTATCCGAGTTCCTCTCATCCTGGGAGATAGTAACACCAAAAATGCCAGCCCCTAATGAAAATTTTGGCACCTTCCTGGTGGTTTCCCCATCTAATCCTCTGTGACTTCCTCATAAATCTCTCTTTCTTTCTCCAATCTCGCAGCTCCAGAGTACTTAGTTTCTTAGCCACCATACTTAGGCGCTACTAAGACTGCTGTCACTGGAATACCATCATCACCCATAATCCTTATTCAAATAGTCTTCTTCAAACAATAATCAATAGTTTCAGAATAATCCATTCAAAATTTTGTGCCTAAAACTGGTTTAACTACACCCATCAGAACATAAAAATGAATATCTCTTGTTGCTCCCGCAACTCTAGTGCGTACATACTCTGCTAAACCTATAACAGGCAACCTGCCTCCACTGATTCCTGAAACAGAGCCATCACTTTCTTTTACAGGAAGACCTATCTCCACAGCATCATCTGCTGAAACCACATTGATTTTTGAACCTGTATCCACTAATTCTCTAATCTTCTTACCATTTACAGTAATCATAAAATACCCTAAGGAGCCTGCATAATGTGGTACCCTAGTCAATCCAATGACTGGCTGAAATGACTGCTCTCCTACATCAAATTCAGCGCAAAGAGAAATCCTTTGCTTCCTGCACTTATCCACAAGTCTATTTTCTACATCTGGCGCTACAGCTGTCAGTATCTCCAATGGAACTGAAACAATAGTTTTTAAACATTACACAACTAAATCCTCAGCTACTTTAGGAAAATCAGAGTAAAATGGGCACTTAATTTTCCATTTAGGTTTTGTCGCCTTGGCACCAGCTTTTGCTCTTCCAGGTGGTTTCTTTGGAGTATTATGCCTTGCTCCTGGCATTCCTTCAGCAGGTACTGCCCTTTTCTGTACTACCTCTGTCTCCTCCATTTTAACAGGTTGTTCTTCTACCTGATGATCTACAACATACCCACCAGGTTCCATACCCTCCATTTCAACATATTCCATAGGTAAAGGTGTATTTTCCCTAGTAGTATATCCTACTTCCTCCATACCCTCTGGATTCACATACCTAGCACCAGCTCTTCTTGGCCTACTAATTGTTGGTGGGGCAATTTTCTTGTGCTTTGCTGCAAACATCTCCAATTTCACTGAAGTAAGTGGCACTGCAACCTCTCCTTCTTTTACTTTAAAATCCAACACTACTCAAGTAACTGCAAAATTAACTGATTTCACATCCTTGCCCTTCTCTTTAGCTTCAGGCTCCTTGCTCTTGCTTTACTTGCCCTTCATAGACTTTTTATTAATATATTCAATGACCATGGCTTTCATCCCTCAATCCTTGTCTTTAATAATCTTAGTCCCATTTTCCAACATAAGCATAGTTCCATCTTTTTAAACTAACTTCTCCTCTTTATCCTTTTGAAGCGCATTACACCTCATCCTATGATGCCCTTCTTTATTACAATAGTAACATACCATAGTAGCAAAGAACAAGGGTTGGGAAGAACTCTTGGGCCTACACAAATCCTTTTTTTGTTCTTCTTCAATTATTTTCTTCAAAAATTTGTCAATCCTAGCCATAACAGAATCTGGCTCTTTAGTAAAAGCTTTAGCTTTAGGAGTCAAAACCTGAGGAGACAATTAAACATCAGACGTATCCTTGTCCACTTCCTCATTATCCAAAGAAACTCTAACTGTGCGACGCTCAACTCAACACTACTTCATTTCAACTTCCACTGCTTTCTCTACTTCCTCTAATCCAGGGTACTTATAATTACTGTCCCTCTTCTTGACTAACTTTCCTTTGTTATCCAAGTGCCTCTTCACCCAGTCTTCCACCTCTAGCGCTAAAACTTCACAAAACCAAGGTAAAGATGCATTATTATCACTAAAATTTTCATTAATGACCAAATACTTGACCATTCAATCAAAATCTTCCCTGAGACTTTTAAATTCTTTAGGGTCTTGAACACTCCCTTCAGCTTTGGCCTTCTTTACCAAGACATCTAGATCCTTAATTGTGTACCTAGTTTTCTCAGTAATCTTTGGCCATCTCTTAAGCATATTTTCCTTTAGCGCTGACCAATTACGCTCTTCATGACCCTTTAGATACTCCAGATTGTCCTTGCACTCATTTGATACAAAGAACAATACTTGGCGAACCATAATTTATTTGGTAACTCGATGAACTTCAGCTGCCTGTTCAAACCTACATAGAACTTCTTGGTATAAATGCTGGCGAAATTCAAGCTTTCATCTTTACACCTAATAATTTTAGTTACCCTCTGTGGAAACAACGCTGTCATATTGAGCAATTTAACTCTCTCCTGACATCCCCTAGATGTAGTGGCAGTAGGTTCCATTTTTGAAATAAAAAAATCAAAGCAGAAACCAAAAAAAATAAACACACATTTGATAATTCAATCCGACTATATCCACAATACAGCCTTACACTATCCTCTGATAACATCTATTGATCCACTTGTTGTAGACCATTTGACTCTTCCACTGAAGTGCCGGCTTGATTACGCCCTCTTGACAAAATTCTGAAAACCAAACAATCTAATCAAAAAAACTACTTACAATTATGCCACTGTTGGGCCACCAATTGTAAAATATTTTAAAGTACTAAGAAGTAGACACAATGTGAGATGGGTTGATTCTTCTTTTCAATTTTTAAAAAAGAAGCGCCTCACCACAAAATGTGGGGGGTGGACTTACTACCGAGTCCACAACCTTGGACCCAAACTCACCACAGATTGAACACACATTGAGCTATTGATAAAGGAACCATATAATCAGGGATGAACACCACTCAGAAGAAAAGTTTTAGGTTGGTGTTCAAGTAGAGTTCAGTATGTTAATATGAACGACTGATGATTTTATATAAGTTAGTAACTTAATAAATAGATGGACAAGGACAAGGGACAAGAACAAGGGACTGTGGACTAAGGACTTGGACTGGTGGACGAGATAGGGACAGAGGGAAAGTTACCTGATGATTTTATATAAGTTAGTAACTTAATAAATAGATGGACAAGGATGAGGGACTGTGGACTAAGGACTTGGACTGGTGGACAAGATAGGGACAGAGGGACTTTGAAAAGAATATAATGATGTGTTAGACTAGATAAAATAAGTAAAGAGAAACAGAATAGATAGATGCGGAATCAAGTAATGGATCCGCATCTTATGAATGAAACTGTGTATCATCAGGTTAGGTTAAAAGATATACTAGGAGTAAACTACTCTATGATAGAGAATAGAATATGCTTAAGTAACTAAGTGGCATAAGTAAACTAGTAGTAAGAATTATATTATATTGACACTCCCCCGTGCTCAAGACAGCAACGGAGTTAAATGGAGTTGATTTAAGAATTCCAGGTGTTTTGGTCGAGGAAGGGATTTTGTCATGATGTCAGCTGTCATACTGCCGGTGGGAATATATTTGATTAGGAATTCATCATTGTTGACCTGTTCTCGCAACCAACATATTCTAGTGTTGATATGTCGGGTGCGGTGTTGATAAAGTGGATTTAGAGTGAGTTTGATAGCCCCCTGATTGTCACCATAGATATAACATCGTTCAAGAGCAATAGAAAAGTCATTAAATAGCTCCTTAGTCCAAATAAGGTCCTGTCCACAGTCAGTCATGAAGTAGTAATCAGATTCAGAGGTTGATAGCGAGACAGATTGCTGTTTGGCCAATTTCCAACTGATGAGACCAAGATGAAAAAGAAACGTGCTGGAAGTAGATTTTGAGTCGGATGATTTATTGTAATCTGAATCAGCAAATTGTGCAAGATGGCCAAGTTTGGCTTTTTCTATGTTGCCCAGCGTAAGATGGTAATCTTGAGTGTGTTGAAGATATTGTAAAATGTGGAAGAATGCACTAATTTGCTGATCAGAGGGGTCATTTATATATTGAGCCAAGGTACTTGCGGCAAAGCCAAATGTGGTCGATCACATAGCACCAAATAATTAAGTAATCCCACCGCTCTTCTATAGTTGAAGAGAGGTACTAACTGTTTTAGGGTGCATTGAGTGAACTGAGAGTTGGGTACAACGGGAGTGGAAACGGATTGACATTCATCGTGATTGAATTCTTTTAGTATGTTTTTGATATATAATTGTTGTGAGAGATGTAATGTTCTAGATTTTCAATTGTGGACTACTTTCATTCCTAGTACCCAGATAAGTTCTCCCTGATTGTCCATGTTGAATACACCCAATATCTTAGATTTAAATTCCTGAACAGAAGGGCTAGCTATGACTAGGTCATCAACATGAATGAATATGTAGCAAGGTTTGGATACGTCTTGACTCAAGAATAGACAAGGATCAGCTATACTGGGGCAGAAACTGATAATTTCTGAAGAAATTGGATATCTCCTGATACCAAAATCAAAGGCTTTGCTTCAAGCCAAATAAAGATTTCTTGAGATGTAGGCATGAATTGGGATCATCTGGGATGTAGCCACAGGGAAGGCGCAAATAAAGTTCCTCATCTGGTTTCCCATGAAGAAATGCCGATTTTACATCCATCTGATGTATTTCCCAATCTTTGTAAGCAGCAAAACTCAAAAGAAATTGAAGAGTGGATAGTCGACCAGTGGGAGCATAGGTTTTGTTGTACTCAATACCCTCTATTTGTGAGAAACCCTGGACACAAATCTGGCTTTTTATTTAATGATGTTTCCCTCAGCATCTGTTTTCCGCTTGAATGTCCAGGTGGTTCCTAATAAATTCTGATGTTGAGGAATGGGAGATTCTTTCCAGACTTCATGTTTAGCGATACTCCCTAACTCTGCTTGTATAGCTTTTAGCCATTCATCACTTTCGGGAGAGGTGATGGCCTCATGGTAGTTCTTAGGAGTGTCGAAGTGAGTGACTAGTAAGAAAATGTTGTTTATTAGGCGTTTAGATGTTATAATATTCGAGGGATCTATATCTGAGGAGATTTCTTTTGAGGGTCTGATGTTTTTATTGACATATGTATAATGTTTCATGTTAGATGTATTAGGTGAGATTTTGTCACTTATGTCAGGAATATTTTCACTAATGTCATTCATGTCAGAGGGAATGGAGTCATCAGGAATTGTCTCGACTAGTTGATTAAAGGATGGAGTGTCAACATGTTGAATTTCGGGAAATATTAAGGTGTCTATGGGTTTGCCAGTAGTGATTTTTTGCGCAAGGTTAAAGTAATTAAGAAATTTGACGTTGTGTGTGATTTCAATAGAGTCAGTGGAAGGTGAGTATATGCAATAGTTAACGTGTCCCTCACAGTATCCCATGAAGATTCCTTCTATTCCACTCCCATCAAATTTTCCTGCACGTTTATGCTTCTGTTGATAAAATACAACATTGCTTCCAAAGGGGTACAATTTGGTCGGGATGTTGACAGACTCGCCATACCATAGTTCCCAGGGCGTCTTGTGATTAGGGAGAGATGACAAAGGAAGTATGTTTAGGAGGTAGGTGGCAGTATTAACAGCTTCCGCCCACCAATGAGCATCAAGTTCGGATTCAATTAGAAGACATTGTGCTTTCTCAACGATAGAGCGATTACCTCTTTTGGCGATAGTATTTTGTTGAGGTGAGTAAGGGGAAGTCCGTAGATGCACAATACCTTTGTTTTGAAATGATTTGTGATTTAGTTTCTAGTGATCTCCCCGCTGTTATCAGAAACAACATACTTGATGCGCCGATTCTTTTGATTTTCAACTAGGTTTTCATATTCTTTATATTTCTCAAACGTTTTGGATTTTAAATTCAAGAAGGTGACATGTCGGAAGTGAGAATGTGCGTCAACAATTTGATATAAATATGATTTAGAACCTTTGGATTTGGGAGTGATTGGACCACATAAGTCCATATGAATAATGTCAAGTGGTGATTCCAGGGTTGGAAAAGAGCCGGAATATGGTAAAACGTGTGCTTTAGCTAGTGCGCACGTTTTGCAAGTATAGTCAGAAAAATGCAAACCTGGGTATAAGCACTCCATGGTTTGATTGTTAGGATGACCAAAGCTGTGATGAAGTAAATCGCGGTTGGGGAGTCCACTCCCAACCAGATTGTATATTGGAAATTTTTGAATGGGAAAGCTGATTATTCCCCCTTTAGTTGATCAGTCAATTAGAGTTTTGTCCATATGTTTGATTTTGAAGTTCCCTTGATCATTGAGGAGATACCAGCCATCCTTTAACAAATCAATGATTGAGATAAGCGTTGTGGTCTTCCAACATTGGCAGGGGCCTTTGTTGTGTGATTTGGTGTGGTTTGTGCATGTCTTAATTGACATCTGTTAAGGAATAGGGTATTTTTCTGGTTTTATTCCGTGGATATTGGGTTTGCCGGTATGTGGGTACTATAATTGGATAGCCCTGGTTTTTCTCTATATTTTATGTCTTGAAGACATTTTTCATATTCTGAGTTTTATTGGGTCATTTCCTCATTTTTCATTTATAAAAGATTGCTGTTTAATTTTGTTTTCCGTATTTTACGGGCTAGCCTTAAGTCTTACGGTTAAGTGCTTAGTACCATTGGATAGAGCTAATTTTTCTCTATATTTCATGTCACAATGTTGTTATAGTGAAATTCCATGTTTTAAAGGTTTTAGTAGTTGTAGCTAATTTTTCCAAGTAGATTAGTGGTTTTTATTGGTTTTCTGGCTTCAGGGAGGCCGGGCCGCTTCAGGCAGAATCTCCGACGTCGGGCGGCCCGCCCGCCTCTGTTTTAGGAGATTGGGGAGCGCTCCAGGAGGGTTTTTATGCAATTTGGCGGGTACAGGCGCCAGATTGGTGGGTGCGCATTGGCTCTTAGATAGTGGTCTGTGTGTACATAGTGAATAAGACAGTTTGGGGCAACCTTAATCATCATACAACCATCCAGAGGTGATCTCATTGTTCCTCACTCAGTTTTCACTGTTTTCTGGCCACAATTGGCTGTGTTTGTTGCAAGTGAGTTCTTCATTTAACTTAACTTTGGGAACTTTTTTCTCTGTTATAGTCTTGCAAGCTATAGCAAGTATTATTGCTGTCTCTGGTGTGGATTTGCAGCCTACATCAAGTATCTTTGCTGTCTCTGGTGTGGACTTTGTTCTACATTTCTGTTCTTTGGTCTGGTAGTCTATCTGGGGACTACTTTCTTGGCTCTTCAAGCAGTCAAGTGTGTTGAAAAGGAGCTTTAGCAAAACAGGAACCAACTTACTTTAGCAAGTAAATCTCACTCTATTTTTCTAAAGGGACAGGGGATTTTCTCTCTGGTTTTTCTCCAACTCCCTTGGTCAAGGCCTATAGCTAGTACTATAGGATTGTCTACATTTCTGGCACCCAACATGGGGTAGAATTTGCTAGTTCTTTGGAATCTCTGTTTTCTTTGGTTGGCTCTTTTTGGTGTTTTGGACTGGAGGAATGGCTTCTGGTTCTGCTATTCCTGTGGTGACTGTCAGTGGGGGGGATGGTCCTCCTTCTGTGATGGTTAGGGAGTGTGTGAGAATTAAAACTTGGGATGGTACCAAGTTTAATGGGGAGGATGTCAAGTGATTTCTAGAGAAGTATGAAACTGCTGCTGGAGTGGATGGTGCTTCCTACCTGGACATGGTGAAGCAGATTATCTTCTTCATTGGTGATAGGTCAGTGGAGAAGGAGATTGTGGCCATGTATTGCTACAAGAAGAGGGATTGGAAATTGTTGTGTAGGGAGATGGTGGATAGATGGGGTGTCAGGTTCACTATGGTGGATCTGAACAAGGTTGTCAGTGAATGGAAATCTTATGGTTGTGTTGGTAACTTACATAGTTACAGGAAGTTTCTGCTACAGTTTGATCCTGTGGTGGAATATTTGGTGGAAGTGGAGGAGCTGGCACATGAAAATGCTGCCAAGGATGTTTTTTGGTCTGCCCTGGCTAGAGATGTCAGGATGGATGTGTTGAAGGAGTTGTCAAGAAAGGAATTGATAAAAACTCTTTCTAATGGGGATCAAAAGCTGCCTGCCTTGAACAAGGTGAAGGAGGCAGTGGAGGCCCATCTGAAGTTATTGGCTTTGGACACCTATCAGGAGGGGTGTGCCAAGTATGTCAGCAAAGTCAGTGAGGCTTTGGCTGAAGAGGAAGTTAGGGAGAAGAAGGAGGAGAAAAATTTGGTGCAGGTTCCCAAACAGGAGAGGGACCCAATGGTGGAGCAGTTGGCTGATCTTACAAAGCAGCTGCACATTTTTGTTCAGGAGGCCAAGAAGGTTAATAAGGCACCTTCTCAGCCTAGATATTTTGAAAGGAGGGCTGGTAGGAGTGATCCTTGGGTTTGCTCTTATTGCAGTAGGAGGGGGCACAGGTCCAATGATTGTTGGGCACTGAACAGAGATGTGTCTGAAGGAAAAGTGGAGCTTGATGGCAAGGTTTTTAAGTTCCCTGAAGGTTCTTTTGTGAAGCCCAGTGAGGGGCAGGCTCCTGTGGATTTGGTCAGGAGAAGGGGTGGTCTCAATCAAAGGAGGCCAAGGTTTGAGGAGATTCCTGATCAGGTGAAGTCTTCTGTTAAGGTAGATGAGGACGTCAAGGGAAAGGGGAAGGAGGTCAATAAGGTCTCTTTTTCTACTTCCTTTGGTGGTTTGGAGTTGTATTCTTGTGGTGGACAGTCAAGTGGCAAATTCTTGGCTGGTGTTTATGATGTGGAAGCAGGAAAGGTGGGAAGGCCCAACCAAAGCCAAATGCTTCAAAGGGGGATCCTAAGCTGAGTGTAGCTAGGGAGAGGTACAGCAAAGAGGAGCTGTACAAGATGCAGAAGGGTATGGCTGACATGGGCCCCCCTAGTTTTGGTGCATTGGACCTGAATGGTGAGCCAATGCCAATGGAGGTGGATTCTGACTCTGAGGAGGATGTCCCTTTGGCTTCATTTCCAAAGCCTGTTGGAGTCAGAGGTTCTGGTGAGGGATCTGGTTTGGTTCCTGTTAATGGTAAATCTGTTTGTGGTGCTGGTCCTCAAGAATCTTCTAGGAACAAGGTGGTGAAGCAAAGAGCTCACTTTGAGAGGCCAGTAGTGTCTGGTCAAGTTAATGTTATGGACTCTGTCCTGGAAAGGATGAATCAGGGTCAGGTTTCCCTATCTTATGGGGAATGGTATGCTATCAGTCCAGGGTTGGCTGATAGACAGAAATAGTTGTTGACCAGGAGAAGAGTTTCTTCTGGTGAGGTAGAATACATTTGTGATTCTGCTGAAAAGTTTGGTGAGGTGTTGGAAACTCATTTTTCTGCTCCTCTGGGATATGTCAATGTCACTCTGAATGGCAGGGAGGCAAGGGCATTGGTGGATTCAGGTTCTCAGATAAACCTGATTTCTTTGTTTGAGGCAACTCATATGGGCCTCCCCATCAAAACTGGTATTGGTGGGAATTTGAGAGGGATCGGTGGCCATGTCACTGAATTGGTTGGAACTTCAGAGTTTTTGAAGTTAGATGTTGGCGGAGCCTCAGGGAAGGTTCATTTTTACATTGCTAAAGGTAATGTAAAAGCAGTTTTGGGTGGGCCATTCTTGATGGATTTTCAGGCAAGAATTGGTTATCAATTTGATTTGGGAATCAGTTTGGAGTTGACTGGTGAAGACAAAAGGAGGCCTCACATGAGGTTATCATCCCCTGGAGAGGATGGTTGGGAGACTAGGCCTGGTTTATCTTCAATGTGCCAGTGCATGGACTGCTGCAGGAGAAGGAAGGAAGTGGGTGCTGCCTCTGGTTTTTTGGAGTGCGGCTCAGGCTCTATTGAGAGTCTGTCTTTTTTAGAGTAATAAGGGCTGATCACCCTAGTGCTACAACCTCTCCCCGAGATGAGGAAATCCCAGGTTGTAGTAGGTCAGCTCCCTTGGAGATATACCAAGTGGATTTTCAACTTTCTATTTTTAATGTTTCTCTTCTCTGCAAGTATTCATCAAGTTTTTTATCAAGTCTCTGTTCTCTCTCAAGATTTTTAATTATTTTTAATTCAAGTTTAAAGAAGAAGATTGGTTATATATCTTTATTGAAAGATATGCGGAAAAGTTTTGGGGCGGTGAGATTGGGGTCTTAAAGTAAGTCCTCCCAATTGTGCACCGCTAGGGTTTCTTCTACACCTTTCAAAAACATTACCTGGGCCACACCTGTAAGCATTGGGGAAACCCCTGGTTATTTTTGTAGGTCAGAAGAAAACTCAAGAAAATAAGATAAAAATTTCAAGATAATTCATGAAAATCAAGAAAAAAATCTGAAGATAATGAAGAAAGAAGATGTAAAATATTTTTGTGAAGATCATCAAGATCTATTTTTGGGCCTCCAGCATGAGGTTAAACTGCAGAAAATTATGAAGAGAGAAGATCACCAAGATATATTTTTGGACCTCCAGCATGAGGATAAACTGCACAATTTTAGAAGATATGATTCAGAAGATAAATCAAGATTTGAAGATTTGGAAGTTGGAAGTGAGGATGAAGATGTGGAATTGCGGAAAAGTTTTGGAGTGGTGAGATTGGGGTGTAAAAGTAAGTCCTCCCAATTGTGCACCACTAGGGTTTCTTCTACACCTTTCAAAAACATTACCTTGGCCACACATGTGAGCAATGGGGAAACCCTTGGTTTTTGTTCCAGGTCTGGTGGTGAAGATTTCCTGAAGATCCCTCAAGTTGAAGGTGGAGCGGCAAAGTATAAGAAGGTAGTGCAGAAGATTAGGCCTGTCAATGAGCCTATGCCTGTGGGTTTGAATCCGCCTTTGAAGAGACCTCCTTTGTCAAGAGATCCGTACTGTACTCCTTTGGTGAAGAATCCTCCAGAATTTGTAGAGACGGCTAGGGTGACTGCGGAAAGGTTGAAAGTTGTTAATTTTGGTCCTGATGGGTGGTTGTCTGAGGAAGAAAAGAAGTTTTTGTTGCACGTTATTGTGCTAAGGGAAAAAGCTGTGGTGTTTGTTGAGGAGGAAAGGGGTGTATTGAAGCACTCTTATGGGGAACCTTACTTGATTCCTGTTGTTTGTCATGAACCTTGGTAAATCAAACCTATTCCCATTCCAGCCGCTATTAGAGAGGATTTTGTGGAGATTGTTAGGGAAAGAGTCAGGACTGGGTTATATGAACAATCAACATCCAGTTACTCAAGTCTGGTGTTCTGTGTAAAGAAGCAGAATGGAAAGTTACGGGTGGTTCATGATCTTAGAGCCTTGAATAGAGTCACTATCAAGGACGCTGGTATGCCACCAAGTGCAGAGGATTTTGTTGAAGCTTTCGCTGGAAGGGTGTGTTATGGTTTGGGTGATATTATGGGTGGTTATGATGAGAGGGAACTACATACGGATTCAAGGCCTCTCACAACTTTTGAGACTCCTTTGGGAAGATTTCAGCTCACTAGGTTGCCTCAAGGAGCAACTAATTCAGTGGAAGTTTACCAAGCACAGATGGCTTGGATTTTGCAGGATGAGGTTCCTAATCATGCTGGTATTTTGATTGATGATGGTGGAATTAAAGGACCATCCACTGATTATGGTAATGAGGTGTTAGCGGAGAACCCTGGCATAAGGAGGTTTGTGCGGGAATATGCAATAACTCTAGAGAGAGTGTTGTTCAGGATTGAAGAGGCTGGTTTGACCATTTCAGGGTCAAAGTTCTGTTGTTGTGTTCCTGATTTGGAAATTCTGGGTCATGTGGTATGTAAAGAGGGAAGGATTATGGTGAAGAAGAAGATTAATAAAATTCAGTCATGGCCAAGGCCTAAAAATACTACTGAAGTCAGAGGATTTTTGGGTGTATGTGTATATGTCAGGATTTTCATTAAGGATTTTTCTTTGTTGGCTTCACCTTTAAGGAGGTTGACCAGAAAAGATGCAGATTGGGAATGGACTGAAGAGTGTGAAGAGGCTTTTCAGAAGTTCAAAAAGGTTGTTGTCAAAGATATTGTTCTTCACAAGTTGGATTATGGTGTTGGTGCTGGAAAAATTTATCTGGCAGTGGACTCAAGTTATATTGCTGCTGATGCTGTTTTGTCTCAGGAGGATAAGACTGGGAGGGTCAGGCCAGTAAGATATGAGTCTGTGGTGTTTAATGAGGTGGAATCTAGGTATTCTCAACCTAAGTTGGAATTGTGTGGCATAGCTAAAATTTTAAAGAAGCTACAGACGGTTTTGTGGGGGAGCATTTTGAGCTGCAGGTGGATGCAAAATCTTTGGGTCAGGTGATCAATACACCTAGTCCTCCAAATGCTCCAATGACTAGGTGGGTGGCATCTATTCAACATTTTTCTTTTGACCTGGTACACAAACCAGGTAGAACTTTTACTATGCCTGATGGATTATCAAGGAGACCACCTACAGATGAGGATTCTGATTCTGAAGAGTTTGACGAAGATGTTCCAGTGGTTAGGGCCACCACAAAGGGTGCTGAGGATTTTTCTCTCCTCCCCCATGAGGCTAAACTGGACGATTGTTCTGACCTCCCCCAAGAGGCTAAACTGGCTGGATCTGATCTTGATTCTGGTGATCAGGATGTTTTTGTTGATGAAGATGGAGTTGTTGTTTGCGACAGCTCAAAATTGGAAAAGGGTGTTTTTGTTAGTGAACTGGATTCTCACAAGGTTCAGTGGAAAGAGAAGGATGTGCCAAAATTTAAGGATTGGTGTCCTGGTTGGGCTGCTCAATTGGCTCATGTTCACACTGGTGATTTTGATGACAGAGTTTTACCCTTGGATGTTGTTTTGTTGGATTTTGAAGATGAGACCTGGGGTCAGTCTGGGTTTTATTTTATTTTGGTGGAATATCTGTTGACCTTGGAGAGGCCAGATAATTGTGATGATGATACTTGGTTGGCAATCAAGAAGAAGAGTCCTGGATTTTATGTTTCAGGAAGGCGGTTGATGAGAAGGAGACATCCTAATCCTCAAGTAGTGGTGACTCAGAAGAAGGGTCAAGAATTGGTTTTGAAGTCTTTGCATGAAGACCTTGGTCATAGAGGCTTTGGGGAGACTTATAGAAGAGTAGCTGACAGATTTTGGTGGCCAGGTATGAAGTTGGCTGTGCAGGGTTGGGTTCAATCTTGTGAAGAATGTCAAAGAAGAAGTCACTTGAAACCTAAAGAGGTGGGCCGTGCTACTGGTGAATCAACTGTTTTTGGAAGGGTCAGTCTGGATGCTGTCCATATTAAAGAGGGCAGTTATAAATACTTGATTGTTGCTAGGGATGATTTGTCTGGTTGGGTTGAGGCAGTGCCTCTGGTTAATTTGACTGCCAAGAATGTGGCAGAGTTTTTGAAGAAGGAGTGGATTTATAGGTATGGGTTGATGAAGTTGGTCAATGTTGATGGTGGGCCAGAGTTTGGTGCAGAATTTAAAGAAGCTGTGGCTAGTGTTGGTTCTAGGGTTAAAGTGGCTACACCGTATTATCCTGAAGCTGAAGGCATGGTTGAAAGAGGCCATCAAGTTATCAAGAATGCTTTGGTGAAGATGTGCAGAGATAGTGAGGAAAAGTGGAGGCATTATTTACCCTTGGTTTTATTTGCTGATAGGGTCACTGTGAAGAGGACAACTGGCTATTCTCCTTATGAGTTAATGTTTGGTCAAAAAGCCGTTCTACCAGTGGACTTGGAAGCTTTCTCTTATCTTGGAATTGATTGGGATGACGTGCACTCAACAGAAGATTTGCTTTCTGCCAGGATGCAACAGTTGGAATGTAGAGAGGAATGTCAAGAGAAGGCATACTCAAGAATGATGAAGATTAGGAATCAATCAGTCAGGTACTGGGACAAGAAGTTGGCTCATAGACTCAGGAATCCCTTGAAACCTGGTTGTTTGGTTTTGGTGTATAATAGAAGTTTGGAGAGTCAGTGGGTGAAAATGTTTTCTGACAGATGGAATGGACCTTACAGAGTCAGATCTCAGGCTTCTGGAGGTTCTTATGTTTTGGAAGAGTTGGATGGTGCAGTCTTAAAAAAAAGGGTGGCTGCAGACCAAGTGAAGGGGTTTTATCCCAGAGGCACTAGGCATGAAGAAGATTGACTCCGCAATGAGGATAAACTACGGAACATTCTTTAATTTTGGTTTTTTTGTGGTGATGCTATGCATCTGTTTGTTGGAAACTTTTGTTAGAGGGTACCCATGGGTGGGGCTTCTAGATTTGATCTTGGCAAGTGTAGGGGTGACTGATGGGCTGGCTGCTCTATCAACAGTTACCCCAGATTGTCTGTTTCCAACCCTTTTTCTTAATTTGGTTGAACCCTAGTATTGGTTTCTTTTCACAGGTTTTAGTCCTCTATGACTTTAAACTGGAAATTCCTTTGGTTTTCAAGTGCCGGACTCTTCACTCTTATTGGTTTTGTTTTTTTGTGTTGGATGTTGTGTTTTTGTTAGAAGGTACCCAGGGGGGGCTTCTAGATTTCATTTTGGCAAGTGTGGGGGTAACTGATGAGCTGGCTGCTCTGTAGAACAGTTACCCCAGAATGTCTGTCTCAAGTCTTTGGTTTTTCCTAGTTGAATTCTAGTTCTGTTGTTTATTATTCAGGTTTCAAGTCCGCTATGACTTTAAACTGGTTTGGGACTGGCTTCTTTATCTTTGGTTCTTTCAGATTGGTGGTGGATCACTGGTGGTCTCCCATCATTTTTACTTATTGGAGGGAGCCCACCCAGTGATCATTTCTTTGGACCGGACTTTCCCTTATTGGACCATCTATGAAGCTGGACTTTATTTTATTTTTCAGTTATGTTTTTGCTAGATAGCAGTTTTAGATTATTTTCTTTTTTCTCTTTTTTTTTTAATTTTTTTATGGGGGTTGTTTAAAATTATAAAATCAAAAATATAGGGTGTTACCACATCAGGGTCACCTGGATGTGGGCAAGCATTGGTTGGGAAAGGCTCATCAATTGGCTGGGCAATGCTATTTTCTTTTTTAATTATTATTTATTTCATGTGTTTCTGTGTTTCATTATTTTTATTATCTTCTGAATTTCTAAATTTTTTGAATTTTGTTTTCTGTTAACCATTTAAAAGAATTAATTGTGTATCCACATCAAGGTGCACTTGGATGTGAGTAAGGTATCAGGGGATCAGCTCATCAATTGGCTGGGGGATACCATTTCTATTGTTTTTTACATTTTATTTTATTTCATTTATGTTATTTCATTTCATTTTATATATAAATTTTTTAATTTAGTATATTAGTAGTACTTAAAAAAAAATTCTGAAATTATTTTTTATTAATTGTTTTATATTATTATTATGTTTCTAATCTTTTTGCAGGAGCTCATTGTCTGGATGATGAAGCTTCTGGAGGCTGGTCCGGATTGTGATGACGTTTTTGTTTTTTGTTGTGATTGTGGGAAGGACTGTGTTCTTTGAAGTGCATCCTGCTGGAGAGATGATAGGGATTGTAATGGTCAGGAATTGGATTAGAGGGAAGCTCAGAGGAGGAAGAAGAAAAGGTAGGAATGGAGTGCTGGAGGGTGTGTTTAATGATCCTAGACATTTTCCAGTGGTTGCCAGTAGGCGCTTTCTCAGGGATTTTTCAAAGTCATTCAAAGGTCCATGGTGGGCAAAGGCTTTTAGCATGTTGGAACACATGGTGCTTAGGTGTTTCTTCATGTCTCCATAATCCAGGGTCAAAGAAGTTTCAAGAGGTTGGCCAACTCCAATAATAGATTCAGGAGGAGGGGTGCCAACTAGACAAGAAGAATTGGATCAGTAATTATTTTTTGTTGAAGAAATGGAATAATTAATTTGGTACTTACAGATTGGAAGCTCATCAAATCTGTAAGCAGCTGGGATTTGGATCTCTGACGATTTTGTAATGGTTATAGTGGGTGGATCAACTAGGAAAAGATATGGATTCTCATGGTCTTCCTCAGAGGGATCCTGAGAAGGTGAACTGGGATGCTGAGGTTCCTGGGGCCTAGTTGGAGCAGTGAGATTGTTGTTGTTGTTGTGGTTGTTATTTCTGTTGGATTAAGCTGGAGGAGGTGCTGGTGATGGAGTACCAGGGTTGTTAAAGGATGGAGCAGGAGAGGGGGATTTGGAAGCAGACTGCTCTCTTCTGGATGGAGAATTTGAAGAGATGGAACTGTCAGAAGAGTAGTTGGCTGACAGATGAGAGGTGTAGTTTCTTTGTCTTAGTTGGGGACGAAGTTGTTGTTGTGGAGTAGTGTGTGGTGTTCTGGTTTCCTCTTGGGGTTCTCTGGCAGTTCTCTTAGAAATCAGGTAAATTTTGGTGCTTTTGGACTTTGGAAGGGTGGATTGCATTGCTCTGGGAGCAGTAGGAGGTAGTTGGGTCGAGTTGTTGTTGTTTTCTGGATGGATTTGGCTGTTTTCTGGCCGTTTTTGGAGGTTTTGGCCCTGATTTTCACTGTTTGGTGAGGCGGGCGGGCCGCCCGACTTCGGCTGGGCCACCTGGACGCAGTCTAGAAGCCTGGGAGTTTTTTTTGAAGCTTTTGGAGCTAATTTGGCGGAGATAAAAGCAGTTTCTTGTGAGGCTAAGGCTGGTCTTTTGGGAAGAGTGCGGGAAGCTGAGCTTCTGGATCTTCTGGAAGGAGCAGAAGATAGAGAGGAAGAGGAAGGACCAAGCTCTGGGGATCTGTTAGGGGATCTGGAGATGTATTTGTGAGAAGGAGAAGGCGGAGGAATAGGGTAGTTGGCGTCTCTGTCACATCTTTTCTTTTTGGAATAGCAAGAGTCACAAGCCCTGTTGTAGAATTTGGATTCAGGATTTGGAAGAGTGAATGTGCAAGGTCTGCACATGTGGATGCACTGTTTGCAGGCATAGTCCTTGCGAGCAGTGAAGCAAGGGAGAGTAAAAGGGTTAACATCAGGAGATCCAGCCATGATCTGTGGTGAGAAAAGATGATGAAAAGGGATAGGAGGAGATTTTTGTCAGTGATGGGTAGATGATGAAGTGAAGGTGAAAGCTCAGCAGGTTGGCTGTAGATGTGTGCTGCATGGAATTGGCTGCATCCATTTTATGCAAAATTCCGCCAGTCCATCAAGACTCTAAACTGAAAAATCTATGGTATCAAGATCAGTCCATCAAGAATTTAAACTGAAATCTGGTTTCTGTTGGTCCTCCAAGACTTTAAACTGGCTGTTTTCAAGATTTTATCAAGGCTAGTCCGTCAAGACTTTAAACTGAACACTGTGTTAGTCCCCCAAGACTTTAAACTGAGGGTTGTAAGTCCCCCAAGACTATAAACTGAGGGAAAATTTTTTTGTTGTTGGAGTTGGTTTTGAAATATTGGTGGAGGGTATCCACAGGGGGAGCCTCCGAATTTAGCAAAGGCAAATTTGGGGGTAATTGATGGGCTGGCAGCTCTATTCACAATTACCCCAGAATGTTAATTTTTACTCTGTGTCTTAATGTGGTTGATCTCTGGTTCTGGGTTTATGATTTAGGTTTTTGAGTCCCCCAAGACTTTAAACTGAGGGTTTTTGAGTCCCCCAAGACTATAAAATGAGGATGGTACCCCAAGACTTAAAACTGAGGGTTGTTTGTGGTTACGTCCTATAGAGGGTGTGGTCAATTTTTCTTTTCTGAATCAAACTCAAGTACTAGTGAAATTACAGAGGGAATCAAGAGAGGAAATGAAGTGTTCAGAATTAGCCTTGAACTGGTGAATGAGGTGTCTTCTGTTCTCAATGTCCTGTGGATCTCTAGCAGGAGTGGATTGGAAGTAGTGAAGCAGAAGTTGTTTCTGTTGAGATGTGTGTTGTTGGAACTTGGCCTTGATAGTGGGCAAGTGCGTTGGTGTTGGTGGTGCAATGGATCCTACATTGTTATCATCACTAGCAGAAGAGGGAGGAACTGAGAAGTTATCAGTTTTAAAGTTGGAGGAAGGAATGAATTTTATTTACCATCAGATGGACCAGGGATGGGGGAACTAGTTGTTTTATGGGTTGTGGCACTCTTCTGGGAAGGGTGGAGCTTTTTGATTAATCTGGGTATCAGGATGGATGGCCTAGATCTTTTGGTGCTGGCAGAAGAAGGACCAGGTTGAGGTGGAGGTGAATCTGTTGTGGAAGAAAGTGGACCAGGTCTGTGGCAGGTCTTCTTTCTGGATTGGCAGACATTGCAGGACGTTCTGTATGGATGGACAGGTGGTGTCATGGCGCAGATTAAATTATTATTGATGCAGTATTGGCAGGGGCCCATTTCAGAGGAAGATTTGGGAAGAAGGTTAAACATGGTGGTTGGATGAAGAAAGAATGCGTAAAATCTCAATTGGAGGGAGGATGTGGTCTTCCAACATTGGCAGGGGCCTTTGTTGTGTGATTTGGCGCGGTTTGTGCATGTCTTAATTGACATCTGTTAAGGAATAGGGTATTTTTCTAGTTTTATTCCGTGGATATTGGGTCTGCGGGTATGTGGGTACTATCATTGGATAGCCCTGGTTTTTCTCTATATTTTATGTCTTGAAGACATTTTTCATATTCTGAGTTTTAAGGGGTCATTTCCTCATTTTTCATTTATAAAAGATTGCTGTTTAATTTTGTTTTTCGTGTTTTACGGGCTAACCTTAAGTCTTAGGGTTAAGTGCTTAGTACCATTGGATAGAGCTAATTTTTCTCTATATTTCATGTCACAATGTTGTTATAGTGAAATTCCGTGTTTTAAAGGTTTTAGTAGTTGTAGCTAATTTTTCTAAGTAGATTAGTGGTTTTTATTGGTTTTCTGGCTTCAGGGTGGTCTGGCCGCTTCAGGCGGGCTTCCCGGTGTTGGGCGGACCACCCGCCTCAGTTCTAGAGGGCTGGTAAGCACATTTAGGGAGGTTTTATGCAATTTGGTGGTCAGGAATGCCAGATTTGCAGGTGTGCATGGGCTCTTAATTAGTAGTCTGTGTGTATATAGTGAATAAGACAGTTTGGGGGCAACTCTAATGATCATTCAACCATCCAGAGGTGATATCCTTGTTCCTCACTCAGTTTTCACTTTTCTTTTGGCTACAATTTGGCTGTGTTTGTTGCAAGTGATTTCTTTATTTAACTTAACTGAGCAACTGTTTTCTCTGGTATAGTCTTGCAAGCTATAGCAAGTATTATTGCTGTCTCTGGTGTGGATTTGCAGCCTACATCAAATATCTTTGCTGTCTCTGGTGTGGAATTTGTTCTACATTTCTGTTCTTTGGTCTGGTAGTCTATCTGGGGACTACTTTCTTGGCTCATCAAGTAGTCAAGTGTGTTTAAAAGGGGCTTTTAGCAAAACAGGAACCAACTTACTTTAGCAAGTAAATCTCACTCTATTTTTCTAAAGGGACAGGGGATTTTCTCTTTGTTTTTTCTCCAACTCCCTTGGTCAAGGCCTATAGCTAGTACTATAGGATTGTCTACAGCGTGGCCTTGACTGAGGGCGCATATAAGGTGTGATCAATATTGAATTGGTGGCCAGAATTGGATTTGAAAGCAAATTTGCTTTGTCCAGGGGCAAGTACTTCTCCTCCATTGGCCGTAGTGAGCATAGTGTTAGCAGATTCCAGCTGCGTAAAGAAGTCCCCATTGTTGAAGATTGAAAATGAAGCGCCACTGTCAAAGATGGTGTAGTTGTCCCGTTGTGGTAGCCTAAAGTTTAGTACGGCACCTAAATATGTAAATGGAGTTATTACGGCGTGCAAGATTGGCATTATTATTTTTTTATATAAAAGGGTTTTATTTAATTTATTTGAGTTTTAAATATGAAGAAATTGGTCACGAGCAAATGCCTACACGAAAACAATTTATTTTACGGAGAAAACTTATTTTTACGGTCTGAAAAATTTATAAGTATTAAGTCGAGTCACTCAAGAACCTTGGGAAATTTTCCCAGAATTTTTACTATTTTTCTTATATTTTTAAATGAATTTTAAAGTTTTATAGAAATATTTACGTTTTCAGAAATTACTTAACTTCGATGAATTTTCACGGGGTAATTAGAGCTGCGCAGACTACAAAAATCAGTTTGGTATGTAAAGGGGAAGTAGCTCTATTATGTGTAATTTTTCTAGATTTTTTATTATAGATTTAAGGTTCTAATTGAGTCCGGAAGTCCGGATGGACTCCGTTTCAACTCCGTACGGACTCCGTACGGACTCCTTTCCGGCTCTGTACGGACTCCGTACAGGCTCCGGATTGACTCTGGAAGAGCTCTGGAGGGGAAAACTTAGGCACGTGACTAGGAATACTTAAGCGCTTCTCAAACTCGAAATTGAGAGGGGGGACACATCATACAGCTTAATCATTAACCACCACGGTCTCATTTTTTATTACTCAACAAATTAAATAAGTTATAATACCCTTATAACATTTATTATTCTTACATAACATTTTAGAAATACAATTCAACAATTTAAATCACACTTCATATAGGGTATCTTTAGAAAGGTCTTCATCACTGGGACTTGATTATTGCTGTCTCATAAAAATTCAAAATATTATAAAAACATAAAAGTCAATCTTTTCAGATCTTTCACTGGTACACCTTAATTGTTGTTATCAGTATTTCTTTTATCAACAGCCACGATCATTTAATCTCAATAAGCGTTAATTATTTTAGAGTTTCATTATTTTATCAATCAGATCTAAGTAGATTGGTTAGCTTAGTGATTTAGAACACCTACTTTGTTATTTTTATTGGAAGGACGGGGTTTTCAGCTAAATCCACCTATCTCCTCCGGATTCTGCTTACAGCAAGGCGACTGTAAGAGTTTACCTTACCATAGTTGGCGCCCAACGTGGGGTTCGATTTCTCTAGCTTTCTTTAAAAGACTTACTTGGATCAAGAACGTTATTAGCCTGCAAGAGGCTTATTTTCTGGAACTCTAATTGGATTTTTGTTATTGGCCTGCAAGAGGCTTGTTATTTTAATGGTCGTTAATGCTTTTCTTATGTTTTGGGATGTCTTCTACTAGTGGAACTGCTGTGTTGGCTGCTGGTGTACCTTTTAGGGCATCAGTAAGGATTGTATCTTGGGTTGGGCCCAAGTTTTCTGGAGATGATTTAGAAGGATTTTTACATAGGTATGAAACTGCAGCTGCAATTGATGGTGCTTTACCTTTGGATATGGTGAAGCAGATTAGGTTCTTTATTTTGGACAGAGAGGTGGAAAAGGAGGTTATTTCTATGTATGGTTATAAAGATCAAGATTGGAGAAAGCTCAAGATGGAAATGGAAAAAAGGTGGCCAAAAGTTTATTCATTGGAGGATCTAAAGGATATAGCTAGGAAATGGGAATCAAAAGGTGGTGTAACATTTCTGCATCAGTATCATCAGTTTATGGTTGAATTTCAGGTGGTTCTGGATTATTTGTTGGAGTATGAAATTTTATTTCATGATAATGCATCAAAGTATGTTTTTTTGGATGCTATGGGGGAAAAGGTTAAGAAAGATGTTTTGATGGTGCTTATTAATGGGAATTTAATGAAGGATCTCCCAGATGGAGAAACTAGGATTCCTGGTATGGAGGTGCTAAAGAAGGCTATTTTAGAAAATCTGGATACTCATAATTCTGTTGATTTGGACTCTGGAAAAGAGGTTTTTCTTGCTCAAGAGATAGAAGAGGGCGGTTTAGAAGAATTAGCTTCTGTTGAATTTTTGGAATCAGCCATTCCTGAAGATTTTGTCCAGCCTGAAGATATTATTTTTGTTAACAATTCTGTTGAGAAAGAACAGATTTTTGAAGATGAAGAAAATTTGGATGTTGGGGATAATTTTGTTTTGGATAATTTGGAATTTGATTTAGAGGAATATTTACCTCAGGTTTTGTCTTCAAAAGCGGAGACTGTCTGCAATTCAGATGTGGATATGGTTTATGAATCTAGTATATGTATGGTGGATTTGTTTCAATCTCAGGAAGAGATTTTTATGGAGGATATGGTTTTCCCTGCACTAATAAAGAGTGTAGTGGCATTTGATAATAGAGTGCATAAATTGGATGCACTCATATTTTGGAAAAGGGTTGTTTATTTTTTATGTCCAATGGTAGGACAAATTATGGGGGTTTATTTTTGGGTTTTATGGAATCGGTGTATAAGCCCTTGGGGCAAAATTATGGATTATCTCCAGGGGATATCAAGAATTTAATTCCTCCGAAATGAGGATAAACTACCTAAACTGGGCTGAAATTTTCTTTTATCGTTATGTCTTCAATTTATTCAGGATTCAAATTATTATGAATGCCCTCATTTTTTGGGGTAGCAGGGGCTGATCGCTCTAATGTTGTAATCTCTCCTCAGGATGAGATCCCGGATTGCAATAGGTCAGCTCACTTGGAGATAATTCAAGTGGATTCTCAATTATTTTCTGTTAATATTACTTTGGAGTGCAAATACGTTTTGGACTTTTCTATATGTTTATTGGATTTACCCGGTTTTTCTATTAAATTTAAAAACGGTGAAAAAGGCAAAATGGGCCAAATTAGGTTGGATAAAAATTGGAAGGGTATGTTTATGGGCCTACAGCAAGAGGTTAAACTGCAATTATCTCCTTCTATTTTGGACCTCCAGCAAGAGGGTAAACTGCAAAAATTACATCAAAACTCGATTAAAAATCTCAGTATAAGTAAAACACAAAAAAATAATTTATGTGAAAATGTTATTCCGGGCCTCCAGCAAGAGGTTAAACTGCAATTATCTCCTTCTATTTTGGACCTCCAGCAAGAGGGTAAACTGCGAAAATCTTATCTAAATCCGATTAAAAATCTCAGTATAATTAAAACACAAAAAAATAATTTTTGTGAAAATTCAATTCCAGTCCTCCAGCAAGAGGTTAAACTGCCGACTTTCTTTACGGGTGATTTACTGTTGGATAAGGGAAGCAAAGGTGTTGGAAAATCTGTTTATAAATTAGACGAGGGAAAGGAGAAAAGGGTAAAATTTAAAAATGAAATAAAATATTTTTCTAATTTTTCTTATTCTGATTCTGGCGATGAAGAAGATTCATTTGATGAAAGTTTTAATGGAGATACAAAAGAAAATGTTTTACCTCAAGTTAATTTAGATGTGGACGCAGCCAAATATAAGAAAGTAGCAAATAAAGTTCGACCTATTAATGAGCCGCTACCTGCTGAATTAAATCCGCCTTTGAGAAGACCAAGGTTATCAAGAGATCCTTATGAAAGTCCCTTGGTAAAGAATCCGCCTGAATTTTCTGAGACGTCAAGAATCACTTTTGAGAGACTGGGTGTTGTTAATTTTGGACCTGATGGTTGGTTGTCTGGTGAAGAGAAGAAGTTGTTGTTGGATGTGATGGTCAAGCGAGAGAAGGCCATTGCTTTTGTGGAAGAGGAGAGGGGTGTGTTGAAGCATTCCTATGGGGAGCCTTACAAGATTCCTGTGGTATGTCATGAACTGTGGCAGCAGAAACCGATTCCTATTCCGGCTGCATTAAAAGAAGCCTATATTGAAGTTGTCAGAGAACGGATACGCACTAGACTGTATGAGCAATCAACGTCAAGTTATTCTAGTCCTGTATTTTGTATCAAGAAACCGAATGGCAAGCTTAGAGTTGTTCATGATCTTAGGGAATTAAATAGGGTTACAATAAAGGATGCTGGGATACCACCTAGTGCTGAGGAGTTTTTTGAAGCGTTTGCAGGGAGAGTGTGCTATGGTTTGGGAGATATTATGGGTGGATATGATGAGAGAGAGTTACATCCGGACTCAAGGCCTCTCACTACATTCGATACGCCACTTGGACGTTTACAGTTAACAAGATTACCTCAAGGAGCAACAAATTCGGTTGCAGTTTATCAAGCTCAGATGGCTTGGATCCTTCAAGATGAAATTCCACAATATGCTGGAATCTTTATAGATGATGGAGGAATTAAGGGACCAACAACCGACTATGATAACCAGGTGTTGGAAGAGAATCCCGGGATACGCAAATTCATTTGGGAGTTTGCAATTACTTTAGAAAGAATCTTGTTTCGAATTGAAGAGGCTGGCTTAACTATTTCAGGTTCAAAATTTTCATGTTGTGTGCCAGCCTTAGAAATATTAGGTCATGTGGTATGTAGAGAGGGTAGGATTATGTCCAAGAAGAAAATTAACAAAATTCAGTCCTGGCCAAGACCCAAGAATACGACCAAAGTTAGAGGGTTTTTAGGCGATTGCGTATATGTTAGAATGTTTATCAAGGACTTTTCTTCATTGGCAGCTCCATTGAGACGGTTAACCAGAAAGGATGCAGACTGGGAGTGGGATGAAGAGTGTGAGAAGGCGTTTGTGAAGTTGAAGTAGGTTGTAGGGAAGGATTTAGTCCTGCACAAGTTAGATTATGGAAAAGATGCTGGTAGAATTTATTTAGCAGTTGATTCAAGTCAGGTTGCAGCTGGGGCGGTTTTGTCTCAGATGGATAAAGCTGGTTACATCAGGCCAGTTAGGTATGAATCTGTAGTATTTACTGAGGTTGAATCAAGATATTCTCAACCAAAATTGGAATTATGTGGTGTGGCAAAAATACTGAAGAAACTTCAGCATATTTTGTGGGGGCAACATTTTGAGTTGCAAGTGGATGCGAAATCGTTAATCCAGATGATTAATTCCCCAAGTTTACCGAACGCACCCATGACGAGATGGGTAGCTTTTATTCAACATTTTTCGTTTGATTTAGTTCATAAGCCTGGCAAAACTTTTACTATGCCAGATGGTTTATCAAGGAGACCACCCACTGAAGAAGATTCAGACTCAGAAGAGTTCGATGAAGATATACCTATTATCAAAGCCAGCACTAAAGGAGCTGAAGACTTTCCATACCTCCCCCATGAGGTTAAACTGGCAGGACTATTGTGTTTAGATTATGATGATGATGACCTCCACCAAGAGGATAAACTGGAAAATAGTTTTTATGTTAATAAAGGTGTAGATAAATTCGGCAGAGAGGAGGTAGAAGAAGATGTGGTGTATGTAGAGGAAAATGGATTGGTAGTGTGGGATAGTAGTAAATTAAGGAATGGTGTATATGTTGGAGAATTAGAGAACTTAAATAAAAAGGTGGATAAAGAGAAAGAGGTATTTTCAAATACGGTTTTCAAAGGATCCAAAGGTTCAGAAGAAAAACGTCAACATAGCTCAATTAAAAATTTATTTAGGGGTCAACGATTATTGGCTCATTCATGTGCAGGTGATATTGGTGATAGAGAAGTCCCTATTGATGTTATATTAATCGATTTTCAAGATGAAGTCTGGGGTCAGACTGGTTTTTATTTTTTGTTAGTCAAATATTTGTTGACTTTAGAGAGGCCAGAAGATTGTGAAGACGATGAATGGGTGGCTATCAAGAGGAAGTCATCTACGTTTTACCTATCTGGTCGACGTTTAATGAGGAGGAGGTATCCAAATCCTCAAGTAGTTATAACTCAACAGAAGGGGCAAGAATTAGTTTTGAAATCACTGCATGAAGATCTCGGGCATAGAGGCGTTGGAGAAACGTTTAGAAGAATTTCTGATCGATTTTGGTGGCCTGGCATGAAGATGGCTGTTAAACAGTGGGTTCAGTCATGCGAAGAATGTCAAAGACAAAGTTATTTAAGGCCAAAAGAACCTGGACGCGCGACCGGTGAATATACGCTCTTTGGAAGAGTTAGTTTAGATGCCGTTCATATAAAAGAGGGACGGTATAAATATTTAATTGTGGCCAGAGATGATTTATCTGGTTGGGTAGAGGCAGCGCCTCTTATTAATTTAACTGCCAAAAATGTGGCAGAATTTTTTTTGAATAATTGGGTATATAGGTATGGGGTGATGAAGTTGGTGACGGTAGATGGAGGTCCTGAATTTGGGACAGAGTTTAAAGAGGCCGTATTGAAAGTTGGATCAAAGGTTAGGGTAGCAACCCCATATTATCCTAAAGCTGAAGGCATGGTTGAAAGAGGGCATCAAGTTATCAAGGATGCTTTAGTTAAAATGTGTGGGACAAGTGCTGAAAAGTGGAGGCACTATTTACCTTTAGTTTTATTTGCTGATCGAATCACTGCCAAAAGGACGACCGGATTTTCACCTTATGAACTTGTTTTTGGACAGAAAGCAGTTTTACCGGTTGATTTAGAAGCTGAATCATATCTTGGAGTTGACTGGGACACGGTCAAAACTACTGAAGAATTATTGTGTGCAAGAATGATGCAGCTAGAAAAGAAAGAAGAATATTTAGAAAAGGCATATTCGCGGATGATGAAGATCCGAAATCAATCAGTCAGATATTGGGATGAGCGGTTGGCACATCGATTAAGGAAACCTTTGAACCCAGGTGATATGGTCCTGGTGTATAATAGGAGTTTGGAAAGTCAGTGGGGAAAAATGTTTGCAGATAGGTGGAATGGACCGTATAAAATCAAGGAGCAAGTTTCCGGCGGTTCATATGTGCTAGAAGAGTTGGATGGAGTAGTATTGAAGAAGAGGGTAGCGGCCGATCAAGTGAAACGGTTCTATCCTAGAGGCACCAGGAGTGCCGAAGTCTTCCTCCGCAATGAGGATAAACTATGAAATTTCTTAAATTTTATGGATCCTCCGCAATGAGGATAAACTATGAAATTTCTTAAATTTTATGGATCCTCCGCAATGAGGATAAACTATGAAACTTCTTAAATATTATGGATCCTCCGCAATGAGGATAAACTATGATATCAATGAAACTTTATGGATACCTCCGCAATGAGGATAAACTATGACATTTATGAAATTATATGGACGAACTCCGAAATGAGGATAAACTACAATTTTAATGACTTTTATTAAATTTATACCTCCGCAATGAGGATAAACTATGATATCTACGAAATTTTATGGATACCTCCGCAACGAGGATAAACTATCTTTTTTTTATCAAATAATTTACTATCGTTACACTGCATATGGGCAACGAAACTGTGATGAAGCTTTACGAAATTCAAGAAGACCTTCTTTGAAATTTTCGAAAACTTAAAATTCTTAAAATATGGGTGAAGATAGTGTTGGAAATTTTTTAAAATTTATTGGAAGAAGTGTTCACAGGGGAACCTTCTTAATTTAATATTGGCAAGTGTGGGGGTAATTGATGGGCTGGCTGCTCTATACACAATTACCCCATAATGTTTGTTTCCAAAATTTTCCCTGTTTCTAGTTGAATCCTGGCTTTGTCTTTTAATTTTAGGAAGTCCACTAAGACTATAAACTGGAACGAATCAAGAGACACCGCTCTCAACGCCGGATTCAAGATTCTTTTTATTTTATTTTGTTTTTGATTTTTTTTATGATAGATTGTGATTTCTTTTCTTTAATATATATTATGAATTATTGTAAAGGTGATGCTCACTGGTGGTCTCTAATCATTTTTATAAATTGGAGGGAGCCCACCCAGTGATCATCATTATAAAAATTATCTTCTAAAAACTTTCATTTATTTTCTTTTCTTTTCAATTTCTCAAAATTGTGTAACCACATCAAGTTGCACTTGGATGTGGGTATGATGTCGAGGGTACGGCTCATCAAATGGCCGGGGGGCATCTTTTAAAATTTTATTTTAAAATTTTATTTAGTACTTTTTTTATCTTTCTTTTCACATTCATTTATCTTTCTTTAAAATTAAATTTTAACTTTTATTTCAAAACTATCTTTTCTAAAATCTTTTATTTTAAATTTAAAAAAAAAAAAAAAAAAAAAAAAAAAAATTAAAATTAAAATTAAAAAAAATAATAATAATAATAATAATAATAATAATGAAAATAAAAATAAAAATAAAATAATAAAATAAAAAAAAAAAAATTAATTAAATCAAAATTATTATATTTCTTAGTTTTATTTTTTTTCAGTCATCATTCTTTTTAGTTTATTCATATAGTTTAGACAGGAAACAGGGTCTAGGGGAACTCAATACCTATGGGATTTTACTTCAAGACATCTTTTAGTCCTCCAAGACTTTAAACTGGCTACTGTTCAAGACGTTCTTTAAGGTTCTTTTTTTTTACACGTATTTTGGATCTGTTAGTCCTCCAAGACTTTAAACTGGCTACTGTTCAAGACGTTCTTTAAGGTTTTTTTTACACGTATTTTGGATCTGTTAGTCCTCCAAGACTTTAAACTGGCTACTTTTCAAGACATTCTTTAAGGTTTTTTTTATACAAATTTTGGAGCTGTTAGTCCTCCAAGACTTTAAACTGGCTACTCTTCAAGACTTTCTTTAAGGTTTTATACGAATTTTGGAGCTGTTAGTCCTCCAAGACTATAAACTGGCTAATTTTCAAGACTATTGTTAAAATTTTTTTTGGATTTGTTAGGTCCACCAAGACCTTAAACTGGACTGTTATCAAGCTGTTGGGTCCACCATGACTTAAACTGGATTTCTTATCGATTAAATGTTTGGTCCACCATGACTTTAAACTGGTAGTTCATTCATTGTTTAGTCCACTATGACTTTAAACTGGAAAATTAATATCTGCAGGATAATTCAACATTCATTGGACCACTATGGCCTTATACTGGATTACTTGTCGATCAAATGTTTGGTCCACTATGACATTAAACTGGATTATCAAATTTATTCAATCTTTGGTCAAGCCTAGGCCTTACTTAGGAATATATCAAGATATTTATGCACTTAAACGATCTTTGGTCCACCAAGACCATAAACTGGCAATCGATTATATGTTTGGTCTACCAAGACTTTAAATTGGAATGTCAATCTTGTTTGGATAACTCAATTCAATCTTTTAATTTATCACTGTCCCCTAAGACTCTAAACTGGTTATTCAATTATTTCTGGAATTGGGTGCTGATAAGCTTTAGGAGATTAAAATTTTAGGTGGTGATGATGCTAAGGAAAGCATAATGGTTAATTAGGTGAAATTTGTGGCGCTTTAACATGGTCTAAAGTTAAAATTATTATTGGAAGCCTGGCAAAAGTATTTTATGGGTTTGCTGTATAGCAAATTTTGAAAATTGTGATGAAGGAATCAGAAGTTAGGATGGTAGTTGGATTTTAGGGAATGATTTTTTTTTAGTGCCTCATAGTTAGGCCATTTTTTTTTTGGTGTGAAGCTTGGAGGACCTTATGGCGAGATTGGAATCATAGAATTCGGCTCAGTGGGGGGCCCTATGAGGTTGGAATCAGGAGTATTCAGCTCATAGGAAGATCCACTCTCTCAATGCTGTGACAAGAAGGAAGACTGGTATATGGGAGTCTGAAGGGATTCAAACCTTGCTCTCAGTAGTGGAATCATCACAAGATTTATATTATTTTATGTTATATCAAGCCAGAGAAGAAGAAAGAACATTTTTTATTATAAAGATTTAAAAGAAGACCAGCTAAAACAAATTTATCAAATTATTTTTTTAGAAAAGATAATTCTTTTGGAATTGCTCAACCACTTATGCAAAGTTTTAAGAATGGGGACATTCTCGATTGGAGGGAGGATGTGGTAGCCTAAAGTTTAGTACGGCACCTAAATATGTAAATGGAGTTATTACGGCGTGCAAGATTGGTGTTATTATTTTTTTATATAAAAGGGTTTTATTTAATTTATTTGAGTTTTAAATATGAAGAAATTGGTCACGAGCAAATGCCTACACGAAAACAATTTATTTTACGGAGAAAACTTATTTTTACGGTCTGAAAAATTTATAAGTATTAAGTCGAGTCACTCAAGAACCTTGGGAAATTTTCCCAGAATTTTTACTATTTTTCTTATATTTTTAAATGAATTTTAAAGTTTTATAGAAATATTTACGTTTTCAGAAATTACTTAACTTCGATGAATTTTCACGGGGTAATTTGAGCTGCGCAGACTACGAAAATTAGTTTGGTATGTAAAGGGGAAGTAGCTCTATTATGTGTAATTTTTCTAGATTTTTTATTATAGTTTTAAGGTTCTAATTGAGTCCGGAAGTCCGGACGGACTCCGTTTCGACTCCGTACGGACTCCGTACGGGCTCCGGATTGACTCTGGAAGAGCTCTGGAGGGGAAAACTTAGGCACGTGACTAGGAATACTTAAGCGCTTCTCAAACTCGAAATTGAGAGGGGGGACACATCATACAGCTTAATCATTAACCACCATGGTCTCATTTTTTATTACTCAACAAATTAAATAAGTTATAATACCCTTATAACATTTATTATTCTTACATAACATTTTAGAAATATAATTCAACAATTTAAATCACACTTCATATAGGGTATCTTTAGAAAGGTCTTCATCACTGGGACTTGATTATTGCTGTCTCATAAAAATTCAAAATATTATAAAAACATAAAAGTCAATCTTTTCAGATCTTTCACTGGTACACCTTAATTGTTGTTATCAGTATTTCTTTTATCAACAGCCACGATCATTTAATCTCAATAAGTGTTAATTATTTTAGAGTTTCATTATTTTATCAATCAGATCTAAGTAGATTGGTTAGCTTAGTGATTTAGAACACCTACTTTGTTATTTTTATTGGAAGGACGGGGTTTTCAGCTAAATCCACATATCTCCTCCGGATTCTGCTTACAGCAAGGCGACTGTAAGAGTTTACCTTACCATACCGTATATTGGAAAATAAAGAAAGTTCCTTGGGTTGAGATGAGCTGTCCCTACTCTCTCTCTCCTTCTTCCTTTTAAGAAATTCCTCTCATTTGTGAGGGTGAAGTTGAAAACATGAGTCTTCTGAATGAGGTGCTAGAGGAGTATGCTTTCCTCTTGAGCAGTATACTTTTGTCTTGCCGTCCATTGCTAAGACACTTCCTGAATTGGTCCCAGATGTATTCAATAATTTTCGTCTAGTTACTTCAGCTTCAATGTCAGCAAAGATGCTTTCAACCATGGGTTGTTGGTTAGTGATGTTGTATTTGCTGTGGTTTGGTAAGAATCAGGTAACAAGTTGAGCACATAATTGGCCATGATGTATGAGAGTATATTTTCCTTGAACAGATCAGGAGCCACCTCATGAAGTAATTTCATGGTACTTCTAAATTCGTCCATTTCAGTAAGAATTCCGCTCTCGGTAAATTTAATTTTGAATATCTTGTTGACAACGTAAGAACAGTTTTGGCTTGATTTTGAAGCGTAATAATTTTTAATTCGTGTCCATAATTGAGCGGGTTCAATTGCCTCGTCATCTAGTATGAATTTATGTTGATTCGCCCTGTCCATGAAAATTTTAATAATTGTATTAGATTGCCTCTTCTTTAGATTGTAGACTGCAAGCATTTCAGGGTTGGTAGGGTTAGGACATTCCTCCGAGAGAAATTGGTCCAAATTTTGAACAGAGAGAGCATATTTGAGATCAGTTTTCCATGAACTATAGTTTTTATTGTTAATTTTATCAATTCCTTTGATTTCGGAGAAATTGGAGTCCTGGAGAAATGAGAAATCTGGTGTGCTCGTGGAGGATGACTCAGCCATGGCAGTGTGAGTAGATAGTGAAGGTTGGGAATGTGAAGAGCTCAATGAACTGGGAGAAGAAGGTGGAGATGTGCTGATGGGATCAGGAGTAGCCAGATTCGTTAAATAATCAAGGATCACTGGGCCCATAACCCTGTTAATATGAAGGACTGATGATTTTATATAAGTTAGTAACTTAATAAATAGATGGACAAGGACAAGGGACAAGGAAGAGGGACTGTGGACTAAGGACTTGGACTGGTGGACGAGATAGGGACAGAGGGAAATTTACCTGATGACTTTATATAAGTTAGTAACTTAATAAATAGATGGACAAGGATGAGGGACTGTGCACTAAGGACTTGGACTGGTGGACGAGATAGGGACAGAGGGACTTTGAAAAAGAATATAATGATTCGTTAGCCTAAATAAAATAAGTAAAGAGAAACAAAATAGATAGATAAGTTGCTGTATCAGAGCATACGTACAAGCTACCTGATGATTTTATATAAGTTAGTAACTTAATAAATAGATTGACAAAGACGAGGGACAAGGTCAAGGACATGGGACTGTGGACTAAGGACTTGGACTGGTGGACGAGATAGGGACAGAGGGACTTTGACAAAGAATATAATGATTTTTTAGACTAGATAAAATAAGTAAAGAGAAACAAAATAGATAGATGTGGAATCAAGTAATGGATCCGCATCTTATGAATGAAACTGTGTATCATCAGGTTAGGTTAAAAGATATACTAGGAGTAAACTACTGTATGATAGAGAATAGAATATGCTTAAGTAACTAAGTGACATAAGTAAACTAGTAGTAAGAACCATATTATATTTACACAGTATGGGTTTAGTATGAGTTCAGTCTGAGTTCCATCTGAGTTCCATCTGAGTTCAGGTTGAGGACTTGCTATCAAGTCCACCCCCTATATTGCTTAGTGCCTGTCACTATTATTTTAAAGACAGCAAAATAATGTGTATCACTAATATCTGACTAGATAGTTTATAAGTTGTGAGATAAGTTAAAAGATAATGAAAAACAAATATTACTATCTGGATATTTCTATTCTTAATAAGCGCTAGTATCAACATTTACTCCCTCTTGAAGCGCTCTTGTTTAATATGCCTTATTGTAGCAATAAAATAACTCTAATAGTAGTTTATCCTACTGAGTCTATATATTCTCTCTGTGTTGTACTTTTTCACTATACTAAATGAAGTACACACTCAGACGCACGAGCTCCAAAAGACTCAGAATATCTCTAATATTTTCCTAAACACTTAATTGCAGAAAAATCCAAACTCTTACTGTTATCAGAGTAATCAAAAAAATAGACAAATCGCTATATATCACAATATATTTTGAAAGTATATAATATGAGGCTCTAATGTTTTTAATCTAATGACTGATTTGAATAAAAAAATTTTCAAACTAACAACTACTCTCTCTTCCTATTAAATAGCCTTTCCTTCTTATATTTTTCAGCGCTTAAGACACAGTTCCCTACTGGATCTCCAGTGCTGTCTCTAGTGCCACATTAGTAAAACAATAACTAATCCATCAGTAAATTAAATACACTGCTTGTAACAACTACAGAACCTAATCTTACCCTATGCTTACTAAAAATAGTATTAACTTGTTTCACTCATGTTCCACATGCGGGCTTATGACTGTACCTTGCATTTTTTCAGCGCTACTTTGCGCATTGACACCTTTCAGCGCTGATCCTTGTCTCTTTGACTCTTTGGTAGTTTTGTGATTGAGTCCCCATCCTCATTGCTTCATTACTAAATTAATAGTTCTGAAAATTCACTTAACTAGTTAGCCTCTGCAACTTACATTACCTGTTTCAGTAAGTTACCACACTAGCCGTGGTGCAGTATACTATGTACTTGAGGCCTTCCTTGAGCCATAATTCCTTCCTTAACGCATAACACACAATTATTGGAAAATACAAATCCATAATGTTCAGCACTTTCACTCCTTAGCTGATAACACATAATTCCTTTGTGCGGCACATCTTGCTGCAAAATCCAAGCACACAGACCCTAAATCTTCTTCTGAGCTTCTCTTTACCTTTTTTCTTTTAAAACCATAATTACATATTTATAATAAAGCTATCTACTGCACTATGATTTCCTTTTGTTATTTCTGGTCTACACAAGCTGATTGGTCCAAAAGATAAGTTACCTGTGATGTGCATACCACAACAGCCCAAAGGAATCAGAACTGGATGCTTCCAAAGCTAAGACACAGGAATGGCCTACAACACCAGAGCTGCTTGTTAAAGGCCCAAAAATTACATTCCCAGTGATCTCTTATGAAAAGACAGGCCCCCAGGCAGATCAGTACACATTTCAGGTAAGCCTTCATGTCCTGCTCAACAGTCATTAGTTCCCAGATGAGCAATCAAAAATTGGGTTCAAAATCTCTTACCTCAAAGATGAGGCGGCATTCTGGGAAAAGCCATATACAAAGGAACTCCTTGGAAATGGCAAGTAAGAAACAACTTTTATTCAGTTCATGGTGGCTTTTGACCTGTCCTTTGGTGACCCCAATGTGGCCACAACCTTGGAGAACACTCTCAACCAGTTGCGACAGAAACACTCTGTTGTCAAATATGTGTTAGAGTTCTGGGGCCATGCCAGCTATGTTGAAACATTGGGAGAAGGAGAACTCATTTTTCACTTCAGAAATGGGCACTTACCAAAAATAAGGAATTCCCTATTCAGTCAAACTACGCAATATACGGGGTGGACTTGCTAGCAAGTCCTCAACCTGAACTCAGATGGAACTCAGACTGAACTCAGACTGAACCCATACTGAACTCTACTTGAACACCCACCTAAAACTGCTCTTCTGAGTGGTGTTCATCCCTGTTTGTATGGCTCCTTTATCAATAGCTCCATGTGTGTTCAATCTGTGGTGAGTTTGGGTCCAAGGTTGCACACTCGCTAGCAAGTCCACCCCCCATATAGTGTGGTGTCACCCTCATCCAACCTCGCTCCAAGAGCACATAGAGCTGGCCATCCAAATCAATAAAAATTATATGCATTAGCAGATGGATGGTTGAAGTGGCACCTTTCAGTGGTGCAACTATTCCTCATCAAGTGGTGACAGTTCCAGGGACCCAAACATGATGGACATTGATGCAGTAAATGTAAGTGGCACTAGTTGAAAAAATAGGCTATCTGATGAGGAATACCAGAGGCGTATGAGTAGAAGGCTGTGTCTCCAATGTGGGAGTGGGGGTCCTCTGGAAAGGGAGTGTAGAGGAAAAATAAGGGTTAGTGAGGTGGAGGATAGCGCAGGAAATGCACAGGTAAAAGACCGTGCTTGGGAGTTAAGGTTGTGCCCTCCACAAGCATATTAGAGGGCAAGGATAAGGGGGAACTAGGAGAAGAATTATCAGCATGTAAGCCACTTAAAATAAACAAAAATCACATTATACTAAGCTTACCTTTAATGGCCCTTGAAGTCACAAAAAATGTATGAGCCCTACTGGACTGTGGGGCCACAGACTGTTTTATATCTAACAATTTTTTACAGAGAAATAAAAATAAAATAGAAAAATTGGACCACCCTTGGCATCTAATTATGTTTGACAGATCCCCAGGTGGGGGAGGAGAAGTAATAGAAAAAGTTTTATGCAGGTTTTGGTGTGAAAGAAGGGAGTCTCAGTGCAAGGCATATTCAACACACCTGAAGGTCAAATACAAAATGGTACTGGGTATGACTTGGCTAGACAAAAATAACCTGCAAATTGATTGGAAGAAGAACAAGGTTCATATGGGAAGAAAAGGAGTTCCTGGAACTAAAATATTTGCCCCCTGGCCCATTCAGGGGTCAGGGGCCAATCCTGGAGAGTCTTCTGATGTTTTTTTATCATCAGTTGACTTGACTCCAGAACTGATTCTTTCTCTTCATTATTAGAAGAAGGCTGGGGATGGGTCACCAATGGGGAGTGCTAAAGAGGGCCAAGGAGGATATTAAAGGCACCAGAGGGAAGAGAAGGTGAAACAGAGGAAAGAAAAAGAAGAAGACGGAAAGTTGGATGGTGACAAGAAAGTATTTTCCCCCTTTCCCCTTCAGGGGTAAGGGGCCCCGCCTGGTGAGACTCCTGGTGTTTTATTATAATCAGTAGACTTGCTTCAAGAACTGAAACTTTCTCTTGATGCTAAGTTTTAGGACTCTGAGGGGGCTCTGGAGGAAGAGGAGGAACAGGAATACAATGAAACAGCATGGAATATATCTTCCAAGATTTCAGCCAGGGTCCAGTCCTCAAAACCAACAAGAAGCCTCAAGGAGATGGTCCCAAAAGCCTATTGGTAATTCTTACTTCTGTTTGAAGATGGAGGAGTCAAAACCCTACCACCTAAAAAACCATACAACTTTGCCATTGACCTGATACCAGGTTCCATTCCTCAATTTAGTTGCATAATTCCATTTTAAATCTTGGAATCAACAATGCTAAAAGAGATGATTGATGAAAATTTGAAGAATGGTTTCATCATAGAATCAAAATCTCCCAAGGAAGCCCATGTGATCTTTGCATGTAAAAAGGATGGGTTTCTGAGACCATGTATGGATTTCAGAATATTAAATTCACTGACAGTTAAGAACAGATACCCCCTTCTGCTGACTAGTGAGTTGATTTGCAGTCTTCAGGGTTCTGAAATCTTCACATCCCTAGATCTCAAGGCAGGTGAGCACAAATTACGTTTTAAAGAAGGAGATAAACATAAACTGTCATTCTGAACTAAATTTGGTCATTTTGAATGGTTGGTAATGCCATTTGGTCCCTATAATGCACCTGTCACTTAAGTCCTAGAAGCTGAAGAGAAGGTTCAGAATATACCAAGTATATGTCAAGAACTGGAGGGACAGCTCAAGCTATTCCAGAAAGTGATGAAGTGTCATCATGATCAAGGAAAGAACCAGAATCGTGCACTACAGGTAGGTTAAAAGGTTTGGTTAAACTCATGTCTAATTTCCACATTTCCCCCCAGCGCTAAATTATATCATAAGAAAGTGGGGCCATTAAAATTCTAGTGCAAGTTATCTGACTCAGCTTATGAACTAGAGCTACCAATCTCAATTCGGCAATTACATTCAGTTTTCAAAATTTCATTTCTCAAAGAGCACAAAGAAGATAAAATTCCAGGATCTCCAGAAAAGCTACCAGCGCTAATCCAGGTGGGAAATGAGGAAGAATTTGAGATGGAAAAGGTATGTTATAAGAGGGCTACAGGGAAAAATTTCAGTACTTGGTTCATTAGAAAGGTTATTGGGTTGGAGATAGGTCTTGGGAACCAGTGGAAAATTTGATTAATTCTAAGGGAAAGTTAAGTATTTTGAGAAGGAGCGCAGAGGGCAGGAGGGATAAAAGAGGGGGTAATCTTAGGATTCATTTGAGAGGTTAGGAGGAGGAGCTCTACAGGCTCTATGCATTGTTAGAGGTGGAAGAGGAGGTATTGTATAAGGGGGTTATATGGGGAAAGTGCTGCAGAGCCCTCCTCATCAGACATCTTATATAGTAATCCAGTTACTTCTTAGTCTCATTGCTGTATCAGCATAGTCAGTCCTGACTCACTGTTGGTAACACCAACATAGTCAGTGTAGTTAGTCTCAATTCTTAGTAGGATAGTCAGTCCCTTTTCAGGCTAGTTCCAGCACTAGTAGTAGTGCTCCTTCTTAGATCTTAACACATTATTATTCCCAAAAAACTGTTTACCATTTCCATTGAAGCCATAGTTCCTCCTCTCATAAACCCTAAATTGATAAGAAGAAGAAGTAGAAGATGAAGCCACAGGCTCTCTGTTGGCCTTCTGAGTTTCTTAAACAAATATTTTGAGCTGCTTTGTTAAGTAATCCAAGTGATCAACCATTTTTCTGTCCACATTCCCCTCAACCTTAGAAGCAGGCTGACCCATCTGAGCCTTCTTTGACACTTGAGCTTTGATCATAATATCATTATTTTCAGCCAAAACTTTACTAACCTTGCTGACATATTGGGTACAAGACTCTTGATATTTTTCCAAAGCCACAAGTTTTAGATACACCTGCATGCTTTCTTTAATAACCTCTAAAACAGGCAGCTTCTATTGCCCATTTGGCAGATCCTTGATTAGTTTTTTTCTAGAAAGTTCCTTCAACACATCCATTCCAATGTCTCTACTAAAATATGACTAGAAAAAATCCTTGGCCTGATATTCATGGCCTATTTCCTCCACCAGAATCAAATTTTACACCACTTCATCAAATTGTCTACATAACTTTTTGAAATCCACCATACTAGGAGCACCACCTTTTGCTTTCCAATCACTGAAAATCTTGTTGGGGTCCACCATAGTATAATTAACACCCTATATATCAACCATCTCTGTTGAAAATTTCAACCAATCCCACTTTTTATAACCATCCATAGCAATGACCTCTTTCTCCACCTCTCTGTCCACAATAAAAAATCAGATTTGCTTCACCATATCCAAATGAGAAGCACCATCCACAGCAGCAGAGGCTTTATACCTGATTAAAAACCATCTAAATTTTTCACCATTAAACATGGGCCCATTTCAAGAGCCAATCTTAACCAATCCCATAACAGGAAGAGCAGCACCAGCAACACCAGATCTAGAAGCAGAGGACATCCCAACAGTATAAGATAAACCATTAAAATAAGATAAGTTTTTTTTAGATAAGCCTCTTTCAGGCTAAGATAGTCCAAGTACCTAGTAATATTGATTAAAAGCTAGAGAATTTGTACCACATGTTGGGAGCCACGAATGTAGAAAGACTCTTACAGTCACCTTACTGTAAGCAGAATCCAAGGGAGTTGGATAAACCTAAGAGAACCCTGTCCCTTTAAGTAAAAGAAGAGTTCAAAATTAACTAAACTTAAAATTCTACTTGATAAAGAAAGACTAGTTGACTATTTTAAAATAATGTTTTTTAGATGTAGAATCAGTGCTCTTTAAATATGAGTGAATTAATACAACAATGAAGTTGTACTAGAAAATTTATTTACATGATTGATTATTTATATTTTTATAAAGTTTCTTATTTTGTAAAGAGTTTTTAAAATCAAGCCCTGGAAGATGAGACCTTTACAATGATACCCTATAAGTATATGTAAATGTGTTGTGTAATAATATTTATAAAGTGTTATATAAAAGAGTTATTTTATAGGGGTATTACAATTTTAAAATGTTGTTATTTGATATTGGTTGTTAATCTCCAATATTCTAGTAAGTGGTTAAGATCTCTGATGATTTTTAGCTGTCAGAATTGTATGTTATCTAATCTGATTTTGATTCTACAGTTTTATATGCATAGTTAGGTCTTGTGCCATATTTTCCCTGCCCAGAGTATCCCAGAGCTCATACAGAGCTTCTCTGGAGTGTTCCGGAGCTTGTACAGAGTTCTGGACTCAATTAGAACCTTAAAACCTTAAAAAAAATCTAGAAAATTTACAGATGATAGAGCTACTTCTTCTCTATGTTACCAATTAATTTTTGTAGTTTGTGCAGCCCTATTCATCTAATTAAAAATCAACAAAGTTAAGTAAATCATAAATAATCAAAAATAATCAAAAATACTTTGTAAAATTACTTAAAATAGTAGAAAAATAGTAAAAATTCCCCAAAAATTCCAAAAGGTTCTTGAGACTCCTGAATTTCATTTTCATACACTTTTAAGCCTATACTTGTCTTTCTTGACTTTTAAATATTTATTTAAATCTTGTCTTGTAAAATTAACCCTTTTAAACCATTTATAACACTCTTTCTTCCAAAATGAAAATTATATAAAATCAAATTGGCTTTTCCAATCTTTTTAATAATCTCCTAAAATCCTCCTTTGATCAACCTTTGTGCTGCACTAATCTTTAGACTGCTACAACGCATCCCTGAACATTGATACCCCCTATTTTATCTCATTTGGCTGGACAGTGATATCTTAGATTTAAAATTTCATCATGTCTAATTTAGTCACATATTCAAATAGATTGGTGCCTAGATTAATAATACAAAACCTGCTGCTTTAACAGATCAATTTTAAAGACAATTCTGTTGGCTGACTATTTGATAATTATAATGCTAAATCATTAATTCTGACAAAGGAGCAACCACAAACAATATTACATCTCTTTCTGGTGATATATATAAACTTATGTATTGTTTTTCATCATTCTATTATAGCACCACCTTCTCATCAAATCTTTTATAATAAAAACTTACAAAGCTATATTCTATTTTAAAAAATTATTTCACTCTATATCATCATATTAGTCTACAGCCGCAATACAAATTATAAGCTAATTTAATAAATAAAACAAGACAACCTACTGGTGTTGTAGCTTGCTTAGAAAGATACATTGTGAAGCACTTAGAAGGTTTAGATGTGCTAAAGTCTTGTACACCAGAATATTTGAGGTTGATCAGTTTGTAGATGATCTATAACCTTTTGAACAGTCATGTGATCTGTTTTAATATATTTTTTAATACGAGTAATGGGCTTGAGATCTAGATCAATAACCTTGACAATAAAGTCGTCTGAACCATCCAATAATTGAATCAAGATGGAGCAATCTTTGAAAGTCATTGAGAGCATGTAAAGGATTATTTTTTGTCGTAGGGAGAGAGGATCAAAATTTGACAAAATTTCAGAAGATGAAATATCTGTTAATTTTAGGTAAGGTAATAATGACTGCAGTTCTGAAATGGAGATTGCAGCTGTGAGCTCTGAGGGTTGAGGATGGGACTTCAAAAGATATTCAATTCCTTCAATATCAATTGGATCAGTTAGACGTTGTAGTCTGTCCAGAATTGAGAGAATAGGTGATTGGATCAAGGCAAGTTTGATTCTGTCAAGAGTTTGAGGTTCGAGTCGCTGAGACAGACACAGGAACCAAGAAAAAGCAAGTCAGCCGCATCACGATAAAGTATTAGTACATGACATGAGACAGAAAGGAGCTCTACATGTTGTGAATCTGAAGCAGGATGGACAATGTTTCCATAGGAAAAGACTTTGAAGTTGTTGTGCCTTTGGGGAGGAAGGGGGGATAGATGGATGGATGGATGGGTCCACTCAGCATGGAGGGCATCAACAGCGTGAGACAGAGAAGATTGCTGGAATAGCATGTGTGCGCAGAATCTGTGTTGTGCAGTGTAGTACGCAGATGGGAGGCCAGCATCGAGGGCGCGTGCAAGGCGGAAGAGACAAGTGCGACAGAGACGCGTTTTGATAGTGCGCGTGTGGCTGGACAACAGCGCAGGAGCGAGAGGAAGCAGTGACCATTTGGGCTGTCGCATCCATACACCACCCAAACGTCAGATAGCTTATCATCATAGTCATCTTTAGCACACACCTTGATCTCCACACTCAGCGCACTCCTCGCAGCATTGTCCATCACCCATCCTCCGTCAACGCCCCCCATGCCATCCACACCACGTCGCACACTGGGACGTGCTCCCTCCACACTGGCCTCCAGTTCCGCAATCCAACGTGCATCCAGCCGTATCCACGTGCGCTCTAACAGTAACGACCGGTCCACAATGGCTCTCAACACATCCTCTTCAAATTCTTCCTCACTCACCGCGTTGGTCTCCTCTTTTGAGACCTCGGCACTTTTATTTTTACTTTTCCGCAATCTGAGAATTTTGCCTACCAAAGCTGGATGTGCTGATTCATCTGTGAGGGTATAGGCAACAATAAGGTTGGCTGAACCTTCTGCCACGTATCGCCATCCATTTATTGGACTGGCTTCTACTGCTACAGAAAGCTCTTCATCAGCTTCCTTCGTCACCCGCGTATTCGCATTTTTGACGCTTGCACTTCCCAAGATGTTTGCGCTCTTGATGATTGGTTTCATGATATCAGCGGGAAGTAATCTTATGGTATTACATTAATATATAACTGAGTTTCATTGAGGTTCTTTTCAATACAATACGGAAGGAATGAAAATGGGTGACACTTTTTGTAAAAAGATGTGGAACCAATATTATTATGCATAACACCAATTTGAATTGTATGTCGAAAAAAGCCCCTTGAGGGATTATTGCTTTTAGGTTATTCTTGCATTTGAATTATTTAAGTAATGGACCAAGAGCAAAATACAGCTATACCGGAAAAGCGTGCGGGTTTATTACCACTTATTCCCTGCCAAAAGCAACCTTAAACTCATGTTTTTGGCGGGGGATCGGAGACGAGTTACTGTTATGGCTAGATTAAGGTATACTTAGTGATTACGTGTTATGTACAGTGACTAGCCAATAATTATCACCTCTTTTCATTTCAACATTGCTCGCTAAATATGGTAGCAATCGTCAGCGCTTCGTCCGGAGTGAACCGAGGTAAATGCATTACTCACCTATGGTAGCAATCGTCAGCGCTTCGTCCGGAGTGAACCGGAGTTACACGCTTCCGCTGCACCATAGGATATAGACAACAACTAGGTACATAACACATAATCACTAAGCTTAACATTATGGCACATAACACCCCCCCTCTTAGTGATTTCCCCACCACCATTAACATATTAATCAAATGAATGTAAAGAAAATACCACAGTGAGAAGTCAAAAGAAATCAGAGATAGAAGAAAAGATTAATAAAATAAAATAAAATAAAATAAAATAAAATAAAACAAAATAAAGAAATCAGAAAACTCCCAGCAAAAACCTCTTTTCCTTCCAATTATTTGCACCCAAATTTTTTGTCAATAAATCAGCCACTTGATCTTTTGTAGATATCCATTCAATTTTAATCTCCTTCCTGTGGACCTGTTCATTAACAAAATAAAAATCACGATCCACATGTCTACACCTTTTATCTGAAGGGTTATCAGTGGCTGCAACTATAGCACCTTTATTGTCACAGTAGAGAGTGGTGGGTCCATGGCATAGATCAACTTCACGTAAAAGATTTCTCATCCAAAGAGCCTGGCGGGTAGCATTTGACATGGCCATGAGTTCTGAATGCAAAGAGGCAGTAGCAACTCTTGATTGACGTTTTGATTGCCACAGAATAAGACAGTTGTTCACTTGAAGAATATTACCACCAGTAGCCCTAGCAAATTCACCACCCCAAGTTGCATCACAGTAAACATCAGTTGAAGGCTTTTTGTTGAAAGAAGGAAATAGATGAAACTTCATATCCTTGGTGAATTGCAGGTATCTTAGCAGATGATAAAGAGCATCCCATTCAGCTTTACCTGGTCTTGATGCATAACGTGCCAGGAAGTTGACAGGATATGCTAAATCAGGCCTTGAACCAGCAACAAGGTAAGATAAAGATCCAATGATAGAAAGGAATTTAAGCGGGTCTTGTGGCGGATGATCTTTTTCTTTCAAGGAGACCAGAGAAAGACCCATTGGTAGGGGTGAGTGGGATGTGAGACCAGTAGCATTGTGTTTGTGAAGTATCTTGTTGACTAAAGCAGGCTGATGAATTGTAAAACCCTTTGAACACCTTGAAATAGCCAAACCAACAATGGAGGAGATTCCATTAGACCACTTTACTTTCAACTTTTCCCCAAGATCATTTTCCAACTCCTCTAAAATTTTTTCCTCACTACCCACAACAACACCATCATCAACATGAATCCAAAGCATCCCCTTTGCACCTTTCTTTGTCAAAAGATAAACACTAGCATCTTGATTGCTTGATCTATAACCTAAATTAGCTAGAATGTGACTAAGATGTTTCCACCAACATCTTGCTGCCTGTTTAGTACCATAAAGTGCCTTCTTTAGTTTGCATACATGAGTAGGGTCATTTGTTTCAAAACCTTCAGGTTGTTTGACATAAATCTCTTCATCAAGATTACTATGTAGATAGGCTGCTGTGACATCAAAAGTTTTAATTGGCCAGTTGTATGTTGCTGCAAGTGTTAGGATAAGGCATAGGGAAGCAAAAGTAGCAGTAGGAGCAAAAGTATCTTTGAAATCTATTCCTTCAATTTGCTTAAAACCTTGTGCAACATACCGGGCTTTGTGTTTCACAATGTTTCCAAATTCATCCCTTTTAAGAGCAAAAACCCATCTAGCACCAGTAACAGATTTGCCAGGAGGAAGAGGTACAATATCCCAAACTCTCATCTTTGACATGTTTTCTAACTCTTGACTACAAGCAGTTTTCCACTTATCTGCATTTTGTGTCTTCATGGCTTGCTTAAAAGTTTTGGGAACTGGGTCTGAAAAATCTCTTGCATTTTTTTCAATGAAATCCACCATGATATCTTGAGCAGCAATGGTTTCTTCAGCAGTAAAGTCACCAAAGTTTAGAGAGTTCAGAATAAAGGAAAGATCACCTTTGGACGGATTTTCAGCAGGAAAAGTTTTCATCAGGGAAGCATCTGAAACATCGTCACCTTCTGGTATAAATTTTGCCATAGCTGATTGAACAAAAGAATTAGATTCAGGGTGCCAGAAAATCCATCCTTTTCCACCATCAATAAAACCCACAACCCTACATCTCATTGCCCTAGGTTCCATTCTCATCCTTTTTTCTGTAGGTATATGAACATAAGCCCATTGACCAAAAATCTTTATTGGAGCTAGATCAGCAGTTTTGTTGAAGATAACTTGATAAGGAGTGCTGTCAGTAATTAGGACATTAGGTAAGCAATTATGAACATATGAAGCCCAGCAATATGCTAGGGTCCAGAAAGTAGAAGGGAGATTGGAAGCCAAAAGAAAAGTACAAGCAATTTCTCCAATAGTCTCATTAAAACGTTCTGCCATTCCATTTTGTTCATGATGATATGGCATTGAATGTTCATGAAGAATACCATGACTAGAAAGGAATTCAGAGAATTTTTTATTCATATATTCTTTGCCATTATCAGTGCGTAGAATTTTGATATGGTTGTTGGTGACATTTTCCAGTCTGTTCTTGAAATTGATGAAGGCTTCGAATACATCAGATTTTTTCTTCAAGATAAAGACTTCACCATAAGTAGAAAAAGATTCTCTAAAAGTGGCAACCCAAATTTCACCATTATCTGTGATATCCACCATTGGCTCAACCAGATCAGAAACAACCAAATCCATTAATGGATGTTCCCGCTTAGTAGCCATACAAGTATTCTTCTTTTTACTTTTTGAAGTTGCACAAATATCACAATGCAACCTACAAGATGGAACATATGAAGGGGCATTATGACAGAGACCTTTCTTGGCTATCCGTTGTAAAACTCTTGTGCTGGTGTGGCCAAGGCGTCGATGCCAATCCATAATAGAGTCAGGAAGAGCTTTAGGATAAGGTATGGAAGAAGGTGTTGGAGGTACAAAAGGAGCAGGTAAAGATGAAGAGGATAAAGAGTTAAAATATTCAATTTCAAAAGAATTAGATTCTAGATTACATGGATAAACTAGATCTACCGTCCATTTGCGCTCTGAAGAAGAAATAGGAGCAGTAAATAATATTTTTTTATTTTTTGAAATTATATAATCATTTTTTTTATTTAAAGACAGGGAGACACCATTTTGAAGTAGATCAAAGGGAGAAATGAGAGTAGGTTTGGCCTTGTCACAAAAGAAAACACCTTTTAATGTAGTTAATTCGCCTCCAGGTCCTTTAATCAACAGATTTCCAAAACCAGTAATAAAAGCAGCAGCTAAATCAGTTGCTGTCTTGACAGGAATGGGATTCTTCAAGTGTTGGAAGTGAGAAAGAAGATGTACATCACCAGTGACATGATGTGTGGCTCCAGAATCAAAAACTGCTTGAGATCCATCTCCATCATTTCCAGTTTGCCACTCATCACTTCCAATTTCAATTTCACGTAAAGATGTAGTGAGAACATCCAGTGCCTTGCAGTCTATTTCATTTAATTTTACTTTTGAAGAACTTTGAGAAGGCTGTTTTCCTCTTCTATCCCCCAGTGATCGACGAATCTGACCTATTGCTGCACGATTTCTTTGACTTCTAGCTTCACGTTGAGCCCAGATTTCAGCATTGAAAGCATTGCCATTGGGGTTGTAAGGACAATTTGGCATGAAATGTTCAGAAGATTTGCAGAGATGACATAAATATTCAGTTTGTTTGTTGCCAGGTCTGTAGGTGTCCATTTTTCCTTTTTTGAAAGCAAAAGAAGAAACCGCATCTGGTGAGATATTTCACGGCAAAGTTCAAAATGGCGATTTGCTTCTATAGAAAGATAATTGACTGAGGAAGGAAGAAGTAATTGTGCAAAAATAGCTTTTAACTCGTCATAGCCAAAAATAAAACCTGATCTTTGGATTGCTTCAAATTTAGAACTACTGATGTCCCCATGAGTAATGACGTCAGTGAATGTCGTATTTTTTATGTTGAGTAGCTCTTCAAAAAGTGAAATTCGTGATGTATGAGAAGCCTTATCAAATTTTGATGAAAGAATAGAGAATGCTTTATAAGAGGTGATCCCAAAATCAACGTATTGTTGAAGCTTTTCATCGAGGGTGTTGTATATGGCATGCCAACTCATTTCATCCTCAAATTTAGTGATGTTGTCAATTACTGCATTCGGATCTGATATATATTTGGTGGTATGTATACGGCGTGTCAGAAAAATATCAATATTCTTTACCCATATTTGCCAGTTAGACCCATCAGATTTAAGTTTAGACATTTTATCTGTTCTCTTTATTACTTCATCAATTAAAACGGCACAGTCTTTGCCTTTGTATTCTGTAAGAGAGGGTTGTTCGTTGTCTGAGATGAAGGAGTCACTACTTAATGAGGTAGAAGGAGAGCAACTTCGCGCACGACTGGTTCTCGCATGTCGCGACGCCGAGGCACAAGATTCATTGTGCTTCGGTCGTCGCGAACGCAAACCTTTTGCGTGCGATGCCGTACTGGGCTGGCCACCCGTTGCGTGCGAAGTTGTATTGGGTTGGCCTAGGTGAGGAGGAAGGTCTCTGCGACGGGATCGAGGGGTAGATTGGCGAGGCGAGGATCTTCGAGGCGAGGGTGGAGGGCAATCAAGCAAGGGGGAAGATTGCGAAGTGGGGGTGGGATGGTGTGGTATTGATGGTTGGGACGGGGGGTTTTGAACAGTAGATTCGCGAGTTGTCGAATCACTGCCGGTTGAAGGGGTAGGGGATGTGGGGGTTCCAGAGAATGAGAGAGATTGACGTCTTGATCTGGTATTAACAGAAGGGGGGGGGAGGCAAGTTTCGAAGCTCTCGTTGAATTCTAGGTCGGGATTGGAATGGATTAGATTCCAATGAGGGTGGCATGGGTTAGATATCCACTAAGTGAAAAGGAATCAACGGTGGATGAAATCGACACCGGAAAAAGCTCTGTTTTACGTGGGGCTGGAACGGGGTACGTTTGTCTCTCGGGTAAATACAAAAAATTGTTATTGCTAATAAAATTTTAGGGACGGCCCATAACCTACGGTAGCAATCGTCAGCGCTTCGTCCAGAGTGAACCGAGGTAAATGCATTACTCACCTATGGTAGCAATCGTCAGCGCTTTGTCCAGAGTGAACTGGAGTTACACGCTTCCGCTGCACCATAGGATATAGACAAAAACTAGGTACATAACACATAATCACTAAGCTTAACATTATGGCACATAACACTAAATATCCACTCTACATACATATGACCTACTATTTTCTCACTCATGCAACCATGTAGATTTCATTTCTCATAGCTAAAAAATGACAGGACATTTTTTTTTATAAAATTTTAACTTTTTGAAAAAACAGTAAATTTGAAATTGGCAACAAAGAAGCTGCCAAGTCCACCCTTTTGCCCAACGAATAACATGATAATAGAAAAACATTTGAGCAAAAAAAAGTTTGGAAAAAAAAATAAAAAAATACCTGGCTTCACCAACGGGTGGTTCCTCTGCCTGCTTTGACAACAGCCTCCATCCTGGAAGGCATTGATGCAATTAAGTTGTCAAGGATATTGTTCGGTAAGTCATCCCAAGCCATTTTGATGGCTTTTTGCATTTGATCGATTGTTTTTGGTTGATATATGGTTGAGATACTATCTTTGAGATCCTTCCATACGTTCTCAATGGGATTGAGATTGGGTGACTGGGCTGGCCAGTTAATCATCTTTTGCAAGTTGACAACGCTTCGGAAGTCTTGAGCAAGTTGGGAAGTGTGTATGGGTGAAAGAGAAAAAAAACTTGATATTAAAAAAGAATGAAGGAAAAAAAATAGTATTGACATTGAGGTGGGAGTGGTGCTGGTCTTGGTATGAGGATGAAATGAAAAACAGGGAGAAAAAAATTATTCATCTGGAGGTAATAATTATTGGCTAGGCACTGTACATAGTTTTGATATGAAACCCATGGTGCAGCCAACACGTCTAACTCTGGTTCACTCTGGACAAAGCGCTGACACTGCTACCATAGATGAGTTATGAAATACTACTTGGGTTCACTCGAGACAAGCGCTGACACTGCTACCATAGGTACAGCACATTTCATAAAGCTTGGTGGTATAACCCTAAGAAACCCTCACGCACCACCAGACTCCTCCAAGTGGTTGACAATAAAGCCTACAGGAGAGCTCTTGGCTGCTTTTGCTCTACCCTACAAAGTAATCTTCTCCATGATTCAATGTCTCTCCTGTGCAAGTCATGCCTTGACTTGGTGGTGTACAAAGCACGTGCGAGACTCCTCACTACCCCCTCAACGAACCCCATGGCCCGTCTGGCAAAAGCCACCATTGGGCTCATACCACCCAAAGTCCACCAATACCAACTTCACTCCCTTGCCAATTCACACATCTTTTCCCCTTCACTCCCCCTCGAGTCACTTGACACCAGACACTCCATGATTCTTCCCCCTTGGGCCCCTCCCCTATTCTCAACCTTTATTGCCTCATCTAAAGAGGTGGCCCGGGAATCTATTTTATCATCTCTCTCATCTTCATCCCCCTCATCATACTTTGTCAACACTGATGGATCCCTCTCTCAGACAGGCACCTTTGCTGCTGCCTTTGATCCGGGTCAGCCCCTTCCACTTGTCGCTAGGCTAGGAGATGCACACCTATACTCAGTTTTTGAAGCTGAGCTATACGGCATCCTCCTTGGCCTACGCCTTTTTCATGAGAACTCATTCCATTCACTTTGCCCCTCCCTCACCCTGCTTACTGACAACCAATCAGTAATTAAAGCCTTATCATACCCTTCTCACCCTACCTCCAACTGCTCCCTCCTCCCAACCATCTTTTGTGCTGCCCACCACCTCCTCACTGATAACCTGAGAAAGTCACTGATTATCCAATAGTGCCCTGGTCACCTAGGCATCATGGGTAATGAAGTGGCTGACAAACTTTCCAACACCTCTCACCCCACCGCCCATTTAGCTGAGTCCTTCTTTAAATTTACCCCCCCATCTTCCTCAGCATTGAAATCCTAAATTAAATTACACTCACTATCTCTCCTCCTCTCTCCTCCATCCCAAAAAGTACTCAAGAAATTGAGAGGGAGGTTTAATCCTCAACTCATTTTCAAATCCTTAACAGAACTCACTAGAGCCCAAGCCACTGTGTTCACACAATGTTGCTTGGGTCATTCTCCCCTAAAACACCATTTATTCCGTTTCAAAGCATCTGACTCCCCCTTATGCCCTCTCTGTTCTTTACACTCTACTGACAGCCCAGAACATGTCCTCCTGTTCTTCCCAGTCCACTCAGAAGCCTGTAACCTCCTGAGATTGGAGGCAAAATGCCACAAAATTTCCTTTTCTACCTCAGCCTTACTCTCCCCCTCTCCCATCACTAAATTAGTTGCCCAATTCTTGATTAATACCAATAGATTCCCCAATAATCTCCCACTTTCCCACTAACTATCTTTTACTGTCTAGATTGCCCTACTTTACCTTCCCATTTAGCTTACCCATTTTAAATAGCACCTATAGCTTCCTTTATCCTTCATGCTCCTTGTTGAGTGAGATTGTACAAAATAAAAAAAAATAAAAAAAAAAGCTTGGTGGTTTTTTGAAATTGTTTTTGACCATTGTGATGCAGCAAAACTTAAGATGCAGAAAAACTAGGTACATAGAGCCTAATTAAACTTACTACCACCATCACATAATTACCCACTTAACTGAAACCCACCAGTTGCTGTACAGCACCCCATATCCCCAAATCAATTTCCACTTACTTTCTCTGCCTGTTGACTCACTATGGATAGCAGGTAAGCCTTTTGTTTTTAATCTCTTTCTTTTTTTTTGCTGAATCTCTTTTTTCAACTTGTGGATGAAATTTTCCTGTGAGTTCCTTTATTTCTCTCTTCTTTCTCTGCAACACTAATCTTTTTCTTTCCTCTTTTTGTAGAATCACTTGATCATTTTTTTGTTACTTTTATAGCCTCTCATCTGTTTCACTTTTTCTTCAATGGTAAATGTTTGATTTTCTATGAAATTTTGGACACTAGCTAACTTAACCTTTTTTTTGAAAGCAACATAATAGGGGTTGTCAGTTCTGGAAAATCCACACTTAACTTAAGTGCGGATTTCAAAGCAAATCAGCACTTAAATTTTTCCAAAAAATAACTTATTTCAAAAATTGGTGTCAGTTATGACCTCAAATCAGCACTTTTTTCCCAATTTTTTTCACAACCACATGTTGGCCACATCATTGCTTCCTTGCCCACCCCATCTGTCAGCAAGGCTATACCAGGAGACCAGTAAATGATATGTTGATTTTTTGGACCTGAAAGAGGGCGTAAAAATTGCATTTGATGTATATGAATTAATATTTTATTGCATAATAAAATTATATAAGTATCTTATTAAATATAAGTGTTATATTAATTTTATTGTTATATAAATTATTTATACATTTAAGTTAAGCATAATATATTTTATATTCTACAAATAATGGCACATTTTTATGTATTTAATAATTATAAATTAATAATTAATTAATTACAAACATATATTATAATTATATGTGTAAAATTGACTTATAGTGTAATTAAATTTATATATTAAATAAAAATTTTCATATATTATTAAACAATAATATTGGGCGCTTTTTTGACCCTTAATTGTGTCAGAAAAATTATTAAATAAATTATAACACTTATTTAATAACATAGTATTTAAATACCCACTTTAAATTACTAATATCATTAAATTAATTATATGTTTCATTTAAACTAATTATTGAATTAATTACATAGTTAAAACAATTAATTAAAATTGCTTTAAACTGGATTGAATTGATTACATGAATTTTTGGCGTGAAAATAATTCTATTTGTTTTACTTAAACCCTTTACATGTCACTATAATGTCTGTTTTCGATTATTTTATTCACTGTTCTCATGTTTCAAACTTACTTGGTTACTAATTATTTTAATCAAGTGTTTTTGGAAAGTTATGGTGGCAAAATTGGTTACTTACTCACGGGTTTAGTTGACTGTCTCATGTTTTTCTCTAAGTCTTCATGTTTTAGTTCTATTCTTTTTAATGTCTAGTTTCATGTTATCCCTTTTTGTAATTACTATATGGTGACGCTTAAGAGGGTCCTTTTCCTATAAAAGGCTTTGGATTATCCCCTGTAGCTGCATCATTACTTTACACACAACTAAATTCAATTTTATTACATTTATTATATCTTTATTAATATTAGTACTCTAAATTAAAAAGTATATAAAATTTTCTAGGTTGCTTTAAGTCTGATAATAATTATTATTGATTGTCGCGCATTGAACATAATTACTAATTAAATAAATATATCATAATTTGAACAAAACCCTTACAATAGTATCAAGTCCCTAGTAAAATTTGTGGCCTCCTCTTTAAACCCATTAAATCATTATTCTTTTAATTCTTTAATATATTCTACACCATTTTCCTCCTCTCCGTTATCTTCTTTTACTCCCCCTTCTAGATGACCGGCTGACACCATCCCTGTCACATGTGACACTCAGACCTCAATCCTCTCATTAATCCTTGGCACACACCCCACACTGAGATTTGAAACATTTTATTGTGAAATTTACATCAGGCATGTTTTTTTCCTTCTTTTTTTATGTTTTCAACCTCCCCAAGTCAGATGTCAACCTTCATCAAAGGTCAATTGCTTCTTGTTGATGGCAAATGAAGTAAAAAAGAAAACAAAAGGTAGAATTGACATCAATTCTAAGTAAATGAAGGAGAGGTTCAAAATCTATCAATCAAAATATTAAAAGGCTCATTTCACTTCCACTTCCACTGGCTTTGGTATTGATGATTATGATTTGGAGAATGGAATTACTACTGTTTCCAAAAAGCTCAATGTCATGTATCTTCTCTATGAGGAAATGAATATTCTTTTTGGTTCCCAATTTAATAGTTGCTACTTTTAATCTTATCAAAAATAGTTATATCATGAGATTCTGATAACACCATTTTTCCTTACTGGACTCTAAAATATTGAACTTTTGGAATCTCAGATGGTAAAATAATACTGACACCTGTGCAAAAAACCTCATCACCAACATAATTTTATCACCTCACCACCAATTTTGCATATCTAAATAAAACTAAGTCAACAAAATTCTATACCTGTTTGAAAAATTTAGCAATATCCTCCCCTTCATTTTATTGAAGCAAGGGGTGGGTATCACCAAATTTTTCTAAGTCATCAATTTTCCACATCAGATTTGAAAATTTGGCAATATCCTCCTTGGCATTTTATTGAAGTAAGGGGTGAAATCACCAAAATTTAGAATTATTCCATAAATTAATAAATAAATAAATAAGATAAATCAAATTCACTAGTTTTAAAGTAATTAAAATTCCTCAAGCCAAAATGCAGACCAAGTCTAGAAACTAAATTTGGGAATTTCCACAGGTATATACAAGATGAACCCCATGAAACAGTTTAATGTTATCATGATTACCTTTTATTCAGCACAAGGTCATTGGCTCATTACTTTAGTTTAGTAAATTGAAATATCACATTTATTTTTTAAAAATTTAAGAAAGAATAGAAAATATTTAATGACTTTACAAATCCCCAAACTTTTTTTATCTACCTAAAGCTTTGTAAATTTATTAATTTTACCTTCTTTTTTTACCTTTTTGATTTGTTGGACTAACTTTTGACTGATCTGATAAGAGAAGCAAGGATAGACATATGAAAATGGTAAGAAAAAGAAAAAAACACACCTTGATGAAAGAGCAGAATAATAAGTAAAGAGTAAGGTAGTTTGAGGAATCTGGAAGGATAAATGCATTATGTAAACATTATGTTATGCATTATGAAATAAATAAATGTGAAAAATGGGAAAAAAAGGCTCAACTTTAAAGTTTAATATCTCAGAAACCACTGAACCAAATTGTAGTTAAGTTTCTGGAAATGAAAGATAGGCTTCAGAAGTGTCTTCAGCTAACAGGACATCAGATTCAAATAAAAATATCCCTAATACTGACTCTGATTTTCAAAATTGCACAGAACCTTGAAAACTGATGATGAAAATTCTAACAAGAGGGAGATAAAAGCCTAGATAATCAAAGAAATCTAGAAGGATAAATGCATGATGTAAACATTATGATATGCATTATTAAATAAATAAATATGAAAATATAAAAAAAAGGCTCACCTTTAAAGTTCAATATTTCAGCAACCACTGAACCAGATTTAAATTGGTTTACTGGATATGAAAGATAGGCTTCAGAAGCATCTTCAGCTAAAAGAAAAGTTGACTCAAATTAACCTAACTCTAATTCTGACTCTACTTTTCAAATTTTCACAAAAACTTGAAAAGTGATGATGAAAAGTCCAAAAAGAGGGAGATAAAATCCTAGATAATAATCAGATAAGAGTTTCAGAATCCTTATTCTCTAATTATCCTATATAAAAATTTGAAATAAGATAAGTGAAATTTGGAAAAAAAGGCTTAACTTTAAAGGTCAAAATCTCAGCAACCACTCAACCTAATTCAAACCTGTTTGTGGTAAATGATAGATAGGCTTCAGTAGAATCTTCAGTTAAAGGAAATGTGATTTAAATAAACATAACCCTAATTTGTGATATAAAAATTAAAGAAAAATAATTCAAATTGGGAAAAAAGGCTCATCTTTAAAGTTCAATATCTCAGCAACCACTGAACCAAATTCAAATCTTTTTGTTGGAAAATGAAAGATAGACTTCTGGAGAATCTTCCATAAAAAAAGGAAGTTAGATTTGAATAAAACTAACCCTAATTCAAAGTCTGATTTTCAAAACTTTACAAAAAATTGAAAAGTGATAATAAAAATGACAATACGAGGAGTTGAATAAGTCCACTTTTATACATATATGAGTCCTACATATATTTAAGTATGAAATTTTCATAGAAAGAGTGAGATATCATATAGACATGAAAAAAAGGAAATGAAACTTACCTTGATTGAAAGGTAGGAAAAATAGAGTGAGAAGGAGTGAAGTTGGAATTTGGGGAAAATTGAATGTGGAGCAAGTTAAATGCTTAAAGAATGTGCAATGTATGTGTTTCAATGACATGGAACCAAAAAAAAGTGAAATAGGAGAAAGGGGGAATAATGACCAAGCCAAGGAGGGATGAAGGGTAGGATGATGGAGCTAAAAAAAAGAAAGAAAAAAGGGAGAGAATGAAAAAGGTTAATTTTACTTTAAAATAAATAAATAAAAACTTACTAGAAAATTTGGATACTAAAAATAAATAGAAACAAAAAAAAATTAATTAGCAAATATATAAGTAAAAATGAAAAAAATGACTTACCTGGAGAGGTGAGTTGAGAAAACAATTGACTTCAAATTATTTGAGGGATGAAAGGGGAGGGGAGGAAATGGATATAAGTGTTGAAAGAAAAAAAGGAATGACTGAAAAATTAGGCAATTTCAGAAAGTGTGCAATTTCAAGTTGAGATGATGAAGGAAAACAAAGAGACTTGAAAAAAAGAGACTATAACAGAAAATTCAAAATCAAAGTCAATATGCTAATAAGAATAACCATTCTAAAGAAAAATTCCTGAGAAGTCCTGAAAAACTATCTAAAACTGGTTACAGATAGGTTAAGAAGTGTTTTGATGGTGTACTTGAGGCTTTCTTGGAAGAAGGTAATGTTTCCTGGCCATTTTTGATAAAAAAAGAAATTCTTCTTCAAGATCAGAATCAGAATCACAATCAGAGTCCAAGAGGAGATCAAAAGCTATGAATTCACTGTTTGATCTAGCTTATCATGATTTGAGAGTGAGGAAGGCATGACTCTTATATGGTATAAAAATGTAAATGATGTACAATGTTTTGATTTATGAAGTGTTATGCTGCGGAGTGCTGTATATGAATGGGATGATGCTGACAAAGCAGTGAAATGGGATGTTATGGTGAAATCAGCACTATTGGTTGAGAAAGTGCTGATTTGAGTGAAGTAAGTGACTTATTTCATTTTGAAATTCACCAGTGTTGGGGCTAGTGTGTTTTGGAAATCCATACTTAAATAAGTGCAGATTTTGTCAAATTTAAGTGCCGATTTGCCAGAACTGACACCCCCTAATTTGGAATTCAAAAAACTTTAATTTTTATAACTTTCCCCATCCACCTAATCTACCATCACATGCCAATGAAGAAAATATGGGAAAAAACAATGATTCACTCACCCAATCTTCAAGGGATGGATCTATCATCAATCTCCCTTGTGATCCTCCAATCAACTCTGAATCTGATGAATATCTACCAATCAAAATTAATCTAGAGTATTTTTTCTATGTTCCAAAAAATAAACCCCCAAGTTAACCTAACAAAAAATATGATAAGTGTGATGTCCCCAATTTTGAAAAAAATTAAGTCTTACTGCAGGTGGTGTACTAGTTCTCTTGAAATAGTTGGGTGAGAGACATGAACTTCATGTTGCAAAAGTAATCCAGCTTGAAGTTCAATGAGATAAGATGTTGGATCCTCATATATCATTTCAAGTAGAAATTTGTGTTGATAATTTTTAAGTTCATAGGGGTGGCCACGTTTCAAATAGATAGCAGGATCTGTCACAATAGCTTTAGTTTTTTTGTATAACTTCACCCAGCTCCAAAGAGAGCTTTTATGTATAGTGATGCAATGCTTGTCATTAATGTTTTTAAGGGACTTTCCTTGACATGCTTCTATCACTATCTTGACTTTGAAATATGAATCATACTTTAAATAAACCATTTTTTAGAAAATCTTCAAGCAATTCTACAAAAAAGAGGAAAGAAAAAGATTGGTGCTTCAGAGAAATTAGAGAGAGAAATAAAGGAACTCACTGGATAATTTCATCCACAAGTTGAAAAAAGAGATTCAGAAAAAAAAAGAAAGATTTTAAAAACAAAAGGCTTACCTGCTATTCATAGTGAGTCAACAGGCAGAGAAAGTAAGTGTAAATTGATTGGGGGAGATAGGGTGCTGTACCACAACTGGTGGGGTTCAGTTAGGTGGGTAGTTACAGGATGGTGGTAAAATTTTCTGTGCTTAATTAGGCTCTATGTACCTAGTTTTTCTGCAGCTTAAGTTTCTGGTGCATCATAATGGTCAAAAAAAATTTCAAAACTCTACCAATCTTTATGAAACATGCTGTGTGTGATGTAATTTATTGCTTCACTCTGGATGAAGCACTGACACTGCTACCATAGATACCCATAAGCTTTTCAAGTTTTACTCTATCTTATTGAACTGCCTAACACTGCAACAAAGGCTTGTTTCATCTTGGGGTGCACAAATGGTGCAACAATTACACAACAGTAATTTAACAATTTTTTTTGAACTTAAAGGTCTTAAGTGCAAAAGACAATTGTTTTGTAACTGCTGCACAACTGTTGCATAATTGTTTCACCCCATGGCAAAACAAACATGTGCTTTAGTGCAACTGGACAGCATTTTGTACTATTCTACAGCATATGACATCACTTTTTTCAATTTAATCCTTTTTAAATCTTTCTTTGTAAATCTTATCCTTGAAAGCTTGCAGTTGTTTTGCATCCCACTGAGGGCAAAACTCTGTCACATTTGTGTTTCAGGTGGCAATGTCCTGGAAAAAAAAGCAAGACATGATGTCTGGTAATAAAACAAGAAATCTGATCTTGCTTGTGTCATGCACAACCATGCATTATTTCATGCATGTGGCTTGTAGGGGAGCTTAATTATGGGAGCAGTTTCAGCACTTTATCTGGAGTGAACCCTGAGATTGAATTACTTACCTATGGTAGAAGTGTCAGTGTTTCCTCCAGAGTGAACAGGAGTTAGATGCATTTTCGGCACCATAGGTTTTATACTAGATTGTATTTACAAATCAGATAATCACTAAGAATATTAAGTCCTATAAATAATAGTAAATAAGTCATGTGGTGTATGTGTAATGTATGTACTGTGAGACAATTGCATGATTTTATGTCACATAATTTGTGCATAACATGGCTCCTGCACTATTTCATGTTTCATTGTGGGACATTTCAACCTGAAATGAAAACACAACACAGTTTTTCCTGCAGTATCCCATCTCCAGCCAAAATCATGAATTTAGGTCAGCTGACCTATGCTTTTGGAAAAGATGAAAGGTGAGAAAACCACAAGCTTTCCAGGATTAGCTGTATATTTTTTTCTCTTGCATGCACTTACACTACAAAAAATTTTTGTTATTTCATGGAGCAAAAAACTGCTGCAACTTTTTTGAACTAGTTAGAGCACCAACATTTGTGCAGGTATTTAGATCTGCTTATATGAATATTAATACTGAGTTACACTAATTAACACTACACACCAAATAAGATATCCCTGATGGGGATATTCAGCACAAGTTGGGGATATTTTAGGGAGGGAAATTGTGGTGTTCCAAAGATTCATAGGCCTTTGGAATGTGTACTTGGGGGTATTTGGTATGTAGGGTTTAGTTGGGGTAATGGTGCTTAGTATTGGTGTTTTGTTATTATTTAGGTGTTTAGTTGTATTTTGTAGGCTTAAGTTAGGGTCACTTATTATGTCTCAGCTTATTTTCCTTTCTTTTCTCATCATTTTTGGTGTGTGTTATGTGTGATTAGCTGTTTTCAATGATTAGTTGTGTTGTTTTGTGGGTTTCACCACACAATATGGGGGGCAGACTTGCTAGCGAGTTGGAAAACTTGGACCCAAACTCACTACAGATTGAACACAAATTGAGCTATTGATAAAGGAACCATACAATCAGGGATGAACACAACTCAGCACAACAGTTTTAGGTGGGTGTTCAAGTAGAGTTCAGTATGGGTTCATTCTGAGTTCCATCTGAGTTCAGGTTGAGGACTTGCTAGCAAGTCCACCCTCTATATTGCATAGTGTTTAGAGTTTGTTTGTTTGATTTTGGGTGCTTTCAGGCCTAGGAGCAGCTTCCTTCCTAAAGACGGCCCACCTTCCTGCAAGAGGGTAAGTCTCTAGAGACTATTTTATGCATGTAGATATCTAGGAGAGCTGGATCAAGCTGGGGATCTAGTTAGGGGGTCTGTGTGTAAGTAGTTTTAAGCAAGTTAGAGGAGATAATCCACCATTTGGGATATCTGGAACTCTGTGCTTCACTATTTGTGTTAGTTTGTCTGGGTTGTGAAAAGGTTATTTCTTACTTGACCACAACTCTCTTCATTATTTCTCTGGTATAGTCTTGAAAGCTATATCAAGTATTATTGCTGTCACTGGTGTGGATTTGAAACCTACATCAAGTATCATTGATTTCTCTGGTGTGGCCATTGGTCTACATTTCAGTTATTTTGTCTGGTAGTTTGTCTGGGGACTACTTTCTTGGCTCATCAAGCATTCAAGTGTTTTGGAAAGAAGCTTTATCAAACAAGACTCAGTTTAACTAGCAAGTAAATCTCACTTGTATTTTTCTAAAGGGACAGGAGTTTTTCTCTCTGGGTTTTCTCCAACTCCCTTGGTAAAGGCCTATAGCTAGTACTATAGGATGGTCTACAACATAAGGACAGAAAAATATGTGCTAGAAAAGTGTGTGTAAGGAAAATATGTGATAAAAAATATATGAGAAAATATGTTGCAGCCATGGGTATTTTTGTTTTTAAATTTTTCTTTTCTCAAAAAAATGATTTTTTACTTTATTTTTTATATTTTCCTATTTTTTTACAATTTAATTTTGAAAAAAAAATTTCATGCTCACACATGATTTATCTTACTCTTAATTTTTTAATGCATATTTATCTTGGACTTAATTTTTTCATTTATGTTTCTGACCTTATGTCTCTCCCTAAAACATCCCCCACTCACACTAGATATCCCCATCAGGTATATCTTAATCAGTGTGTAGCCTAATGAGTCCATTCCAAACTTGTTTTTGAAAAATTTCACTATTCACAAGTTAAAAAAAATATTCATCACTCATGTTTTTTGGTTCTTCAATAACATCCTTCCTTCCACTCCATTGATGTTTCTACACCCTTCTACTAAACTCATTCATCTTCACTCAAATTTCATGTTTCCCATGAGATTCAACTTCCTTGCAGATTTATTATACATGGAAGAATAATATCTGGTTCTTACTTACTTTTTAAACTACCTACTACAACTATCAAAAATATAATTAAGCTACACCAAAACCAAAAAAAAGAAGATAGAACATGACTGATACACCGGCAATGAGCAGTTAATTGAAGACTGTGTTGACAATAAACCCACCTAAAAAATATTGTTTTTTAACAAATTTTGAATTAGAAAAGATTTATTTAAATATATTGTTCAGGATTTACAGATGCACAATAACTATAGGGTTTCAAAATCGGTAAGTATAGTAATATTTTCATTAAAATCAGGCCTTTTCTAATTTATTTTCTTAATACATTATAATTTGATTCTTTTAGTCCAGGATAGCTATGGTAAAATTGGTTTTTTACCTCAGAAGAATTCAAATAGTGTACTTTTCCAGCTTGAACATGGGATTTTGGCTGATTATACTGAGTATCGTTGCTGCATAGCTAAAACCACTTCACTAAAGGCACTGAAAACTTTTGTTAGAGATTTATTATCATTATATAAGAATATGTACTTACAAGAGAAAAATCCTCTGGAGAAAACCAGGATCTTGAGGAAATATGAAGAAAAGTATTTTCCAGGATGTACTGGAAGTATTGATGGGATATACTAGAAGTGGTAAAACTTCCTCACAGCCTGGGAAGGTCAGTTTCAGGGGAAAGAAAAAACTCCTACAATGATATTAGAGGCTTTAGAAAGCAAAAATTTACATTTTTGGCACACTATCTTTGGCTCACATAGTACTTTAAATGACATTAATTTTCTTCATCACAGAAAGTTATTTGACAGACTTTTGAATGGGAGTCAAGACAATTTAAGTTTTAGAATAAATAATAAAATAACTCACTGGGGAACCAATTTTTTGCATGATTTTAATAAATCATCAGATGGGCCCACACCAATATTTTTTTTTCACTTGCCTATTGGAGAGAGAAAAAAAGAAAGGGGTAACAGGAGACAAGAGAGAAACTATTGGAGTAAATCAAAAAAAGAGAAAAAAAGTATTAGGCAGAAGGAGACGAGAGAGACTATCAGAGTGGATTAAAAAATAGAAAAAAAACTAAGAGGTGAAGGGATAGAGGAGAGATACTATCAGGGTGAAGCAAAGAGAGAGAAAAACTAATAATAAAAGTAGATAGTAGGGATACTATAAGAAGAAACAAAAAAATTATGATAAAATTTCAATAAAAATATTTTTTATTTTCCTTTACTCTCAAGGTATCTCTCCTCTCTTCTTTCATCTCTTGGTTTTTTTTCTATTATTTTAATTCACTTTGAAATTTTTGCTCTTCTATAATCTTTCCTCTCACTGTTTTTTTTGATTTATTTGATTCACTCTGATAGTTTCCATATTGTCTGATCTTTCCTCTTAAATTTTTTTCCTCTCTAACAGGAAAGCAGAAGATTTTTTTATTGGTGTAGGCTCATCCAAGATTTATTATAAACACATCAAGAATTAATTCTCCAGTGAGCCATTATTTATTTCTTTTTCTTTCTTTTCTTCCTCTTATATTTCTCTCTCTCTCTAATTCCTACTAAAAGTTTACTTCCTCTATTTCATCAATGTTCCTGCAGGGCTTTTGGAGGGAAAGGAAGCAGGGAATTTCTAGGAGGCCAATAATATATATACAAGATTTCTTCCTTTCATGATCTCAGTATTCTTTATCCTAAGCAGTGTATATAGTTTAAAAATAACTGTACATGTTATATAATAGTCTCTCTACTTGTTATTGCCTCATTTTTCTCTTTCTTAAGCATTTTGAATAGCTTGAAAATAACTGCACATGTTATATAATATTTTCATTCCTTGTTGTTCTATCAGTGTTATTTTACTTTATCAATTTAATTTTTTTAACATTAAGTTAACATTATATATAATAGTTTCTCTCCTTGTTGCTATCTCAGTCTCATTTTTCTTAAGAAATTTTACTCCTTGTTGTTGTCTCAGTATTGTAAATCTTAAGAAATTTAAGTAGTTTAAAAATAATTTTACAAGTTATAAAATAATCTCTCTACTTGTTGTCATCTCAGTATTCTTTACTTAAAGCAATTTAAATAGTTTAACATTGACATTACTTATTAAATACTAGTATCGTTTCCTTTTGTCAAATCAGTATTATTTTTCTTAAGAAATTTAAATAGTATAACATTAATATTTGAGCTCTTAATTTTTTCCTCCTAATTTTTTTGCTTAACTCTGATAGTTTCTCCCCTCTCTCCTCTTGCATTTTAGTCTTTTTACTCTTTTTTAATTCACTGTGATATTTTCTCTCTTTTATCCTCTTACCTATTACTTTTTTTTTGTCTCTCCAAAAGGCCTGCAGAAATTTTTTTATTGGTGTAGACTCATCCAATGATCTACTATAAAAATGTGAAAAATAAAATCCCCAGTAAGTAATTTTCATATTGCTTTTTCTCTCATTTCTCCTCTTGCTTCTGAGTTCTTTTTTTCTCTGTAACAGGTAAGCAGGAAAGTTTTTATTAGAGCAGGCTCTTTACATGAATTAATAAAATCATTTCAAACATTTATGAATGTGTGATTCAATTTATTATTTTTGAAAATTCCCCCTAATTCCTTCAAAAAAGTTACCTACTTTCAAAAAATAACTAAAACTAATTCAAGAACTGCTCTTTTCACTACATCTAATTTTTATTTACTCCCTAATTTTTTTAAAAAGCTCCTAGTCTTAATCAGTACAACAATTGTTTTATTTTAAAAGTATGAGTTTTTTTATATCATTACCTCTCATCTCACTTAAAGTTTTTTCTTTTTCCATATTCAGGCACACTTTTTGAATTGATTGTTTCTCTTTTTTAAGTAGAACTATTTTTTATTAAGCTCAATTTTTTTCAGTTTCTTTTATTTTCTCATCAGGACTGCTTTCTTCAATAATCCAACATCTTTTGAAGTTTTCAGACCTGGAGGAGGTGGAGAAAAGGATGGATGTGGAATGCCACAAGGTTTTTCCACTTCCACATTTCTTCTGGGGTGTTCTTATCTATTGGTTTAACTTGATTATATGTTATTTTCTTGATCTTTATATGAATCAATTCTCCATTTAGGAAGATCCTTAAGTTTGTCCCATGCGTTCAAGATTTTAATTGCTGATTTGGTTTGTTCTTGATAAAAAGATAGTTCAAGCCTCATCCAGTTTCTAGGTGAGGTCCTACTAGGTGGTTTTCTTTCAACTAAGTTATAGATAGTATTTAGATTCAGGGTTGATGTTGTAAGTTCTTTCCATATAAGGTCAAAAATTATAAGATCAAATTTTTAATAAAAATGTAAGTCTAGAAATTTATAAAAACTCACCATATTCTTATCTTATCATATTGTCTATATCCAGTCCCCATTATAGACAGAGTTTAATTTTGGATCTATATGATAATATTATTCACAATTTTCATTATAACTTTACACTTTTCCATAATAGAATTACAAAACAATGTATTCAAGTAATTAAAAATGTTAAATTTACTTTCAGAAATCAGAAAAAGTGATTAGATTATTGAAAAAATTGTTTTTTGTGCTTAAAAAACTCAAAAATGAACTTATTTTCTGAAACATAAGGACATATATAACTATACTCAGAAGCATCACAGTTTGATTCTGATGAGGTTGTAGGAAAGCAGAAACAATATCTTTTTCTTTCCAAATATCTATTAAGGTGATTTTTTTGAGTAGGCTTATATATATATTGGCCAGGTTGTGGTTTAAAATTATAATTAAGGCATTTGAGAGGACTTCTGACAGAGAACACACATATTTCTATTTGTTTATACTTTCAATTGAGAAATATAGAATAATTATGTGATAAATGACACTGCATCAAATATTTGTTTCATCTTGGGGCACAACAGTGGTGAAATGATTACATAACAGTTATGTAAGAATTGTTTATAGCACCTAAAGGGCTTAAGTGGGCTTAAGTGAAAAAAATGTTTTGTATTTGGTGCACAATTTTTGTGCAATTGTTGCACCCCATAGCAAAAAAAAAGTGTTGTTGTGTGAGTTGGGGGAAAAATTTTATTTGAGTAACAGAATATTTTGCAATAGCAGCTCTTATTCCTTTAAATCTAGTGAAAAATAGCAGCAAATATGTGGATATAATGTAAATATGCATAAAACTGGACAGTTTCTGGGCCATTCAATTTTAATTTGAGGCAGTTGTCACAGTATTGATATTGCATGGATATTTTTAACTCAATCCATACAACACAAGTTGTATCAGCCTGATGTAAGCTCATAATTTCTGTAAAAGTCTACTTTAACTCATTTTTACCTAATTTTCAGTGGTTAGAGAAATCAGAATTATTTTTGTGGTTACAGTTTCTAACACTGAATCAGGCACCATTTTTCATCCTCTTAATTTTTATAAAGTATATGATTAATTGATTAGATACATTTGTAGACTAAAATTGATCTAGCTAGCATTTGTACTGTCTGATATAATTTGCTATCATAAATTGGAAAACTAGAATTGATCTAGCCATCCCTTGTATTATCTGATACATTTTTCTATGAAACATATCATTTTTAACACATTTTAGTAAATTTTAAACACTCAAACCAACATTTTTAATGTCTGATTTACATTGCTCATATGCATTGGTAGTATACAATTGATATATTTTGAATATAAATTTCTATTTCTAAAGCATTCTGTAAAGATAATATTCATCTAGCTTAACATGAAACAAAGAGAAAAACTACATGGGAGGGAGGAAGAGGCAGTGATGGTAATAGGAGAGGAGAGGAAAGATGTGGGGATATAGAGTACCGTACAAGAAGAAAAAAAGAGTGGATAAAACTTAGATGAGGAGAGATGGTGGGGTGCAGTATAGTCACCACGAAAAATCTGGGGGTCAACTGCTAGCAATCCCCTCTCTTTGAACTCCAGGGTGTCTCTTATTATTCCAGGGTATTCTCACTTTATAACAATATACAAAGTTGTATTGGAAGTACATTTATTCTCAGATTGATTATAGACAGAATATCAACTGATTCCAAATTATGCACAAGTTGATCCTCCAGAACTTGATTTTAGTCCTCTGTTAAGCACAAATTGAGCACAAATTGATATAACCTAAGCTTATGCATATATAATAATTCAGGATACTTTCTCTATTAAATTTGATAATAAAATAAAATATTGATGAATTTATATAAAAAATAATTATTATGTAAGATATTAATTTATAAATTTAGGTATCATAGGAGGGCACTTAAAAGAACTTAATTATACTATGTGACACCTTAATACTGTATCACGCAGTTTGAAACATTTAAAACAAAATGAGTCATGATGGGCAATGAAATTGCTTGGACAGACACTTTCAAAATTAATACTGACCATAATACACAAGTATGAAACCTTGGCATCTATCCAATAAAAGATTTTTCTTCTGATAAATGGATTTTTCTCACTTACTCCCTGTTAAAAAGTGTCCTTGTGAGGTTTGTCTGACCTTCAGGGGGATAATTTGGCCACATCAAACTACTTCTATTTCCATGATTGACCAAAATATCTTCCTCATTTCCATCTAAAGAGTTGATCTCATCTGACTGTGGCTGATCAAAGGGGTCCACCACAAGTTTAGCCAAAATTTTGGTGAACACTTTTTTGATGGATAGTGAATAACCGGTGCTTTCCGAAATTGTCCACCTGAAGTTAGGCTTAATTTCAGGAGGATAAATTTATTATGAATACCAAATTAACTGAAGAATACTTTTGCCCTAGCTACTCTGCATTATAAAAGTGTCCAACTGAGGTTTAGCTATAATTCAGGTAGACACTTTTGGAAAGGCACAGTCTGATGGGTTTAATATCTATATATGGTAATAAGTATGTGTTTTTTATCAACATGGAACTAGAATTAATTTAATATGGCCAAAGTGTCCACCTGAAGTTTTGCCAAAATACAGGTGGAAATTTTTATGAGGATTACTTGATGAAATGAAGAAGACTTGCAATTACTTTCCATCATAAAATTTTGAAACTTAAGTTTATCAAAAATTGTGGTGACACTTTTTCCATATACAGTCATATGGGATCAACTCTCTGCATGGAAATGAGAATCAATTTTTAGTCAATCATGGCATTAGAAGTAATTTGATATGGACAAACTTTCCACCTGATTTTTGGCCAAAAATAAGTTGGAAATGTTTATGAGGAATACTAGATTAACTAAAGAAGACTTGCACCCTACTACTGTCCATCATAAAAGTGTCCACCAGAAGAATTCTCAAACTTGTGGTTGACACCTTTGGCCTGGTCCGGCCATATGGGATCAATTCTGCATATGGAAATGAGGATGTAATTTGGTCAATCATGGTATTAGAAGTAATTTGATATAGACAAAGTGTCCAACTAAATATTGGAAAAAAATCAGTTGAAAACTTCATTTTGTTTTTCAAAAAATCAAATTAAGTACAATTTTATTCCTGATGGTGCCCATTTTATCCAACACCTCTTCTGAGCCTTGAAAGTAGGCATTTAGCTTGAATTTTTAATTTCATATAAAATCCCTTTTATTCAACCTATTTCTTTTTATCCCCCTTTTTTTTTTTAGATATAAATTAATTTTATGTAAAACAAATCATTTTTATAATTTTTTACCTGTATTTAATAAAATTATTAAAGGTTTAACATCACCCTGTAAGCATTTAGCACATGTTTTTTTCCTATACTAATACAAATAATAATATACTGGTGACAAAAAATTGATCAAATGATAAAATATTAATAAAACAGAAAGACCAAATACCAGTGGATATGTTTTAAAAAAATACCAGTTGCACTGAAGAAGAGCTGCACCCTAGATACTCACCATCAAAAAAGTGTCCGGCACAAGTTTGGCCAAACTTGTGCTGGACACTTTTGGTCAGGTGCAGTAAGATGGGAGCAATTCTCTCTATGGAAATGAAGATAAATTTTTAATAAATAATTACAATAGAAGTAGTTTGATATGGCAAAATTGTCATCATGAAGTTTTGGTAAAGCTCAAGTGGATTTTTTTTTTATTTTTAAAAAAAAGAAAATTTAGTGCAAGTTTAGCCCTGATTGTGCTAATTTGATTCAACATCTCTTTTTTCTGTTTATGGCAGGAATTTTACTTGGATTTTACTTTTCATCTTTGATTTTTTTATTTTACTTTATTCCCCTCATATTTCTTTTGGATAGAAGTTTATTTTTTGTAAAATAAATCATTTTCATATTTTTTACCTTTATTTAATAATATTATAAAAGGTGTAACATCACCCAGTATTCATTTGGCACACAAGTTTTTGCTATAATGATAATATTAATAATATAATGGTGACAAAAGATTAATCAATTGATAAATATGAGTGAGGCACAAAGATTGAATAACAGTGGAAATGTTTATAAGAAATTCCAGATGATTTAAAATGACTTGCACCCTGGCTACTCTCCATGATAAAAGTGTCCAGAACAAGTTTGGCCAAACTTGTGCTGGACACTTTTGGTTGCATGCTGTCAGATGCAATCAATTCTTTTTATGGAAATGAGACTGAATGATCACTCCATCATTGCACTGAAAGTAGTTTTATATGGACAAATTGTCCCCCTGAAGTTTGTCCAAACCTAAGGTAGACAATTTTTTACTTTGATAAAAAGTAAATTTAATCCATGTTAATCTATGATGATGCCCATTTTTTCTGAAGCCTCTACTGGCTCATGATAGCAGTAATTATACTTAATATATTTATTTCATGTTTGATCTCTTTAATTTTAATTTTACCCTTTTATTTATCCTTTAGCTTTTAAATATCAATTTTATTTTGGTAAAACTGATAATTTTCACATTTTTATACATTAATTATATAATATTATTGAAGTTGTAAAGTCACCCAGTGTACATTCAGTACACATGTTTTTGCTATACTATAAATATTAATAATATAATGGTGACTAAAAATTAATCAAATAATAAATATGGATGACACAGAAAGATCAAATATCCATAGACATTTTTAAAAGGAATACAAGATTAACTGAAGAAGAATTGCACCCTAGCTACTCTCCATCATAAAAGTGTCCAGCACAAGTTCAGCTGAGCTTGTGCTGGACACTTTTGGTTTCATGCAGTCAGATGGGATAAATTTACTCAATGTAAGTTAAAATAAATTTTTGCTCAATCATTGCACAAGAAGAAGTTTTATACTGCTATACTATCATCCTGATTTTTTGGAAAACCTCAGGTGGACACTTTTATTAATTTTAAAAAAATGAAAATATATTCCAAATCTAAAACTGGTGGTGAAAATTTGGTCTGAAAACTCAAATTATCTTTGATGGCAGAAATTTTATTTGAATGTTTAATTTCATATTTAATCACTTTTATTTTACTTTTTCATTCCTCTTTTTGCTTTCAAATATCAATTTATTTTTTGTAAAACTAATACTTTTCATATTTTTTTTACGTATATTTAATAAGATTATTAAAGATGTAGCATCTCCCAGTATGCATTTGGCTTACAAGTTTTTTCAATACTAATAACATTAATAGTATAATGGTGAAAAAAAATGAATCAAATGATAAATATGAATGACACAGAAAGATCATATGCAAGTGGATTTGTTTATAAGGAATACCTGATGAACTGAAGAACACTTTCACCCTAGATACTCACCATCATAAAAGTGTCCAGCATAAGTTTGGCCAAACTTGTGCTGGACACTTTTGGTTTCATGCAGTCAGATGGGATAAATTTACTCTATGGAAATGAAAATGACATTTTGCTCAATCATTGCACAATAAGTAGTTTGATATTGCCAAAATGTCCTCCTGTTGATTTTTCAAAACTCATCAGGACACTTTCTTTGGTTTAACAAAAAAGAAAATATAGTCCAATTTTAGCCCTGGTGGTGCACATTTGATCTAACACCTCTACTTGTTATTGATAGTGGGAATTTTCCTTAGATTTTTTTTTCTTATTTTATCCCTTTTATTTTACTTATTTATTGCTCATACTTCTTCGGATATAAATTTTTAATTTTTAAAATAAATAATTTTCATACTCTTATACCTTTATTTAATAATATATGATTAAAGGTGGAACACCACCTGGTATGCATTTTTCACACAAGTTATTACTATAGTAATAACATTAATAATATAATGATGACAAAAAATTAATCAAATGGTGAATTTAAATGACACAGAAAGATCAAATACAAGTGGAAATGTTTATAAGAAATCCCTTTTGAGTTTAAGAAGATTTTCTGTATGCCTACTCTCAATTATAAAAGTGTCCAGCACAAGTTTGGCCGAACTTGTGCTGGACACTTTTGGTTGCATGAAGTCATATGAGATAAATTCTCTCTATGGCAATGAAAATGATATTTCACTCAATTATTGAAGTAAAGAATGTTTAATATTGTAAAATTGTCCCCTGGAAGTCTGTCCAAACCTCAGGTCAAAATTTGTTAGCTATACATAAAAGTAAATTTAGACCAAGTCTTGACCTAGGGGTCCCCAACTGTCCCAACACCACTTCTGTCTCTTGATAGTAAAAATTTTACTTGTATTTTTTATTCTGTATTTGATCCCATTTATTTTCATTTTACTTTTCTATTACTCTTTTTAATTTTAAATATCAATTTCTTTTTTTAAAAACTAAACATATTCATATTTTTTTAACTTTATATAATAATATTATTAAAGTTTTAACATCACCAATTTTGCATTTGGCATGCAGGTTTTTGCTTTACTAGAAACATTAATAATATATATGGTGACAAAAAATTACTTATAAGGTAAATATGAATGACAAAAAAAGATAAAAAACCAATAGAAATGTTAAAAACAAGAAACTGATGTACTGAGGAACACTTCCACCCTAGCTACTCTCCATCATAAAAGTGTCCAGCACAAGTTCGGCCGAACTTGTGCTGGATACTTTTTTTCAGGTGCAGTCAGATGGGATTGATTCTCTCTGTGGAAATGAAATTAAAAAAATGCTAAATAATTAAATTAGAAGTAGTTTGGTAAGGCTGAATTATCCACCTTAAGTTTCTCCAAGCCTCAGCTGAGAGATTTTTTATCTTTAAAAAAAATTAAATTTTGTCAAATTTAGCCCTGATGGCACCCATTTGTTTCAACACCTCTATTGGCTCTTGAAGGCAGGAATTTTCCTTGAAATTTTCTTTTTCATATTTGATCTCTTTTACTTTACTTTTTTATCACTCATGTTACATTTGGATATTAATTTATAATTTTGGAAAAAAAATCATTTTCATATTTTTTTAACATTTTTTAATAATATTATAAAAGGTGTAATATAACATGACATGCATTTGGTGCACAAGTTTTTTCTATACTAATAAAATTAATAATATTCTAATGACAAAAAATTAATCAAATAATAAAATATTAATAACACAGAAAGATCAAATACCAGTGGACATGTTTTAAAAAAATAACAGTTGCACTGAAGAAGACCTGCACCCTAGCTACTCTCCATCATAAAAGTGTCCAGAACAAGTTTGGCCGAACTTGTGCTGGACACTTTTGGTCAGGTGCAGTCAGATGGGATCAATTCTCTCTATGGCAATGAGAAAAATTATTTGATAAGAAACTTCACTAGATGTAGTTTGATATAGCTGAATTGTCCACTTACAGTTCATCCAAACCACAGGTACACAATTTTTTATCTTTAAAAAACAGTCAATTTAGTACAATTTATCCCTGATGGCTCTAATTTGATTCAACATCTCTACTGGCCTTTGATATTAGGAATAATACTTGGATTTCTTTTTTCATATTTGATCCCTTTAACTTAATTTTTTATTCATCATATTGCTTTTGGATATCAATTAATAATTTTGAAAATAAAATATTTTTATATTTTTATACATTTATTTAATAATATTATAAAAGGTGTAACATCACTCAGTATGCATTTGGCACCAAATTTTTTGCTATACTTATAAAATTGATAATATAATGAAGACAAAAAATTAATCAAAAAATATATATGAGTGAGGCACAAAGATAAAATACCAGTAGACATGTTTGTAAGAAACACCAGATGAACTGAAGAAAAATTCTACCCCAGCCACTCTCCATCATAGAAGTGTCCAGCACAAGTTCGGCCAAACTTGTGCTGGACACTTTTGGTCAGGTGCAGTCAGATGGGATCAATTCTCTGTATGGCAACAAAAAAATTTTTTATCAAATTTCACTAGAAGTAGTTTGGTTTAGCTGAATCATCCACCTGCTGTTCTGCCCAATATCAGGTGTATAATTTTTTATCTTTAAAGAAAAGGCCACTTATTACAATTTAGCCCTGATGGCTCCCATTTGCTTTAACACCTCTACTGGCTCTTGATAGCAGGAATTTCACTAGTATTTTTTTCATATTTGAACTCTTTGACTTTTATTTTACTCTTTTATTCCTCCTTTTACTTTTAAATTTCAATTTAATTTTTGTAAAACTAATCGTTTCCATATTTATTTATGTTTATTTTAAAAAATTATTGAAGGTATAACTTCACCTGGTATGCATTTGGCACACAAGTTTTTGCTATACTAATAACATTAATAATATAATGGTGATAAAATATTAATCAGATGATAAATATGAATGATACAGACTGATTGAATACCAGTAGACATGTTTATGAGAAATACAAGATGAAGGAACTGAAGAAAAATTCCACCCAAGCTACTCTCCATCATAAAGGTTTCCAGCACAAGTTCGGCCAAACTTGTGCTGGACACTTTTGGTCACGTGCAGTCAGATGAGATCAATTCTCTCTATGGCAAAAAAAAACATTTTTTTATCAAACTTCACTACAAATAGTTTTGTTTAGCTGAATCATCCACCTGTTGTTATTCCCGACCTCAGGTGTATAATTTTTTATCTTAAAAAAAGCTCACTTATTACAATTTAGTCCTGATGGCTCCCTTTTGTTTCAACACTTCTACTGGCTCTTGTGAGCAAGAATTTTACTAGTATTTTGTTTTTCATAATTGATCTCTTTGAGATTAATTTTACTTGTGTATTTCTCTTTTTTTTCAATATCTATTTGAATTATTGTAAAGCTAATCATTTTCATATTTTTTTACTTTTATTTCATAATATTATAAAAGGTGTAACATCACCTGGTATGCATTTGGCACATCAGCTTCTTCTATACTTATAATATTAAAAATATAATGGTGACAATAAATTAATCAAATGATATATATGAGTGAGGCACAAAGATCAAATACCAATAGACATGTTTATAAGAAATACCAGATTAAATGAAGAAAAATTCTACCCTAGCTACTCTCCGTCATAAATGTGTCTAGCACAAGTTCGCCCGAACTTGTGCTGGACACTTTTGGTCACATGCAGTCTGGTGTGATCAATTCTCTCTCAATCATTGCACTAGAAGTTGTTTTATATGGCTAAATGGTTCTGCTGAAGTTTTGTTAAACCTCAGGTTGTCACTTTTTTGTTTTTCAAAAAAGCAATTATAGTCCAAGTTTAGCCTCACTGGTGGGCATTTGCCCCAACATGTCTACTTGCTCTTGATGGCAGTAATTTTATTTTAATTTTTTATTTCATATTTGATCCCTTTAATTTTAACTTTTAATCCCTCATATTGCTTTTGGATATCAATTTATTTTTTATAAAACAAGTTATTTTCATATTTTTTTACCTTTATTTAATAATTTTATAAAAGGTGTAACATCAACCAGTATGCTTTGGGCACACAAGTTTTTACTATACTTATAATATTAATAACATAATGGTGACAAAAAATCAATCAAATGATAAATGAGTGAGGCACAAAGATCAAATACCAGTGGACATGTTTATAAGAAATACCAGATGAACTGAAGAAAAATTTCACCCTAGCTACTATCCATCATAAAAGTGTCCAGCACAAGTTTGGCTGAACTTGTGCTGGACACTTTTGGTCACATGCAGTCTGATGTGATCAATTCTCCCTATTGCAATGAAAATGAATTTTTCTTCAATAATTGCACTAGAAGTTGTTTGATATGGCAAAATTGTTTTATGTGCCTAGGTACCTTATGTACATAGTCATTTATGATATAGACTGTAGTTGTGGCGTCCCCTGTTCTCCGGTTTTTTCCAGAGTTCTACAGACTTACACCGTGCTACAGATAAGCAATAAATAATTGGTTCTTTCCAGAGTTCTACAGGTTATGGGCTGTATTTGCGGGCACTGAAATGTTAGCCAATAGATAACTCCACTAGCGTTAGCGACACTAGTAATGCTCGTAGCCAAAAAACCCCCAGTGAATGTCTGATAAAGACTTCCCAAATTCATCTCGCGCTGGTAAAAAACTTAGCCACTCAATCTCTGACCGTGAATTAAAAAACCTTGAAATAAACCCTCACATTGATACCTCTACTAAAAAATGTACAACTCGCTCTTCCACCTTGTGAGAAATCTCCCCAACCCCTGCTCCCACAATAACTCCCATTCTGGGATCCCCATCCTCCCCAACTAGCCCCTTTCTCCCTCCATTACCACCTGCTAGAAAATATACCCCTCCCCTATTACCTGCAAATAAACCCTACCACCTCCCCTATCACTTTCAAGCTTGGGCCAAGTTGCAAGCTAAGATTCTGCACTCCCGAGTCCAGAATCTAAACTCGCACTTCCTTGTTTGCACGCAACTTAGTGACAAAGTCGCACGACTTGCTCCACAACCCACACACCACTCCCCATCTCCAATAGAAGACCTCACTCAAGCCATTGAGGGTCTATCTATTAATCCCACCCCTCCTGCTCATTGCCCCACTCCTTCCCCTCATCCTGCTCCACATCCCACAACACAAACCACTACTATGAGCGACACCAATAGCACAACACCGGCTGGGAGATCAGTCTCCCCCTTTAGACAGACTGATCCCCCCGGTAATTCTTACCCATTACCACCACACATGTTGCTGCCTTTACAACAGCCCCCTATAAGCATGATTGAGCGACAACACACCTTATGTAACGTCATTGAATTCACTAAATCCATTCCCAATCTTGATGCAAGTGGATGTAACTACTCTTATTGGCACAGTAATGTCCTAGCACTCATTAAAGATTTTGTTGGCACACAAGCATACGCTTTAAATGATGGTAATGGTCCTGATCAATTAGAGGATAGAGTCACCCACTTGATTCTTCTACACTCCATCTCCCCAAGTTTACAACATGAAATATCAACTGATTGGAATGCACGCCAAACTTATCTCCATATCAGCAAAAAATTTACCAGATCCAATCACACCTCCGCAATGACTGCAATTTGAAACTTCCTCAATCTAAAACAAACTCCATTCACATCGCACAGTGAGTATTTGACTGCATTCAACAAATATTTTGAAGCAATCAAACGGCAAGGAATTGTTTTTGATCAGAAAGTCTTTAAAGCTCTCATGTCACATGCATTAATACCATCAACCCTGAAAGACCTTTATGTTGATTTATGTGTTGCTCTGGACAACCGCCCTGACTCAAAGACGGTCACATATAAAGATTTCTTCCAACTTATGCCAAGTTTAGTCCAAAACAGAACTGATAGAGAAGGAATGTCATCACCTGCTGCAACCCTTACTGTTGAACCATCCCTTAATGCCGCCGCTCAACTTCAAAGGAAGACTGACTCTTACAGGCCTCCTGGTGCACGTCCTAATTGCCATGAATGCCACTCCACTGCTCATATTGTGGCACACTGTCCATATAATCTACTTTCTTCCAACGTCTCAGCTAAACTATACATTATGCGGGAACATGCGACAGCGTATGCTTCTGACCCTAACGCAAGAAACAAGAAAGTATACATTCCATACAAACGCCCTCAACGTGGTCCAATTTGTGCCAGAGATGTTCAAATTGAAGCTAATGAACTCACTATCTTTGAACAAAACATTGAGGTGTTATATGAAATGGTTGATCACATTGATCTGAATAGTGCTGAATGGTCTCCTGATGCAATCGCTGACAACTATGCTATCTTGGACAGTGGAGAAACTCATCATGTCACCGGCAATGTGAGCCTTCTCAGCAATTTCAAACTTCTTAAAAAACAGATTCCAGTCAAAGTGGCCACTAACAATCCTTCTTCATTCATCACTGGCATAGGAGATTTAAAAATTAAAGGGGATGGTAAAATAGTCACTATTACCAATGTCTTCTATTGTCCAGATGTTAGGAAAACTCTAATTTCTCTATTTGATTTAGTGAACTGTGGTTTCTGTTTTGGTTTGTGTTCTGAAGATAAAAATTTGGCGATTATATATGAAAGAGGAGTTGATTATGACTGGCCGGGTAGAGAATACCAGAAGAAGATGGGTCTTGGATGTAATTAGTGTTAGTACTTGCAATCCAAATAATTTTGCTTCTTATTTCTATTTCTTGCACCCTTCATTACTCCGCACTGTAAAAAAGAATCATCATATCAATCGTCCACCTGCCGCCAAAGGTTCCCTGATGGATTGGCATAAAAGACTAGGACATGTCAGCGTTGACACCATCAGAAAAATCATCAATGCTGGTATGGGCACTGGATTACCATTATCTATGCCTGCAGGTAAGATTGACTGTGAAGATTGTTTAATTGCAAAGAGCACTAGGAAACCATCAGCCACTCATCAATCAAAACCAGAATCCCTAATGAGTTTAATTGTTGGAGATCTTGTTGGTCCCATGGATCCCACTATTCACGGTGCTATATGGGCAGCAATGTTCAGAGAAAGCTCAACTTCATATGGTGAGGTGTTTTTACTGAATGCTAAATCTGAGGCAACTTCTTGTTTTGTTTCTTTCTATAAAAAATTAGAAAATGTCACTGGGAAGAAGCTTCAGGTTTTGCGCACTGATGGAGGTGAGATGCACAGCAATAAAATGGCTCAGATCTTGGCTGACATTGGTGCTACTCATGAAGTTACATGCCCCCATCACCACAAACAGAATGGAACAGCTGAAAGGTTTAGCAGAACAGTTGGTGACATTGCAAGAACCATACTCCTTGCCAGCGAACTACCTGAATCATTCTGGGGTTTGGCATACAAGTGGGAGGCTCATATTCACAATCGTATCCCTAATGTTAAAACAGGTGACAAAACCCCATTTCAACTAATATACAATGCCACCCCAAACTATTCTAACTTTCGCATCTTTGGTGAAACAGCATTTGTCCATATCCAAAAAGAGACATGCCGAAAACTCGATCAACGTGCTTTGATTTGTAAGTGTGTAGGTTATTCCTTAAAAAATGCTGGCTGGATTTTCTGGAATGAAGAATCAAAGACCTTTTTTGAATCAGCCATGGCTGTTTTCCCTGGTGATTGCCTTCCCAATCATGACACTTCTCTACAAGCTCCAATGACAACACCATCAAAAGGTTCTCTTCAGTCCATTCTCAACAATATGAAATTAGGTGATTTCAAAGATGAAGAGGCACTCCTGTCACAAGAAAAAACTGTCACAGAAATTTTCCAAAAAGGTTTGTCACACTCTGATGTTATCCCTAGAACTCATCTGCAAGCCATGCTATCTCCTGACCGTCAAAAATGGGAACTGGCATGCAGAAGAGAACCAGCTAACATGAAGAATATGGATGTTTGGTATGAAGAAAAATTCCCACCATGCAGTAAAATCACCAATGAAAAATGGGTATTCACCATCAAAAACCCTTCTTCAGACTCACCAACATACAAGGCACAATATGGAGCAAAAGGTTTCCTTCAACAATATGGCATTGAATTTACTGAAACTTTTTCTCCCACTGCAACTTTTGCATCACAGAGTGTTCTCCTGACTCTTGCAGCATATCACAAGTGGCTGGTAAAGTCTTTTGATGTCACAGCAGCCTATCTTCATAGCCTAATTGATGAAGTTATATGGGTACATCCTCCTGAAGGTTATCAACTGAAGGATAAAGACAGTGCCCTCCGCCTGAAGAAAGCTCTATATGGCAACAAGCAGGCAGCAAGATGTTGGTGGTTACACATTGCTGACAAACTTGACTCTTTAGGATATAAAGCTAGTCAATACGACAAAAGTTTCTATATCTTATGGAAGAAAGGTTGTTTGGGTGTAGTTTGGATACATGTTGATGATGGAATTGTGACTGGTAGTAGTGAGGAGGTGTTAAAGGAGCTGGAGGATGGGTTAGATGGATCTTTGAAGGTAAAATGGAATGAAAAGGTGAATGGAATTGTAGGTGTAGGTATTGAAGAGGTCCCTGAAGGCTTTAATCTCAACAATTTTCAGCTTATTAACAAGATTTTAAGAGAACACAACCCTTCAGGATTAGTCACCGGATCTCCACTACCTCAGCAACTGAAAATCAGGACAGCAACAGATGATGAGGACGCTATTGACACTACTAAATATCTTTCTATTCTAGTTGCTCTCAGCTATGTGGCAGTGGAAACTAGGCCTGACCTTTCTTTCCCAGTAAATTTCCTTTCTAGATTCTCTTCAAAACCAACAGCCACTCATTAGACGGCACTCAATCACCTATTACGCTATGTACAGTACACGGCTAAACTTTCTTTCCACCTTCATCCTGATAGAGACAGCCCCCTTGAAATGCTCTCATACACTGATGCCACATGGAACAACGAAGAGTTTGCCAGAGCTCAATCTGGTCATATTTTACTGCTCAATGGCTTCCCTGTTGTATGGACATCAAGACGGCAACTAACTGTTAGTGACTCTTCTATGACAGCTGAATATGTTTCTCTTAGTAGTGGAATGAACGATGCAATTTAGATCTCAAACTTGCTTCAAGATCTATACCCTGATTTTCCACCTGTCAGGCTTCACTGTGACAATAAAGGGGCTGTCTCCAATGCAAAAAATAATCCTGGAGAAAAGAGGACAAGACATATTAGCAGATGTTACTACTTGGTAAATGAACAGCTCTTTCTTAAGAAAGCTTTTCTAGAATGGGTTTGTCAGCCTTAATACTCTCAGGACTGAGTAAAATTACTAACAAATTATGTTAAACATATGTAGCATACATGGGAACAATAAATAATTGTATAAAAAATTGATTTAATACAAATATATGCCATTATAAAGCATTATATACACGCATATATCCACCTTATTTAAGTCTTATGTACTTAATATTAAGTTATAATATGTTAGGGTAACTTTAAGAACCTTAGCCATAAGCCTAAATAATTTTTAAGTACACATAAAGCTAATTTTTCTATTATTTTATTGAAATAATTGATAAATGCGCTTATTATCACTAAAAGTTGGATATATGCGCTATAAATGTTAAGATAATAAAAATGCACCTTGACAGATCAATTTTCCTTATTTGGAACAATTGATCTGGCTATTTAAAAGTGTAAAAATAACACTTTTCAAATTTGGTGTTTTTTATGCCAGAAATGGCCTCTGTGCAGTGCTACATACTGCCTGCATTTTTCCCGTTGTGGTAGCCTAAAGTTTAGTATGGCACCTAAGTATGTAAATGGAGTTATTACGGGGTGCAAGATTGGTGTTATTATTTTTTTATAAAAGGGTTTTATTTAATTTATTTGAGTTTTAAATATGAAGAAATTGGTCAAGAGCGAATGCCTACGCAAAAACAATTTATTTTACGGAGAAAACTTATTTTTACGGTCTGAAGAATTTATAAGTATCAAGTCGAGTCACTCAAGAACCTTGGGAAATTTTCCCAGAATTTTTAATATTTTTCTTATATTTTTTTAAAATGAATTTTAAAGATTTATAGAAATACTTACGTTTTTAGAAATTACTTAAATTTGGTGAGTTTTAACAGGGTGATTAGAGCTGCGCAGACTACGAAAATTAGTTTGGAATGTAAAGGAGAAGTGGCTCTATTATGTGTAATTTTTCTAGTTTTTTTATTATAGTTTTAAAGGTTCTAATTGAGTCCGTACGGACTCCGCTTTGACTCCGTTCGGACTCCGTAGGAGCTCCGTACGGGCTCCGGATTGACTCTGGGTGAGCTCTGGAGGGGAAAACTTAGGCACGTGACTAGGAATACTTAAGAGCCTCTCAAACTCGAAATTGAGGGGGGATACATCATACAGCTTAATCATTAACCACCACGGTCTCATTTTTTATTACTCAACAAATTAAATAAAATTGTAATACCCTTATAACTTTATATTTTATATATAACATTTTAGAAATACTACTCAACAATTTAAATCACACTTCATACAGGGTATCTTTAGAAAGGTCTTCATCACTGGGACTTGATTATTGCTGTCTCATAAAAATTCAAATTATTAAAAAAACATAAAAGTCAATCTTTTCAGATCTTTCACTGGTACACCTTAATTGTTGTAATCAGTATTACTTTTATCAACAGCCACATTCTTTAAATCTCAATAAGCGTTAAATATTTTAGAGTTTCATTATTTTTTATCAATCAGATCCAAGTAGACTGGTTAGCTTAGTGATTTAGAATTCCCATTTTCTTATTTTTATTGGAAGGACAGGGTTTTCAGCTAAATCCACATATCTCCTCCGGATTCTGCTTACAGAAAGGTGACTGTAAGAGTTTACCTTACCATAGTTGGCGCCCAACGTGCGGTTCAAATTCTCTAGCTTTCTTTAAAGACTTACTTGGATCAAGAATGTTCTTAGCCTGCAAGAGGCTTATTTTCTGTAACTCTAATTGGATTTTTGTTATTGGCCTGCAAGAGGCTTGTTATTTTATCGATTGTTAACGCTTTTCATTACTTATTGGGATGTATTCTTCTGCTGTTGCTTTTGGATCTTCTAACCCTCTTACTCCTTCAGTTAGAATTGTTTCTTGGGATGGCCCAAAGTTTGATGGGGAGGAGGTTAAATGGTTCATTAGCAGGTATGAAGCTGCTGCTGCTGTTGATGGTGCTTCTCATGTGGATATGGTGAAGCAAGTTAGGTTTTTTATTGCTGATAGGTAGGTGGAAAAAGAGGTTATTGCTATGAAGGCATTTAAGGACAAGGATTTGGTTAAGCTTTCTAAAGCTATGGTTGATAGATGGGGTGTTAGGTTTACTATGATGGACCTCAATAAAATTGTTGGAGACTGGCAAGAAAAAGGTGGAGTTTCTTCTAAGGCTGACTTCAAAAAGCTCTGTGTTCAGTTTAATGAAGTGGTGGAATATCTCATACTGGTGGACGAGTTAGTGCATGAGAATCAAGCAAAAGATTTGTTTTGGACAGCATGCAGCAGGGATATTTGTATGGACGTCTTGAAGGATCTTTCAAGAAAAGATTTGATGAAGGAACTGCCTAATGGTGAGCAGAAACTTTCAGCTTTGAAGGTTATCAAGGACAACATTCAAGCCAATCTAAAGTTATTGGTGTTGGACAAATATCAAGAGTCATGCACTCAATATGTTAGCAAGGTTAGCGAAGTTTTGGCCAAAAACAACGATATTATGGTCAAAGCCCAGGAGGCCAAGAAGGCTCAAATGGGATTACCTGCTGCTAAAGTTGAGGGCAATGTAGATAATAAGATGGTCAATCATTTGGCCGATTTAACTAAACAGTTAAAAATATTTGTTCAAGAGACTCAGAAGGCCAATAAGGCCCCAATTGCTTCTTCGTCGACGTCAACTTCTTATCAGTCCAGAGGTTATGAACGTTGAAATTATAATGGCAATAATAATGGTAACCGCTTCCCAGGAAATGGGAGAAATGGTGGTAATGGTGGTAGTAGTTATAGAGGTGGCTATGATGAGCCAAAGGTGTGCTCCTATTGTAATAGGAGGGGGCACAGAGCAACAGTTTTTTTTGCTCTTGATAAGGATATGGATGCTGGGCGAGTTTTATTTGATGGTAAAGTTTATAAATTTCCTGATGGTTTGTTCATCAAGCCCAGTGATGGACAGTCTCCTTCTGATTTGGTCAGAAGAAGTTCAACGGCTGAAAGGAGAGCAAGATTTGAAGAGGTGACGGATGAAGATGTTAATTCCAAGGGTGGAAAAAATGGTAATGGTAATGGTGGAAAAGCTGACAAAGGTAAAGAGAAAGAGGTCAGTAAAGCCACATTTTCTACTTCTTTTGGAGGATTAGAGCTGGCGAAGGTTGCCCAGGTGGAGGGTAGCTGTATGGCTGGCGAATACAATGTTAATGCTGCTAGAAGAGCAGCTTCTACTAAGGCAAAGAGTAGCATTCAGAGCCAATTGAGGGCTAATCCTAGCAAGGCCAATAACAAAGTGAACCCTTACTCAAAGACAAAAATTCTAGTTCTCAAACTGCCGCCAACAAATTGAACCCTTACTCTAAGGACGAATTATATAAAATGCAGAAGGGGATTGCTGATATGGGGCCCCCTAGTTATGGCAAGTTTTATTTAAATGGTGAGCCTATGCCAGAGGATGATTCGGATTCTGAGGAGGACGTACCGTTGGCGTCTCTACCCAGACCAAGTTTTAGCGGTCCCATCCCATGGAGGGAGTAAGAAGGACTAGCAATGGATCAGGACTAGTGCAAGAAGCTGGTGACGGAGTTAGGGTTATAGAAGTGAAGATGTTATTATGGGAGGTGAAGATGGCTCGGTTGGACCTCAAGAGGTACCCAGGGCCAAGGTTGTTAAATCAAAGGTCCAGTATGAGCGGCCAGTAGTTTCTGGTCAAGCTAATGCGATGGACGTAGTTTTGAATAGGGTGAATCAACTGCAGATTCCCTTATCTTTGGGGGAGTTATTTACGATTAGTCCAGCGCTTTCTGAAAAGCAAAAGAAGCATTTGACAAGGCTTCGGGTTTCCACTGGAGAGGTGGAATATATTTGTGAAAATGCTGAAAAGTTTGGGGAAGATGTAGATACACATTTTTCCGCTCCCCTGGGTTACCTGGTGGTAACTCTTAACGGTAAAGAAGTAAAGGCCTTGGTCGATTCAGGGTCTCAAATTAATTTAATTTCATTGGAGCAAGCGAGGAGTATAGGCTTGCCAATTAAAAGTGGGACTGGTGGAAACCTCAGAGGTATTGGAGGGCATGCAACAGAGCTGATGGGCACAGCTGAGCATGTCAGGTTAGGCATTGGTGGATCTGTTGGTAAGGTTCACTTTTATGTGGCCAGAGGAGCAGTCAAAACTGTTCTGGGTGGTCCTTTTTTGATGGATTTTGAGGCCAGGATAGGGTATCAAGCTGGCATGGGGATTAGTTTGGAAATCACTGGTGAAGATATGCGGAGGTTACATATGCGGTTAGTGCCTCCTGGAGATGAAGGTTGGGAAACACGGCCAGGGATTACTACTCTGTGCCATTGTTGTGTTTGCACCAAGAAGCGGCATATAAAATGGACGGCTTCTGGTGAATTATGTTTGTTGGAAAGGGATGAATGCCCTCATTTTTTGGGGTAGCAGGGGCTGATCACTCTAGTGTTGTAATCTCTCCTCAGGATGAGATCCCGGATTGCAATAGGTCAGCTCACTTGGAGATAATTCAAGTGGATTATCAATTATTTTCTTTTAATATTACCTTGGAGTGCAAATACGTTTTGGACTTTTCTATATGTTTATTGGATCTACCCTGTTTTTCTATAAAATTTAAAAATGGTGAAAAAGGCAAAATGGGCCAAATTAGGTTGGATAAAAATTGGAAGGGTATGTTTTATGGCCTCCAGAAAGAGGTTAATCTGCAAGTATCTCCTTCTATTTTGGACCTCCAGCAAGAGGGTAAACTGCGAAAATCTTACCAAAACCCGATTAAAAATCTCAGTATAATTAAAACACAAAAAAATAATTTATGTAAAAAGGTTATTCAGGACCTCCAGCAAGAGGTTAAACTGCAATTATCTCCTTCTATTTTTGAACTCCAGCAAGAGGGTAAACTGCAAAAATCACATCAAAATCCGATTAAAAATCTCAGTATAATTAAAACACAAAAAAATAATTTTTGTGAAAATTCAATTCTGGTTCTCCAGCAAGAGGTTAAACTGCCAACTTTCTTTACGGGTGATTTACTGTTGGATAAGGGAAGCAAAGTTGTTGTAAAATCTGTTTATAAATTAGACGAGGGAAAGGAGAAAAGGGTAAAATTTAAAAATGAAATAAAATATTTTTCTAATTTTTCTTATTCCGATTCTGGCGATGAAGAAGATTCATTTGATGAAATTTTTAATGGCGATACAAAAGTAAATTTTTTACCTCAAGTTTATTTAGATGTGGACGCAGCCAAATATAAGAAAGTAGCTAATAAAGTTTGACCTATTAATGAACCGCTACCTGCTGAATTAAATCCACCCTTGAGAAAACCAAGGTTATCAAGAAATCCTTATGAAAGTCCCTTGGTAAAGAATCCGCCTCAATTTTCTGAGACGTCAAGAATCACTTTTGAGAGACTGGGTGTTGTTAATTTTGGACCTGATGGTTGGTTGTCTGGAGAAGAGAAGAAGTTGTTGTTGGATGTGATGGTCAAGCGAGAGAAGGCCATTGCTTTTGTAGAAGAGGAGAGGGGTGTGTTGAAGCATTCCTATGGGGAGCCTTACAAGATTCCTGTGGTATGTCATGAACCGTGGCAGCAGAAACCAATTCCTATTCCGGCTGCATTAAAAGAAGCCTATATTGAAGTTGTCAGAGAACGGATACACACTGGACTGTATGAGCAATCAACGTCAAGTTATTCTAGTCCGGTATTTTGTATAAAGAAACCGAATGGCAAGCTTAGAGTTGTTCATGATCTTAGGGAATTAAATAGGGTTACAATAAAGAATGCTGGGATACCACCTAGTGCTGAGGAGTTTGTTGAAGCGTTTGCAGGGAGAGTGTGTTATGGTTTGGGAGATATTATGGGTGGATATGATGAGAGAGAGTTACATCCAGACTCAAGGCCTCTCACTACATTCAATACGCCACTTGGACGTTTACAGTTAACAAGATTACCTCAAGGAGCTACAAATTTGGTTGCAGTTTATCAAGCTCAGATGGCTTGGATCCTTCAAGATGAAATTCCACAATATGCTGGAATCTTTATAGATGATGGAGGAATTAAGGGACCAACAACCGACTATGATAACCAGGTGTTGGAAGAGAATCCCGGGATACGCAAATTCATTTGGGAGTTTTCAATTACATTAGAAAGAATCTTGTTTCAAATTGAAGAGGCTGGATTAACTATTTCAGGTTCAAAATTTTCATGTTGCGTGCCAGCCTTAAAAATATTAGGCCATGTGGTATGTAGAGAGGGTAGGATTATGTCCAAGAAGAAAGTTAACAAAATTCAGTCCTGGCCAAGACCCGAGAATACGACCAAAGTTAGAGGGTTTTTAGGCATTTGCGTATATGTTAGAATGTTTATCAAGGACTTTTCTTCATTGTAAGCTCCACTGAGACGGTTAACAAGAAAGGATGCAGACTGGGAGTGGGATGAAGAGTGTGAGAAGGAGTTTGTGAAGTTGAAGGAGGTTGTAGGGAAGGATTTAGTCCTGCACAAGTTGGATTATGGAAAAGATGCTGGTAGAATTTATTTAGCAGTTGATTCAAGTCAGGTTGCAGCTGGGGCGGTTTTTTCTCAGATGGATAAAGCTGGTTACATCAGGCCAGTTAGGTATGAATCTGTAGTATTTACTGAGGTCGAATCAAGATATTCTCAACCAAAATTGGAATTATGTGGTGTGGCAAAAATACTGAAGAAACTTCAGCATATTTTGTGGGGGCAACATTTTGAGTTGCAAGTGGATGCGAAATCGTTAATCCAGATGATTAATTCCCCAAGTTTACCAAACGCACCCATGACGAGATGGGTAGCTTTTATTCAACATTTTTTGTTCGATTTAGTTCATAAGCCTGGCAAAACTTTTACTATGCCAGATGGTTTATCAAGGAGACCACCCACTGAAGAAGATTCAGACTCAGAAGAGTTCGATGAAGATATACCTATTATCAAAGCCAGCACTAAAGGAGCTGAAGACTTTCCATACCTCCCCCATGAGGTTAAACTGGCAGGACTATTGTGTTTAGATTATGGTGATGATGACCTCCCCCAAGAGGATAAACTGGAAAATAGTTTTTATGTTAATAAAGGTGTTGGAAAAGGTGTAGATAAATTTGGTAGAAAGGAGGTAGAATAAGATGTGGTGTATGTAGAGGAAGATGGATTGGTAGTGTGGGATAGTAGTAAATTAAGGAATGGTGTATATGTTGTAGAATTAGAGAATTTAAATAAAAGGGTGGATAAAGAGAAAGAGGTATTTTCAAATACGGTTTACAAAGGATCCAAAGGTTCAGAAGAAAAACGACGACATAGCTTGATTAAAGATTTATTTAGGGGTCAACAATTATTAGCTCATTCATGTGCAGGTGATATTAGTGATAGAGAAGTCCCTATTTATGTTATATTAATCGATTTTCAAGATGAAGTCTGGGGTCAGACTGGTTTTTATTTTTTGTTAGTCAAATATTTGTTGACTTTAGAGAGGCCAGAAGATTGTGAAGACGATGAATGGGTGGCTATAAAGAGGAAGTCATCTACGTTTTACCTATCTGGTCGACGTTTAATGAGGAGAAGGTATCCAAATCCTCAAGTAGTTATAACTCAACAGAAGGGGCAAGAATTAGTTTTGAAATCACTGCATGAAGATCTTGGGCATAGAGGCGTTGGAGAAACGTTTAGAAGAATTTCTGATTGATTTTGGTGGCCTGGCATGAAGATGGCTGTTAAACAGTGGGTTCAGTCATGCGAAGAATGTCAAAGACGAAGTTATTTAAGGCCAAAAGAACCTGGACACGCGACCGGTGAATATACGCTCTTTGGGAGAGTTAGTTTAGATGCCGTTCATATAAAAGAGGGACGGTATAAATATTTAATTGTTGCCAGAGATGATTTATCTGGTTGGGTAGAGGCAGCGCCTCTTATAAATTTAACTGCCAAAAATGTGGCAGAATTTTTTTGAATAATTGGGTATATAGGTATGGGGTGATGAAGTTGGTAACGGTAGATGGAGGTCCTGAATTTGGGACAGAGTTTAAAGAGGCCGTATTGAAAGTTGGATCAAAGGTTAGGGTAGCGACCCCATATTATCCTGAAGCTGAAGGAATGGTTGAAAGAGGGAATCGAGTTATTAAGGATTCTTTAGTTAAAATGTGTGGGACAAGTGCCGAAAAGTGGAGGCACTATTTACCTTTAGTTTTATTTGCTGATCAAATCACTGCCAAAAGGATGACCGGATTTATACCTTATGAACTTGTTTTTAGACAGAAAGCAGTTTTACCGGTTGATTTAGAAGCTGAATCATATCTTGGAGTTGACTGGGACACGGTCAAAACTACTGAAGAATTATTGTGTGCAAGAATGATGCAGCTAGAAAAGAAAGAAGAATATTTAGAAAAGGCATATTGGCGGATGATGAAGATCCGAAATCAATCAGTCAGATATTGGGATGAGCGTTTGGCACATCGATTAAGGAAACCTTTGAACACAGGTGATATGGTCCTGGGGTATAATAGAAGTCTAGAGAGTCAGTGGGGAAAAATGTTTGCAGATAGGTGGAATGGACCATATAAAGTTAAGGAGCAAGTTTCTGGCGGTTCATATGTGCTAGAAGAGTTGGATGGAGTAGTATTGAAGAAGAGGGTAGCGGCCGATCAAGTGAAGCGGTTCTATCCTAGAGGCACCAGGAGTGCCGAAGTCTTACTCCCAATGAGGATAAACTATGACAATTATCAAATTTTATTAACCTCCGCAACGAGGATAAACTATGATATCTACGAAATTTTATGGATTCCTCCGCAATGAGGATAAACTATGATGTTTATAAAAATCTTATCGACCTCGGCAACGAGGATAAACTATCTTCTTTTTATCAAATACTTTACTGTCTTTACACTGCATATGGGTGACAAAACGGTGATGAAACTTAACGAAATGCAAGAAAACCTTCTTTGAAATTTTCGAAATTTAAAATTCTTAAAATATGGGTGAAGATAGTGTTGGAAAATTTTAAAAATTTATTGGAAGAAGTGTTCATAGTGGAACCTTCTTAATTTAATATTGGCAAGTGTGAGGGTAATTGATGGGCTGGCTGCTCTATACACAATTACCCCATAATGTTCGTTTCCAAAATTTTCCCTGTTTCTAGTTGAATCCTGGCTTTGTCTTTTAATTATAGGAAGTCCACTAAGACTATAAACTGGAACAAATCAAGAGACACCGCTCTCAATGCCGGATTCAAGATTCTTTTATTTTATTTTGTTTTTGATTTTTTTTATGTTAGATTGTGATTTCTTTTCTTTAATATATATTATGAATGATTGTAAAGGTGATGCTCACTGGTGGTCTCTAATCATTTTTATAAATAGGAGGGAGCCCACCCAATGATCATCATTATAAAAATTATCTTCTAAAAACTTTCATTTATTTTCTTTCTTTTCAATTTCTTGAATTGTGTAACCACATCAAGTTGCACTTGGATGTGGGTATGATGTCGAGGGTACGGCTCATCAAATGGCCGGGGGGCATCTTTTAAAATTTTATTTTATTACTTTTTTATCTTTCTTTTCACATTCGTTTATCTTTCTTTAAAAATTAAATTTTAACTTTTATTTCAAAACTATCTTTTTTAAAATCTTTTATTTTAAATTAAAAAAAAAAAAATTAAAATTAAAAATAAAATAAAAATAAAAATAAAATAAATAAAACAATTATAAAAAAATAAAAAAATATTAATTAATTAAACCAAAATTATTATATTTCTCAGTTTTATTTTTTTTAGTTTTCATTCTTTTTTAGTTTTATTCATTTAGTTTAGACAGGAAACAGGGTCTAGGAGAATTCAATACCTATGGGATTTTACTTCAAGACAGCTGTTAGTCCTCCATGACTTTAAACTGGCTACTGTTCAAGACGTTCTTTAAGGTTTTTTATATGTATTTTGGATTTGTTAGTCCTCTAAGACTTTAAACTGGCTACTCTTCAAGATGTTCTTTAAGGTTTTTTACACATATTTTGGATCTGTTAGTCCTCCAAGACTTTAAACTGGCTAATTTTCAAGACTGTCATTAAAGATTTTATATTGGAGCTGTTAGTCCTTCAAGACTTTAAACTGAATTTCAAGGATGATTAAGATTTTATGGATATTTTCGGAGACGGATTTTTTTTATATAAATCAAATGTTAGGTCCACCAAGACCTTAAACTGGAGTGTTATCAAATTTTAGGTCCACCAAGACCCTAAACTGGACTATTATCAAGTTGTTTGGTCCACCATGACTTTAAACTGGTAGTTCATTCATTGTTTAGTCCACTATGACTTTGAACTGGAAAATTAATATCTGCAGGATAATTCAACATTCATTGGTCCACTATGGCCTTATACTGGATTACTTGTCGATCAAATGTTTGGTCCACTATGACATTAAACTGGATTATCAAATTTATTCAATCTTTGGTCAAGCCTAGGCCTTATTTAGGAATTTATCAAGTTATTTATGCACCTAAACGATCTTTGGTCCACCAAGACCATAAACTGGCAATCAATTATATGTTTGGTCCACCAATACTTTAAACTGGAATGTCAATCTTGTTTTTATAACTCAATTCATCTTTTAATTTATAACTTTCCACTAAGCCTCCAAACTGGTTATTCAATCATTTCTGGAATTGGGTGCTGATAAGCTTTAGGAGGTTAAAATTTTAGGTGGTGATGATGCTAAGGAAATCATAATGGTTAATTAGGTGAAATTTGTGGCGCTTTAACATGGTCTAAAGATAATAATATTATTGTTGGAAGCCTGGCAAATGTATTTTATAGGTTGCTGTATAGCAAAGTTTGAAAATTGTGATGAAGGAATCAGAAGTTAGGATGGTAGTTGGATTTTAGGAAATGATTTTTTTTTAGTGCCTCATTGTTAGGCCATTTTTGGTGTGAAGCTTGGAGGACCTTATGGCGAGATTGGAATCATAGAATTCGGCTCAGTGGGGTGCCCTATGAGGTTGGAATCAGGAGTATTTGGCTCATAGGAAGATCAACTCTCTCAATGCTGTGACAAGAAGGAAGACTGGTATATGGGAGTCTGAAGGGATTCAAACCTTGCTCTCAGTAGTGGAATCATCACAAGATTTATATTATTTTATTTTATGTTATATCAAGCCAGAGAAGAAGAAACAACGTTTTTATTATAAAGAATTAAAAGAAGACCAGCTAAAACAAATTTATCAAATTATTTTATTAGAAAAGATAATTCTTTTGGAATTGCTCAATCACTTATGCAAAGTTTTACGAATGGGGACATTCTCAATTGGAGGGAGGATGTAGTAGCCTAAAGTTTAGTATGGCACCTAAGTACGTAAATGGAGTTATTACGGCGTGCAAGATTGGCGTTATTATTTTTTTATAAAAGGGTTTTATTTAATTTATTTGAGTTTTAAATATGAAGAAATTGGTCAAGAGCAAATGCCTACACGAAAACAATTTATTTTACGGAGAAAACTTATTTTTACGGTCTGAAGAATTTATAAGTATCAAGTCGAGTCACTCAAGAACCTTGGGAAATTTTCCCAGAATTTTTACTATTTTTCTTATATTTTTTTAAATGAATTTTAAAGTTTTATAGAAATACTTACGTTTTTAGAAATTACTTAACTTTGGTGAATTTTCACAGGGTGATTAGAGCTGCGCAGACTACGAAAATTAGTTTGTAATGTAAAAGAGAAGTGGCTCTATTATGTGTAATTTTTCTAGTTTTTTTATTATAGTTTTAAAGGTTCCAATTGAGTCTGTACGGACTCCGCTTTGACTCCGTTCGGACTCCGTACGGACTCCGTTTGGAATCCATACGAGCTCTGTACAGGCTCCGGATTGACTCTGGGTGAGCTCTGGAGGGGAAAACTTAGGCACGTGACTAGGAATACTTAAGAGCCTTTCAAACTCGAAATTGAGGGGGGATACATCATACAGCTTAATCATTAACCACCACGGTCTCATTTTTTATTACTCAACAAATTAAATAAAATTGTAATACCCTTATAACTTTATATTTTATATATAACATTTTAGAAATACTACTCAACAATTTAAATCACACTTCATACAGGGTATCTTTAGAAAGGTCTTCATCACTGGGACTTGATTATTGCTGTCTCATAAAAATTCAAATTATTAAAAAAACATAAAAGTCAATCTTTTCAGATCTTTCACTGGTACACCTTAATTATTGTAATCAGTATTTCTTTTATCAACAGCCACATTCTTTAAATCTCAATAAGTGTTAAATATTTTAGAGTTTCATTATTTTTTATCAATCAGATCCAAGTAGACTGGTTAGCTTAGTGATTTAGAATTCCCATTTTGTTATTTTTATTGGAAGGACGGGGTTTTCAGCTAAATCCATGTATCTCCTCTGGATTCTGCTTACAGCAAGGCGACTGTAAGAGTTTACCTTACCATACCATGTGAATAGCTTCATTTTTAGCAAAGTTAGTATTTTTCACTCTAAAATTACCCCACATAAATGCACTATATGTGGAAATACACTAAAATAGGCAAGGGATGCTTATTTAGTGTCTTAATTTAGTTTCAATGTGATTTAACCTTATTAAATGCACTAATTGCATTAGCTACATCAGTCTTGGTGCCCAATTATGCTACCATGCTTAAAAATCGCCTATTTAGTCAAGGATTTACCCGTGGTTACGCCTTCCAAGAGTCTGCATACAGGGATCAGCCCTTACATGCATTAAATTAGGTTTTTCAGTGGTTTCTCAGTCAATAATGCTTATTTTTGGACAGGGATTTCACATATAAATTTGTAATAATTAACTCTAACATTTCTACTGTTAATCCCCCTTAATACTGTGTTATATTTAGTACCTTTTCTTTATTTTTAGTCTATTAAAAATAGATATTACACGCATATACACTCTTTTTTGGGTTATTCTTTATTTGTGATGGATTATCCCTATTATTTCAGGATTTTGGCGTGTGATATTATTCTTTGGTTGTCATTGGTCATTCCTTATGTTGTTGGACAGGTATATTAGTTAGTTTAAGGCGCATTTGGACGTTTATAGGATTGGAATCATCAAGGGGCATCATTGGGGAATTATTGGGTATAAAAGGAGGGGGTTTTTGGTCATATTTTCTACATTCAATTTATCATTTTTACAATTACAATTACAATATAAAACCAATACAATTTATCTTACATTTCATTAGTACTTTAGAGAGTCTTTGAATAGTATTTTAAATATATTACATCTATTTTTCTGCACAACAATAAACCTTGCAATACCAATTATAAAAAGTGAGAGTAAATTACTGAGCCTTATAATTGATTTTATTCTACTACTTGCTTGTTTTATACCATTGTATTCATTTGGGACCTTTTGTAAATCTTTTAGACACTAGACCAGCAAGCTATTCCCGTCTCTGGACTTGGACTAAGCCTGACAGGGTTCCAGCTGCAAAAATGCGTGCTGATATTCTAACCAAAGCCCTGAGCCCATCTCTAACATTCAACAAAAGGAAAGATGTCTGTGTATGGTGAAATATAGTGGAATGGTGGGGATTATTTCTTTTTTTTTCTTATTTCTTTTTTCTCTTTTACATTTCTTTTCACTTTCTTTTAATTTTGTGATGGTTATTTACAAGTGGAAAGGATAATTAGACTGGAATAGTTTAAATGACCATGTGGGGGGGATGTTATGTGCCTAGGCACCTTATGTACATAGTCATTTGAGATATAGACTTTAGTTGCGGCGTCCCTTGTTCTCCGGTTCTTTCCGGAGCTCTACAGGCTGACACCGTGCTACAGGTAAGCAATAAATAATTGGTTCTTTCCGGAGTTCTACAGGCTGACACCGTGCTACAAATTGTCATCCTGAAGTTTTGGTAAAGCTCAAGTGGATTTTAATTTATTTTTACAAAAAAGAAATTATAGTCCATGTTTAGTGCCACTGGTGGGCATTCACCCCATCATGTCTACTTGCTCTTGATGGCAGGAATTTTACTTTAATTTTTTATTTCATATTTGATCCCTTTAATTTTACCTTTTCATCCCTCATATTGCTTTTGGATATCAATTTATTTTTTGTAAAACAAATTATTTTCATATTTTTTTACCTTTATTTAATAATTTCATAAAAGGTGTAACATCACCCAGTATGCGTTGGGCACACGAGTTTTTGCTATACTTATAATATTAATAAAATAGTGGTGACAAAAAATCAATCAAATGATAAATATGAGTAAGGCACAAAGTCAAATACCAATGAATCAATAGTTCATTTTAATATTATAGATTTTTTGATTAAATAAAATAGTAATAATGAATTATATTTTTCATCTACAATTCCACTCTAATGATTCCCACTGCACAAAAAGGGTTCACTCAGTCCTTTCTTTCTGCTTGTGCATATATTTTATTGCCCACAGTACTACAATTTTTTGTAGTGATTATCCCACATCTGATTCAGGAATATTTTAAAACAATATAAGTTTTTTTTACAAAAGACCTTATCATATCCAATATCCCACAAAAAATACAACCTGTTTTTGTATTAAAACCTGTTAATTATTAAGAAATTGTTAAAATAATTAGATTAGACCCTGGCACAGCTAGATCCATACCAACTGAACTAAAGTCTTTTCAATATTGAAAACAATTAAATAAAATTATGATATCATACTAAATTATGGGCACCAACCATAATTCAGCACTTCTCATTTGCTCTGCTACAAAATGAGTGCATGTAGCATTTTTCTAATGTCAGACTGTTTTTCTTCCTTCCCTCACACCTTTAGTCCAGAATGAAAATTTAGTGTGAGTTTTGGTCAAGTTGGTTTGCCAGTGTTATCTGTATGCAATATGAATTCATATTGCATATTTCTATTTATGCATAAAATATACTTGTTAAGCATCATTTTTTTGCATTTTTCAATCATAATGCATATTCATTATACAGATGTATATGCATATTAATACATTTTATTCATATACATATATGCACCTTTTTTTGCATATTCAATATGCATATTTTTAATACATATTCAATTTTAATATTTTTATGCATATTTTTATGCATATTCCATATGCATATTTTTTATGCATAATCACTAAGCATATTTTTATGCATATTTGTTATGCATATTTATTCTTCATAGTCATTATGCATACACTTTGGATATGCATTTCACATCAATTTTTAACATGCAATAAGTATCCACCATGCAAATTCAAATGCATATGCATCTATATCAAACACACAACATATATTCAAGTTTAATATTTGAATATTAAGGTATGCTAAGTGATGTTGTTCAACCTTTTGCCAAACCTGAGTTTAACTGATGTTCAATGTGGTTCCTAAGCTCTGCTCAAGGAGGGATTGTTCTGGATTCAATCTGTGACAGTTTATTTTTTCAATGTTTTTTTTTCTGATTTAAAAACATATTTCTGACAGTTTCAGGATGGTTTCCCAACAGTTTCCTGACAAATTCCTGATAGTTTAAAATAGAGGGAACTTCTAGCAGTTCACCCCCAGATTTCCTGTGGTGAGTATGAGGAGAATGGAGAAGAAGGGAAAATAGAGAGGTAGAGTAAGTGTAAAGGGGAAAAGGCTATTTCAAGAAAGAAAAAGAAGCAAAGCAAATTTGCAGTTGAGACATAACAAGGAGAGACTAGTACAGATGAAGGGAAGAAGGGATGTACATTAGTGATATAATACAAAAATATTTTACTATGGATGAAAAAATTTAACAATGTAAAAATTGGATCAACCCAGGTCACCTGTGCTGCCATGTCATGGTCTCACACAGGGTCACTTTCTGAGTTACACCTAGTTTCATACCTTAGGATCAAAAGCTGAACTAGATGCCTAGTTGTTGCTTTTTTTTGCCTTGGCGTAAGATTTAATTCAGAGGGGTATGAGGTAATTTCTGTTTTTTAGGTACTGGATTTCTTCTTCAGGTGGGGATGAAGCTAAAAATATTGTTTTTGTTCAGTAGTGTTTTTTGTTTTTAGGTTGTGTCAATCATTTGAGCAGAGTTTGTCTTTAATTTTTAGCACTTTAAAGGTTTCTGGTGTAGTTTATTCAAAAAGTTTGAGTTGATATTTGTTTAGTGCCAATACTGATTTGTTGATGGAGATAAACTTGTTTCTGGAAAAAGCATTTTTTGTCTGAGTATTTCTGAGAGAGGAGTATTCAGAGGGGAGGCAGAGCAAAAAATAGGAAGCAAGGAGATTTTCATTGAGTTTGATCTCAACTACTCCAAGTTTAGGTTTGAGATATTTTTTTAGCTCAATATATTTTGTTATATCTCCAAAATATAAGACAAGAGGAATACATTGAAAAACATGTATTTGATTAGAGTTAGTGGAGGAACGGTAGTGGTTGGATAAAGTTTTCCATAGGAGATGAGGATGACTCTCCATGGTGTTATTTAGGAAACATTGAGGGTGATAATCATACATGCATAGGGTGAGAGCACTAAGTTCCTTTTGGAATCTCAGAAGGTATTTTTTAACCTTGTTTTCTTCCTCTTCAGTGGGAGGTGTCCCTGATCAAGGGAAAGAATGTCAAAGGTGTTGTTTTGAAAGAAAACCCTTTTTCATTCAAGTTAGACTCCATCCTCATAAGCTATAAGAGACTTGGGTAAAGTGAAAAGATATAATTGCTAGCTTTAAACCAGAAGTGAAATGAGTATATGATAAATACCTGATTTGGGAAAGAGATCAGTAAATTAAAGTAGAACTAATTACAACAGTTTTTATAGAAAGAGACGTTGTGGTAGCCTAAAGTTTAGTATGGCATCTAAGTACGAAAATGGAGTTACTACGGCGTGCAAGATTGGTGTTATTATTTTTTATAAAAGGGTTTTATTTAATTTATTGGAGTTTAAAATATGAAGAAATTGGTCACGAGCGAATGCCTACACAAAAACAATTTATTTTATGGAGAAAACTTATTTTTAAGGTCTGAAAAATTTATAAGTATCAAGTCAAGTCACTCAAGAACCTTGGGAAATTTTCCCAGAATTTTTACTATTTTTCTTATATTTTTAAATGAATTTTAAAGTTTTATAGAAATATTTACGTTTTCAGAAATTACTTAACTTTGATGAATTTTCACGGGGTAATTAGAGCTGCGCAGACTACGAAAATTAGTTTGGTATGTAAAAGGGAAGTAGCTCTATTATGTGTAATTTTTTTAGATTTTTTATTATAGTTTAAAGGTTCTAATTGAGTCCGGAAGTCCGGACGGACTCCGTACGGGCTCCGGATTGACTCTGGGAGAGCTCTGGAGGGGAAAACTTAGGCACGTGACTAGGAATACTTAAGCGCCTCTCAAACTCGAAATTGAGAGGGGGGACACAACATACAGCTGAATCTTTAACCACCACAGTCTCATTTTTTATTACTCAACAAATTAAATAAATTTTAATACCCATATAACTTTATATTTTATATATAACATTTTAGAAATACTACTCAACAATTTAAATCACACTTCATACAGGGTATCTTTAGAAAGGTCTTCATCACTGGGACTTGATTATTGCTGTCTCATAAAAATTTAAATTATTATAAAAACATAAAAGTCAATCTTTTCAGATCTTTCACTGGTACACCTAAATTGTTGTTTTCAGTATTTCTTTATCAACAGCCACGATCATTTAATCTCAATAAGCGTTAATTATTTTAGAGTTTCATTATTTTTATCAATCAGATCCAAGTAGATTGGTTAGCTTAGTGATTTAGAATTCCCATTTTGTTATTTTTATTGGAAGGACGGGGTTTTCAGCTAAATCCACATATCTCCTCCGGATTCTGCTTACAGCAAGGCGACTGTAAGAGTTTACCTTACCATAGTTGGCTCCCAACATGGGGTTCGATTTCTCTAGCTTTCTTTAAAGACTTACTTGGATCAAGAACATTCTTAGCCTGCAAGAGGCTTATTTTCTGGAACTCTAATTGGATTTTTGTTATTGGCCTGCAAGAGGCTTGTTATTTTATCGATTGTTAACGCTTTTCATTACTTATTGGGATGTCTTCTTCTTCTGTTGCTTCTGGATCTTCTAACCCTCTTACTCCCTCAGTTAGAATTGTTTCTTGGGATGGCCCAAAGTTTGATGGGGAGGAGGTTAAATGGTTCATTAGCAGGTATGAAGCTGCTGCTGCTGTTGATGGTGCTTCTCATGTGGACATGGTGAAGCAAGTTAGATTTTTTATTGCTGATAGGGAGGTGGAAAAAAAGGTTATTGCTATGCAGGCATTTAAGGACAAGGATTGGGTTAAGCTTTCTAAAGCTATGGTTGATAGATGGGGTGTTAGGTTTACTATGATGGACCTCAATAAAATTGTTGGAGACTGGCAAGCAAAAGGTGGAGTTTCTTCTAGGGCGGACTTCAAAAAGCTCTGTGTTCAGTTTGATGAAGTGGTGGAATATCTCATACTGGTGGATGAGTTAGTGCATGAGAATCAAGCAAAAGATTTGTTTTGGACAGCATGCAGCAGGGATATTCGTATGGACGTCTTGAAGGATCTTTCAAGAAAAGATTTGATGAAGGAACTACCTAATGGTGAGCAGAAACTTCCAGCTCTGGAGATTATCAAGGACAACATTCAAGCCCATCTAAAGTTATTGGCGTTGGAAAAATATCAAGAGTCATGCACTCAATATGTTAGCAAGGTTAGCGAAGTTTTGGCCGAAAAAAATGATATTATGGTCAAAGCCCAGGAGGCCAAGAAGGCACAAATGGGATTACCGGCGGCTAAAGTTGAGGGCAATGTAGATAATAAGATGGTCGATCACTTGGCCGATTTAACGAAACAATTAAAAATATTTGTTCAAGAAACCCAGAAGGCTAACAAGCCCCCAATTGCTTCTTCGTTGACGTCAACTTCTTATCAATCCAGAGGTTATGAACGTCGAAATTATAATGGCAATAATAATGGTTACCGCTTCCCAGGCAATGGGAGAAATGGTGGGAATGGTGGTAATGGATATAGAGGCGGCTACAATGAGCCAAAGGTGTGCTCCTATTGTAATAGGAGGGGGCACAGAGCAACAGTTTGTTTTGCTCTTGATAAGGATATGGATGCTGGGCGAGTTTTATTTGATGGTAAAGTTTATAAATTTCCTGATGGTTCGTTCATCAAGCCCAGTGATGGACAGTCTCCTTCTGATTTGGTCAGAAGAAGTTTAACGGCTGAAAGGAGAGCCAGATTTGAAGAGGTGACGGATGAAGATGTTAATGCCAAGAGTGGTAAAAATGGTAATGGTAATGGTGGTAAAGCTGGAAAGGGCAAGGAGAAAGAGGTCAGTAAAGCCACATTTTCTACTTCTTTTGGAGGTTTAGAGCTGGCGACGGTTGCCCAGGTGAAGGGTACCTGTATGGCTGGAGAATACGATGTTAATGCTGCTAGAAGAGCAGCTGCTACTAAGGCGAAAAGTAGCATTCAGAGCCAATTGAGGGCTAATCCTGGCAAGGCCAACAACAAATTGAACCCTTACTCTAAGGACAAGAATTCTAGTTCTCAAACTGCCACCAACAAATTGAACCCTTACTCTAAGGACGAATTATATAAAATGCAGAAGGGGATTGCTGATATGGGGCCCCCTAGTTATGGCAAGTTTTATTTAAATGGTGAGCCTATGCCAGAGGATGATTCGGATTCTGAGGAGGACGTACCGTTGGTGTCTCTACCCAGACCAAGTTTTAGCGGTCCCATCCCAATGGAGGGAGTAAGAAGGACTAGCGATGGATCAGGATTAGTGCAAGAAGCTGGTGACAGAGTTAGGGTTATAGAAAGTGAAGATGGCTTGGTTGGACCTCAAGAGGTACCCAGGGCCAAGGTTTTTAAATCAAAAGTCCAGTATGAGTGGCTGGTAGTTTCTGGTCAAGCTAATGCGATGGATGAAGTTTTGAATAGGGTGAATCAACTGCAGATTCCCTTATCTTTGGGGGAGTTCTTTACGATTAGTCTGGCGCTTGCTGAAAAGCAAAAGAAGCATTTGACGAGGCGTCGGGTTTCCACTGGAGAGGTGGAATATATTTGTGAAAATGCTGAAAAGTTTGGGGAAGATGTAGATACACATTTTTCCGCTCCCCTGGGTTACCTGGTGGTAACTCTTAACGGTAAAGAAGTTAAGGCCTTGGTCGATTCAGGGTCTCAAATTAATTTAATTTCATTGGAGCAAGCAACGAGTATAGGCTTGCCAATTAAAAGTGGAACTGGGGGAAGCCTCAGAGGCATCGGAGGGCATGCAACAGAGCTGATGGGTACAGCTGAGCATGTCAGGTTAGGCATTGGTGGATCTGTTGGTAAGGTTCACTTTTATGTGGCCAGAGGAGCAGTCAAAACTGTTCTTGGCGGTATTTTTTTGATGGATTTTGAGGCCAGGATAGGGTATCAAGCTGGCATGGGGATTAGTTTGGAAATCACTGGTGAAGATATACGGAGGTTACATATGCGGTTAGTGCCTCCTGGAGATGAAGGTTGGGAAACACGCCCAAGGATTACTACTCTGTGCCAGTGTTGTGTTTGCACCAAGAAGCGGCATATAAAACGGACGGCTTCTGGTGAATTATGTTTGTTGGAAAGGGATGAATGCCCTCATTTTTTGGGGTAGCAGGGGCTGATCACTCTAATGTTGTAATCTCTCCTCAGGATGAGATCCCGGATTGCAATAGGTCAGCTCACTTGGAGATAATTCAAGTGGATTCTCAATTATTTTCTGTTAATATTACTTTGGAGTGCAAATACGTTATGGACTTTTCTATATGTTTATTGGATTTACCCTGTTTTTCTATTAAATTTAAAAATGGTGAAAAAGACAAAATGGGCCAAATTAGGTTGGATAAAGGTTGGAAGGGTATGTTTTTGGACCTCCAGCAAGAGGTTAAACTGCAAGTATCTCATTCTATTTTGGACCTCCAGAAAGAAGGTAAACTGCAAAAATCACATCAAAATCTGATTAAAAATCTCAGTGTAATTAAAACACAAAAAAATACTTTTTGTGAAAATTCATTTCCGGTCCTCCAGCAAGAGGTTATACTGCCAACTTTCTTAACGGGTGATTTACTGTTGGATAAGGGAAGCAAGGGTGTTGGAAAATCTGTTTATAAATTAGACGAGGGAAAAGAGAAAAGGGTAAAATTTAAAAATGAAATAAAATATTTTTCTAATTTTTCTTATTCCGATTCTGGCAATGAAGAAGATTTATTTGAGGAAATTTTTAATGGTAAATCAAAAGTAAATGTTTTACCTCAAGTTTATTTAGATGTGGATGCAGCCAAATATAAGAAGGTAGCAAATAAAGTTCGACCTAGTAATGAACCGCTACCTGCCAAATTAAATCCACCCTTGAGAAGACCAAGGTTATCAAGAGATCCTTATGAAAGTCCCTTGGTAAAGAATCTGCCTGAATTTTCTGTGACGTAAAGAATCACTTTTGAGAGACTGGGTGTTGTTAATTTTGGACCTGATGGTTGGTTGTCTGGAGAAGAGAAGAAGTTGTTGTTGGATGTGATGGTCAAGCAAGAGAAGGCCATTATTTTTGTAGAAGAGGAGAGGGGTGTGTTGAAGCATTCCTATGGGGAGCCTTACAAGATTCCTGTGGTATGTCATGAACCGTGGCAGCAGAAACCAATTCCTATTCCGGCTGCATTAAAAGAAGCCTATATTGAAGCTGTCAGAGAACGGATACGCACTGGACTGTATGAGCAATCAAAGTCAAGTTATTCTAGTCCGGTATTTTGTATCAAGAAACCGAATGGCAAGCTTAGAGTTGTTCATGATCTTAGGGAATTAAATAGGGTTACAATAAAGGATGCTGGGATACCACCTAGTGCTGAGGAGTTTGTTGAAGCGTTTGCAGGGAGAGTGTGTTATGGTTTGGGAGATATTATGGGTGGATATGATGAGAGAGAGTTACATCCGGACTCAAGGCCTCTCACTACATTCGATACGCCACTTGGACGTTTACAGTTAACAAGATTACCTCAAGGAGCAACAAATTCGGTTGCAGTTTATCAAGCTCAGATGGCTTGGATCCTTCAAGATGAAATTCCACAATATGCTGGAATCTTTATAGATGATGGAGGAATTAAGGGACCAACAACCGACTATGATAACCAGGTGTTGGAAGAGAATCCCGGGATACGCAAATTCATTTGGGAGTTTGCAATTACTTTAGAAAGAATCTTGTTTCGAATTGAAGAGGCTGGTTTAACTATTTCAGGTTCAAAATTTTCATGTTGTGTGCCAGCCTTAGAAATATTAGGCCATGTGGTATGTAGAGAGGGTAGGATTATGTCCAAGAAGATAGTTAACAAAATTCAGGCCTGGCCAAGACCCAAGAATACAACCGAATTTAGAGGGTTTTTAGGCGTTTGTGTATATGTTAGAATGTTTATCAAGGACTTTTCTTCATTGGCAGCTCCATTGAGACGGTTAACAAGAAAGGATGCAGACTGGGAGTGGGATGAAGAGTGTGAGAAGGCGTTTGTGAAGTTGAAGGAGGTTGTAGGGAAGGATTTAGTCCTGCACAAGTTGGATTATGGAAAAGATGCTGGTAGAATTTATTTAGCAGTTGATTCAAGTCAGGTTGCAGCTGGGGCGGTTTTGTCTCAGATGTATAAAGCTGGTTACATCAGGCCAGTTAGGTATGAATCTGTAGTATTTACTGAGGTCGAATCAAGATATTCTCAACCAAAATTGGAATTATGTGGTGTGGCAAAAATACTGAAGAAACTTCAGCATATTTTGTGGGGGCAACATTTTGAGTTGCAAGTGGATGCGAAATCGTTAATCCAGATGATTAATTCCCCAAGTTTACCAAACGCACCCATGACGAGATGGGTAGCTTTTATTCAACATTTTTTGTTTGATTTAGTTCATAAGCCTGGCAAAACCTTTACTATGCCAGATGGTTTATCAAGGAGACCACCCACTGAAGAAGATTCAGACTCAGAAGAATTCTATGATGATATACCTATTATCAAAGCCAGCACTAAAGGAGCTGAAGACTTTCCATACCTCCCCCATGAGGTTAAACTGGCAGGACTATTGTGTTTAGATTATGGTGATGATGACCTCCACCAAGAGGATAAACTGGAAAATAGTTTTCATGTTAATAAAGGTGTTGGAAAAGGTGTAGATAAATTCGGTAGAAAGGAGGTAGAAGAAGATGTGGTGTATGTAGAGGAAGATGGATTGGTAGTGTGGGATAGTAGTAAATTAAGGAATGGTGTATATGTTGGAGAATTAGAGAATTTAAATAAAAGGGTCGATAAAGATAAAGAGGTATTTTCAAATACGGTTTACAAAGGATCCAAAGGTTCAGAAGAAAAACGTCAACATAGCTCGATTAAAGATTTATTTAGGGGTCAACGATTATTGGCTCATTCATGTGCAGGTGATATTGGTGATAGAGAAGTCCCTATTGATGTTATATTAATCGATTTTCAAGATGAAGTCTGGGGTCAGACTGGTTTTTATTTTTCGTTAGTCAAATATTTCTTGACTTTAGAGAGGCCAGAAGATTGTGAAGACGATGAATGGGTGGCTATCAAGAGGAAGTCATCTACGTTTTACCTATCTGGTGGACGTTTAATGAGGAGGAGGTATCCAAATCCTCAAGTAGTTATAACTCAACAGAAGGGGCAAGAATTAGTTTTGAAATCACTGCATGAAGATCTCGGGCATAGAGGCGTTGGAGAAACGTTTAGAAGAATTTCTGATCGATTTTAGTGGCCTGGCATGAAAATGGCTGTTAAACAGCGGGTTCAGTCATGCGAAGAATGTCAAAGACGAAGTTATTTAAGGCCAAAAGAACCTGGACACGCGACCGGAATGTTGTAATCTCTCCTCAGGATGAGATCCCGGATTGCAATAGGTCAGCTCACTTGGAGATAATTCAAGTGGATTCTCAATTATTTTCTGTTAATATTACGTTGGAGTGCAAATATGTTTTGGACTTTACTATATGTTTATTGGATTTACCCTGTTTTTCTATTAAATTTAAAAATGGTAAAAAAGGCAAAATGGGCAAAATTAGGTTGGATAAAAATTGGAAGGGTATGTTCAATAACCTCTAGAAAGAGGGTAAACTGCAATTAACTCATCAAAACTCAATAAAAAATCTCGGTATAATTAAAACACAAAAAAATAATTTTTGTGAAAATTCGTTTCCGGACCTCCAGCAAGAGGTTAAACTGCAATTATCTCCTTCTATTATGGACCTCCAGCAAAAGGGTAAACTGCAAATATCACATCAAAATCCGATTAAAAATCTCAGTATAATTAAAACACAAAAAAATAATTTTTGTGAAAATTCAATTCCGGTTCTCCAGCAAGAGGTTAAACTGCCAACTTTCTTTAAGGGTGATTTACTGTTGGATAAGAGAAGCAAAGGTGTTGGAAAATCTGTTTATAAATTAGACGAGGGAAAGGAGAAAAGGGTAAAATTTAAAAATGAAATAAAATATTTTTTAATTTTTCTTATTCCGATTCTGGCAATGAAGAAGATTCATTTGATGAAAGTTTTAATGGCGATACAAAAGAAAATGTTTTACCTCAAGTTTATTTAGATGTGGACGCAGCCAAATATAAGAAAGTAGCAAATAAAGTTCGACCTATTAATGAACCGCTACCTGCTGAATTAAATCCACCTTTGAGAAGACCAAGGTTATCAAGAGATCCTTATGAAAGTCCCTTGGTAAAGAATCTGCCTGAATTTTCTGAGACATAAAGAATCACTTTTGAGAGACTGGGTGTTGTTAATTTTGGACCTGATGGTTGGTTGTCTGGAGAAGAGAAGAAGTTGTTGTTGGATGTGATGGTCAAGCAAGAGAAGGCCATTACTTTTGTAGAAGAGGAGAGGGGTGTGTTGAAGCATTCCTATGGGGAGCCTTACAAGATTCCTGTGGTATGTCATGAACCGTGGCAGCAGAAACCAATTCCTATTCCGGCTGCATTAAAAGAAGCCTATATTGAAGCTGTCAGAGAACGGATACGCACTGGACTGTATGAGCAATCAACGTCAAGTTATTCTAGTCCGGTATTTTGTATCAAAAAACCGGATGGCAAGCTTAGAGTTGTTCATGATCTTAGGGAATTAAATAGGGTTACAATAAAGGATGCTGGGATACCACCTAGTGCTGAGGAGTTTGTTGAAGCGTTTGCAGGGAGAGTGTGTTATGGTTTGGGAGATATTATGGGTGGATATGATGAGAGAGAGTTACATCCGGACTCAAGGCCTCTCACTACATTTGATACGCCACTTGGACATTTACAGTTAACAAGATTACCTCAAGGAGCAACAAATTCGGTTGCAGTTTATCAAGCTCAGATGGCTTGGATCCTTCAAGATGAAATTCCACAATATTCTGGAATCTTTATAGATGATGGAGGAATTAAGGGACCAACAACCGACTATGATAACCAGGTGTTGGAAGAGAATCCCGGGATACGCAAATTCATTTGGGAGTTTGCAATTACTTTAGAAAGAATCTTGTTTCGAATTGAAGAGGCTGGTTTAACTATTTCAGGTTCAAAATTTTCATGTTGTGTGCCAGCCTTAGAAATATTAGGCCATGTGGTATGTAGAGAGGGTAGGATTATGTCCAAGAAGAAAGTTAACAAAATTCAGTCCTGGCCAAGACCCAAGAATACAACCGAAGTTAGAGGGTTTTTAGGCGTTTGTGTATATGCTAGAATGTTTATCAAGGACTTTTCTTCATTGGCAGCTCCATTGAGACGGTTAACGAGAAAGGATGCAGACTGGGAGTGGGATGAAGAGTGTGAGAAGGAGTTTGTGAAGTTGAAGGAGGTTGTAGGGAAGGATTTAGTCCTGCACAAGTTGGATTATGGAAAAGATGCTGGTAGAATTTATTTAGCAGTTGATTCAAGTCAGGTTGCAGCTGGGGCGGTTTTGTCTCAGATGGATAAAGCTGGTTACATCAGGCCAGTTAGGTATGAATCTGTAGTATTTACTGAGGTCGAATCAAGATATTCTCAACCAAAATTTTAATTATGTGGTGTGGGGAAAATACTGAAGAAACTTCAGCATATTTTGTGGGGGCAACATTTTGAGTTGCAAGTGGATGCGAAATCGTTAATCCAGATGATTAATTCCCCAAGTTTACCAAACGCACCCATGACGAGATGGGTAGCTTTTATTCAACATTTTTCGTTTGATTTAGTTCATAAGCCTTGCAAGACTTTTACTATGCCAGATGGTTTATCAAGAAGACCACCCACTGAAGAAGATTCAGACTCAGAAGAGTTCGATGAAGATATACCTATTATCAAATCCAGCACTAAAGAAGCTGAAGACTTTCCATACCTCCCCCATGAGGTTAAACTGGCAGGACTATTGTGTTTAGATTATGATGATGATGACCTCCACCAAGAGGATAAACTGGAAAATAGTTTTTATGTTAATAAAGGTGTTGGAAAAGGTGTAGATAAATTTGGTAGAAAGGAAGTAGAAGAAGATGTGGTGTATGTAGAAGAAGATGGATTGGTAGTGTGGGATAGTAGTAAATTAAGGAATGGTGTATATGTTGGAGAATTAGAGAATTTAAATAAAAGGGTGGATAAAGAGAAAGAGGTATTTTCAAATACGGTTTACAAAGGATCCAAAGGTTCAGAAGAAAAACGTCAACATAGCTCGATTAAAGATTTATTTAGGGGTCAACGATTATTGGCTCATTCATGTGCAGGTGATATTGGTGATAGAGAAGTCCCTATTGATGTTATATTAATCGATTTTCAAGATGAAGTCTGGGGTCAGACTGGTTTTTATTTTTCGTTAGTCAAATATTTGTTGACTTTAGAGAGGCCAGATGATTGTAAAGACGATGAATGGGTGGCTATCAAGAGGAAGTCATCTATGTTTTACCTATCTGGTCGACGTTTAATGAGGAGAAAGTATCCAAATCCTCAAGTAGTTATAACTCAACAGAAGGGGCAAGAATTAGTTTTGAAATCACTGCATGAAGATCTTGGGCATAGAGGCGTTGGAGAAACGTTTAGAAGAATTTCTGATTGATTTTGGTGGCCTGGCATGAAGATGGCTGTTAAACAGTGGGTTCAGTCATGCAAAGAATGTCAAAGACGAAGTTATTTAAGGCCAAAAGAACCTGGACACACGACCAGTGAGTATACGCTCTTTGGAAGAGTTAGTTTAGATGCCGTTCATATAAAAGAGGGACGGTATAAATATTTAATTGTGGCCAGAGATGATTTATCTGGTTGGGTAGAGGCAGCGCCTCTTATTAATTTAACTGCCAAAAATGTGGCAGAATTTTTTTGAATAATTGGGTATATAGGTATGGGGTGATGAAGTTGGTAACGGTAGATGGAGGTCCTGAATTCGGGACAGAGTTTAAAGAGGCCGTATTGAAAGTTGGATCAAAGGTTAGGGTAGCAACCCCATATTATCCTGAAGCTGAAGGCATGGTTGAAAGAGGGCATCAAGTTATTAAGGATGCTTTAGTTAAAATGTGTGGGACAAGTGCCGAAAAGTGGAGGCACTATTTACCATTAGTTTTATTTGCTGATCAAATCACTGTTAAAAGGACGACCGGATTTTCACCTTATGAACTTGTTTTTGGACAGAAAGCAGTTTTACCGGTTGATTTAGAAGCTTAATCATATCTTGGAGTTGACTGGGACACGGTCAAAACTACTGAAGAATTATTGTGTGCAAGAATGATGCAGCTAGAAAAGAAAGAAGAATATTTAGAAAAGGCATATTCACGGATGATGAAGATCAGAAACCAATCAGTTAGATATTGGGATGAGCGGTTGGCACATCGATTAAGGAAACCTTTGAATCCAGGAGATATGGTCTTGGTGTATAATAGGAGTTTGGAAAGTCAGTGGGGAAAGATGTTTGCAGATAGGTGGAATGGACCGTATAAAATCAAGGAGCAAGTTTCCGGCGGTTCATATGTGCTAGAAGAGTTGGATGGAGTAGTATTGAAGAAGAGGGTAGCGGCCGATCAAGTGAAGCGGTTCTATCCTAGAGGCACCAGGAGTGCCGAAGTCTTCCTCCGCAATGAGGATAAACTATGACAATTATCAAATTTTATTAACCTCCGCAACGAGGATAAACTATGATATTGATGAAATTTTATTGATTCCTCCGCAATGAGGATAAACTATGATGTTTTTAAAATTTTATCAACCTCCGCAACGAGGATAAACTATATTCTTTATATCAAAATGCTTTACTGTCGTTACACTGTATATGGGCGAAGAAACTATCATAAAAATTAACGAAATTCAAGAAGACCTTCTTTGAAATTTTCAAAAAACTTAAAATTCTTAAAATATGGGTGAAGATAGTGTTGGAAAATTTTTAAAATTTATTGGAAGAAGTGTTCACAGGGGAACCTTCTTAATTTAATATTGGCAAGTGTGGGGGTAATTGATGGGCTGGCTGCTCTATACACAATTACCCCATAATGTTCGTTTCCAAAATTTTCCCTGTTTCTAGTTGAATCCTGGCTTTGTCTTTTAATTATAGGAAGTCCACTAAGACTATAAACTGGAACGAATCAAGAGATGCCGCTCTCAACGCCCAATTCAAGATTCTTTTTATTTTATTTTGTTTTTGATTTTTTTATGTTAGATTGTGATTTCTTTTCTTTAATATATATTATGAATTATTGTAAAGGTGATGCTCACTGGTGGTCTCTAATCAATTTTATAAATTGGAGGGAGCCCACCCAGTGATCATCATTATAAAAATTATCTTCTAAAAAACTTTCATTTATTTTCTTTTCTTTTCAATTTCTCAAAATTGTGTAACCACATCAAGTTGCACTTGGATGTGGGTATGATGTCGAGGGTACGGCTCATCAAATGGCCAGGGGGCATCTTTTAAAAATTTTATTTTGAAATTTTTTTTCTATTATTACTTTTTTTATCTTTCTTTTCACATTCGTTTATCTTTCTTTAAAAATTAAATTTTAACTTTTATTTCAAAACTATCTTTTCTAAAATCTTTTATTTTAAATTAAAAACAATTTAAAATTAAAAAAATAAATAAAAATAAAATAAATAAAATAAAATAAAAATAAAGAAATAAAAAAAATAAAAAAATTAAAATTAAAAAATAAAATAAAATGAAAAAAAAATAAAATAAATAAAATAAAATAATAAAATAAAAAAATTAATTAATTAAATAAAAATTATTATATTTCTCAGTTTTATTTTTTTAGTTTTCATTCTTTTTAGTTTTATTCATTTAGTTTAGACAGGAAACAGGGTCTAGGGGAGCTCAATACCTATGGGATTTTACTTCAAGACAGCTGTTAGTCCTCCAAGACTTTAAACTGGGTACTGCTCAAGACTTTCCTTAAGGTTTTTATACATATTTTGGATCTGTTAGTCCTCCAAGACTTTAAACTGGCTACTGTTCAAGACGTTCTTTAAGGATTTTTATACATATTTTGGATCTGTTAGTCCTCCAAGACTTTAAACTGGCTACTGTTCAAAACATTCTTTAAGGTTTTTTTTATACGAATTTTGCAGCTGTTAGTCCTCCAAGACTTTAAACTGGCTAAATTTCAAGACTGTCATTAAAGATTTTATATTGGAGCTGTTAGTCCTTCAAGACTTTAAACTGAATTTCAAGGATGATTAAGATTTTATGGATATTTTCGGAGATGGATTTTTTTTATATATAAATCAAATGTTAGGTCCACCAAGACCTTAAACTGGACTGTTATCAAGCTGTTGGGTCCACCATGACCTTAAACTGGATTTCTTATCGATCAAATGTTTGGTCCACCATGACTTTAAACTGGTAGTTCATTCATTGTTTAGTCCACTATGACTTTAAACTGGAAAATTAATATCTGCAGGATAATTCAACATTCATTGGTCCACTATGACATTAAACTGGATTATCAAATTTATTCAATCTTTGGTCAAGCCTAGGCCTTACTTAGGAATTTATCAGGTTATTTATGTACCTAAACAATCTTTGGTCCACCAAGACCATAAACTGGCAATCGATTATATGTTTGGTCTACCAAGACTTTAAATTGGAATTTCAATCTTGTTTGGATAGCTCAATTCAATCTTTTAATTTATCACTGTCCACTAAGACTCTAAACTGGTTATTCAATTATTTCTGGAATTGGGTGCTGATAAGCTTTAGGAGGTTAAAATTTTAGGGGATGATGATGCTAAGGGAAGCATAATGGTTAATTAGGTGAAATTTGTGGTGCTTTAACATGGTCTAAAGTTAATATTATTATTGGAAGCCTGGCAAAAGTATTTTATGGGTTTGCTGTATAGCAAAGTTTGAAAATTGTGATGAAGGAATCAGAAGTTAGGATGGTAGTTGGATTTTAGGGAATGATTTTTTTTAGTGCCTCAGTGTTAGGCCATTTTTGGTGTGAAGCTTGGAGGACCTTATGGAAAGATTGGAATCATAGAATTTGGCTCAGTGGGGGGCCCTATGAGGTTGGAATCAGGAGTATTCGGCTCATAGGAAGATCCACTCTCTCAATGCTGTGACAAGAAGGAAGACTGGTATATGGGAGTCTGAAGGGATTCAAACCTTGCTCTCAGTAGTGGAATCATCACAAGATTTATATTATTTTATTTTATGTTATATCAAGCCAGAGAAGAAGAAACAACGTTTTTATTATAAAGAATTAAAAGAAGATCAAGCAAAAACAAAATTTTATCAAGTTATACTGTTAGAAAAGATAATTTCTTTGAAATTGTTCAACATCATTATCAAAGCTTTGCATTAAAATTCTTCTTTTCATGAGGTCTTCATGGTTATTAGCTGGAGTTTCTTGAAAATAGGCCAGCATTTTTTGCTTCAACTCATTAGTAAAGTCAAGGAAAAGATAGCAATGAAAATTTGGATAATGATTGATATAGTCCGTCTTCACTTTACCAACATCATCATTGTTGGTTATTTCGACAGCTAGAAGTTCAAATATGTTATTAAGTCATAGGTTTAGTCAATTTTGATTAAAAGTTTTTTTTAGTAAGATAAATAGGGTCTTACATTTAGAGCCAGGAAACATAGTCTCAGCAAAGTTAGTTGGGGGTACTGGCGTTATAGGATTAGGATCTTGTGAGGGCGAAATTAGGCCGGGATCCGTTGATGAAGATTGAACTTTTGAAGCTGTTTTTGATCTTATTCGTTTTAAGAAGACAGGAATTTTGGATCACCTTTTAGAAGTTGAGGGATCAGGGAGAGCTGCTGGTCCTAAATATACGTTTGTTTTAGAAGGAACTAATGGCTGGTTAAATTTGACTTTTTTCACACGGCATAAGTCGCAAGCTGTCCTACCAGGAAGATTAGGGTTGGACATTAAACAAGGTACCTGGTATCGAACGCAGAGTTCACATGGAGCGACAAGTTCTTTGGAAGACATATTGATGAAGATGAATTTTATAGTTGATTAAAGAAGATGGTGGTTGAAGGTTAAAGATGAATATTGTGTTTGACCACTTATGCAAAGTTTTAAGAATGGGGACATTCTCAATTGGAGGGAGGATGTGGTAGCCTAAAGTTTAGTATGGCGCCTAACTACAAAAATTGAGTTACTACGGCGTGCAAGATTGGCGTTATTATTTTTTATAAAAGGGTTTTATTTAATTTATTGGAGTTTAAAATATGAAGAAATTGGTCACGAGCGAATGCCTACACAAAAACAATTTATTTTACAGAGAAAACTTATTTTTACGGTCTGAAAAATTTATAAGTATCAAGTCAAGTCACTCAAGAACCTTGGAAAATTTTCCCAGAATTTTTATTATTTTTCTTATATTTTTAAATGAATTTTAAAGTTTTATAGAAATATTTATGTTTTCAGAAATTACTTAACTTTGATGAATTTTCACGGGGTAATTAGAGCTGCGCAGACTACGAAAATTAGATTGGTATGTAAAGAGAAAGTAGCTCTATTATGTGAAATTTTTCTAGATTTTTCATTATAGTTTTAAGGTTCTAATTGAGTCCGGAAGTCCGGACGGACTCCGTACGGACTCTGTACGGGCTCTGGATTGACTCTGGGAGAGCTATGGAGGGGAAAACTTAGGCACGTGACTAGGAATACTTAAGCACCTCTCAAACTCGAAATTGAGAGGGGGGAAACAACAAACAGCTTAATCTTTAACCACCACAGTCTCATTTTTTATTACTCAACAAATTAAATAAATTGTAATACCCTTATAACTTTATATTTTATATATAACATTTTAGAAATACTACTCAACAATTTAAATCACACTTCATACAGGGTATCTTTAGAAAGGTCTTCATCACTGGGACTTGATTATTGCTGTCTCATAAAAATTTAAATTATTATAAAAACATAAAAGTCAATCTTTTCAGATCTTTCACTGGTACACCTTAATTGTTGTTATCAGTATTTCTTTATCAACAGCCACGATCATTTAATCTCAATAAGCGTTAATTATTTTAGAGTTTCATTATTTTTATCAATCAGATCCAAGTAGATTGGTTAGCTTAGTGATTTAGAATTCCCATTTTTTTATTTTTATTGGAAGGACGGGGTTTTCAGCTAAATCCACATATCTCCTCCGGATTCTGCTTACAGCAAGGCGACTGTAAGAGTTTACCTTACCATAACGTTACCTTACATAAAGTGAAAAGATATGAGTGTTATCTTTATATCAGAAATAAGATCAGTATTTGATAAATACCAAAGGTGAATTTAGGAAGAAAATAAACAGAAATAAGATAAGTAGGGTAGTGAAGTGGGAAAGAAGATATATTTATGTTACCTGATTTGAGACAGAGATCAGTGAGAAAAGAGGAGCATAATTGTGTTCTTATATATACAAGATCTTTTTCCCAACTCAGGTAATAGCAAGGGAATAAGTAATAAAATAACAGGACATAAAGGAACAAGATTAAAACTATTAGAAGACAAAGACTAACATAGAAAAGCATGGAACAAAAATCAATTTTTTCAGCGAGAAAAGATAAAGATATAGTGATAAAGGAAATTATTTGTAAGTACAGTGTTTGGGGGCTTAAGTTAATATGAAGGATAACATTGCTCATGAATTTATTAGGGGGTGTCAGTTCTGGAAAATCGGCACTTACAAATCCGCACTTAAATAAGTGCAGATTTCCAAAACACACTAGCCCCAATACTGGTGGATTTCAAAATGAAATAAGTCAATTATTTCACTCAAATCCACACTTTCTCAACCAAAAGTGCTGATTTCACCATCAAGTCCCATTTCATTGATTTGTCAGCATCATCCCATTCATACACAGCACTCCGCAGCATAACACTTCATAACTCAAAACATCGTACATCATTTACATTTTCATATCATATCATATAAGAGTCATGCCTTCCTCACTTTCAAATCATGATAAATTACATAAAGCAATGACTTTCATGGCTCTTGAACTGCTCTTGGACTCTGATTGCAATTCTGATTCTGATCTAGAAGAAGGTTTTGTCTTTTTATCAAAAATGGCCACGAAACGTTACCTTCTTCCCAGAAGGCCTCAAGTACTTCATACCCCCAAGTACACCATCCAAACACTTCTTAAACTATCTACACCCAGTTTTAGACAGCTGTTCAGGACTTCTCAGGATTGTTTCCTTAAATTGCTTGAGCTTATTCAGGATCATCCCATATTTCACAATAATTCTCAAAAAGAAAAACAACATCCTTCAATTCAATTGGCCATCACACTATGTCATTTGGGTTCAAATGGTAATGGAGCTGCTTTGAAACGTTTAGAAAATGTCTTTGATTTAGGGTATGGTTCAGTTAACACTTATACCAAATGATGTATCACTGCCATCAACTCCTTGTAATCTCAACTTCTCACCTGGCCAACAAAAGAAGAGCGACTTGAATCATCTCAGGTTATGCAAGCAGAGGGCTTCCCAGGATGTATTGGTTTTGTTGATGGTACTGCTATTCCTTTGAGCCAGAAACCTGCTCAAGGTGGAAACAATTACTTTCACATTCTCGTCAAAAATTTTCACCAAAATATTTACAAGTCAAAAAAATTCTATATCTGTTTTAAAAAATTGGCAATACTCTCCCCTGCATTTTATTGAAGCAAGGGGTGGATATCACCAAAATTTTTCTAAGTCATCAATTTCACATGTCAGATTTGAAAATTTGGCAATACCCCCCCCCCTGCATTTTATTGAAGTAAGTGGTGGAAGTCATCTAAATTTAATATAATTACGTAAATTATTAAATAAATATCTAATATATATCAATTTCCTTAGTTTAAAGTAATGACAATCCCTCAAGCAAAAATGCAGATCAAATCTAGAAACAAAAGTTTGGGACTTTCCACAAGTATAGGCTAGAGGAACCCCATGAAACAAATAAATGTTATCATGATTACCTTTTATACAACACAAGGTCGTTGGCCCATTACTTTAGTTGAGGAAATTGATACATAAAAAATATTTATTAAAAATTTACAAAAAAATATAAAATTTTCGATGACAACTCTAATCCCCATACTTTTTGGATCTAAATAAAGTTTTTTTAAATCGATTAACTTTACCTTCTTTCATTACCTTATTGATTCTTTGAATCAACTTATGACTGATTTGAAATGAGCAACCAAAATGTGTTAAATCTTGACAGGATTCCAAACCAGGAGGAGCTTTGGTCATTTGATGATTATCCTTAGAAGAATTCCAAACAGTTTCGATGATACCATTTCCCAAACCAAAATCAATGATACACCGGTGGTCTGGAAAATATAAACCATGTCATTTGATTTTAGCTGGAGATGGTATTGGTTGGCCAGTAATTGGTTTGATATATGAGAATATACCAAAAGTAAGAAAATTGGTGTCATTGGTATCGGTGTGAATTTTATTGCGAAATCCAGAATGAGTGATAATAAAATTAGAAAATAAAAAATATTCGTGGCTGATATCTTCCCATTCGGAGTCACACCAATTCAGTATTCCAACTTTGGTTGCAAGTTCATGATGTTTTTCAAATGCTTTATTACAGTGCTTTTTGAGTCAAAGAGCAAGAAAAGAGTTAAAGGAAGGAAGAGTGTCCCATAAGCAAAAATCTTCATCTTTTTGAGCTTTAGTGATATTCTTGAGCAATGAATATATGCCTATATAATTGAAATGCCTAGATAATAATCATATAAGAGTTTCAGAATCCTTATTCTCTAAATATGCAATATAAAAATGTGAAATAAGACAAGTGAAATTTGGAAAAAAGTCTCAACTTCAAAGGTCAAAATCTCAGCAACCACTGAACCTAATTCAAACCTGTTTGTGGGAAATGAAAGATATGCTTTAGTAGAATCTTCAGTTAAAGGACATGTGATTTAAATAAACCTAACCCTAATTTGTTACATAAAAAAATGAAATAAAAATTTAAATTGGGAAAAAAAAGGCTCAACTTTAACAGTCAATATCTCAGCAACCACTGAATCAAATTCAAATCTGTTTGTAGGAAATGAAAGGTAGCCTTCAGGAGAATCTTCAGTAAAAAGAACATTAGATTTGAATAAACCTAACCCTAATTCCGAGTCTGATTTTCAAAATTTTACAAAAACTTGAAAAGTGGTAATGAAGATGAGATCAAAAGGAGTTTTATAAGTTCACTGTTATCCAGATAAGAGTCATACATATATTTAAGTATGAACTTTTCATAAAAGGAATGAGATATCATATAGGCATGAAAAAAAGGAGATGAAACTTACCTTGATTGAAAAGTAGGAAAAATAGAGTGAGAAAGATTGATGTTGGAATTGTGGGGAAATTTAATATGGAGTAAGTGAAATGCATAAAGAATGTGCAATGTATGTGTTTCAATGAAATGGAGCCAAAAAAAGTGAAATAAGGGAAAAGGGGGATAATGACCATGCCAAGGAGGGATGAAGAGTAGGGTGATGGAGCTAAAAAAGAAAGTAAAGAGGGAGAAAAAAAAAGGTTAATTATACCATTGAAATCCAAAATAACCACTTACAAAAAAAATTTAGATAAAAAAAATAAAATAAACAGAAAAAAACAAAAAAATTATAATAGTAATCACAAAATCAAAAAAAAAGAATAAAGTGACTTACCTGGAGAGATGAGATGACAAAATGAATGAAACCAAATTGTTTGAGGGATGTTGGAGGAGAATAGGAAAAGGATATGAGGGATGAATGAAAAAAAAAAATCACTGACAAAATATGCGATTTCAGAAAATATGTGATTTCATGTTGAGCTGGTGAAAGAAAACCAATGAGCCATCCAAGAAAAAAATTTTTCACCGTAAATTCCAAAAAAAAATGAATATGCAACAAACCAAAATACCAACCCAAGTGAATGAAGTACACAAAGAGGACATTTGGAGAGTACAAAATGGTATGGGAAAGAAAGGGATGATGTGGCCAACATGTGGTTGTGAAAAAAAACGGGAAAAAAGTGCTGATTTGAGGTCATAACTGACACCCTTTTTTGAAATAAGTGACTTTTTTGCAAAATTTAAGTTCTGATTTGGTTTGAAATCCGCACTTAAGTTAAGTGCGGATTTGCCAGAACTGACACCCCCTAATGTTGGCATCTTTGTACCTAGTTCCGACTAATCATGATTAAGCTCTATTATGTGAAATTTTTCTAGATTTTTTATTATAGTTTTAAGGTTCTAATTGAGTCCGGAAGTCCGGACAGACTCCGTACGGGCTCCGGATTGACTCTGGGAGAGCTATGGAGGGGAAAACTTAGGCACGTGACTAGGAATACTTAAGCGCCTCTCAAACTCGAAATTGAGAGGGGGGACACAACATACAGCTTAATCTTTAACCACCACAGTCTCATTTTTTATTACTCAACAAATTAAATAAATTGTAATACCCTTATAACTTTATATTTTATATATAACATTTTAGAAATACTACTCAACAATTTAAATCACACTTCATACAGGGTATCTTTAGAAAGGTCTTCATCACTGGGACTTGATTATTGCTGTCTCATAAAAATTTAAATTATTATAAAAACATAAAAGTCAATCTTTTCAGATCTTTCACTGGTACACCTTAATTGTTGTTATCAGTATTTCTTTATCAACAGCCACGATCATTTAATCTCAATAAGCGTTAATTATTTTAGAGTTTCATTATTTTTATCAATCAGATCCAAGTAGATTGGTTAGCTTAGTGATTTAGAATTCCCATTTTGTTATTTTTATTGGAAGGACGGGGTTTTCAGCTAAATCCACATATCTCCTCCGGATTCTGCTTACAGCAAGGCGACTGTAAGAGTTTACCTTACCATAACGTTACCTTACATAAAGTGAAAAGATATGAGTGTTATCTTTATATCAGAAATAAGATCAGTATTTGATAAATACCAAAGGTGAATTTAGGAAGAAAATAAACAGAAATAAGATAAGTAGGGTAGTGAAGTGGGAAAGAAGATATATTTATGTTACCTGATTTGAGACAGAGATCAGTGAGAAAAGAGGAGCATAATTGTGTTCTTATATATACAAGATCTTTTTCCCAACTCAGGTAATAGCAAGGGAATAAGTAATAAAATAACAGGACATAAAGGAACAAGATTAAAACTATTAGAAGACAAAGACTAACATAGAAAAGCATGGAACAAAAATCAATTTTTTCAGCGAGAAAAGATAAAGATATAGTGATAAAGGAAATTATTTGTAAGTACAGTGTTTGGGGGCTTAAGTTAATATGAAGGATAACATTGCTCATGAATTTATTAGGGGGTGTCAGTTCTGGAAAATCGGCACTTACAAATCCGCACTTAAATAAGTGCAGATTTCCAAAACACACTAGCCCCAATACTGGTGGATTTCAAAATGAAATAAGTCAATTATTTCACTCAAATCCACACTTTCTCAACCAAAAGTGCTGATTTCACCATCAAGTCCCATTTCATTGATTTGTCAGCATCATCCCATTCATACACAGCACTCCGCAGCATAACACTTCATAACTCAAAACATCGTACATCATTTACATTTTCATATCATATCATATAAGAGTCATGCCTTCCTCACTTTCAAATCATGATAAATTACATAAAGCAATGACTTTCATGGCTCTTGAACTGCTCTTGGACTCTGATTGCAATTCTGATTTTGATCTAGAAGAAGGTTTTGTCTTTTTATCAAAAATGGCCACGAAACGTTACCTTCTTCCCAGAAGGCCTCAAGTACTTCATACCCCCAAGTACACCATCCAAACACTTCTTAAACTATCTACACCCAGTTTTAGACAGCTGTTCAGGACTTCTCAGGATTGTTTCCTTAAATTGCTTGAGCTTATTCAGGATCATCCCATATTTCACAATAATTCTCAAAAAGAAAAACAACATCCTTCAATTCAATTGGCCATCACACTATGTCATTTGGGTTCAAATGGTAATGGAGCTGCTTTGAAACGTTTAGAAAATGTCTTTGATTTAGGGTATGGTTCAGTTAACACTTATACCAAATGATGTATCACTGCCATCAACTCCTTGTAATCTCAACTTCTCACCTGGCCAACAAAAGAAGAGCGACTTGAATCATCTCAGGTTATGCAAGCAGAGGGCTTCCCAGGATGTATTGGTTTTGTTGATGGTACTGCTATTCCTTTGAGCCAGAAACCTGCTCAAGGTGGAAACAATTACTTTCACATTCTCGTCAAAAATTTTCACCAAAATATTTACAAGTCAAAAAAATTCTATATCTGTTTTAAAAAATTGGCAATACTCTCCCCTGCATTTTATTGAAGCAAGGGGTGGATATCACCAAAATTTTTCTAAGTCATCAATTTCACATGTCAGATTTGAAAATTTGGCAATACCCCCCCCTGCATTTTATTGAAGTAAGTGGTGGAAGTCATCTAAATTTAATATAATTACGTAAATTATTAAATAAATATCTAATATATATCAATTTCCCTAGTTTAAAGTAATGACAATCCCTCAAGCAAAAATGCAGATCAAATCTAGAAACAAAAGTTTGGGACTTTCCACAAGTATAGGGTATAGGAACCCCATGAAACAAATAAATGTTATCATGATTACCTTTTATACAACACAAGGTCGTTGGCCCATTACTTTAGTTGAGGAAATTGATACATAAAAAATATTTATTAAAAATTTACAAAAAAATATAAAATTTTCGATGACAACTCTAATCCCCATACTTTTTGGATCTAAATAAAGTTTTTTTAAATCGATTAACTTTACCTTCTTTCATTACCTTATTGATTCTTTGAATCAACTTATGACTGATTTGAAATGAGCAACCAAAATGTGTTAAATCTTGACAGGATTCCAAACCAGGAGGAGCTTTGGTCATTTGATGATTATCCTTAGATGAATTCCAAATAGTTTCGATGATACCATTTCCCAAACCAAAATCAATGTTACACCGGTGGTCTGGAAAATATAAACCATGTCATTTGATTCTAGCTGGAGATGGTATTGGTTGGCCAGTAATTGGTTTGATATATGAGAATATACCAAAAGTAAGAAAATTGGTGTCATTGGTATCGGTGTGAATTTTATTGCAAAATCCAGAATGAGTGATAATAAAATTAGAAAATAAAAAATATTCGTGGCTGATATCTTCCCATTCGGAGTCACACCAATTCAGTATTCCAACTTTGGTTGCAAGTTCATGATTTTTTTCAAATGCTTTATTACAGTGCTTTTTGAGTCGAAGAGCAAGAAAAGAGTTAAAGGAAGGAAGAGTGTCCCATAAGCAAAAATCTTCATCTTTTTGAGCTTTAGTGATATTCTTGAGCAATGAATATGTCAGCCTAAATATCCTTAGGACTGAGTATTTCTTATGCTTAAAATAAGATAACCTTAACTAGATTAAGCTTATATCTTAAAAATAAGGTTAAAATAATAATATATATTATTTTATTATATATATATATAATTATTATTCTATTATATAATTTATAATAGTTTAAATAGCTTATCCATGGCCTAATAATACTTATTAAGGTGTTAATGGAGTCATAATATACTTATCTTAAGTGATATGAAGTAATTATTGACATACATAAGCTTATATGTATACATAAATCTCATATTCAGTGAAATATGCAGTATATTATGTATATTTAGGTATATAAGTGGGTTTTAGCCCCTTAATAGCCTATAACCTTTGTTTTTCTGCTTATTTTAGGTCATATGGACGAAAACAGTGGACTCACAACGCCTACAGAAGCATAGACACTTATATCAGGCGCATACACCCAGTTTGGACAACTAAAATTACTTCCTTGGATGGTTATTCACGGATTTATGGGTTGGAAAGATGTTTTTGGGTTAATGTGGATGCTTGGGGATGTTATTGGGGGCTTGGACATTTTATTTGTTTCCTTTATATGCTTTTAGTTTCATTAAATCTCTTTTTGATCATTTATTTTACCTGTTTCTTTATGGTATCCGCTTTTATCTGGGATTTCTATTTATGGCATAACTCTGTGTTATTATTAATAGTGATGGAGGGTCCTTACTGGAGGTCTGGGTGTTGAAACTGCTTGAAGTGGACGCCATGGGGAGGTGATGGGCCCTCACAGTGCTGTAATTGCCAGGGATAGCAGTGACATCATCTGGATTGAAGGTCTGTGCACTCCAGTGGATTTGGGTATAAGTAAGAAGGGATTTTGACGGTTTATTATCATCATTCAATTACTACACTTCAAACAAACACTACAATACAATTATTAGCATTCAGAAATATATTATAAAGCCCTTATAAATTGATATTATCTTTATAAAAGCTATAACTATATTTTATTCTTCTATTTTCCACCACTAGCACGCATTTAAATCCAAGTATTGTGAGTTTTATTTGAGTATAACTATTCTATTAGTCTTCCCCTGAGGTTTAATCACTAAATCATTTATAAATAAGTAGTAGGACCATAAAATAACACTATTATATCATACTTATATACTAGACTATACTGACAATTGGGGGTCTTTCCTTATATTTTACTTATTATTTAGTATAAGCCTTGGGACGTGATTTTTACCTTAGTACAACTCGAAATTAACCAAATATTTGGGTCTGCTGCATATTAGTGGGTCATAATAACTCATTGATTGCGGAAAAGAACCCTTATAATAATTGTACTAATTTTTTATCATAAAAATTAGATATTTACAGTAGTAACTGTACCCAATATAAACCCAATTTCACTTGGTATTCGGACACCAATATAACACCCAATTAAATTGGTATTTGGCTAAAGCTTGGTAAGCTAATTATTCACCCTTATAGAGGTCTAGTTAAACTTATTATTATATTTTTAACAGATTTTTTCGAATTTTTCTTATATTTTATTTAAATAAATAAAGATATAAATTCAGGGTAAGCTCCATTGCTTTTTTATTAGTAATATAATTACTAATATCTTTTGTCTACTAATTCCATAGAGTTTTTTCCTTTTGTAGACGTAAAATATTGTTATTCTGAACAATATGAGTGCTCCCCAGGATAGTGTAAGTGAACAGCCTGCTTATAATACCAGGTCTAAAGCTAATAAAAACTTTCCAGGACATCACCATGGAGGGACAACAGTACCCCCAGCCAGAAAGCATGAGTATAGAGGAAAAGGACGCCCTCTTAAAAAAGATAACTATCAAAAAGACGTCTCCTCCTCTTCAGGATCAACTGTCCCACCTGGCCAAACAGGTTCTGAAGCTAGAGGAATCAAAATCTCTCATGTTCAAAGAGGTAGAGCAGTTGCAAAACAATTGCAAGGTAGGATTTCAGCAGATGAATCAGGCAATGGCAGAATTAAAGGGAGGCCAGCCCAGTCAATCAAATTAGCAACCCCCTACCCAAGGAGGGTCCACTCACTCCCAGGAGAAAATCCTGGTAGACAAATGGAAATGGGACTGGTTTCACCAACAGTGGACAAGCCACAGTTGCAACAGGGATCCACCCCCTCATCTGACTTCCTCAGCTCACCCTTACAAAGGAAAAAAGCGCCAAAAATCAGGACTGGCAACCATCCCTTGGTAAGTAACTTACCCTCTCAGATTAGACATAATACTGATAATTACAATATAGGTAATTCTATTGATGTTAAATCTGTACAAAAAATAGAGGAGGATTTAAGAAATTTAGGTTTTAGAGTAGATACACCTGACTTGTCTTTTGTCCATAATAACAGTACTATATACAATGATAATACAGTTAATCCTCAGTTGCAACCACCTACTAGTGAGATGAGAAGTTCACAGGAGAGTGAGAGAATTGAAAAGGAGGACATGGAATATTTTAACAATAATCCAACTGTCCATAGAATTGTTTCAGCATTGTGGAATAGAATGACTGATTGTGAGGAACAGACAGTTAAGCTCACTAGTGATACAATTTCATCCTTGACATTGAACATTTCTCAATTAGCAACACGTAATAAAGAATTAGATAAAGAACATTTGTCTCTAACTCTTAAATATGATTCATTGAGTATTAAATATAATGACCTTTCAAACAAATTTTGTGAGTTAGAAAAATTATATGAAACACATTTATTAAAAACTGAATCAAGAACAAAGTTATCTTTTGCACAGACAAATCAAAGTGTCTCTGAGCTGCTACAAAGATTAACTAAAGTTGAGATTGAAACTGCCAATCTACTGATGAACCAGGATAATCATAAGTATAATCAATATAATAATAATCCTTTCATTGGCAAAAGTGAATCTCATTCCTTCCCTGTACCACCACAATTAAAACCATCTGGTGGTAGTGTCAAATCTGAAAATGTAAGTCACAAATCCGTGCAGGAAGAAATACAAGACCATTTATCAAAAGTGAATGAGTTGTTGAATTTACCTAAGATTAGTGAGATAAAATCCAATCAGAAGAACTGGCCTAAGATAGATCAGTACCCAACTTATGATGGGGAAGCCAGCTCTGATTGGCAACATTTTATTCAAAGAATTGACAACTTGAAATTCTCATATAAGTTACCAGATGAAGAGATAACATCAAAATTAATTTCTTTATTTAAGGATGTTGCTTTATTATGGTTTGAAGCTGTCTTAAGTGAGGGTAGAGACTACTCTTGGGCTGAATGGAAACAACTTATTGAAAAACAATTTGGAGGTTCTAAATTCAGGCTTACTCAGCAAAGACTGTATGAGAAGACTAGGTATAATCCGTTATGGTAAGGTAAACTCTTACAGTCGCCTTGCTGTAAGCAGAATCCGGAGGAGATATGTGGATTTAGCCGAAAACCCCGTCCTTCCAATAAAAATAACAAAATGGGAATTCTAAATCACTAAGCTAACCAATCTACTTGGATCTGATTGATGAAAATAATGAAACTCTAAAATAATTAACGCTTATTTGAGATTTAAAGAAAGTGGCTGTTGATAAAGAAATACTGATAACAACAATTAAGGTGTACCAGTGAAAGATCTGAAAAGATTGACTTTTATGTTTTTATAATAATTTGAATTTTTATGAGACAGCAATAATCAAGTCCCAGCGACGAAGACCTTTCTAAAGATACCCTGTATGAAGTGTGATTTAAATTGTTGAGTAGTATTTCTAAAATGTTATATATAAAATATAAAGTTATAAGGGTATTACAAATTTATTTAATTTGTTGAGTAATAAAAAAATAAGACTGTGGTGGTTAATGATTAAGCTGTATGATGTGTCCCCCCCCCTCTCAATTTCGAGTTTGAGAAGCGCTTAAGTATTCCTAGTCACGTGCCTAAGTTTTCCCCTCCAGAGCTCTTCCAGAGTCAATCCGGAGCCCGTACGGAGCCGGAACGGAGTCCGTACGGAGTCCCTCCGGACTTCCGGACTCAATTTAGAACCTTAAAACCATAATAAAAAATCTAGAAAAATTACACATAATAGAGCTACTTCCCCTTTACATACCAAACTAATTTTCGTAGTCTGCGCAGCTCTAATTACCCTGTGAAAATTCATCAAAGTTAAGTAATTTTTGAAAACGTAAATATTTCTATAAAACTTTAAAATTCATTTAAAAATATAAGAAAAATAGTAAAAATTCTGGGAAAATTTCCCAAGGTTCTTGAGTGACTTGACTTGATACTTATAAGGTTTTCAGACCGTAAAAATAAGTTTTCTCCGTAAAATAAATTGTTTTCGTGTAGGCATTCGCTCGTGACCAATTTCTTCATATTTTAAACTCCAATAAATTAAATAAAACCCTTTTATAAAAAATAATAACGCCAATCTTGCACGCCGTAATAACTCCATTTACATATTTAGGTGCCGTACTAAACTTTAGGCTACCACATCCTCCCTCCAATTGAGAATGTCCCCATTCTTATAACTTTGCATAAGTGGTTGAACACAATATTCATCTTTAAACTTCAACCACCATCTTCTTTAATCAACTATAAAATTCATCTTCATCAATATGTCTTCCAAAGAACTTGTCGCTCCATGTGAACTCTGCGCTCAATACCAGGTACCTTGTTTAATGTCCAACCCTAATCTTCCTGGCAGAACAGCTTGCGACTTATGCCGTGTGAAAAAAGTCAAATGCAACCGGCCAATAGTTCCTTCTAAAACAAACGTATATTTAGGACCAGCAGCTCTCCCTGATCCCTCAACTTCTAAAAAGCAATCCAAAATTCCTGTCTTCTTAAAACGAATAAGATCAAAAACAGCTTCAAAAGTTCAATCTTCATCAACGGATCCCGGCCTAATTTTGCCTTCACAAGATCCTAATCCTATAACGCCAGTACCCCCAACTAACTTTGCTGAGACTATGTTTCCTGGCTCTAAATGTAAGACCCTATTTATCTTACTAAAAAAAACTTTTAATCAAAATTGACTAAACCTATAACTTAATAACATATTTGAACTTCTAGCTGTCGAAATAACCAACACTGATGATGTTGGTAGAGTGAAGACGGACTATATCAATCATTACCCAAATTTTCATCGCTATCTTTTTCTTGACTTTACTAATGAGTTGAAACGAAAAATGCTGGCCTATTTTCAAGAAACTCCAGCTAATAACCATGAAGACCTCATGAAAAGAAGAATTTTAATGCAAAGCTTTGATAATGATGTTGAACAATTTCAAAGAAATTATCTTTTCTAACAGTATAACTTGATAAAATTTTGTTTTTGCTTGGTCTTCTTAAACTTTCAACATAAATGATGTTTTCTTTCTTCTCTGGCCTGATATAACATAAAATAAAATAATATAAATCTTGTGATGATTCCACTACTGAGAGCAAGGTTTGAATCCCTTCAGACTCCCATATACCAGTCTTCCTTCTTGTCACAGAATTGAGAGTGGATCTTCCTATGAGCCGAATACTCCTGATTCCAACCTCATAGGGCCCCCCACTGAGCCGAATTCTATGATTCCAATCTCGCCATAAGGTCCTCCAAGCTTCACACCAAAAATGGCCTAACTATGAGGCACTAAAAAGAATCATTCCCTAAAATCCAACTACCATCCTAACTTCTGATTCCTTCATCACAATTTTCAAACTTTGCTATACAGCAAACCCATAAAATACTTTTTCCAGGCTTCCAATAATAATTTAACTTTAGACCATGTTAAAGCGCCACAAATTTCACCTAATTAACCATTATGCTTTCTTTAGCATCATTACCACCTAAAATTTTAACCTCCTAAAGCTATCAGCACCCAATTCCAGAAATAATTGAATAACCAGTTTAGAGTCTTAGTGGACAGTGATAAATTAAAAGATTGAATTGAGTTATCCAAACAAGATTGACATTCCAGTTTAAAGTCTTGGTGGACCAAACATATAATCGATTGCCAGTTTATGGTCTTGGTGGACCAAAGATCGTTTAAGTGCATAAATATCTTGATATATTCCTAAGTAAGGCCTAGGCTTGACCAATGATTGAATAAATTTGATAATCCAGTTTAATGTCATAGTGGACCAAACATTTGATCAACAAGTAATCCAGTATAAGGCCATAGTGGTCCAATGAATGTTGAATTATCCTGCAGATATTAATTTTCCAGTTTAAAGTCATAGTGGACTAAACAATGAATGAACTACCAGTTTAAAGTCATGGTGGACCAAACATTTAATCAATAAGAAATCCAGTTTAAGGTCATGGTGGACCCAACAGCTTGATAACAGTCCAGTTTAAGGTCTTGGTGGACCTAACAACTTCTCTATCCTTGAACCCAGATTCTGCCACCAGCTTTCTTCATCCTAGTTTCAAGTTTTCTTCTTCAAAAAAATATCTCCTAACAAGATGAAACCTTCTGACTTCATTGCTTCAGCTGATCAATCTTGCAAATACTGTGCCTTCACCCATAGGGAATGTATCTTCTCTTTTAACTGGCAAAAGCACACTTATAACAGGGCCTGTTTAGCCTGCTGTGAGAAGAAAAGAAAATGTTCTGGCTTGAACTGTGGTTCTTTCCCCATCACTGCTACTAGCTTCGCCGCCTTCTGCAAACCTCTTCCTTCTTCTTCACCTTCTACTCCACCCCCTATTCCATCAACCTCTAAAGATCCCATACCTTTTTCTCCATCAGCCTATTTAAACCTTTCTCCATCACCTAATCCTCTGGGTCCTTCTCTCCAATCTAGACTTGCTGCTACTCCCCCAAGAACTCTTGCTGCTCCCAGGGCCATGCTTCAACCTTCTAACAATTCTTCTCCTTCTTCCAACATCTTGAAGCACAAAAGGTCCTATAATAGCCAGCAGTCTTCATCTTCTCTTGTATCATCCAAAAGGCCCAGAACATCTACTTCAAACACCAAATCCAACACCAGTCCTCCTCATCTATCAAAAATAAAAAATCCTTTTCTAAACATAAAAAATCCCACTCCATTACCAATTAAGCCATTTATCTATGATCATGATAGTGTTGACACAGGTTAGTTGTCTCTTTTTATTTTCTTAATCTTCAGGTTTTAATTTGCTGATATTTTAATTTGATAAGCGTCCACCGGTTCTCCAATTTCATATTCTGCTTATGAACTACCAGAACCTAATCCAAGCTTCCCTAGAGTTCCAATTCACCTAGTGTCTGAAAAGCTTTTTGCTAATTTTAATAACCTTATCGCTTATTTCCAACGATACCCGCCCTCTGATAGATCAGAATCTTGGATGAGAGAGCAACTGTTAAGAGACCTTTTCAAAATAGCCAACTGGCTTTAACACTATCGTGACCGTGAAATAAGATTCGAATCCCAGGAAATCGATCAAGGTCCTTCTAAATTTTCTAATTTCGATTCTTCAAAAGATAACAACCCTTGATGATGTTCTTCCTGGTATGTAGCTTTCTTGAATAATGTTTGAAAAATAAAATATAAACATCTAAACTACCTAAAACTAAAATACCTTTTATTATTATTATTATTTTTTTTTTTTTTTTTATTTTTGATTTACATTATTTTTATTTATTTTTATTTTTTTATTTTTATTTTTATTTTTTAGTTATTTTATTATTATTAATTTTTTTTTTTTTATCATTTAAAATAAAAGATTTTTTTTTTTTTTTTTTTTTTTTAAAAAAAAAATTTTAAAAGATGCCCCCCGGCCATTTGATGAGCCGTACCCTCGACATCATACCCACATCCAAGTGCAACTTGATGTGGTTACACAATTTTAAGAAATTGAAAAGAAAAGAAAATAAATGAAAGTTTTTAAAAGATAATTTTTATAATGATGATCACTGGGTGGGCTCCCTCCAATTTATAAAAATGATTAGAGACCACCAGTGAGCATCACCTTTACAATAATTCATAATATATATTAAAGAAAAGAAATCACAATCTAACATAAAAAAAATCAAAAACAAAATAAGAAAATCTTGAATCCGGCGTTGAGAGCGGTGTCTCTTGATTCGTTCCAGTTTATAGTCTTAGTGGACTTCCTAAAATTAAAAGACAAAGCCAGGATTCAACTAGAAACAGGGAAAATTTTGGAAACGAACATTATGGGGTAATTGTGTATAGAGCAGCCAGCCCATCAATTACCCCCACACTTGCCAATAATAAATTAAGAAGGTTCCCCTGTGAACACTTCTTCCAATAAATTTTAAAAATTTTCCAACACTATCTTCACCCATATTTTAAGAATTTTAAGTTTTCGAAAATTTCAAAGAATGTCTTCTTGCATTTCGTTAAGTTTCATCACAGTTTCGTTGTCCATATACAGTGTAACGATAGTAAAGTATTTTGATAAAAAAAGAAGATAGTTTATCCTCGTTGCGGAGGTATAAATTTAATAAAAGTCATTAAAATTGTAGTTTATCCTCATTTTGGAGTTGATAAAATTTAAGAAATTTCATAGTTTATCCTCATTGCGGAGGAATCCATAAATTTAATAAAAGTCATTAAAATTGTAGTTTATCCTCATTTCGGAGTTGATAAAATTTAAGAAATTTCATAGTTTATCCTCATTGCGGAGGAATCCATAAATTTAATAAAAGTCATTAAAATTGTAGTTTATCCTCATTTCGGAGTTCATAAAATTTAAGAAATTTCATAGTTTATCCTCATTGCGGAGGAATCCATAAATTTAATAAAAGTCATTAAAATTGTAGTTTATCCTCATTTCGGAGTTGATAAAATTTAAGAAATTTCATAGTTTATCCTCATTGCGGAGGAATCCATAAAGTTTCATTGATATCATAGTTTATCCTCATTGCGGAGGAAGACTTCGGCACTCCTGGTGCCTCTAGGATAGAACTGTTTCACTTGATCGGCTGCTACCCTCTTCTTTAATACTACTCCATCCAACTCTTCTAGCACATATGAACCGCCGGAAACTTGCTCCTTGATTTTATACGGTCCATTCCACCTATCTGCAAACATTTTTCCCCACTGACTTTCCAAACTCCTATTATACACCAGGACCATATCACCTGGGTTCAAAGGTTTCCTTAATCGATGTGCCAACCGCTCATCCCAATATCTAACTGATTGATTTCGGATCTTCATCATCCGTGAATATGCCTTTTCTAAATATTCTTCTTTCTTTTCTAGCTGCATCATTCTTGCACACAATAATTCTTCAGTAGTTTTGACCATGTCCCAGTCAACTCCAAGATATGATTCAGCTTCTAAATCAACCGGTAAAACTGCTTTCTGTCCAAAAACAAGTTCATAAGGTGAAAATCCGGTCGTCCTTTTGGCAGTGATTCGATCAGCAAATAAAACTAAAGGTAAATAGTGCCTCCACTTTTCGGCACTTGTCCCACACATTTTAACTAAAGCATCCTTAATAACTTGATGCCCTCTTTCAACCATGCCTTCAGCTTCAGGATAATATGGGGTTGCTACCCTAACCTTTGATCCAACTTTCAATACGGCCTCTTTAAACTCTGTCCCAAATTCAGGACCTCCATCTACCGTTACCAACTTCATCACCCCATACCTATATACCCAATTATTCAAAAAAAATTCTGCCACATTTTTGGCAGTTAAATTAATAAGAGGCGCTGCCTCTACCCAACCAGATAAATCATCTCTGGCCACAATTAAATATTTATACCGTCCCTCTTTTATATGAACGGCATCTAAACTAACTCTTCCAAAGAGCATATATTCACCGGTCGCGCGTCCAGGTTCTTTTGGCCTTAAATAACTTCGTCTTTGACATTCTTCGCATGACTGAACCCACTGTTTAACAGCCATCTTCATGCCAGGCCACCAAAATCGATCAGAAATTCTTCTAAACGTTTCTCCCATGCCTCTATGCCCAAGATCTTCATGCAGTGATTTCAAAACTAATTCTTGCCCCTTCTGTTGAGTTATAACTACTTGAGGATTTGGATACCTCCTCCTCATTAAACGTCGACCAGATAGGTAAAACGTAGATGACTTCCTCTTGATAGCCACCCATTCATTGCCTTCACACTCTTCTGGCCTCTCTAAAGTCAACAAATATTTGACTAACAAAAAATAAAAACCAGTCTGACCCCAGACTTCATCTTGAAAATCAATTAATATAACATCAATAGGGACTTCTCTATCACCAATATCACCTGCACATGAATGAGCCAATAATCGTTGACCCCTAAATAAATCTTTAATCGAGCTATGTCGACGTTTTTCTTCTGAACCTTTGGATCCTTTGAAAACCGTATTTGAAAATACCTCTTTCTCTTTATCCACCCTTTTATTTAAATTCTCTAGTTCTCCAACATATACACCATTCCTTAATTTACTACTATCCCACACTACCAATCCATTTTCCTCTACATACACCACATCTTCTTCTACCTCCTCTCCGCTGAATTTATCTACACCTTTTCCAACACCTTTATTAACATAAAAACTATTTTCCAGTTTATCCTCTTGGTGGAGGTCATCATCACCATAATCTAAACACAATAGTCCTGCCAGTTTAACCTCATGGGGGAGGTATGGAAAGTCTTCAGCTCCTTTAGTGCTGGCTTTGATAATAGGTATATCTTCATCGAACTCTTCTGAGTCTGAATATTCTTCAGTGGGTGGTCTCCTTGATAAACCATCTGGCATAGTAAAAGTTTTGCCAGGCTTATGAACTAAATCAAACAAAAAATGTTGAATAAAAGCTACCCATCTCGTCATGGGTGCGTTTGGTAAACTTGGGGAATTAATCATCTGGATTAACGATTTCGCATCCACTTGCAACTCAAAATGTTGCCCCCACAAAATATGCTGAAGTTTCTTCAGCATTTTCGCCACACCACATAATTCCAATTTCGGTTGAGAATATCTTGATTCGACCTCAGTAAATACTACAGATTCATACCTAACTGGCCTGATGTAACCAGCTTTATCCATCTGAGACAGAACCGCCCCAGCTGCAACCTGACTTGAATCAACTGCTAAATAAATTCTACTAGCATCTTTTCCGTAATCTAACTTGTGCAGGACTAAATCCTTCCCTACAACCTCCTTCAACTTCACAAACGGCTTCTCACACTCTTCATCCCACTCCCAGTCTGCATCCTTTCTTGTTAACCGTCTCAATGGAGCTGCCAATGAAGAAAAGTCCTTGATAAAAATTCTAACATATACGCAAACGCCTAAAAACCCTCTAACTTAGGTCGTATTCTTGGGTCTTGGCCAGGACTGAATTTTGTTAACTTTCTTCTTGGACATAATCCTACCCTCTCTACATACCACATGGCCTAATATTTCTAAGGCTGGCACACAACATGAAAATTTTGAACCTGAAATAGTTAAACCAGCCTCTTCAATTCGAAACAAGATTCTTTCTAAAGTAATTGCAAACTCCCAAATGAATTTGCGTATCCCGGGATTCTCTTCCAACACCTGGTTATCATAGTCGGTTGTTGGTCCCTTAATTCCTCCATCATCTATAAAGATTCCAGCATATTGTGGAATTTCATCTTGAAGGATCCAAGCCATCTGAGCTTGATAAACTGCAACCGAATTTGTTGCTCCATGAGGTAATCTTGTTAACTGTAAACGTCCAAGTGGCGTATCGAATGTAGTGAGAGGCCTTGAGTCCGGATGTAACTCTCTCTCATCATATCCACCCATAATATCTCCCAAACCATAACACACTCTCCCTGAAAACGCTTCAACAAACTCCTCAGCACTAGGCGGTATCCCAGCATCCTTTATTGTAACCCTATTTAATTCCCTAAGATCATGAACAACTCTAAGCTTGTCATTCGGTTTCTTGATACAAAATACCGGACTAGAATAACTTGATGTTGATTGCTCATACAGTCCAGTGCGTATCCGTTCTCTGACAACTTCAATATAGGCTTCTTTTAATGCAGCCGGAATAGGAATCGGTTTCTGCTGCCACGGTTCATGACATACCACAGGAATCTTGTAAGGCTCCCCATAGGAATGCTTCAACACACCCCTCTCCTCTTCTACAAAAGCAATGGCCTTCTCTCGCTTGACCATCACATCCAACAACAACTTCTTCTCTTCTCCAGACAACCAACCATCAGGTCCAAAATTAACAACACCCAGTCTCTCAAAAGTGATTCTTGACGTCTCAGAAAATTCAGGCGGATTCTTTACCAAGGGACTTTCATAAGGATTTCTTGATAACCTTGGTCTTCTCAAAGGTGGATTTAATTCAGCAGGTAGCGGTTCATTAATAGGTCAAACTTTATTAGCTACTTTCTTATATTTGGCTGCGTCCACATCTAAATAAGCTTGAGGTAAAACATTTACTTTTGATTCGCCATTAAAAATTTCATCAAATAAATCTTCTTCATCGTCAGAATCGGAATAAGAAAAATTAGAAAAATATTTTATTTCATTTTTAAATTTTACCCTTTTCTCCTTTCCCTCGTCTAATTTATAAACAGATTTTCCAACACCTTTGCTTCCCTTATCCAACAGTAAATCACCCGTAAAGAAAGTTGGCAGTTTAACCTCTTGCTGGAGGACCGGAATTGAATTTTCACAAAAATTATTTTTTTGTGTTTTAATTATACCGAGATTTTTTATTGAGTTTTGATGCGTTATTTGCAGTTTACCCTCTTGCTGGAGGTCAAAAATAGAAGGAGATAATTGCAGTTTAACCTCTTGCTGGAGGTCCGGAATAACATTTTCACAAAAATTATTATTTTTTTGTGTTTTAATTATACTGAGATTTTTAATTTGGTTTTGATGAGATTTTCGCAGTTTACCCTCTTGCTGGAGGTCATAAAACATACCCTTCCAACCTTTATCCAACCTAATTTGGCCCATTTTGCCATTTTCACCATTTTTAAATTTAATAGAAAAACAGGGTAAATCCAATAAACATATAGAAAAGTCCAAAACGTATTTGCACTCCAAAGTAATATTAACAGAAAATAATTGAGAATCCACTTGAATTATCTCCAAGTGAGCTGACCTATTTCAATCCGGGATCTCATCCTGAGGAGAGATTACAACATTAGAGTGATCAGCCCCAGCTACCCCAAAAAATGAGGGCTTTCATCCCTTTCCAACAAACATAATTCACCAGAAGCCGTCCGTTTAATATGCCGCTTCTTGGTAAAAACACAACACTGGCACAGAGTAGTAATCCCTGGCCGTGTTTCCCAACCTTCATCTCCAGGAGGCGCTAAACGCATATGTAACCTCCGCATATCTTCACCAGTGATCTCCAAACTAATCCCCATGCCAGCTTGATACCCTATCCTGGCCTCAAAATCCATCAAAAAAGGACCACCAAGAACAGTTTTGACTGCTCCTCTGGCCACATAAAAGTGAACCTTACCAACAGATCCACCAATGCCTAACCTGACATGCTCAGCTGTACCCATCAGCTCTGTTGCATGTCCTCCAATACCTCTGAGGTTTCCCCCAGTTCCACTTTTAATTGGCAAGCCTATACTCGTCGCTTGCTCCAATTAAATTAAATTAATTTGAGACCCTGAATCGACCAAGGCCTTTACTTCTTTACCATTTAGAGTTACCACCAGGTAACCCAGGGGAGCGGAAAAATGTGTATCTACATCTTCCCCAAACTTTTCAACATTTTCACAAATATATTCCACCTCTCCAGTGGAAACCCGACGCCTCGTCAAATTCTTCTTTTGCTTTTCAGCAAGCGCCGGACTAATCGTAAATAACTCCCCTAAAGATAAGGGAATCTGAAGTTGATTCACCCTATTCAAAACTGCGTCCATCGCATTAGCTTGACCGGAAACTACTGGCCGCTCATACTGGACCTTTGATTTAACAACCTTGGCCCTGGGTACCTCTTGAGGTCCAACCGAGCCATCTTCACCCCCCATTATAACATCTTCACTTTCTATAACCCTAACTCCGTCACCAGCTTCTTGCACTAATCCTGATCCATCGCTAGTCCTTCTTACTCCCTCCATTGGGATGGGACCGCTAAAACTTGGTCTGGGTAGAGACGCCAACGGTACGTCCTCCTCAGAATCCGAATCATCCTCTGGCATAGGCTCACCATTTAAATCAAACTTGCCATAACTAGGGGGCCCCATATCAGCAATCCCCTTCTGCATTTTATATAATTCGTCCTTAGAGTAAGGGTTCAATTTGTTGGCGGCAGTTTGAGCACTAGAAATCTTGTCCTTAGAGTAAGGGTTCACTTTGTTATTGGCCTTGCCAGGATTAGACCTCAATTGGCTCTGAATGCTACTTTTCGCCTTAGTAGCGGCTGCTCTTCTAGCAGCATTAACATCATATTCGCCAGCCATACAGCTACCCTCCACCTGGGCAACCGTCGCCAGCTCTAAACCACCAAAAGAAGTAGAAAATGTGGCTTTACTAACCTCTTTCTCTTTACCTTTGTCAGATTTTCCACCATTACCGTTACCATTTTTGCCACCCTTGGCATTAACATCTTCATCCATCACCTCTTCAAATCTGGCTCTTCTTTCAGCCGTTAAACTTCTTCTGACCAAATCAGAAGGAGACTGTCCATCACTGGGCTTGATGAACAAACCATCAGGAAATTTATAAACTTTACCATCAAATAAAACTCGCCCAGCATCCATATCCTTATCAAGAGCAAAACAAACTGTTGCTCTATGACCCCTCCTTTTACAATAGGAGCACACCTTTGGCTCATCGTAGCCACCTCTATATCCATTACCACCATTCCCACCATTTCTCCCATTGCCTGGGAAGTGGTTACCATTGTTATTGCCATTATAATTTCGACGTTCATACCCTCTAGACTGATAAGAAGTTGACGTCGACGAAGAAGCGATTGGGGCCTTATTGGCCTTCTGTGTCTCTTGAACAAATATTTTTAATTGTTTCGTTAAATCGGCCAAGTGATCGACCATCTTATTGTCTACATTGCCCTCAACTTTAGCAGCCGGTAATCCCATTTGTGCCTTCTTGGCCTCCTGGGCTTTGACCATAATATCGTTATTTTCGGCCAAAACTTTGCTAACCTTGCTAACATATTGAGTGCATGACTCTTGATATTTGTCCAACGCCAATAACTTTAAATGGGCTTGAATGTTGTCCTTGATAACCTCCAGAGACGGCAGTTTCTGCTCACCATTAAGCAGTTCCTTCATCAAATCTTTTCTTGAAAGATCCTTCAAGACGTCCATTCGAATCTCCCTGCTGCATGCTGTCCAAAACAAATCTTTTGCTTGGTTCTCATGCACTAACTCGTCCACCAGTATGAGATATTCCACCACTTCATCAAACTGAACACAGAGCTTTTTGAAGTCAGCCATAGAAGAAACTCCACCTTTTGCTTGCCAGTCTCCAACGATTTTATTGAGGTCCATCATAGTAAACCTAACACCCCATCTATCAATCATAGCTTTAGAACTCTTAACCCAATCCTTGTCCTTGAATGCCTGCATAGCAATAACCTCTTTTTCCACCTCCCTATCAGCAATAAAAAATCTAACTTGCTTCACCATGTCCACATGAGAAGCACCATCAACAGCAGCAGCAGCTTCATACCTGCTAATGAACCATTTAACCTCCTCCCCATCAAACTTTGGGCCATCCCAAGAAACAATTCTAACTGAGGGAGTAAGAGGGTTAGAAGATACAGAAGCAGCAGCAGAAGAAGACATCCCAATAAGTAATGAAAAGCGTTAACAATCAATAAAATAACAAGCCTCTTGCAGGCCAATAACAAAAATCCAATTAGAGTTCCAGAAAATAAGCCTCTTGCAGGCTAAGAACGTTCTTAATCCAAGTAAGTCTTTAAAGAAAGCTAGAGAAATCGAAACCCCACGTTGGGCGCCAACTATGGTAAGGTAAACTCTTACAGTCGACTTGCTGTAAGCAGAATCCGGAGGAGATATGTGGATTTAGCCGAAAACCCCGTCCTTCCAATAAAAATAACAAAATGGGAATTCTAAATCACTAAGCTAACCAATCTACTTGGATCTGATTGATGAAAATAATGAAACTCTAAAATAATTAACGCTTATTTGAGATTTAAAGAAAGTGGCTGTTGATAAAGAAATACTGATAACAACAATTAAGGTGTACCAGTGAAAGATCTGAAAAGATTGACTTTTATGTTTTTATAATAATTTGAATTTTTATGAGACAGCAATAATCAAGTCCCAGCGACGAAGACCTTTCTAAAGATACCCTGTATGAAGTGTGATTTAAATTGTTGAGTAGTATTTCTAAAATGTTATATATAAAATATAAAGTTATAAGGGTATTACAAATTTATTTAATTTGTTGAGTAATAAAAAAATAAGACTGTGGTGGTTAATGATTAAGCTGTATGATGTGTCCCCCCCTCTCAATTTCGAGTTTGAGAAGCGCTTAAGTATTCCTAGTCACGTACCTAAGTTTTCCCCTCCAGAGCTCTTCCAGAGTCAATCCGGAGCCCGTACGGAGTCAAAGCGGAGTCCGTACGGAGTCCGTACGGAGTCGAAACGGAGTCTGTACGGAGTCCCTCCGGACTTCCGGACTCAATTTAGAACCTTAAAACCATAATAAAAAATCTAGAAAAATTACACATAATAGAGCTACTTCCCCTTTACATTCCAAACTAATTTTCGTAGTCTGCGCAGCTCTAATTATTCTGTGAAAATTCATCAATGTTAAGTAATTTTTGAAAATGTAAATATTTCTATAAAACTTTAAAATTCATTTAAAAATATAAGAAAAATAGTAAAAATTCTGGGAAAATTTCCCAAGGTTCTTGAGTGACTTGACTTGATACTTATAAGTTTTTCAGACCGTAAAAATAAGTTTTCTCCGTAAAATAAATTGTTTTCGTGTAGGCATTCGCTCGTGACCAATTTCTTCTTATTTTAAACTCCAATAAATTAAATAAAACCCTTTTATAAAAAATAATAACGCCAATCTTGCACGCCGTAATAACTCCATTTACATATTTAGGTGCCGTACTAAACTTTAGGCTACCACACCGTTGAATGGTGACAAACCTATGGTATTTTTAATGAATTTAAACAAAATATTAAAAGCCATTGAGCCTCATATGGATTTTAACTTATGGAAAGATAAGATAATATACAAATTACCTATATCTGTCAGAGACATTGTTGTAGCTAGAACATTAAATGTTACTGAATATTCTGACTTTATTAATATTTGCAATGAAATATTATTAAACCATAAGTATGAATCAAGGTATTCCACTTATAAGCAAAATGTTGAACCTGTAAAAACTCAGAATTCAAAAACACTTCAGGAGAAGCAGAAAAAACCTACTGCACCTGTAGTACCTAAAAAGTATGAAACAAATACTTGTTATAAGTGTAACAAACCTTGGGTAAAAGGTCACAAATGTGAGAAAAACATAAATATTGTTGAAAATCAACGTGAATCTGAAACTGAAACTGAAAAAAGTAAAGAATCAAGTGATTATGACAGCAATATCTCATATAGTGATGAAAATGAAGTCTGTATGTTGGAAGATGATTTGTCCATCTTTGAAAATCCAATATTAAATATGGACTCAAATGAATCTTTAATGAATTTTGAGGATGCTGAAATCATTAAGGATATACAAGCTGATAACTTTAGAATGACACCTATCACGGTTCCAGCTATCATTTCTGGTGAAAATGTTAGTATAGTATTGGACACAGGAGCTGCTGGTTCAGTTGTTTCCACTAATACATTACAGAAAATTGATAGTGAATATAAATTTAAGCTTGAACCACTTCAGAATAAAAATTGGAGAGGTTTTGGATCAGTACTACACCCCATTGGTAAATACAAAGCTGCTGTTTTCTTTAAACACCAACATGGTTATGTAAGGGTAACTTGTGACTTTGTAGTAATGGATAATACAAATTGTAGTAACTGTTTTATCATTGGAAATGATATTCTGACAAAATTTGGTGTAAAATTAGACCCTGCTAATAACAATTTTACAATTGGCATGAATGGTAAAAGGAAATTTAAAATAAATTCTTTTAACACAGTCTTACACATTGAGTCAGTAACAAATTCCCCGTCTAAAGGAAGAGAATCCAATGAGTTGGAACTTCTGGAAACAGAAATTTCAAAAGCATCATTTGGCACTCAGATAAGTGAAACTGAGAAAGATAATATTTTGGAATTAATTAAAACTTTTCCAATGGCTTTTGCACATGGTACAAATGAACTTGGCCTTGTAAAAGATCATGAAATGAAAATTAGTTTAACCTGTGATTTGGATAATATTCCTGCTAGTCTTAAAAAGAAACCATACCCTGCTTCACCAATGAAGAGGAAAGACATAGAGGATAATATTAAGATGTTATTAAAAATGAACATTCTTGAGAAGGTTGAAACTACACCAAAATATGGTGTAATATCACCAGTGCTGATTTCTTATGAACAAGATAAAGCAAGACTGTGCGGTGATTATAGAGCATTAAATACATTTACAGTAGATGATATTTATCCCTTGCCAAGGATTGCCTCTATACATGCTACCCTTAAAGGTGCTAAATATATAAGTTGCCTAGATGGAAATAAAGGGTACCATCAAATTCCTGTTGAAAAGAATTCACAGAACTTTTTGTTGATAACAACACACATGGGAATTTATAAGTATGTCAGAATGCCATTTGGACCAAAAAATGCTCCATCAGTATTTCAGAAGTTAATGGATATAACATTCCATAATGAAATGATTGAGGGATGGTTAATGGTATACATTGATGACATCATAGTGTTCTCTAAAACTTTTGATGAACACTTAATCCATTTAAGGAAAGTATTTCAGAAAATGGATGAAATAAAAATGACCCTTGCATTGAAAAAATGTAAATTTGGGTTTGAATCTTTAAAAGTGCTTGGTCATATTGTATCTGGCTTACAAATATGTGTAGACCAAAATAAACTGGCTGCAATAAAGAATATTGGAATTCCTCAAAATGTGAAGGATGTAAAATCTTTTCTTGGAATGTGTGGTTATTATAGACAATATATAAAAAACTACCAATCAATTGCTGCACCACTGACCACACTGATAAAGAAATCAGAAGCTTTCATTTGGAATAATGAAAGACAACAAGCTTTTCATAAGTTGAAAGAATGTTTAATGACAGCTCCTATCTTGGGATTACCAGATTTCCAATTACCTTTTGTATTATATACAGATGCAAGTTTTATTGGACTGGGTGCTGCTTTGCATCAAAAACAACTTATTGAAGGTAAAATGTCAGAAGTAGTAATCTGCTATATTTCACGTACTCTGAGAAGTGGTGAATTGAAATATGGTGCTACTCAACTTGAATGTTTGGCAGTAGTATGGGCTCTTGAAAAGCTACATTATTACCTTGAAGACCAAAAATTTGAGTTAATAACTGACTGTAGTGCAGTTAAGTCACTCTTAAACATGAAAACTCCTAATAGACACATGTTTAGATGGAAATTAGCTGTACAAGAATACAGAGGACGGATGACTATTACACATAGAGCAGGAACCTTGCACTCTAATGTAGATCTGTTATCTAGAGTACCTCTGCCTAATAATGATGATAATCCTGCTTATGTTCCTGAATCAGAGATTATTAACATTTATGGCATTTATATTGTAGATCTTGAGGATGAATTTATGCAATCAATTCTTGATAATTATAATTCAGATCCTGACTTAAGTAAATTAACTACAATATTAAATGATCCATCTAATGCTTCAATGAATGTTTTAATAAAAACATTACCAAATAAGTATAAAGAGGCATTAGAGAAAGGAAAATTTTCCATTGAGGATGGTTTTATATATTACAGGAAAAAATTAAGTAATGTAATTGTAATTCCCCCTTCAATGAAGGAGTTAATGTTAAGTATATGTCATGATGATATATTAGCAGGTCATTTTGACTACCATAAAACATTAACCAGAGTAAAAAACACAGCTTGGTGGATTAACATGTCTGAGGATGTTCAGAAATATGTTGAAACATGTGATTCTTGCCAAAAATCTAAAAGATTAACAGGAAAAAGAGCTGGTTTATTACAACAAATTGAGCAACCAAAAGCTCCATGGGAAATCATTAACATGGACTTTGTAACAGGTTTGCCAATAGCAGGGCATAAGAGTTATAACTCCTGCTGGGTAATTGTAGATAGATTTACAAAGATGTATAAATTTATTCCTACCCACAAAGAGGTTTCTGCAAAGGACTTAGCTTTTTTATGGTGGACACAAATGTTAAATACAGCAGGTTTCCCCAAAGCAATAGTTTCTGACAGAGATCCTAAATTTACTTCTGAGTTCTGGACGTCACTTATGGATGTTTCAGGGTGTCAATTAAAACTTTCTACAGCACACCATCCACAAACTGATGGGCTAGCAGAAAGAATGATACAAACCTTAGAAGATATGATAAGAAGATACTGTGCTTTTGGTCTTAATTTTAAAGACAATGACAAATTCACGCATGATTGGGTAACCCTTATCCCAGGTTTAGAATTTGCATATAATAGTACAGTACATTCTGTCACTGGCAAAAAGCCATTTGAGTTATGGTTGGGTTATGTACCTAATACCCCTGCTAAAACTCTTAATAAGTTACCTAGATTGGATATTCATCCAGGTACTAAATCTTTTCTTCAGATGCAAGAATTATGCAGAAAACATGCTCAAGAATGTATAAATAAGGCTTTTGAGTATGAAAAGAAAAGATGGGATAAAGCCCATAAAGAACAAATGTTCAAAGAAGGTGATGAAGTCCTTATTTCAACGCTACATTTCAATTTAAATGGTAATGTTAAATTGAAGGATCCATTCATTGGACCATTTGTAGTTAAAAAGATGGTTGGTAATAATGCTGTTGAGGTTATTCTATATGCACCTTATGATAGAAAACATCCAGTATTTCCTATTTCTCTTATAAAACCATACCATTCTAATGATACTGCTCTCTTTCCAAGAAGATCAGGAAGGCATAAACAGCAACCTGAAGAAATAGTGGAAAAAGCAGAAATTGAAAAGATACTTAAAAAGAGACACCTTACTAAAGAAAAGGGAGTTGAGTATCTATTAAGATTTAAAAATAAATCAAGTGAATATGACCAGTGGATTCCAGAAAATGAAATCTCTGATCTTAAAAATCTCTTGAAAAAATTTAAATCTAAATAATACTGTTCATTCAGTATATGTATTATAAAAATTATTTTTATTTTATTATTTCATTCCTTAAGATTAATTAAAATGTCTTAACATTTTTTTTATTGTTTTTTTGGGGTGAGGGAGTGTCAGCCTAAATATCCTTAGGACTGAGTATTTCTTATGCTTAAAATAAGATAACCTTAACTAGATTAAGCTTATATCTTAAAAATAAGGTTAAAATAATAATATATATTATTTTATTATATATATATATAATTATTATTCTATTATATAATTTATAATAGTTTAAATAGCTTATCCATGGCCTAATAATACTTATTAAGGTGTTAATGGAGTCATAATATACTTATCTTAAGTGATATGAAGTAATTATTGACATACATAAGCTTATATGTATACATAAATCTCATATTCAGTGAAATATGCAGTATATTATGTATATTTAGGTATATAAGTGGGTTTTAGCCCCTTAATAGCCTATAACCTTTGTTTTTCTGCTTATTTTAGGTCATATGGACGAAAACAGTGGACTCACAACGCCTACAGAAGCATAGACACCTATATCAGGCGCATACACCCAGTTTGGACAACTAAAATTACTTCCTTGGATGGTTATTCACGGATTTATGGGTTGGAAAGATGTTTTTGGGTTAATGTGGATGCTTGGGGATGTTATTTGGGGCTTGGACATTTTATTTGTTTCCTTTATATGCTTTTAGTTTCATTAAATCTCTTTTTGATCATTTATTTTACCTGTTTCTTTATGGTATCCGCTTTTATCTGGGATTTCTATTTATGGTATGACTCTGTGTTATTATTAATAGTGATGGAGGGTCCTTACTGGAGGTCTGGGTGTTGAAACTGCTTGAAGTGGACGCCATGGGGAGGTGATGGGCCCTCACAGTGCTGTAATTGCCAGGGATAGCAGTGACATCATCTGGATTGAAGGTCTGTGCACTCCAGTGGATTTGGGTATAAGTAAGAAGGGATTTTGACGGTTTATTATCATCATTCAATTACTACACTTCAAACAAACACTACAATACAATTATTAGCATTCAGAAATATATTATAAAGCCCTTATAAATTGATATTATCTTTATAAAAGCTATAACTATATTTTATTCTTCTATTTTCCACCACTAGCACACATTTAAATCCAAGTATTGTGAGTTTTATTTGAGTATAACTATTCTATTAGTCTTCCCCTGAGGTTTAATCACTAAATCATTTATAAATAAGTAGTAGGACCATAAAATAACACTATTATATCATACTTATATACTAGACTATACTGACAGAATATATGCCTATATAATTGAAATGCCTAGATAATAATCATATAAGAGTTTCAGAATCCTTATCCTCTAAATATGCAATATAAAAATGTGAAATAAGACAAGTGAAATTTAGAAAAAAGTCTCAACTTCAAAGGTCAAAATCTCAGCAACCACTGAACCTAATTCAAACCTGTTTGTGGGAAATGAAAGATATGCTTTAGTAGAATCTTCAGTTAAAGGACATGTGATTTAAATAAACCTAACCCTAATTTGTTACATAAAATAATGAAATAAAAATTTAAATTGGGAAAAAAAAGGCTCAACTTTAACAGTCAATATCTCAGCAACCACTGAATCAAATTCAAATCTGTTTGTAGGAAATGAAAGGTAGCCTTCAGGAGAATCTTCAGTAAAAAGAACATTAGATTTGAATAAACCTAACCCTAATTCCGAGTCTGATTTTCAAAATTTTACAAAAACTTGAAAAGTGGTAATGAAGATGAGATCAAAAGGAGTTTTATAAGTTCACTGTTATCCAGATAAGAGTCATACATATATTTAAGTATGAACTTTTCATAAAAGGAATGAGATATCATATAGGCATGAAAAAAAGGAGATGAAACTTACCTTGATTGAAAAGTAGGAAAAATAGAGTGAGAAAGATTGATGTTGGAATTGTGGGGAAATTGAATATGGAGTAAGTGAAATGCATAAAGAATATGCAATGTATGTGTTTCAATGAAATGGAGCCAAAAAAAAGTGAAATAAGGGAAAGGGGGGATAATGACCATGCCAAGGAGGGATGAAGAGTAGGGTGATGGAGCTAAAAAAGAAAGTAAAGAGGGAGAGAAAAAAAAGGTTAATTATACCATTGAAATCCAAAATAACCGCTTACAAAAAAAATTTAGATAAAAAAAATAAAATAAACAGAAAAAAACAAAAAAATTATAATAGTAATCACAAAATCAAAAAAAAAGAATAAAGTGACTTACCTGGAGAGATGAGATGACAAAATGAATGAAACCAAATTGTTTGAGGGATGTTGGAGGAGAATAGGAAAAGGATATGAGGGATGAATGAAAAAAAAAATCACTGACAAAATATGTGATTTCAGAAAATATGCAATTTCATGTTGAGCTGGTGAAAGAAAACCAATGAGCCATCCAAAAAAAAGATTTTCACTGTAAATTCCAAAAAAAAATGAATATGCAACAAACCAAAATACCAACCCAAGTGAATGAAGTACACAAAGAGGACATTTGGAGAGTACAAAATGGTATGGGAAAGAAAGGGATGATGTGGCCAACATGTGGTTTTGAAAAAAAAAACAGGAAAAAAGTGCTGATTTGAGGTCAGAACTGACACCCATTTTTGAAATAAGTGTTTTTTTTACAAAATTTAAGTGCTGATTTGTAAGTGCTGATTTGGTTTGAAATCCGCACTTAATTTAAGTGCGGATTTGACAGAACTGACACCCCCATCCGCACTTAAATTAAGTGCGGATTTCAAACCAAATCAGCACTTACAAATCAGCACTTAAATTTTGCAAAAAAGTCACTTATTTCAAAAAAGGGTGTCAGTTATGACCTCAAATCAGCACTTTTTTCCCGTTTTTTTTCACAACCACATTTTGGCCACAAAACATCCCTTCCTTTCTTACCCCATCCCTGTCACATGTGACACACTGACCTTCCTCGCTACCTACCCATCAATCCTCGGCACACACCCCTTCCTGACATTTTCAATATTTTGACCAGGCATGTTTACATTCTTTTTTACTTATTTCTTCTACTTTTTAATCTTTTTTCTTGTTATGTGCCAGTTTCATAATGCCTCCCAGACATTCCAAATCTCAAAAGGTAACTCAAAAATCTGCTTCGTCACAAAAGTCTCCTCGTAAAGCAAGGATTACATATAAAAAAAATCAGTGACTTTTTCTATTACTTACAACTGTTTTTACAGAATTGAAAACTATGTTTCAGCTAATATTTTATGGAAGTGAACTCTGTTCTTCGCCCGAAGAACAGAGTTCATCCTCCTATTTTCACATTCTGTTTGCACCAATCTCCATCCCTTTCAATTCTATCAACACATGCTTGTCTTCCCTCCCCATGCCTTTCGCTATCCTCCCAGCCTTATTGTATGCCATCCTCTTTTGATCCCCATTTCACCCCTCTCAACCTCTCCCAGACCCTTTTCTTCATTTAAAATGCCTCGGAACCCTTAATCTTCCCTTCCAACTCTTTCCCAACCTTTTCGCTACCCCATATATCCTTCCTCACCCCTCTCTCCAGCCTTTCCAACCCTTGTAGCCCCATTCCTCCCCTTTACCTCGCCTCCACAATTCTTGAACCCCAATTTCCTCCCTTTCAACCCAGTCCCTATTTCTGTATATAAAAATAAAGTGTTAGGGAGAAATGGGGAGGTAAGCGAACTGGAAGGAGAGGAGAGGAGAGGGGTAGAGAGGTGTGGAGAGGGAGAGGAAAATGTGGATAGGGGTTGAAAATGATGACGAAGGGAGTGAAAAGGTTGGGGAGAAGGATGAGGTGAGGATAAAGAAATATTTCAAAGGGAAAAGAGTGGGTATTCTTGAGAGGGAGTAAAAAAAGACAATAAAAGAAGATAGTAATACAAATATACAAAAAATATAAAATATATAAAATATGTTACAAAGAGTGGGCACAGAAACTCCTTGAATCCTAAAAATCCACAACTCCTATACCTGGGAAGAAGGTAACGTTTCCTGGCCATTTTTGATAAAACGACAAAATCTTCTTCTAGATCAGAATCGGAATCAGAGTCCAAGAGCAGTTCAAGCGCCATGAAAGTCATTGCTTTATGTAATTTATCACGATTTGAAAGTGAGGAAGGCATGACTCTTATATGATATGATATGAAGATGTAAGTGATGTACGATGTTTTGAGTTATGAAGTGTTATGCTGCGGAGTGCTGCGTATGAATGGGATGATGCTGACAAATCAGTGAAATGGGACTTGATGGTGAAATCAGCACTTTTGGTTGAGAAAGTGCGGATTTGAGTGAAATAAGTGACTTATTTCATTTTGAAATCCACCAGTATTGGGGCTAGTGTGTTTTGGGGTCAAATTTAAGTGCGGATTTGTAAGTGCAGATTTGCCAGAACTGACACCCCCTATTGAATGGACTGAGGTGGTAGAATGTGAGCACAAGGATTATGATTTTAATTTTCTGACACTTTTCAACCCAAAGGGCATTTGGAATAGGTTGGAGAGGAAGAAGGCAGGACAACTGCTAGATTTAAATTGGCTGCTGGAATCAGTTGAAAAATTGCCTAATGGTGTAGTTTGTGGTGCACTTGGAAAACTGTCCAAAGGTGAGTTTCTTGAAGGTTGGGTATGTTCCAACTACCATTGAGGGGCAAACTTGAGCTTCTCCCATGCCAATAAACTCCTGAAAGTTGATTTACACTCATCTTGATAGATTGCAAGCACACTTCAAATCCAACTGCTAGGGCATGTTCCGCTGGGTGGATTACTCTTGTTAATACTTATGTGTACCGAATATTTACTGAAATGACTAGTTAATGGCTTGGAAGGGAAGGTTATTTGGAAGCCACCAAGTCTTTAATAAGAAGGAGAGAACATGAGCAAGTGGAGAGAGAGAAGGGAGTGTTAAAAGCTGAAGGCAAGGCAATAAAGACATTCCCGTCTTTTGTAGGTCTATAAAACATGTTCCGGGAATGGGACAATTATTCACTCAAGAACACAAAAGAATTTTACTTCAAGAATAATCAGTCGCCATCTCTATTTATTGTTCAATTGTTCCATCACTCGGATGTTCCGCTCTCGTCTTCACTTTTACCACAACCGTCGTTTTCTGTTCTCCTCGTCCGGAGTTCTTCACCACCCAAAATCAATTATTTTTCCTCACCTGAATAAACTTCTCAGAAATCATCTTCCTATTCTTTCCACTTATAATCACTTAACTTCTCCACTTTTCCATCCTTCTTCTTCAGCTTCAATCTCTACCTTACAATCAGCTCTCCCCATGAAGTCTTCTCCTTCCTCACCACCGCCTCAATCTTCTTCGGCTTCTCCCCATTCCTCTGCTGCGTACCCTACTCTCTCTTCCTCTCTTCCAGCTGCTGCCGTACCACCTGGATTTATCCCTTTTTATCAAAATAATGTTCTTTGTTATCACACCTATTCCCTACCCATCCTCAAATCTCAATCAGATTCTCGAGACTATCGTATCATTCGTCTTAAAAATGGAATTGAAGCCCTTCTGATTCATGATTCCACTGCTGATAAAGCCGCTGCAGCGCTCACAGTTGCTGTTGGTCATCTCCACGATCCTGAGCAATTGCAAGGCTTGGCTCATTTTTGTGAGCATCTTCTTTTTATGGGCACAGTTAAATATCCAAAAGAAAACGATTACTCTGAGTTCTTGGCTCGAAATTCCGGCCATTCAAATGCCTGGACAGGAATGGATTCAACAACTTATTTCTTTGACGTTCATCCATCTGGCTTAGAAGGCGCTCTTGATCGATTTGCGCAGTTTTTTATCCAACCTCTCTTTTCCGCGTCGTGTACAGAACGCGAAATCAAAGCTGTCGCTTCGGAAAATATGAAAAATTATACTTCAGATACTTGGAGACTTTATCAACTTGGTAAACACATTTCCGATCACCAAAATCATGCTTATTGGCGTTTTGGTACTGGAAATATGAAAACGCTGTGGGATGATCCCAAGTCAATGGGGTTAGATATTCGAGAGGAATTACTCAAATTTCATCAATCTCATTATTCAGCCAACACCATGAAGTTGGTCATATTGGGAAAGCATTCACTTGATGAGCTCACCGACTTAGCCGTTTCTAAATTTTCGACAGTGGCCAATCGTGATCTGGTGCCTACCGTTTTTGGCGAATCCCCTTATTCACCAGCCCAATTAAAAAAAATTGTTTATGCAAAGACTATTAAAGACATCCGATTACTCAAGATAATTTTTCCTGTACCAGATCAAAGTCCTTCGTATCAAACCAAACCCTGTCACTTTATAAGTCACTATATTGGCCATGAAGGACCAGGCTCAATTTTAAGCTACTTGAAAGCCAAAGGATGGGCTAATGGTCTCGGTTGTGGCTTGGGAGGTGGAGCCACGGGCTTTGACTTTTTTCAAGTGTCTATTGATATGACTGAGGATGGTTTAAGTAAATCATTTTCTGATTTTTATTTTATTTATGACAATCTTCTTACTGATAACCACTATATTCTATTTTTCAATATTTGCTAAATTCAATGAAACAAAAACAAGAACATTATAAAGAGATCGCTCATGCTTGTTTTGAGTATCTACGATTGCTACGCTCAACTCCACCAGAAAAATGGGCCTTTGAAGAACAAGCAAAGCTGGCCGAATTTTTTTTCAAATTCAAAGACCAATCTTCTCCCTCTGAAGGGGCATCCTCACTATCCTGCGTTATGCTCGCACCTTATCCTCGAGATCAGCTGTTGTCAGCATCTTACCTGCATCCCGAGTTTTCAGCCGAATTAATTTCTCAGGCCTTGAATTTATTGACCCCTAATCGCTGTTTGATCATGATTGCCTCTAAGGAAGAGATTGACAACTTAAATTATGACCAGGTTGAGCCATGGTATGGGACTCAATATACTATTGCAAATTTTCCATCTATGTGGCTCTCTGATCAAGATTCCATCAAGCTTAATCAAGTTTTCAAGCTGCCTGATCCCAACTCATTTATTCCTACCAAATTACAAGTTGATAAACGTGAAGATCAAAAAGTGGTTTATCGGCCAACATGTCTTACAAATACAACTGGTCTTCGAGTTTGGCACAAAAAAGATGATCGGTGGTGGGTGCCGAGGGCTCTAGTGAACATTATGATCAAAAAGTCTGTATTTTCACTTTGCCGTTGTTCTCCAATCTCACAAAGGAAATACAATGATACCTATATCATCCTTGATATGTTTATAAACTTGCGCTATCATTTTGACTTACTATTCAATTTTTATTCATTGTATCTTGTTATCATGCCTTCCTTTCAGTCCTATCATTGATACTTCAGTTGAGAACGTTCTCAAAAGCAAGCTGGCGGCAATGCTTTTGTCCGATCATTTACAAGAACCTCTTTATGCTGCTGAATTAGCTGGCTTGAACTATACTTTTGTTAATTCGTCAAACTCCATGGTGCTTTCCATTAACGGCTACAATGAAAAAATACAACTACTTGTAAAGACAATATTGGAGGGCTTGAAAGAGTTGAAGGTCGACCCTCAAAGGTTTCGATTGATTGTCGATCAAATTGAGCGATCTATCAAAAACTTTGCGCTTGAGAATCCGTATCAACATTCAATTTATTGGATGAATGCATGGCTAAGTGAAAAATTTTGGTCTGAGCAACAAAAACTGGAAGCTTTGAGCCGTGAGTATCAGTTTTTTACACGCCGATATTAAATTAAAATCGATAGCTGTTTTTATATTTTTATGATTGTTTGCAAATGGATGATGCTGATTTTACTTAATATATATATATATGGGGGGGCTGTTGTTGATTGCTTAATTTATATTTACTCATATCTATTACTTTGTCATCAGGAATTACCCCCAAAGATATCGAGGAATTTTTACCTCTCTTATTTGAACGTATGCACGTCGAAACATTAATTCATGGAAACATAGAAGCCTCCGTAAGACACTTTTTTTCTTTTTCTTTTTTTTTCTTTTCCTTTTTTCCTTTTTCCCCCTCTTCTTTCTCAAATAAAGATGGACTTATCCTTTTTCTCTTCTTTGATTTTTCACGTTAAGGAAGCCCTTAAGATATCAAATCTTCCATCGGAGGTCCTTCGACCTAAAACTTTGTTGACAGTAGATGACGTCAAAGCCGGACGGTCATTGCTCTTGCCTCGACGTAAGTATATTAGAAAAAAATATATCATTTAAGTGGAGAATGACATAATCTAATTTTGGGAAACGTGTATGGAAGCCTCCAATCTTGTTCATGAAATTCCAGTGATAGATCCCACTAATAGCAACGGCGCAATAGAGTTTTTTATCTATACTGGTGATATTACCGACTGTCAAATTCGTATCAAGCTGACTTTTCTATCTCGAATCATCCGTGAGGCCACCTTCAATCAACTGCGGGCGAAGGAACAACTTGGTTACATTGTTAACGCTTCCTCAAGAATATCTATTGGATTATGTGGACTTAGGATTTTAATTCAAAGTGAAAGAGACCCGGAATATTTAGAAGAGCGTATTGATAATTTTTTAGTTGATTTTGCTGAGAGACTACGGACAATGAGTGATGAAGAATTTCAAAAAGAAAAAGAAAGCATGGTGCATCTTAAGCTAGAAGACTATAAAAGTCTTTGGGAAGAGTCAGTATTTATGTTTATTTCTTTAGATTTAAATTTTTATTTTTATTTTTTCGATACTTATGATAGCATTTTGCCTACCCTTTTCATAATAAATCTTTCAGATTTTCCTATTATTGGTTGCAGGTACAGCTGGGATATTATGCATATGAACGTAACAAGCTTGACGCTGAAATATTACGGAAAGAGGTGACACAAGAATCAATGGTTGAATTTTACCAGCATTATATCCATCCCCATTCACCTCATCGAGCTAAGGCCTCGATTCACATGAAATCCCAAGTAGACAAAGGGCCATTAATTGAAGTGACACAATTACGTCAAATTGCAGAAGAAGTTGAAAAACAATTTAAGCTGGATGGTATCGTAGAGCAATTAAATGAGCTTGAAGGAAGCATTCCCATTGGCGACATCAAAAAGATGCTGGCGGCCATGAACAAACCTGGCGATTCTGAGGAGGTAGCCAGCCAGCTGGACAGCGTTGTGATGGACAAAATCGCTGAGCTTCGTGCAAATGAAGAGAAGCCTGTAAACAAGACTCCAGCTCAGGCTTTAGAAAGTCAACAATCGAAGATGGCGATGCCGATTGAGAAAGTGAAAGACTTAAATGCATACAGAAAGACAATGCCAGTTGGGTCCTATGCTTTCCCAGAGCCTGGGTCTATAGATTAGGGATTATCTTGAATGGTGACTGCGCTCTCTTTTTTCTTGGCAAATCATTTTTGGCTCACTATTATTTCATTGTTAATGAGTAGTCGGTTTACCTAGTATTATTCTTGATCATCATTTGTTTCACATTAGTTTGGTTCTATAACTCTAGTTCCCGATTGTTCAAATATCTCAATTACTTCCGATATTTATTTGAATACACAAAATTCCAATCAACTTGATGTATATCTTTATTTAATATATCGTATTTTATTATATATATATATATATATATATATAATAAGTATATATAAACATATAAGTGGATAAATACAAATGCACGTAGGTTTGTCAGTCTATTAATGAAGTAATTTGATTTAAACTGGACGGAATGAAAAAAAAGAAAAAGTATCATTGAATTGTGCACTATTGTCAAAATGAAATAAACAAGGCAAACAGTTCAGAAAAAAAGGAAGTTGGGTGCTTGGCTTCCTTAAGGTTGGATCTTTAGATTTGAGATCATCTTCAATGATGATTATTACGCACTCTTTTCTTTTCTTTTCTTTTTTTTCCCGGAAAATCATTCTTGGCTCTTTATTATTTCATTTTTACACTTAAATCTACGTTAAATACATGAAAAACAGTGTTGTGAACAGTCCTATGATAGGTAGACTAAGAGCAGGTTACTACAGCACAAGTACTTGCAAGTTTCAAAACTCAAAATAGATAGAGATATATCTGCTTGTGGGCTGTGACCGTAAATGGTCGTTGCAACAAGCCTCTTTCTCTTTTAATTTATTTTTGATTTTGTAAGATTTCATTCAACTCGAGGTATGAAAGAATAAGAGAACTAACTATCATTGCAACGACTATTTGTTTCGTCTTGGGGGCGCAACATTGGGGTAACGATTATGTAACAGTTATGTAATAATTGTTTTTAAGCACTTTAAGGTTTTAAGTGGGTGTTAAGTGCAAAAAGCAATTGTTTTTGTAACTGATGCGTAATGGTTGCGACACATGGCAAAACAAAAACACTACACACCAAGTCAGATATCCCTAAGAGCATGTACAGTGCCCAACCAAAAGTCTGTAAACGGTCTGTTTTTGATGTCACTCACTCAATCTTTCTCACAAAAAGTTCCAGTTTTGTATTCTGATTCAAAAGCATGTTTCTAATCAAGATAACAATATGTAAATACAAAAAACACTATGATAACATAAAAAAAGAAGAAGAAAAAAAAAAAAGGAAATCCAAAAAACAAATTTTTCAGCTACCAGAAATAACTTTTTTAGCCAGATGAAATACATACCATTAGATAGCCCAGACATGATTGAATGTCTCCCCAAAAGGAAATTTCAAAAAAAAAAAAAATTAATAAAAAAAATAAATAAATAAAAAATTTGCAAAAAGAAAATAAGTTCCCCTCCCCTTCCTCTCCTCCACTTCCGTAAGTTCCATTTTTGAAATTTGCATATTGCCTGCACCAACGGTGCTCTCACAGTCATTTCAACAACCAAACAACAATCATAAACACTTTTTTGCCTTATTAAAACAGCTAATGTATCTTGTTTTTATTGATTTTCTCTTTTCCTTTCTTATATATATTTTCTCTTTCTTTAGATGTCAAGAGGTTATGAAAAAAACACTGAGCTTCCATCAGAGACAAAGTAACAAATTGTTGGTTTATTCAATGGGGACCTTCGAAATTTGAGAATCTGTGAAATTTTTGATTTGAGGCCTTCAACTGTATCTAACCTTTTCAAACATTGGAATGAATGAGGCACTGTTGAAATAGCTCTCCAATCTGGACATGCTTGAAAGCTTCAGAGTCACAACCTCAGTCAACTTGCAGATGTTGTCACAAGTAAATGCACAAAAACTCTCAGAAATTACTGATTAACTAGCTACTCCTGCTTTTTTCTAGCACTGTCCAAAGAGGAATTCACTTGCTTGGTTTCAATATACATGTTTCAGTAAAGAAGCCTTTTCTCAACAAGGCCCACAAAGCAAAACAATTGAAATTTTAAAATAATCATCTGGTGAGATGAATCTTTTTTTGAGATAGAGAAAAGTTCTTTTTCTTTTCTGGTTTGGCATAGAAAAGAAGAAAAATACATTGATCAATGTCTTCAACCCACATTCAAGAGTGGACAAACATCAACAATGGTTTGGGGTGCATTTTTCAACAAAACAAAACTTCCCCTCATCTTTCTGCCTCCTAAACAGAGAAAATCTGCTGATTTCATCGACAATGTATACAAGAATATTCTTGTTCCTTTTCTTAAGAAAAAAGACCCCCAACATATCCTAACATTAATGGAAGACAATTCCCCTGTGCCCAAAGCCCTTGAATCCCAGAAATTCTGAGAAGAACATAAAATCAATAAGATAGTCTGGCCAGCTCAATCTCCAGACCTCAACCCTATTGAGAATGTCTGGAGAGCTCTCAAATGTGATGTGCAAGATAATTACCAGTCTAAAAATGTAAGAGAAATGCAACAAAATTAAAAAAAGCTTAGGACAACTACCCAATAACTCAATTAGAGACTTAAGTTAACTCATTGCCTTCAAGAATGAAAATGATCATTGATAACCATGAAGGGTCAACTCATTGTTAGCTTACAGGAGTGGAGGAGAAGGGGGGGGGGGGACTTTTTTTCCTTTTCCAATTAGAAACATGCTTTTGAACCAGAATACAAAACTAGAATTATTTCTGATCAATATTGCATGAGTAATATCAAAAAAAAGACTTTTCACAGACTTTTATACATTACCCAGAAGTAAGTCATTGCTGCAACTTATTTTAATTTTGATTCTTATTTTTTTGCCATTGCTTCTTTGGCTTATACCACCACCATCTTGCCAATAACTGCATGCCTGCACCTCAAGGCTCACTCACTTGTCTCTCAGGATTCATAATATCAGGTTAATCTTTCATTTCTCTCATTATCCATTATCTTTTCCGCTCTAATAGTTGTCTAATTTTTCTCTATATACTGTATTAGCATGCCCACTTCAAGGGCTGTATCCCACCAATGTACAACCAAAAACAAGGCTTTGGTTGTTGGTATGGAAATGGCAGGATGCAATCAATCCAAAATTACCTGGGATTTACACATACCACATAATACTGCACAGGGGGAAAAACAATAACCAGACGTTGTGGTCTTCCAACATTGGCTGAGCCCTTTGTTGGTTTATTTGGTGTTGTTTTGATATGCCTTAAATGACATTGTTTAATAATTTAGTGTTTTTCTGGAATTTCTCAGCAATTATTGGGAAAACAGGGATGTGAATACTACCATTGGATAGCCCCTGTTTTTCTCTATATTTAATGTCTTGATGACATTTTTTTATTCTAGGTATTAAGGGGATAATTTCTCATTTTTCATTTAAAAATATTGCTGTTTAATTTTGTTTTTTGTGTTTTATGTGCTAACCTTAAGTCTTAGGGTTAAGTGCTTAGTACTGTTGTAATAAGCTAAATTATGTCAGGGAGGCTAGGGCATTGGTGGATTCAGGTTCTCAGATTAAACTGATTTCTTTGTTTGAGGCTACTCATTTGGGGCTCCCCATCAAAACTGGTATTGGTGGAAATTTGAGAGGTATAGGTGGTCATGTAGTGGAGTTAATGAGAACCTCCAAATTTGTTAAGTTGGATGTTGGGTGAGCCTCTGGAAAGGCTCATTTTTACATTGCTAAAGGTAATGTAAAAGCAGTTTTGGGTGGGCCATTCTTGATGGATTTCCAGGCAAGAATTGGTTATTAATTTGATATGGGAATTAGTTTGGATTTGACTGTTGAAGACAAGAGAAGGCTTCACACGAGGTTGTCATCTCTTGGAGATGATGGTTGGGAAACCAGGCCTGGCTTGTCATCCATGTGTCAATGCATGGATTGTTGTAGAAGGAGAAAAGAAGTAGGTGCTGGCTCTGGATTTTTGGAGTGTGGTTCAGGCTCTAGTGAGAGTCTGTCTTTTTTAGAATGATGAGGGCTGATCAGCCAAGTGCTACAACCTCTACCCAAGATGAGGAAATACCAGGTTGTAGTAGGTCAGCTCCCTTGGAGATATACCAAGTGGATTTTCAACTTTCTCTTTTTAATGTTTCTCTTCTCTGCAATTATTCTTCAAGTTTTTTATCAAATCTCTGTTCTTTTTCAAGATTTTCAATTAATTTTAATTCAAGTCAAAAAGGAAGATGGGTTATATATCTTTATTAAAAGATATGCAAAAAAGCTTTGGAGTGGTGAGATTGGGGTCTAAAAGTAAGTCCTCCCAATTGTGCACTGCTAGGGTTTCTTTTAAAACTTTCAAAAACATTACCTTGGACACGTCTGTGAGTATTGGGGAAACTCCTTGTTATTTTTGTTGGCAAGAAGAAAACCCAAGAAAGAAAAGAGAAATTTCAAGATAATTCAAGAAAATTCAGAAACAAATCTGAAGATAATGAAGAAAGAAGACAAAAATCATTTTTGTGAAGATCAGCAAGATCTTGTTTTGGGCCTCCAGAAAGATGTTAAACTGCACAAATTTTTGATGAATGAAGTTCAGCAAGATCTAGTTTTGGGCCTCCTGCATGAGGATAAACCTCTCAGTTGTAGAAGATGTGATTCTGAAGATTTGGTAGATGGAAGTGAAGATGAAGATGTGGGATTTCCAAAAAGCTTTGGGGTGGTGAGATTGGGGAGTAAAAGTAAGTCCTCCCAATTGTGCACCTCTAGGGTTTCTTCTACACCTTTCAAAAACATTACCTTGGCCACACATGTGAGCAATGGGGAAACACTTGGTTTTTGTTCCAGGTCTGGTGGAGAAGAAATCCTGAAGATCCCTCAAGTTGACGGTAGAGCCACAAAGTACAAGAAGGTGGCACAAAAGATTAGGCCTGTCAATGAACCTAAGCCTGTAGGTTTGAATCCTTTGTTGAAGAGACCTCCGTTGTCAAGAGATCCGTACTGTACTCCTCTGGTGAAGAATCCTCCTGACTTTGAGGATACTTCTAGAGTGACAATGGAAAGGTTGAAGGTTTTAAATTTTGGTCCTGATGGTTTATTGTCTGAGGAGGAAAAGAAGTTGTTTTTGCACATTATTGAGCTAAGGGGGAAGGAAGTGGCATTTGTTGAAGAGGAAGAAGGTGTGTTGAAACACTCTTATGGCAAAACTTACTTGATTCCTGTGGCTTGTCATGAACCTTGGCAAATCAAACCTATTCCAATTCCTGTTTCTATCTGGGATGTTTTTGTGGAGATTTTTAGGGAAAGAGTCAGGACTGGATAGTATGAACAATCAACTTCTAGTTACTCAAGTCCTGTTTTCTGTGTTAAAAAGCAGAATAGAAAGCTCAGGGTGGTACATGATCTTAGAGCCCTGAATAGAGTTACTATCAAGGATGTGGGGATGCCGCCAAGTGCAGAAGACGTTGCGGAAGCCTTTTCTGGAAGGGTGTGTTATGGTTTGGGTGATATTATGGGTGGTTATGATGAAAGGGAACTTCACACTGATTCACAGCCACTCACAATATTTAAGACTCCTCTGGGGAGATTTCTGCTCACTAGGTTGCCTCAAGGAGAAACTAATTCAGTAGCATTTAATCAAGCCCAAATGGCTTAGATTTTACAGGATGAAGTGCCTACTCATGCTGGTATTTTTATTGATGATGGTGGAATTAAAGGACTCTCCACTGATTATAGAAATGAAGTGCTGAAAGAAAACCCAGGTATAAGGAGATTTGTTTGGGAATATGCAATCACTCTAGAGATTAGAATTGAAGAGGCTGGCTTGACCATTTCTGGATAAAAGTTTTGTTGTTGTGTTCCAGCTCTGCAAATTATTGGGCATGTGGTTTGGAAAGAAGGGAGGATTATGGCAAAGAAGAAGGTTAATAAAATTCAGTCATGGCCAAGACCTAAAAATACTACTGAAGGCAGAGGATTTTTGGGAGTTTGTGTGTATGTCAGGATTTTCATTAAAGATTTTTCTTTGTTGGCTTCACCTTTAAGGAGGTTGGCCAGGAAAGATGCGGAGTGGGAATGGACTGAAGAGTGTGAAGAGGATTTTTGGATGTTGAAGAAGGTGGTAGGTGAAGATATTATTCTTCACAAATTTGATTATGGTAGAAAGGCTGGAAAAATTTATCTGGTGGTGGACCCAAGTTATATTGCTTCTGATACTGTTTAGTCTCAGGAAGATAAATCTGGGAAGGTCAGGCCAGAAAGGTATGAGTCTGTGGTTTTTAATGAGGTGGAATCTAGGTACTCTCAGCCAACATTGGAATTTTATGGTTTAGAAAAGATCTTAAAGAAGATACAAACTGTTTTTGTGGGATGCATTTTGAGCTGCATGTGGATGCTGAATCTCTGGTTCAAATGATCAACACACCTAGTCTTCCAAATGCTCCAATGACTAGGTGGGTGGTGTTTATTCAAAAATTTTCTTTTGACCTGGTGCACAAGAAAGGTAAAACTTTCACAATGCCAGATGGATTGTCAAGAAGACCACCCACAGATGAAGATTATGATACTGAAGAGTTTGACAAAGATTTCCCAGTTGTAAGAGCCAGCACAAAGGGTGCTGAAGATTTTTTTCTCCTCCCCCATGAGGCTAAACTGGATTATTGTTCTCTCCTCCGCCAAGAGGATAAACTGGATGGTTCTGATCTCAATCCTGGTGATCAGGATGTTTTTGTTGATGAAGATGGGGCTGTTATTTGGAATAGCTCAAGTTTGAAAAATGGTGTTTTTGATAGTGAACTGGATTCTCATAAGATTCAGTGGAAGGGAAGATATTTACCCAAGTTTAGGGATTGGTGTCCTGGATGGGCCAGTTGTGTTTCTCATGTGTACACTGGTGATTTTGATGATAGGGATGTACCCTTGGATTGTTTTGTTGGATTTTGAAGATGAGATCTGGGGTCAGACTGGGGTTTTTTTTATTTTGGTTGAATATCTTTTGACCTTGGAGAGGCCAGATATTTGTGATGACAATACTTGGTTGGTAATCAAGAAGAAAAGTCCTGGGCTCTATGTCTCAGGAAGAAGGTTGATGAGGAGGAGACATCCAAATCCTCAAGTTGTGGTGACTCAGAAGAAGGGTGAAGAGTTGGTGTTAAAGTATTTTCATGAAGACCTTGGTCATAGAGGCTTTAGGGAGACTTATAGAAGAGTAGCAGAAAGATTTTGGTGGCAAGGTATGAAATTGGCAGTGCAGGGTGGGGTTAAATCTTGTGAAGAATGTCAAAGAAGAAGTCACTTGAAACCTAAAGAGGTTGGCCCTGCTACTGGTGAATCAACTGTGTTTGGAAGAGTCATTTTGGATGCTGTCCATATTAAAGAGGGCAGGTATAAATACTTTATTGTTGCCAGGGATGATTTTTTTTGTTGGGTGGAGGCAGCGCCTCTGGTTAATTTGACTGCCAAAAATGTGGCAGAGATTTTGAAGAATGGATGGGTATTTAAATATGGGTTGATGAAGTTGGTGACTGTTGATGGAGGGCCAGAGTTTGGAGCTGAATTCAAAGAAGCTGTGGCAAGTATTGGTTCTAAAGTTAGAGTGGCTACACTTTATTATCCTGAAGCTGAAGGCATGGTTGAAAGAGGCCATCAAGTTATCAAGAATTCTTTGGTGAAGATGTGTGGGGATAGTGCTGAAAAATGGAGGCATTATTTACCTTTGGTGTTATTTTCTGATAGGGTCACTGTGAAAAGGACAACTGGCTATTCTCCTTATCAATTGATTTTTGGTGAGAAAGCTGTTCGACCTGTGGATTTGAAAGCCATCTCATATCTTGGAATTGACTGGGATGATGTGTGCTTAACAGAAGATTTGCTCTGTTCCAGGATGCAACAGTTAGAATGTAAAGAGGAATGTCAAGAGAAGGCATACTCTAGAATGATAAAGATAAGAAATCAATCAGTTAGATACTGGGACAAGAAGTTGGCTCATAGACTCAGGAATCCCTTGAAACCTGTTTGTTTGGTTTTGGTGTATAATAGAAGTTTGGAGAGTCAGTGGGGAAAGATGTTTGATGACAGATGGAATGGACCTTACTGACTTGGATCTCAAGTTTCTGGAGGTTCTTATGTTTTGTAAGAGTTGGATGGTGCAGTCTTAAAGAAGAGGGTAGCTGCAGATCAGGTGAAGAGGTTTTACCCTAGAGGCACAAGAAGTGAAGAAGACTGACTCTGCAATGAGGATAAACTAAGGACCAGTCTTTAAATTTGGATTTTTTGTCGTGATGCTGTGCATCTGTTTTGTTGGAAACTTTTGTTAGAAGGTACCCATGGGTAAGGCTTTTAGATTTTGCCTTGGTGAGTGTGGGGGTGACTAATGGGCTGGCCACTCAATCAATAGTTACCCCAGATTGTCTTTTTCCAACCCCTTCTCTTTATTTGGTTGAGCCCTAGTATTGGTGTTTCTTCACAGGTTTTAGTCCTCTATGACTTTAAACTGGAAATTTCTTTTGGTCTTCAAGTGCCAGTCTCTTCACGATTATTGGTTATGATTTGTTTCGATGTTGTGTTTTTATTAGAAGGTACCCAGGGGGGGGGGCTTCTAGATTTTATTTAGGCAAGTGTGGGGGTAACTGATGAGCTGGCTGCTCTGTATAACAGTTACCCTATAATGTCTGTTTCAAGTATTTTGTTTGTTTTAGTTGAATTCTAGTTCTGGTTTTGTTATTCAGGTTTTAGTCCACTATGACTTTAAACTGGCTTTGGACTGGCTTCTGTGTTTCCTTGGAGTGGCAGAGGCTCACTGGTGGTCTCCCATCATTTTTACTTCTTGGAGGGAGCCTACGCAGTGATAATTTCTTTGGATTGGACTTTTTCTTTTCTTTTTTTATGATTTTTGTGTTTATGGTTGTGTTAGATAGTAGTTTTAGATTTTTTTATTTTATTTTTATTTTTTTCTTTTAATTTTTTATGGGGGTTATTAGGATGTAAAGAGGGAAAAATCACAAAATTTATGGTGTTACCACATCAGGGTCACCTGGATGTGGGAAAGCATTGGTGGCGAAAGGCTCATCAATTGGCCGGGAAATGCTTTTTTCTTTTTTTCTTTTTTATTTATTTCATTTATATCTGTGTTTCACTTTTTTATTATTTTTGTTAATTTTTAATTTTTTTTTATCATAAATCATTTAACATATTTAATTGTGTATCCACATCAAGGTGCACTTGGATGTGGGTAAGGTGTTAGGGGATCAGCTCATCAATTGGCTGGGGGATACCAATTGTAATAATTATTTAGCTCATACTATTTTATTTATTTCATTTTAATTTCATTTTCAAATTTTTTTAGTATGTTAGTAGTTTAGTAGATAAAAATAAAAATAGAAATAAAATAAATAAAAAAAAAAAATTTATATATATCTGTTAGCTGTTATTATTTTTTTTCTAGTTAGTAATTTTGTTCAAATTCTTTTATTTAATGACAGGATGAAGAAGCCTCTGGCAGTTGGCCGGATGGTGTTGGGGTTTTTGTTTCTTGTTTGGATTAGAGGAAGAACTGTGTTCTTTGTAGTGTAGGTGTCTGGAGAAAGTATAGGGGTTATAATGGTCTGGAACTGGGTTGGAAGGTAAATTTTGGAAAGAAGATGAAGAAGCAGGAATGGAGTGCTGGAAAGTGTGCTTGATAATTTGAGACATCTTCCAGTGGTCATCAAGGAGTTTCTTTCTCAAATTCTTCTCAAAATCATTCAACGGACCATGGAGAGCAAAGGCCTTAAGCATGTTTGAACACATCATGCTAAGGTGTTGCTTCATATCAGTGTAATCCAGCGTTGTGGTCTTCCAACATTGGCAGAGCACTTTGTTGGTTTATTTGGTAATGTTTTGGTATGTCTTAAATGGCATTTTTTAAATAATTAGATATTTTTCTGGAATTACGCAGCAAATATTGGGAATACAGGGATCTGGATGCTAAAATTAGATAGCTCTGGTTTTTCTCTATATTTTATGTCTTGTGGACATTTTTCATAGCATAAGTATTTGGGAGATAATTTCTCACTTTTCATTTTTAAAAGATTGCTGTTGAATTTTATTTTTTGTGTTTTATGGGCTAACCTTAAGTCTTAAGGTTAAGTGCTTGGTACCATTGGAAAGAGCGGAATTTTCTCTACATTTCATGTCACAATGTTATTGTAGTGTAATTATGTGTTTTAAGGGTTTTAGTAGTTGTAGGTGAATTTTCTAAGTAGTTTGGGTGTTTTTGGTGGTTTTCTGGCTTCAAGGTGGTCAGGCTGCTTCAGGCGGGCTTCCCGGTGTTGGGAAGATGATCTGCCTCAGTGCTAGAGGGCTGGGAAGCACTTCTAGGGAGGTTTCATGCAATTTGGTGGTCAGGAACGCCAGATTTGCAGGTGTACATGGGCTCTTTATTAGTAGTCTGTGTGTATATAGTGAAAAAAAGACAGTTTGGGGCAACCTTAATTATCATTCAAACATCTGGCGGTGATATCCTTGTTCCTCACTCAGTTTTCACTGTTGTTGGCCACAATTTAGCTGTGGTTGTTGCAAGTAAGTTCTTCATTTAACTTAGCTTAGCAACTGTTTTCTCTGTTACAGTCTTGCAAGCTATAGCAAGTATTATTGCTATCTCTGGTGTGGATTTGCAACCTACATCAAGTATCATTGCTTTCTCTGGTGTGGACATTAGTAAAGATTTCAGTTCTTGGGTTTGGTAGTCTGTCTGGAGACTACTTTCTTGACTTATCAAGCAGTCAAGTGTGTTTGGAAAAGTGTTTTTGTGGTAACAGGAACAAATTTACTGTAACTGGTAAATCTCACTCTATTTTTATAAAGGGATAGGGGTTTTTTCTTCTGGTTTTAGTCCAAATCCCTTGGTCAAGGCCTATAGCTAGTACTATAGAATTTTCTACATTTCTGGAGCCCAACGCGGGGTTTGAATCTGTTAGTTCTTTGGATTCTCTGTTTCCTGTGATAGGCTCTTTTTGGTAATTTGTCTGGAAGAATGGCTTCTGGATATTCAATTCATGTGGTGACTGTCAGTGGGGGGGAAGGTCCACCTGCTGTGATGGTTAGGGAATGTGTTAGGATCAAAACCTGGGATGGCACCAAGTTTAATGGTGAAGATGTTAAGTGGTTTCTAGAGAAGTATGAAACTGCTGATGGTGTTGACTGTGCTCCCTACCTGGACATGGTGAAGCAAATCATCTTCTTCATTGGAGATAGAGCGGTGGAGAAGGAGGTTGTGGCCATGTCTGGCTACAAGAAGAGAGATTGGAAGTTATTTTGTAGGTAAATGGTAGATAGGTGGGGCATCAGGTTCACTATGGTGGATCTGAATAAGGTTGTCAGTGAGTGGCAGTCTTATGGTGGTGTTGGCAACTTACACAGTTACAGGAAGTTTCTGCTACAGTTTAATCCTGTGGTGGAATACTTGGTGGAAGTGGAGGAACTGGCGCATGAAAATGCTACAAAAGATGTTTTTTGGTCCGCCCTGGCTAGAGATGTCAGGATGGATGTGTTAAAAGAGTTATCAATGAAAGACTTGATGAAGACTCTCTCTTATGGGGATCAAAAGCTGCCTGCCTTGGACAAGGTGAAGGAGGCGGTTGAGGCCCATCTGAAGTTATTGGCAGTGGACACCTACCAAGAATGGTGAACCAAATATGTCAGCAAAGTCAGTGAGGCTTTGGCTGACGAGGAGAGTAAGGTAGAGAAACAAGAGAAGAACATGGTGAAGGTTCCCAAACAGGAGAGGGACCCAGTGGTGGAGCAGCTGGCTGATCTGACAAAACAGTTTCATATTTTTGTGCAGGAGGCAAAGAAGGCCAATAAGGCGCCTCCACAGCCCAGGGAATTTGATAGGCAAGCTGGTAGGAGTGACCCTTGGGTTTGCTCTTATTGCTGAATGAGAGGACATAAGTCTAATGACTGTTGGGCCCTGAAAAGAGATGTGTCAGAGGGCAAAGTAGAGTTTGAGGGAAGGGTATTCAAGTTCCCTGATGGTCATTTTGTCAAGCCCAGTGAGGGGCAGGCTCCTGTGGATATGGTCAGGAGAAAGCTGGTCTCAATAAGCAGAGGCCAAGATTTGAGGAAATTCCTGATCAGGGGAATTCTTCTACTAAGCAAGATGAAGATGGCAAGGTGAAAGATAAGGAGGTGAATAAAGTCTCTTTTTCTAACTCCTTTGGTGGACTAGAATTATTCTCTTGCAGAGGACAGTCAAGTGGTGAGTTCTTGGCTGGTGTTTATGAAGTAGAGGCAGGTAAGGTGAGTAGGTAAAAAAGAAGCTCTCAGGCCCAACCAAACCTAAGTCTTCTAAAGTGGTTCCTAAGCTAGGTGCATCTAGGAAGAAGTACAGCAAGGAGGAGCTGTATAAGATGCAAAAGGGGATTTCTGATATGGGCCCCTCTAGCTTTGGAGCATTGGACCTTAATGGTGAGCCAATGCCTATAGATGTGGACTCTGACTCTGACGAGGAGGTTCTGTTGGCATCATTTCCAAGGCCTGCTGGGGTCAGAGGTTCTGGTGAGGGATCTGGTTTGATTCCTCTAGATGGAAAATCTGTTGGTGGTTCCGGTCCTCAGGAAAATTCTAGGACCAAGGTAGTGTAGCTAAGGGTTCACTTTGAGAGGCCAGTAGTTTCTGGTCAATCCAATGTGATGGACTCTGTTCTGGATAGGATGAACCAGGGTCAGGTTTCTCTCAATTATGGGGAGTTATATGCTATCAGTCCTGGATTGGCAGATAGGCAAAAAAAATTGTTAACCAGAAGAAGAGTATCTTCTAGAGAAGTAGAATACATATGTGATTCTGCAGAGAAGTTTGGTGAGGGGTTGGAAACTCATTTTTCTGCACCTCTAGGATATATCAATGTCACCCTGAATGGCATGGAGGCTAGGGCATTGGTGGATTCAGGTTCTCAGATTAACCTGAGTTCTTTGTTTGAGGCCACTCATTTGGGCCTCCCCATCAAAACTGGTATTGGTAGAAATTTAAGAGGTATAGGTGGTCATGTAACAGAGGTGATGGGAGCGTCTGAATTTGTTAAGTTGGATGTTGGTGGAGCCTCCAGAAAGGCTCATTTTTGCATTGCTAAAGGTAATTTAATAGAAGTTTTGGGTGGGCCATTCATGATGGATTTTCAGGCAAGAATTGGCTATCAATTTGACATGGGGATTAGTTTGGAGTTAACTGGTGAGGATGAGAAAAGGCTTCACATGAGGTTATCATCTCCTGGAGATGATGGTTGGGAAACCAGGCCTTGTTTGTCTTCCATTTGTAAATGCATGGATTGTTGTAGGAGGAGAAAAGAAGTAGGTACCTCCTCAGGATTTTTGAAGTGTGGCACAGGCTCTAGAGAGAGTCTGTCTTTTTTAGAATGATGAGGGCTGATCAACCAAGTGCTACAGCCTTTCCCCAAGGTGAGGAAATCCCAGGTTGTAGTAGGTCAGCTCCCTTGGTGATATACCAAGTGGATTTTCAACTTTCTCTTTTTAATGATTCTCTTATTTGCAAGTATTATTCAAGTTTTTTATCAAGTCTTTGTTCATCTCAAAGTTTTCAATTAATTTTAATTCAAGTGCAAAAAGAAAAATGGGTTATATATCTTTATTGAAAGATATGTGGAAAAGCTTTGAAGTGGTGAGATTGGGGAGTAAAAGTAAGTTCTCCCAATTGTGCACCGTTAGGGTTTCTTCTACACTTTTCAAAAAAATTACCTTGGATACATCTGTGAGCATTTGGGAAACCCCTGGTTATTTTTGTAGGCAAGAAGAAAACCCAAGAAAAGAAAATAAATATTTCAAGATATTTCAAGAAAATCAAGAAAAAAAATGTGAATATTATGAAGATAGAAGACAAAAATCATTTTTGTGGTGATCAGCAAGATTTTGTTTTGAGCCTCCAGCAAGAGGTTAAACTGCACAAAATTTTGAAGAATGAAGATCAGCAAGATCTATTTTTGGGCCTCCTGAATGAGGATAAACTGCACAGTAGTAGAAAAGGTGATTATGAAGATGAATCAAGATTTGAAGATTTGGTAGATGGAAGTGAAGATGAAGATGTGGGATTGTGGAAAAGCTTTGGAGTAGTAAGATTGGGGAGTAAAAGTAAGTCCACCCAATTGTGCACTTCTAGGGTTTCTTCTACACCTTTCAAAAACATTACCTTGGATACACATGTGAGCAATGGGGAAACCCTTGGTTTTTGTTCCAGTTCTGGTGGAGAAGACATCCTGAAGATCCCTCAAGTTGATGGTAGGGCCACAAAGTATAAGAAGGTGGCGCAGAAGTTTAGGCCTGTCAATGAGCCTATGACTGTAGGTTTGAATCCTCCGCTGAAGAGACCTACGTTGTCAAGAGATCCGTACTGTACTCCTCTGGTGAAGAATCCTCCTGATTTTGAGGAAACTGCTACGGTGACAATGGAAAGGTTTAAGGTTGTAAGTTTTGGTCCTGATGGTTGGTTATCTGAGGAGGAAAAGAAGTTGTTGTTACACATTATTGTGCTCAGGGAGAAGGTGGTGGCTTTTGTTGAAGAGGAAAGGGGTGTGTTGAATCACTCTTATGGGGAACCTTACTTGATTCCTGTGGCTTGTCATGAACCTTGGCAAATCACACCTATTCCAATTCCTGCTGCTATACGTGATGATTTTGTGGAGATTGTTAGGGAAAGAGTCAGGACTGGATTGTATGAACAATCAACTTCTAGTTACTCAAGTCTGGTGTTCTGTGTTAAAAAACACAATGGAAAACTCAGGGTGGTACATGATATAAGAGCCCTGAATAGAGTTACTATCAAGGATGCAGGGATGCCACCAAGTGCAGAAGATTCTGTGGAAGCCTTTGCTGGAAGGGTGTGCTATGGTTTGGGTGATATTATGGGTGGTTATGATGAAAGGGAACTTCACACTGATTCACAGCCAGTTACAATATTTGAGACTCCTCTGGGGAGATTTCTGCTCACTAGGTTTCCTCAAGGAGCAACTAATTCAGTAGCATTTAATCAAGCCCAAATGGCTTAGATTTTACAGGATGAAGTGCCTACTCATGCTGGTATTTTTATTGATGACGGTGGAATTAAAGGACCCTCCACTGATTATGGAAATGAAGTGCTGAAAGAAATCCAGGTATAAGGAGGTTTGTTTGGGAATATGCAATTACTCTGGAGAGAGTATTGTTTAGAATAGAAGAGGCTGGCTTGACCATTTCTTGGTTAAAACTTTGTTTTTGTGTTCCGGCTCTGGAAATAATTGGGCATGTGGTATGTAAAGATGGGAGGATTATGGCAAAGAAGAAGGTTAATAAAATTCAGTCATGGCCAAGGCCTAAATATTCTACTGAAGTCAGAGGTTTTTTTGAGTATGCGTGTATTTCAGGATTTTCTTTGTTGGATTCACCTTTAAAGAGCTTGATCAGGAAAGATGCAGAGTGTGAAGAGGCTTTTCAGAAGTTGAAGAAGTAGGTGGGTGAAGATATTACTCTTCACAAGTTGGATTATGGTAGAGAGGCTGGAAAAATTTATCTGGTGGTGGACTCAATTTATATTTCTCCTGGTGCTTTTTTGTCTCAGGAAGATAAATCTGGGAAGGTCAGGCCAGTAAGGTATGAGTCTGTAGTTTTTAATGAGGTGGAATCTAGGCACTCTCAGCCAAAGATAGAATTTTGTGGTGTAGCAAAGATCTTAAAGAAGCTAAATACTGTTTTTTGGGGGCAGCATTTTGAGCTGCAGGTGGAAGCTAAATTTCTGGTTCAAATGATCAACACACCTAGTCTTTCAAATTCTCCAATGACTAGGTGGGTGGAGTTTATTCAACATTTTTCTTTTGACCTGGTGCACAAGCCAGTAATACCTTCACAATGCCAGATGGATTGTCAAGACGACCACCCACAGATGAAGATTCTGATTCTGAAGAGTTTTATGAAGATGTCCCAGTTGTTAGAGCCAGCACCAAGGGTGCTGAATATTTTTCTCTTCTCCCCCATGAGGCTAAACTGAATGATTGTTCTGTCCTCTTCCAGGAGGATAAACTGGATGTTTCTGATCTTTATCCTGGTGATCAGGATGTTTTTTTTGATGAAGATGGGGCTGTTATTTGGGATGGCTCAGATTTGGAAAATGGTGTTTTTGTTAGTGAACTGGATTATCATAAGATTCAGTGGAAGGGAAGATATTTACCCAAGTTTAGGGATTGGTGTCCTGGATGGGCCAGTTGTGTTTCTCATGTGTACACTGGTGATTTTGATGATAGGGATGTACCCTTGGATTGTTTTGTTGGATTTTGAAGATGAGAACTGGGGTCAGACTTGGTTTTATTTTATTTTGGTTGAGTATCTGTTGACCTTGGAGAGGCCAGATATTTGTGATGATAATACTTGGTTGGCAATCAAGGAGAAAAGTCCTGGATTCTATGTGTCAGGAAGAAGTTTGATGAGGAGGAGACATCCAAATCCTCAAGTTGTGGTTACTCAGAAGAAGGGTTAAGAGTTGGTACTAAAGTCTTTGCACGAAGACCTTGGTCATAGAGGCTTTAAGGAGACTTATAGAAGAGTAGCAGACAGATTTTGGTGGCCGGGTATGAAGTTGGCTGTGCAGAGTTGGGTTCAATCTTGTGAATAGTATAAAAGAAGAAGTCACTTGAAACCTAAAGAGTTTGGCCATGCTATTGGTGAATCAACTGCTTTTGGAAGAGTCAGTTTGGATGCTGTCCATATTAAAAAGGGCAGGTATAAATACTTGATTGTTGCCAGGGATGATTTGTCTGGTTGGGTGGAGGCAGCACCTCTTGTTAATTTGACTTCCAAGAATGTGGCAGAGTTTATGAAGAAAGAATGGGTATTTAGATATGGGTTGATGAAGTTGGTGACTGTTGACGGAGGGCCAGAGTTAGGAGCTGATTTCAAAGAAGCTGTCGCAAGTATTGGTTCTAAAGTCAGGGTTGCTACACCTTATTCTCCTGAAGCTTAAGGCATGGTTGAAAGATTCCATCAAGTTGTCAAGAATGCTTTGGTAAAGATGTGCAGAGATAGTGCTGAAAAATGGAGGCATAATTTAACCTTGGTGTTATCTGCTGATAGAGTCACTGTAAAGAGGAAAGCTGGCTATTCTCCTTATGAATTGATTTTTGGTAAGAAGGCTGTTCTACTAGTGAATTTGGAAGCTGTCTCTTATTTGGAATTGACTGGGATGATGTGTGCTCAACAGAATATTTGCTCTGTGCCAGAATGCAACAGTTAGAATGTAAAGAGGAATGTCAAGAGAAGGCATACTCTAGGATGATGAAGATAAGAAATTGATCAGTCAGATACTGGGACAAGATTTTGGCTCATATACTCAGGAATACCTTGAAACCTGGTTGTTTGGTTTTGGTGTATAATAGAAGTTTGGAGAGTCAGAGGGGAAAGATGTTTGCTGAAAGATGGAATGGACCTTACAGGGTCAGATCTCAAGTTTCTGGAGGTTCTTATGTTTTGGAAGAGTTGGATGGTGCAGTCCTAAAGAAGAGGGTAGCTGCGGATCAGGTGAAGAAGTTTTACCCTAGAGGCACACAAAGTGAAGAAGATTGACTCCGCGATGAGGATAAACTACAGACCATTCTTTAATTTTAGATTTTTTGTCGTGATGCTGTGCATCTGTTTGTTGGAAACATTTGTTAGAGGGTACCCATGGGCGGGGACTCTAGATTTTTCCTTGGCAAGTGTGGGGGGTCTGATGGGCTCGCTGCTTTATAGATAGTTTCCCCAGATTGTCTGTTCCCAACCCCTTCTCTTAATTTGGTTTAATCCTAGTATTAGTTTTTTCTTCACAGGTTTTTAGTCCTCTATGACTTTATACTGGAAATCTTTTTGGTCTTCAAGTTCCGGAATCTTCACGCTTATTGGCTTTGGTTCTGTGTTGGGTGTTGTGTTTTTTTTAGAAGGTACCCAGGGGGGGCTTCCAGATTTTTTTTGGCAAGTGTGGGGGTAACTAATGAGCTGGCTGCTCTGTAGAACAGTTACCCCATAATGCCTGTTTCAAGTATTTTTTTTGTCCTAGTTGAATCCTAGTTCTGGTTTTGTTGTTCAGGTTTTAGTCCACTATGACTTTAAACTGGTTTTGGACGGGAACTTTGTTTCCTTGGAGTGGTGGAAGATCACTGGTGGTCTCCCATTTTTTTTACTTATTAGAGGGAGCCCACCCAGTGATCAATTCTTTGGATTGAACTTTTACTTTTATTTTTGTTCTGATTGCTGTGTTTATGGTTGTTTTAGGTAGTAGTTTTAGATTATTTTCTTTTTTCTCTTTTTTTCTTTTAATTTTTATGGGGTTTATTAGGATTTAAAGAGGAAAAATCACAAAAATTATGGTGTAGGGTCACCTGGATGTGGGCAAGCATTGGTGGGGAAAGGCTCATCAATTGGCCTGGCAATGCTATTTTTATTTTTAATTATTTCATTTATTTCTGTGTTTCATTTTTATTATTTTTTTCTTTAATTTATAATTTTTTATCATTAATCATTTAAAAATATTTAATTGTGTATCCACATCAAGGTGCACTTGGATGTGGGTAAGGTATCAGGGGATCAGCTCATCAATTGGCTGGGGGATACCATTTGTAATAATTATTCATTTCATATTATTTTGTTTATTTCATCTTAATTTCATTTTAAATTTTTTTAGTATGTTAGTAGTTTAGTAGTTAAAAATAAATATAAATATAAATATAAATAAATTAAAATTAAAATTAAAAATTTATATTAATTTAAACCATTTTTTTATATATCTGTTAGCTGTTATTATTTTTCTAGTTAGTAATTTTTTTTAAATTCTTTTATTTAATGAAAGGATGAAGAAGCCTCTGGCAGTTGGTCTGGAAGGTTTTGGAATTTTTGTTTCTTTTTTGGATTATAGGAAGAACTGTGTTCTTTGTAGGGTAGGCGGCTGGAGAAAGTATAGGGGTTATAATAGTCTGGAACTGGGTTGAAGGGTAAATTTTGGAAAGAAGAAGAAGAAGCAGGAATGGAGTGCTGGAAAGTGTGCTTGATAATTTGTGAAATCTTCCAGTGGTCATAAAGGAGTTTTTTTCTTAGATTCTTCTCAAAATCATTCAATGGACCATGAAGAGCAAAGGCTTTAAGCATGTTTGAACACATCATGATAAGGTATTGTTTCATATCAGCATAATACAATGTCAAGGTAGTTTCTAATGGTTGGCCAGTTCCAAATGCAGTGGAAGGAGGTGGGGTTCCAACTAAAATCAGAAGAATTTGTTCAATATATATTCTCTGTTGAAGAAATTTTATTTTGTTAATTTATTTTGGTACTTACAGATTGGGAGATCTTCAAATTTGTATGCAGCTGGAATCTGGACGGCTCAAGGATGTTGAATAGGTATTTTAGGAGGGTCCACCAGATGGAGGTATGGATTTTCTGTGTAATCCTCTGAATGGTGCTGAAAAGATGAAGAAGAAGAGTGTCAAGGTACGCTTTTGGTCTAGAAGATTTGGTATGAAGTTTTACGAGGATTTTAAGGGTTAAAATGGATTCTCAACAATTTGGTACGTATTTCTCAATCAAAGATGATTTTACTCAATTATAAGAGGTAAATTTTAAAATATCAATATAAGCTATAGATTAGAATTACGTCCTTGTAAATACTAAAGATATAAAATATAAGAGATAAGTGTTATATTGTAGTTGTGATAATAAAGTAAGGTAATAATGGAATGAATGAAAAACAACCAAAAGAGAGGCCTTATATAGGCAAAGGAGGGACAAAGCACGGCAATCAAATTCTGAAAACAGTAGTATGAGAGAGAGAGAAAAAGAATATTCCAGAAGGAGTATTTTCAAATAATAAAGTTGTTCTAAAAAGAAGGCGTCAAAAAGATGTATTTACAGAGTATGTCAGAAATACATCAATTTATTTAATATTTACTGTAGAAGTCAATTCTAAATAAGAAATTTGAATTTTTGTATATATTTAATATTATTTGAATATTAAAATCTTATTTTAATTTAAAATCTATTTTTTAATATAAATCTTTATTTCTTCCAACCTGTCAAATGAGCACGGTGTTAGAGAAAAAATATAAGGGACAATTTTATATTTAATTTTAATTATTCATTTAATTTTATCATTCTGTAATTAGTTAATTTATTATAAGTAATTTTAATGTAACTAATTTATAATTAAATAATTAAAATGATAAGGTGCTGCTTCATCCAGTAAATAATTAATTATTTCACTGGGTAAGTCTAGTAGCCTGGCTGACACTCCCTCACTCTAAAAAAAACAATAAAAAAATGCTATTATTTTTTCTTTTTATACTTTTTTATTAGAGTAGGAAGATTAGATATTTCCTTCCCAGGTATCCAAGAATCATATTCAGATGATTTATTCTTGAATCTCAATAAGTATTCTGTACCTTTTTCAGCAGTGACTATTCTGTCATTTAGAATTTTTCCAATTTCTTCTGTTTCAGTGATTTCATTTGGGGTTTTCTTTGGTATACCCCTCCTTTTTGGAAATAAATCACTATTGGATGTGTAAGGTTTCAAAAGAGATATTGGAAAAACAGGATGTTTTCTGTCATATGGAGAATACAGAATAACTTCAACTGCATTATCTCCAATCATTCTTCTGACAACAAATGGACCAACAAATGGATCTTTCAATTTGTTATTACCTTGTAAGTTGAAGTGGACTTTAGAAATAAACACTTCATCACCCTTTTTAAAAGTGTATTCTTTATGGGATTTGTCCCATCTCTTCTTCTCATATTCAAATGATTTTTCAATACATTTTTGAGCATGATTTCTGCAAAGTTGTTGCATTTGAAGAAAAGATTTTACACCAGGATGTATATCCAATTTAGGTATTTTGTTATTGAGAATTTGGGCAGGAGTATTTGGAACATATCCAAGCCAGAGCTCAAAAGGCTTTCTTTGAGTAACAGAATGAACAGTGCTATTATAAGCAAATTCTAACCCAGGAAGTAAGGTAACCCAATCATGAGTGAATCTGCCATTATCTTTATACTCAAGGCCAAAGGCACAATATCTTCTTATCATGTCCTCTAAAGTCTGAATCATTCTTTCAGCTAAACCATCAGTCTGAGGGTGATGGGCAGTAGAAAGTTTCAGATCACAACCACAAACATCCATCAGAGACATCCAAAATTCAGAAGTAAATTTAGGGTCTCTATCAGAGATTATGGCTTTAGGAAAACCAGCAGTATTAAACATATGAGAACACCATAAGAAAGCTAATTCTTTAGTGGAAACATCCTTGTGGGTAGGGATAAATTTACACATTTTTGTGAATCTGTCCACAATAACCCAACAAGAGTTATAACTGTCTTTACCAGAAATAGGTAATCCTGTTACAAAATCCATGTTTATTATTTGCCATGGAGCATCAGGAGGTTCAATATGTTGCATTAATCCTGCTCTTTTACCAGTTAATCTTTTTGATTTTTGGCAAGAATCACAAGATTCAACATATAATTTTGTGTCTTCAGACATATTAGCCCACCAAGCAGTGTTCTTAATTCTGATCATTGTTTTGTCAAGATCAAAATGTCCAGCTTATATGTTATCATGACAAATTTTCAAGATGATTTCTTTCATAGAAGGAGGAATAACAATGACATTACTCAACTTTCTTCTATAAGATAGATATCCTTCATCAATTGAAAATTTACCTTTTTCCAAAGCTTTTTGGTACTTTGGTGGAAGGGTTTTAATTAATGCTTGTATTGAAGCATTCTTTGGATCATTTAATATGGTGCATAACTTTTTCAAGTCAGTGTCCTTATTATATGATTCCAGAATAAGTTGTAATAGCTCTTCATCCATATCAACCACATATATCCCATGTATATGAATAATTTTGTCCTCAGGATCATACGCAGGATTAGAGTCATTATTTGGCAAAGGTAACCTAGATAACATATCCACATTTGAGTGAACAATACCAGCCCTATGAATAATTGTCATTCTCCCTCTGTACTCTTGAAAAGCTAGCTGCCATCTGAACATATGTCTGTTAGGTGTTTTCAAGTTTAAAAGGGATTTAACTGCACTGCAGTCAGTGACAAGTTCAAATTTCTGGTCATCTAGGTAATAATGAAGCTTTTCTAAAGCCCATACTACAGCTAAACACTCTAATTGAGTAGCCTCATATTTCAATTCACTATTTCTCAAAGTTCTTGAAATATAACAAATTACTACTTCTGAAACTTTATCATTTATCACTTGTTTTTGATGGAGGGCAGAACCAAGACCAATGAAACTGGCATCAGTGTACAAAACAAATGGTTGATTAAAGTCAGGTAAAGCGAGAATTGGTGCTGACATCAAACAGTGTTTCATAGTGTCAAAGGCTCTTTGTCTTTCATTATTCCAGACAAAAGCAACATCCTTTCTAGTTAATTGGGTAAGGGGTAAAGCTATGACTTGGTAATTTTTAATATACTGTCTATAGTATCCACACATTCCCAAAAAACTTTGGAGCTCTCTCACTGTTGTAGGAGCCTTCACCTGTTGTATGGCTGCCACTTTGTTCTGGTCAACACATATCTGTAAGCCTGAAACAACATGACCAAGAACTTTTAAAGAATGGAAACCAAATTTACATTTCTTCAAAGCAAGTGTCATATTTATTTCATCCATTTTCTGGAATACTTTACACAGGTGTTTAAGATGGTCATCAAATGTTTTTGAGAATATAATGATATCATCAATATAAACCATCAGCCATCCTTCAATTATCTCTTGATGGAATGTGTTATCCATTACTTTTTGGAAAACTGAAGGGGCATTTTTAGGGCCAAATGGCATCCTAATATACTTATAAATACCCATATGAGTGGCAATCATCAGAAAGTTCTGAGAGTTTTTCTCAACAGGTACCTGGTGATATCCTTTATTACCATCCAAACAGCTGATATATTTAGCACCCTGTAAAGTAGCATGTATAGAGCTGATTCTAGGTAAAGGGTAGATATCATCAACAGTATAAGTGTCTAGTGCTCTATAATCACCACATAACCTGGCTTTATCTTTCTCATAAGAAATTAGGACAGGTGAGATAACACAATATTTAGGTGTTTCAACTACCTTTTCAATAATATTCATTTTTAAAAGGGTAGAGATATTTAATTCAATATCTTTTCTCTTTGTGGGAGAAGCAGGATAAGGCTTCTTCTTTAAACTAGGTGGTATATCAGTTAATGGGAAAGACAATGAAAGTTTCATTTCCTCTTTAACTAATCCCAGTTCATGTGACCCATGAGCAAAGGCCATAGGAAAAGATTTTATCAAGTTAATGATGGAATCTTTATCCTCACCAGAAAGTTGTTCTACAAAAGAAGCATTTTCAATTTCAGACATAAGGGCATGCATTTCTTTTGTAGATCTTCCTTTATATTGAACCACAGAATTACATATGTTCAATTCTGGTTTTAATAATTTTTTAGGGGAGGAAATCTTAAATTTTCTCTTCCCATTCATCCCCATTGTAAAACATTGGTTTGAAGGATCCAATTTTATGCCATACTTGGTTAAAATATCATTCCCTACAATAAAACAATTGCTCAAGTTATCATTTTTCATGACAACAAAATCACAAATGGCTCTTACAAAACCATGATTATATTTAAAAAACACTGTGGCTTTGTATTTACCAATGGGGAACAAAACAGAGCCATACCCTCTCCAATTTTCAGAAATGATAGGCATCAGTTTAGATTTATAGTCTTGATCTACTGAAGCAAGTGCTCTTTCAGATACTACACTTTCTCCAGCTCCAGAATCCAGAACAACTTCAATGCTGGTTCCATTGATCAAGACTGGTGCCTTAAGAGGGGCAATAATAATTGAGCTATCCTCAATGTTCTTTATGATCTCAGCATCTTCAACTGTAGATAAATCATTATTATCAATGTCAATAGTATTTAAATAATGGATATCCTCTTCCAGCATCAAGATTTCTTGTTGAGATTCATATGAAATATTGCTGGCACAATCACTTGATGTATCATCCAGTACCACTGTGTCATCAGCATGCTCCTCTGTTTGTTCTAAAAGATTTATCTTCTTTTCACAAACATGGCCTTTCTGCCAAGGCTTGTTGCACTTGAAGCAAGTTTTTGTTGCATACTTCTTTGGTGCAACAGGGGCAGAAGGTTTACCAACCTTTTCCAGAGGTTTCTGTTGGTAAGTGGAGGGTTTCTCCAAAGGGGTCCTAGGAATGAATCTTCTGGCATCATACTTATTGTTTAGAAGTATCTCATTGCAAGTATTAATGAAAGAAGAGGGTTCTTTGGAGAACTCAGTCCTAGCCACTATCAAGTCTCTCAGAGACATTGGTAATTTATAGAGGATCCTGTCCTTCCATAACTCAAACTCCATATTTGGGTCCATTGCCCTTAAGATTTTTACAAGTTTCATTAAAAACTCAATAGGTTTATCAGTAGAAGAGCTATATCTAGTTTCCTCATACTGCCTTTGTTGAGCCATTCTGAACTTGGAGCCACCAAATTGTGCTTTAATTAATTTCTTCCAATCCTCCCATGAGTAGTCATTCCCATCCAGGAGAACAGATTCATACCACATCAGGGCAACATTAGTGAACAAAGAAATTAACTTGGACACAATTTCCTCATCTGGGAGTTTGTAAGAATTTTTTAAGTTATTAATTCTGCAAATAAATTGTTGCCAATCAGAGGAAGAATCACCATCAAATGTTGGGTAATGGTCAAGTTTTTGCCAATTCTTTTGATTTGAAGGAGTCTCCTTAGTACTAGCTTGTTTCTGAGTAAGAAGCAGCTGTAATTTCTCTAATTGTGCTGAAATATCATTGTTTAATCCTTCTGTTGCAGATCCTGGTGCATCATCAGTTTTTCATGAAAACTCAGTGTTATCAACAGGTATTTCTGGAGCTATTTTTACTTTAGATGAACTAGCCACAGGTACTATTTGAGCATCCTGCACTATATGTTCCTTCACAGAAATGTCAGAATATTTTTGGTCATTTAACAATGAGTTCAATTTTTCTTCAATGGTTGTTAGTCTTGTTTTCATTCTTGGAAGACTAGATAAACTCTCATTGATAGTTGCAAAAGATAACTGATTTTTATTTTGAAAAGATGACAAATGGTAATTCAATCTTTTCAGATTTATCTTATCTATCTCTACCTCTTGGAAACAGGCAGATACAGTATCTTTTAGTTTAGACAAATCATTTTTTATATTTTGCCATAAAGCAACTTTCTTTTCATGGGTTGCTTTGTAATGAGACAATTCATCAGAGACTCTCTGTGATTCACTTCTTAATGCTTGATAACCCTGATCAGTTAACAAACTATTATATCTCTGAGTCAATTGCATATTGTTCATTATATGATTTTGCTTGGCAATAATATCTCTCAAGTGCTCATCATTAATTCTTGCTACATCTGGAGTGTTTCTCAATAAGGAAACTGAGTAACTTTCCAGACTCTCATAGAACTCAGGGTCAAGAGCTTCATCAATCACAGCCATATCAGGATTAATCATTGAGGTAGCAATTAAAAGTAAAGGATTAGATACATGAGTGATTTGTCTACTACTCCCAGCCTCTATAGGTCTCAAGGTTTCATCCTCCTTTCCAGATTTACCTGAAGGAACAGAGTCAGCCACAAGAAAAGGCACTTGAGAATCAATAGAGGGACGTACCAGGGTTTGCTGGGTATCACCATATTGGGCTTCCTTCTTCTTTTGCCTCCTTGATAAGGGTGGGGACGAGTGGGGTTGACCTGATTGGGCCTTGATGGACCTGCCTGAGGTAACTAATGCTGGTTTTGAGCCAGGTATTCCCACTGAGTGTTTAGCCAGTCCCACTGCCACTTGGACACTTCCACCTTCTCTTGGGACTGGGGATCCAATTGTTGTTGATCCCTGGGAGGGAGAGGTTTCTTCTTCTCTTGGAGAAAAGTATCTGTTCTTCTCACCTTTTCTTCCAAGGCATCTACCCTTACCTTTAGTCTCAAGCTTTCTGTCCTTAACTCCTTTATGTGAGTATAAATATTCTTTACCTGCTGAGACAATGGCATCTTTTTTATCCTGAAGCCTTTTGGAAGCTCTTCTGGTGGGTTTAACATAGGCTTCTGATCCTGAGTTGTGTCCACTAGGATTTCTACTTCTTCCATCTCTACATCCTGTTTGGGGCAAGGATTTATTAGTTTGAGAAATTCTTCTTGTTAAAGGAGAACTTACAGAAGTAGGCTCATCATAATCAATCAAGTCTAGTTCTTCTTCACGTGCAGCAAAACCACTTTGGTCAGTCATTTTAAGATTCTACTGAAATGAAGAAAAGAGACAATAAGATTAATTAGTCTTTATTTTTAATTTTTATTTAACAGAAATAAAATAAAAATAATAAGAAAAATCTTTTTAGGATAAAAATCAACTAAATAAAATTAATTTATTAATTCAAAAAATAATTTAAAACCAGGATTATAATATAATCAACTGTAGAAATAAATTAAAATTTTTATTAATAATTTTAATTAATTATTTTCAGGATTTAAATCAACTAATTTATTACCAGGACTTAATGTCAACTGAAGTAATTAAATATGAATTTTTATTAATTTAACAAAATTTTATTAAACTGATAACTTAACTACCAGGACTTAATGTCAACTGAAGTAATTAAGTATAAATTTTTATTTTAAAATTTTATTAAGCTTGATCACTTAATTACCAGGACTTAATGTCAACTGAAATAATTAAATGTGAGTTTTATTAATTAAAATATTTATTGAATTACCAGGACTCAAAGTCAAACTGAAGTAATTAAATATTAATTATATATTAATAAAAAATATTATTGTCAGGACAATTTGTCAACTGGAACAATTAAAATTTAAATTAATGAGGACAGATGTCAACTGAAAAATTATAATAATTAATATTAAAATATAATTATTTTATTACTTCTGGGACTAAGAACACTTATTGCTCTATTATGGTCAACCAGGAAAAATAAAAAAAAAATAATAATAAAAATAAATTCCAAATTACCAGACACCTCCCCCTGTAATATGAGCAAATTAATGCCACTTACAGAGTGCTGAGTAAAAGGAAATATGTAGCAAATGAAGAGTGAAGATTAACCCACAAATATTAATATCAATAATTACCACGATATATATGACGTTTAGTCAGTATATGAACCTAAGTTTTGGAGCGCGGTTTGATTCCCATTCGCAGAAAAAAATTTTGTCACGTGACATATGACGTTTGTCCTTTTCTCGCCTCTCTCGTCCTTTACAGGTACTTGTACACCGATGGTCCCTTCGATTACGCCTCAATTAACGTTTCGCCGTCGATATTTTGGAAAGGGCCCAATTGTCAAGGTACTCTTTTGGTCTAGAAGATTTGGTATGAAGTTTTACGAGGATTTTAAGGGTTAAAATTGATTCTCAACAATTTGGTACATATTTCTCAATCAAAGATGATTTTACTCAATGATAAGAGATAAATTTTAAAATATCAATATAAGCTATAGATTAGAATTACGTCCTTGTAAATACTAAAGATATAAAATATAAGAGATAAGTGTTATATTGTAGTTGTGATAATAAAGTAAGGTAATAATGGAATGAATGAAAAACAACCAAAAGAGAGGCCTTATATAGGCAAAGGAGGGACAAAGCACGGCAATCAAATTCTGAAAACAGTAGTATGAGAGAGAGAGAAAAAGAATATTCCAGAAGGAGTATTTTCAAATAATAAAGTTGTTCTAAAAAGAAGGCGTCAAAAAGATGTATTTACAGAGTATGTCAGAAATACATCAATTTATTTAATATTTACTGTAGAAGTCAATTCTAAATAAGAAATTTGAATTTTTGTATATATTTAATATTATTTGAATATTAAAATCTATTTTTTAATATAAATCTTTATTTCTTCCAACCTGTCAAATGAGCACGGTGTTAGAGAAAAAATATAAGGGACAATTTTATATTTAATTTTAATTATTCATTTAATTTTATCATTCTGTAATTAGTTAATTTATTATAAGTAATTTTAATGTAACTAATTTATAATTAAATAATTAAAATGATAAGGTGCCGCTTCATCCAGTAAATAATTAATTATTTCACTGGGTAAGTCTAGTAGCCTGGCTGACAAAGAGAGAGGTTCTTGGGCTCTGGTTACAGCAGGAGGGCTGTGGTTGTTGTCATTTTTTATATTATTACTTGGTGCAGGTTTACTAGATGCTGGCAGAGGAGTGCTAGTTTGATTGAGGGTAGGACCAGGAGATGGTGATCTGGTGGCTGATTGGGATTTTCTGGATAAAGATTCAGAAGAATAATTGGCAGCCAGAGGAGAGGTGAAGTTGTTTTCTCCTGAAGCAACAGGAGTTTTGTGTTTAGAAATAGTTTTGGCTGTTCTGGTGTTAATAGAAAATAAAATAGCGGAGGTACGTTTTGCTCTGGGAGCATTAGGAGGTTGTGATGATGAGTTATTGGGGTTTGAGGGAAGAATTTGGTTGTTTTTTTGGCTGAATTTGGATGTTCTGAGCCTGATTTTTGTTTTCTAATGAGGCGGGCGAGCCGCCTGACAACAGGATAGCTTCCTGGACTCGGTCTAGCAGCCTTGGAGCTGATTTTGGCGACATTTTTGATGAAGTTGCTGAGAGGAAAGCAGATTCTTTGGATGATAAAGCTGGTCTTTTGGACTTGGTTTTGGGAGTAGAGCGGTGTGATCTTCTGGAAGGAGAAGAAGACAAAGAGGAAGAAGCAGCTCCATACTCTGGTGACCTGGTAGGTGATCTGGATATATATTTATGTGAAGGTGAAGGCGGAGGTATTGGGTAGTTGGGATCTCTTTCACACCTTTTTTTTTGGAGTTGCAAGAATCAGAGGCCCTGTTATAGAGTTTGGCCTGAGGAGTAGGAAGAGTGAAAGTGCAAGGTCTGCACATGTGGATGCACTGCTTGCAAGCATAGTCTTTTGGAGAAGTGAAGCAAGGAAGGTTCAATGGGTTAAAATTAGGTGATCCAGCCATAAACTGTGAAGGAGCAATAGTGGGAAGAAAAGAGAGGAATTAACAGATTTATCAGTGATGTGTAGAAGATGTAGAAAGAGTTTAATTTCAGAAGGTTGGCAGTGGTGCATTGTGCATGGAGGCGGCCCTGCCCTGGCTATGCATCAGTCCGTCAAGACTTTAAACTGAAAATTGCAAGCAGTCTGTCAAGACTCTAAACTGAACACTTAAGAGTCTGTCAAGACTTTAAACTGAACACTGCACAGTCCCCCAAGACTATAAACTGAGGAGGGTTTAATGGTTGAGTCCCTCAGGACTATAAATTGATATGGGAGATAATGTGATTCTGGCAGAGGGCATCCAAGGGGGAGTCTCTGAATTTTGTTAAGGCAAGTGTGGGGGTAACTGATGAGCTGGCTGCTCTGTAGAACAGTTACCCCAGAATGTTAGTTTGTTTCTTTGGGTCTTAAATGTTTTGATCTCTGGTTCTGTCTTTTTGATTTAGGTTTTTAATCCCCCAAGACTATAAACTGATGGTTTTTGAGTCCCCCAAGACTATAAAATGAGGGCTGTTAGTCCCCCAAGGTTTAAAACTGAGGATTAGTCCCCCAAGACTGTAAACTGAGGAATTTTTTTATGTTGATTGGCTACATTCAGGAAGTCTGGAGGAGTCAAGATTTTGTTTTATTTTTAAGTAAAGAGATTAATCAAGAGTCAGGAGGCAGAAGAGAATCAAGAGATGTGACAAAATGTTCAGCATTAGCTTTGAATTGGTGTATGAGGTTCTTCCTTTTCTCCAGATCCTGTGGGTTCCTAGCGGAGTGGATTGGAAGTAGTTCAATAAGAGATGCTTCTGTTGAGATGAATGTTGTTGAAATTTGTCCTTAATTGTCAGCAATGGGTTAGATGGGGGTGTTTCAATGGTTCCCACATTGTCATCATTGCTGTCAGGAGGAAAAGGAGCTGGAAAATTGTCAGATTGGAATTCAGTATGAAGAAGTTTTGTGCTTACTATCAGAAGGACCAGGGATGGTAGAGCTAGCGGTAGTAGTGGTGTGGGCACTCTTTTTTGGAGGGTGTAATTTGTGGACCAGTCTGGGGATCAGGATAGATGGCTTGGATCTTTTGGTGCTGGTAGAAGGTGGATCAGGTTGTGGAGAAGGAGAAGATGATGCAGAGGAAAATGGACCAGGTCTGAAACAAGTCTTCTTTCTTGAGTGGCAGGCATCACAGGAGGTTCTGTAGGGATGAGCCGGTGGTGAGATGGTACAGATGAGATTGTTGTCAATGCAGTATTGGCAGGGGCCCATGTCAGTAGCAGATTTGGAAATGAAGCTGAACATGGTGGTTGTGGTAAAGGAGAATGTGGACATTCTCTATTGGAGGGAGGATGTGGTCTTACAACATTGATGGAGCCCTTTGTTGGTTTATTTGGTGTTGTTTTGGTATGCCTTAAATGGCATTGTTAAATAATTAGGTATTTTTCGGGAATTATGCATCAAATATTAGGACTACGGGGATTTGGATACTACCATTGGATAGCCCCCGTTTTACTCTATATTTTATTTTTTGAGGACATTTTTTATAGATTAAGTATTTGGGGGATATTTTCTCACTATTCATTTTAAAAGATTGCTGTTATATTTTGTTTTCCGTGTTTTACGGGCTAACCTTAAGTCTTAGGGTTAAGTGCTTAGTACCGTTGGAAAGAGTGGAATTTTCTCTACCTTTCATGTCACAATGTTGTTGTAGTGTAATTATGTGTTTTAAGAGTTTTAGTAGTTGTAGGTGAATTTTCTAAGTAGTATGGGTGTTTTTGGAGGTTTTCTGGCTTCAGGGTGGTCTGGCCGCTTCAGGCGGGCTTCCCGGTGTTGGGCGGACCACCCGCCTCAGTTCTAGAGGGCTGGTAAGCACATTTAGGGAGGTTTTATGCAATTTGGTGGTCAGGAATGCCAGATTTGCAGGTGTGCATGGGCTCTTAATTAGTAGTCTGTGTGTATATAGTGAATAAGACAGTTTGGGGGCAACTCTAATGATCATTCAACCATCCGGAGGTGATATCCTTGTTCCTCACTCAGTTTTCACTGTTCTTTTGGCTACAATTTGGCTGTGTTTGTTGCAAGTGAGTTCTTCATTTAACTTAACTGAGCAACTGTTTTCTCTGGTATAGTCTTGCAAGCTATATCAAGTATTATTGCTGTCTCTGGTGTGGATTTGCAACCTACATCAAGTATTATTGCTTTCTCTGGTGTAGACATTAGTCTACATTTCAGTTCTTTGGTTTGGTAGTCTGTCTGGAGACTACTTTCTTGACTGATCAAGAAGTCAAGTGCATTTTGAAAAGGGGCTTTTGGTAAACAGGAACCAATTTATTGTAGCAGGTAAATCTCACTTGTTTTTCTAAAGGGACAGGGGTTTTTCTTCTGGTTTTACTCCAACTCCCTTGGTCAAGGCCTATAGCTAGTACTATAGGATTGTCTACAGCATCAGTAATATTACTGGACACTACTGCTTGGGAGTCATTAACTCGACCTCTTGCCTGCCAAAAAATTTCTCATCTCAACTTGCTTGCAGATTATACCAACCATCTGAAGGTTACTGATTTTTTTTATTTCTCCATTACACAACACTATTTTGTCTTCATATCACTATTTATTAACATATTTTGGTACTACAGACAGCTATATAAACCTTCCAATTAAAAAAACCTGCAATATGTCATCTGATTCAAAGAAAAAAGAATTGCCTGATTGGAACCCACAGGAAGAAGAACAGCTTGCCTTGTCATGGATAATGAATATGCAACATTTCAAACCAGGGTATAGTGGCCTTCAATACAGTTGCGTTCAATGATTTTTTTTAGCTTGTTCTTCAGTGTCTAGTAATATTGATAACATTAGTTTTTCCTCTTCCATTGAATGGAATTCCTCAAGAATGTAGTATCTGTATAGATCCATGTGAAACTTCAATTAAGATGTGGAATGTGTGGAAGGTCGCGTTGTGCTTACAGAAGAGCTACTGTTGCCGAACAAAAAACACGAGTGATGAATATTTTGAAAATTTTGAGTTAATTGAGATTTACTTCATACGACTGGGGTTGCATGCAGATCAGTAAGCAAAGTCTCAGTAATATGCGAATAGCTACTGATAATTTGATGCAACGAGTGGAGATGCTCTTACATTTATTTTTCTGACCTTATGTCCCTCCCTAAAATATCCCTAACTCGCGCTGGATATCCCCATCAGGGATATCTTACTTGGTGCGTAGTGAGTGTAAGTGAGTCTTAAGTGCGAAAAACAATTGTTTCGCACCTATTTCGCAACTGCTGCGTAATTGTTGCGCCTCATGGCGAAACATAAATGATTCTTAGTGTCATGGTAGGAACGGATTTCTATTGATATGTTTATGGCATGTTTCATTCGGCAGACATAATGAACATGTATAACGGTGATCGGATACCGCTGAAATGACGTTCAATTCAGCCTGAATCTTTTGCAGTGGTGTAACAAAAGCTAATTCAGAACACCAAACAGACACATACCAAACCAATAAAATAAGAAGTAAACCTCTCTATGGAGCCTACAACAACACCAAGCATCGTACAAGTGAACTCTTGTTGCGCAATTTTCAAGAAGATAAAAATACTTGCCCTGGTTCAAAAAGAAAACTTGATTGCCCAATAATGTATCCCACTGGGTTTCATTTTAAAAGGGCATTGTTGCTACTTTCTGGTAATTTTCATCTTGAAAAAAATCAATATCTGTTACTAAAATCATGCCACATAAGTAACACCCATGTGAAAAGCAACTATACTTACATTGTTTTTTGTTATCTTCATTGAAATGTTCAGTTTCCCTCTCTTCTCTAAATTCGACTTCCCCTGAGGAATTGTTGTCGTCCTCTGCCACTATTTCTTCCATACCTTCTTACTTAACTTATTCATCTTGCCTTCCTGCGGATGTTATCCCACCTGATTTCATTCAATCTGGCAGAAATACTACTCTTCCTTATTATAGGTATTCTCTTCCTATCATCAAAGCTGACTCTGATCCACAAGAGCATCGCATCATCCGGCTCAAAAATGGCCTGGAAGTTTTCCTGATACACGATCCCGCGGTCAATAAAGCCGCTGCAGCACTCACAGTTGCTGTTGGTCAGCACCACGATCCTGAGCAATTACCTGGTTTGGCCCATTTCTGCGAAAATCTTCTTTTTATGGGGTCATTTAAGTATCCAAAGGAAAATGATTATTCTGATTATTTGGCTCAACATGGTGGTACATCAAATGCATTTACCAGCATGAATACGACAACTTATGTCTTTGATGTTCATCCATCTGATTTGGAGGGGGCTCTCGATCGTTTCGCGCAGTTTTTCATCCAACCTCTCTTTTCTCCATCGAGCGTAGATAGCGAAATCAATGCTGTTAATTCAAAATTCAAAGAAGCTCTTAATTCAGATGCTCAGAGACTTTATCAGCTTGGCAAACACATTTCCAATCGCCAACATCATGCTCATTGGCGTTTTGGTACCAGAAACATGAAGATGCTGTGGGATGACCCCAAGTCCATGGGATTAGATGTTCGAGAGGAGCTACTCAAATTTCATAAATCTTATTATTCAGCCAACACCATGAAGTTGGTCATATTGGGAAAGCATTCACTCGATAAGCTCACCGACTTAGCCGTCTCAACCTTTTCAGCCATCCCTAATCATGATTTAGTCCCCACAGTTTTTGGTGAATCATCTTATTCACCAGCTCAACTGCAAAAAATAGTTTATGCAAAGACTGTCAATGACATTCGAATTATGAAAATTATTTTTCCTCTCCCGGATCAAAGTCCTTATCAACATACCAACCCTTGCGACTTTCTAAGCTACTACATTGGTCTTGAAGGATCAGGTTCAATTTTAAGCTACTTGAAAGCCAAAGGATGGGTTACTGATTTTGGTTCTGGCTTGAATCCGGGAGCTATCGGATTCTACTTTTTCGAGATTCATGCTTATATGACTGAAGATGGCTTAAGTAATTCATAAATTTTGATTTTATATACAGCTATTTGGGAAAAGCTTGCTGAGTTTTTGCCTTCCACTTCCCGCCAAAAACATGAGTTTAAACCGCTTTTGGCGGGGGATGTGGAGCAAAAAAAGAGCAAGGTTTTCCCAATTAGCTGTACTTCCTCTTCAAAATTCTATCTCTAACACATTGGTTACTTTTTTTACCTTCTTTTTTTCTTTGGCTAAATGGATTGAACTAAAAAAAGAACACTACAAGCAGGTTGTTGATACTGTTTTTAAATATCTTGAATTGCTTCGCTCAACTCCACTACAAAAATGTGCGTTTGAGGAACAATCAAAGATGGCTAAAAATACTTTCAATTCTAAAGACCAAGATTCTTCGTTTGAGGAAGTTTTTTCACTGTCTTATATTATGCAGAGACCTTCTCCTCGAGATCAACTGCTGTCGATATCCTATCTAAGTCCCCTATTTTCAGACAAATTGATTTCTCAGACTTTGGACATGTTAACTCTCAATCGTTGTTTCATCATGATTGGATCTCAGAAAGAGGTTGAAAAGTTAAACTATGATCATGTTGAGCCATGGTATGGGACTCAATATACTGTTACGGATTTACCATCTACTTGGGGATCAGCTCAAGATACCACCGACTTTGAATGGGCTATAAAGCTGCCGATTCCCAACCGATTAATTCCTGATAAATTGAACTTTAATAAGTCCCAGATTCAAAAAGGAGTACATCGTCCGGCATGTCTTCTAAATGAAATTGGTCTTCGAGTGTGGCATAAAAAAAACGACCACTGGTTTTCGTCTAAAGGACAAGTCGTCATCATGATTAAAAAGTCGGTAAATTAAGATACCAAATATAGAGAATATTCTGAGACCATAAAAAATGGTAAAAATCTATTTTACCCTTCTAATCTTGTTTTCTTGTTTTTTTTTTTAGTCCTATCATCCAGATGTCAGCTGAGAATTTGGCCAAAACTCAGCTGGTGACTGAATTATTAAGTGACGCTTTGAAAGAATCTCACTATGCTGCGAAATTAGCAGGATTGGATTATTCAGTAGAAGTAGCCTCAAGCTCAATTGTGATTCAAGTTGAAGGATTTGGCAAAATTCGTGATGCCACTGCAGTATTATTGAAAAGTTTCAAGCAACTCAAGATTAATAAAGATGTATTTCAAATAATTTTTGATCGAATGAAAAGATCTCTGAGAAACTTTTCTCTAAATAGTCCAAGTGAACATTCAAAATATTGGATGAATTTTTGGTTTCATCCAATTTTTTGGACTAAGGAAGAAGTTTTTGAAGCGTTGAATCGTACGTATGAGCTTCCCCTACCAACTTAAACTACTTTTTCCATGCGCATATTGTTTGTTATGAAAAGAGTGGGAATAAAATCTCATGTCATCTATGTAAAAAAATGTTATTGCAATGAATACGGGTAAAACAGTTTAAATTGTAGTTTTTTGTGCATATTTGAATAACATATTTCAAGTAGAAATTATTTTGCTTCGCGCTATTCACAATTCTCTGTTTGAATTTAAACCACTAGACATTAACGCCAAAACAATCGAGGAATTTATGCCTTTGCTAATCGAAAAAATTTACGTCGAGACATTAATTTATGGAAATATTGATCATGATGTAAGCTTTCCTAGGTTTTTTCTTTACTTTCTTGATGAGGAGCATAAAAAGATAAAAAGGTTTACATGTCCAATCCTTTGATTTGCTGTGATCAGGATGCTCGTAAAATATCCCTTCTTCCACGGCAGATGCTCGAACCCAAAATATTCTTGCAATCAAGTGATGTCCCGTCGGATCGCTCATTACTATTACCTCGACGTAAGTATCTTGCCTAAACACATCAAGCCACCCATTTATTCTCAAGTTAGTTCACATCAACCTGATAAGCTCATCTTGATACTGTCATCATAGCATCCAATCTTGTACATGAAAGGCCAGTAATGGATCACGAAAACTTGTATAGCGCCATTAGATATTTTATTTACATTGGTGACTACCCTGAGCATCAAATTCGAGCTAAACTTGGCCTTCTCGTTCAGCTCGTCCGGAAGCCTGCCTTTCGACAACTTCGTGACGAAGATAAGCTTAGCTACATTTTTAACGTTTACCAAAATTTGTCTGTTAGATTACGTGGAATTTCGATCATCATTCAAAGTCTTAAAAACCCAGAATATTTAGAGGAACGCATTGATCATTTTTTTTCTCAATTTGAGAAGGAGCTGGAGAAAATGAGTGATGAAGAATTTTCTAGACACAAGCAAAGTAGAATAGATTCACTGCTGGGGGGATTTGAAAATCCTTCCGAAGAGTTCAGTATTCAGCATCTTTTCAATTTTTTTGTTAGATTCTGATAAAAATATCCTTTTTTTAAACATACATATCATTGAGCTAGATTTTCACACTACTTGACACAAATAAAAACAGGGGATTATGCGTTTGATTCTGAAAAGGTTGATGCTCAAATATTGCAGGAGGAAGTAACTCATGAATCAATGCTTGAATTTTATCGGCATTTTATTCTTCCTTCCTCACCTAACCGAGCCAAGGCTTCAGTTCACATGAAATCCCGAGTGGAAAAGGGGCCGTTGGTTGAAGTGACACGAGTGCGAGAAATTGCAAAAGAAGCTGAAAACAAGTTCAAGATGGATGGGATTGCAGACCAATTAAATGATCTTGAAGGAAGTGTTCATGTCAGCGACATCAAAAAGATGCTGACGGCCGTGAACAAACCTGAAGATTCTCCAGAGCTAGCTAAGCAATTGGATAGCTTTGTGATGGAAAAAATATCTGAGCCTCGTATAAGTGAAGAGAAATCCTTAAACAAGACCCCAGATCAGTCTTCAGAAAGTCAAGAATCGAAAAAGATGATACCAGTTGAAAAAGTGCCTGACCTAAAAGCATACAAAAGGACAATGGAAGTTGAGCCTTACACTGTTCCGGAGGCAGGAACTTTTGATTCGGCCTCATCTTGAATGATAATTGAGCCCTACTCCATTTTCTTGGTAATTGATGTTTTGTTCAGTGTTGATTTCATTGTTACACAGTAGGCTGCTTACCTGGTATATTCATGATCATTATTTGGCTCAAATTTGTTTTATTTTATAACCTTGTTATGTCTCATTTATGTTTGTCAATATATTGATGAAGAAATATAGTTGAAACTAGATAGAATGCAAAAGATACAGTTGAACTGTTGCAAAAATAAATGAATGAAACAAGGAAAGATCTAGCGAAAGACTTGATTTTCTCCAGAGACAACCTAGATAGCTGAATATAGTAGTCACGTGAATATTATACAGCCCTCTGTCATGTACAACCTATTATGTATTTAGCTTTGCATAATACACAGCTATTTTTTTTTTTATTCTCTTACAATCTCACCCAGCTAGGGGCATGAAGGGTAGAACTAATAGATGTAGGTACATGATGAGCGCAGCAGGAGGGGAGTGGGGAGGGAAATAAATCTATTTACAAATTAGTGGTTACTGTGTGAGGGGGATATTATTGGGGAATCTACCAGAAGAGACGAGGAATTTAGCAACTAGTGAGCTTATGGGAGAGGGAGTGAGGAGACCAGAGGTGGATACACAGCTATTTGGAAAAACCATGCACTTTTTTACCCCTCATCCCCCGCCAAAAGCGACCTACACTAATGTTTTTGGTGGGGCGTGGAAGGCAAAAACACAGCAAGCTTTTTTCAAATAGCTGTATATACAACCTGTTGTGTTAGCAGTATCTTTTGCTCAAAAAAGTTATCAGTATAATTTCAACAAGAAAGTTAGCTATATTACTGGCTTCTTCTCATTAGTCTTCAAGGTTAGGTCAGGGTTTGGATATCATCAATTTTGTTGTAAACATTGGTGTTTGATAGCTAAGTACATACTTGGTTGGTATAATATGACACAAATTATGAAATCCAGGTTGTCACTAGACAAATAATGGATTTAATAGGGGGTGTTAAAGTTAGTAAATCAGCACCTAATTTAAGTTCTGCCTTCATATCAAATCAGATATTTCATATTAATATCAAGTTTTTGGAATAAATGGGCTATTTTAACGATAATTAAACCAAATTTTCTTTTGAAGGAGTGGCTAAAATAAAAATAATAGGGGGTGTCAAACATTACCATATACGCCTGGCAGACTTCAGTCTCAAAACAACATTTCAAGATGCCATCATAAATGGCAAACTTGGGGTTAGACATGTCAAACATTTGGTCAAAGACTTTATCAAATACTTCCTATTCTTGCACCATAACCCCAACCACAATTCAGCCCACCAATACACACATTCCGGCAATCCACTGTACAGCAGGCCCCTTTGCCCCCAACCCCACATTATCCTGGAATCCTGCTCAAATCTATATATTCATCCATTTCAGAGCACATTTCATAACACATATCCTAATCATCATGCAATTCTCCTTCCGGATTCTCCCAACTCTCTTCCTCTTTACATCTTTTTCTTCCCTTTCATCAAGGTATGTTTTTCTCTATTTCTTCACAGCTTTAAAAGTTCCTCATTTTTCTCTTCAAGCCCCTTCCAACACTTACCTAAGGCGAGTGGTACCTAATCCTTCTTTTCTTTTTACTGACTTTTTTCTCTCTTTTTTTCTTTTTTTTCTTTTTTTTTGCCAAATTGCTTTCAAAACAGTCCCAAAACAATTCTAGACTATTTCCAAGAGTTTTTGGTAAGTTTTATTTTTATTTTATTTTTTAGCCTTGGAAATGTGCTGGCAGCATGCCCAGCACACTTCCAAGTTTTTTTACTAACTTTTTTTTTTTTTTTTAATTCTTGAAATCAATTTTGAAACAGCCTCAGAATATTTCTAGACTGTTTCCAAACCATTTTAGTAAGTTTTTTTTTCATTTTTTTGTTTTCTAGCCTTGGAAACGTGCTGGCAGCATGCCCAGCACATTTTCACCAGGTCAAAAGTTAGACGACTTGCAGTCAAGTGGTTGTTTAGTACCTGTGGTCTAACCTGAGTCAAACCTGTGTTGGAACTTTGGTGGGACAATTTTTCATCATGACACATAGCTCATAGCTGAATCATTAGGACCAATTTGAATTCATCATATAGTGCTGTTTGCATAATTTCCAACAGGCAATAGATCATACTTTGGTGTCTAAAAGGCATATATTGAATTCATAATGGATATTACAAAGTTGATTAATAGGCACCAACTATACTACTTAATGACATTATACAGACAGTATCAGATAAAACACCACAACATGCACTAAGATTGACAGTTCTTGAAGTATGTCCAATAATATCTTTATGAGTAATAATAACATATTTAGACCATCTATGGTAAGACCCTAAAACTTGTAATCCTTCTTTTAAAAAATAATTTTCAATTTGATTTTTAACAACATCACACAATTCCACTAAAATAAAGATTAGATCTCTGAAATTTAGTGACTCCCACATTTACAAAACAACTCCAACCTTGTTACCTTTTGATATTATAATCTTATTATTCCCATTACCTTGATGTTTTGAGTATAGTGGACAGTCTTTACCACCAATGTTGTATTATTGAAGATCAGTAATTTTATATTTATAAAATTGTAAAGCACCACTGAATGTATCTTTTTTAAAAATATTGAAAAATGAATTTTTTTTCCATAAATCATATTTAAATATTCCAGCCATGAATAATATTATTCACAGTATAAGTTAACAATTGATTTTGAAGTCTTTTTTTTTCTACATTGAAAATATCTATCATTTTGTTTGCAAATAAATTTTCATTCAGATTAAGACAAGATTGAAGCTTACCTTTTAGGATAAACATTTTCATAAATATTTTGAAAATTTCATTTAAAATCTAAAAAAATAATTTAAATGATTATGGGTAATATAAGCAATTTAAGAAAAAATACTTTTTTTCTCATTTTGTGAGATATGCCTTCACATTCCATTTATGTGCTGATGAGCCCAAGCTGCTGATGATGGTTCTGGGCCGATTTGTTACAAAAAATCAGGATAATATTGGGCTAAGTGGAAATAAGGCTCAATGTCAATGTGTTTCGAAAATTATTTAAGAAATCTCATATACTCCTCCAGATAATTGTGAAGAGATATAATTTTATGTTCATTGATTTTAAAGGAAGGTTAAATTTTTATTATTGATAACAAAAGGGAAAGAAAATATATCAACTTCTTCTATTTACTTTCAGAATTTTTGTAATTCCAAACTGGGAAAAAAGCAGCCAAATAAAAAAGTTTGTTCCATAAAAAGCTATTCTACTTCCCAGAGATCTTTTCCAGCCTCTCCTACATGGTGTAGAACATAGATTATCCATGACGGAATGAGTGTATGGGAAATAAAATTTTAAACAATCATTAATTCACTAGGCCTTAATCTTAAATCAGAATTTTAATCATTTGGGGTTTAAGATGATCCCAATTTGATTTTAGTTCTTAAATGGGCAGACAATTTCTGAAAAATGGACTCTAAAAAAGATATATATTAGAGAAAAATTTATCTAATGATGATTAAGCTTAACTTAATTGAAGTATCTAAACCAGTAATAGATTTTTATTTATCTGAGCTGGGTATAATACCCAGTATATTAGCTCTTCTTGATGGCCCAACCATCTTTAGAGCTTCTTCTTCCTTCTCCCAACCAATTTTTTATAAGATAGTTTTTGCTTGAGTTTTTTTCTCAGTGGTTGCATCACTTTACAAACTTTAATTTCTGTTTTTCTACTTTTACTAAAATTATGAGAAGAAGAATTTGTGGGGAAAGATGGTATTTTTGAATTTTTATTTTTAAATTTTCCTTGCATGTGAATTCTGCATTTGTGTGTGAACCATTCTATTTCCCTGTATTTTTTTAGGAGTTTTTTTTGATATCATGTTGTTTTTTTGTTTTTTGGATGGCATACTTTTCCATATAATCAAGCCTCTGCTTGTAGCTTTCATTTTCCCTATACAAATCCTTGACTCTCTATTATCTTTATCCCTTCCATTTCTACCTCCTTTCCACTTCTTCCCCTTTGGAAAAATCTTTCATTCATTGCACTGATTGGGGAGAATTGAGTCTTTTATCCATTTTATTTCCTTTTATTTTCTGTTTTCTTTCTTCTTATTTTTTTAACTTTAACCACAGCAACTCATAATTAGTCCCTTATAGTTTTAGCACATTCTTTGTTGTAGTTACTTGCTATTGTAAGAGAATTCACACTCGTGCAGGTGTGTAACTTCTGCTTACTTGCATATTAGTTCTGAGTTGCACTAATTAATGAGGCCATTCCACACTCATTAGTGAAAATTTTCACTATTCCCGAGTTACACAAAATATTCAACACTCATGTTTTTGCATGAATTCAGTAATTTCTAATTTATTTTCTCACATGTCTATGCATTAGCTCGGTATATTCATCGTTTTCTCACTTAATTGTTTTTTGCCACAATTTTTTTTTCTTAGGCCATTCAAGAATTACTAGACCTAGATGAGGATCACCTTACCTTTACTTAATTTTTAACTACCCTCTGAGTGGACACTGATTAGGTGACCTTGTTTTCTTACTTTATGTGGTGATAGGACTATTTAGAGGTGTGTACATTGCACAGAACCTGTAGTAAAATAATATAGAGCTGGTTTTGGGTGTGATATGATTATGAGAAGTGAGAAAAGTAGCATTCAGTAAGATTGAAGTCTTAATGAAGTGGAGGTTTTGAGGTGTTGCAAGTGTGGTCTGTAGAGAAGAATTAATGAAAAAATGGCGGGGCAGAAAATGAGTTACATGAATGGTTCAATAATTCATGTATATTTCCAAAAATTACTGAAAAAATTAGTGATTTGACCCTTTACCAAATGACTAAAACATGATGAGTGTGGAATATTGGGCACTATTTTCAGTAAAATATGCATACCAAAGCAAATGTGACCTGCAAGTGTGGATGCTCTAAGGTGCACAGTTTCTGATTGACCTATGTTTAGGTATCTGTGTTTTTGCAATTATATCCAAATATTTTTCTCCCCATTATCTTTATTACTTCCATTACTCCCTCTTGTCCACTGCTTCTCCCTTAGATTCATCTGACAGTCATGAGTAGAATATAATCTTTGTTCCAGTTTTATCACATTATTTGTTGTAGTTGCTTGTATTTTTAGTATGCACATTTGCTGATTGACCTGTTTTTATCCTTCCTTTGGGTTAAAAACTCTTCATTGAAGTTTTTTTATAAGGTTATGATTTCTGATAAAAATAAGGAATCAGGGGAGAGAGAAGATAGCTGATTTTTTTGATTGAATAAATCTTGTACAGGAGAGTGCAAATAAATTGTTGGGTTATAGTAAGACTGAAGAATAATTACTCTGAAGAGTGATTCAATTGCTTTGGGAATATTGACTAGGAAATGAGAAAGATATAAAATTAAAATATTAATTATTTGGACACAGTTGTGATCCTGTTGGGGTAAAAATTTAGCTTCTTCCCATATATAGGGTGAATCCTGCCCTCAAAGCGAACCCCTAACAGTAGCAACTAAAAATTTGTTGAATGGTGGTCCATGTAGGTCATAGAGGATGTTAAAGTTAGTATGCAACATCTTAACAATGTTAAAATGAAGTTCATGTGCCCTAAAACTGATAGTATGTCTTTTGTGAGAGAGATAAAGTGAAATTGGTTGCTCCACCAAACCTGGGGAGCCGCTGAAGTCAGATATGTGAGATTGAAGCAAGGCAATGCAGATGGGGAGAGGTAGTATAAGATTATTCTATCTTGAAAAGAAAAAAAATTGATGGGAAAGAGGATAATTTAGGAAGAAAAAGGTATTTATACAAGGCTAGAAACATTTCTTGGAAAAGTAAGTCATATGATCTGAATGATGAATGGATTCCCCATAGTGCATATAGCTTTTTTAAACACAGTAAGTACAGATAAACAATCAGAAAATATTTGAGAAAATAATACTAAGTAAATTAAATTTTTTACATAGTTAGAAGTCACAAGAGGTCTACTTTACCACTGAAAATTTAAAAAATTACTGATTGGTTTATTCATGTATAATATGAAATCCACTTTTTGACAATATGAATAAAGGTTTTCTCCCAAATTCAAAGCATAGATCAGGAAAAATTAGTAAGCAAAAAAAAACTTGTCTTCCATTTTAACAGGAGAAGAAACAGAATTTTGGACTAAGGAAAACTGATTATTGACATGGAACTACATCCAGTAATTTTTTCATGCTACTATTACCTGGTATGGCCACAAACAGGCAGTACCCAGAGGGCTGGAAATATTTCCTTACATTTAAAATTACGTTTGAAGATTCTGCACAAATATGATTCAAAATAATAGTGGATCCCAGCCAAAGTATATAAAAAATAAGGTATGGCACATGACTTGTAAATTTACTTGATGGCTGCTGAAAAGCCATAGCACAGGTTGAACTGCTTATAGTAAAAATAATTTTACTAAATTTCCTAGCTCAAGTATATCTAATAAAATAATGTATTTTTAATATAAAATATTTAATTATACTTTTCCTCTGTATTTTTCTCAAAAAAATTGCAAGAAGAAAAAGCAGATTTTAATTCAATGAATTTGAGTTCTAGTAAAAGTAACACATTATATAAAAATATTCAACTATATATATTTAGAAATTACTTCAGCAACTCAAAGAGTTGTACAGTTGCTCCCTAGGTTTCCTCGCCCTTACCCTCTGAAGGCAGCCACTGGGCCTTAAACAAACACTTCAAAGTACCACTTACTTCATTCAATTGTTTCATTCTTACTTAGAAAATTTTTATCATGGAATCTGAATTTTTGCCTAAAATTAAATCTTATAGTAAATCAGTTGAAATTTTCAAAAACATTTTAATTTTAATTTACTGAACCTCATATTGAAGACATAATTTATTTAATATCAGTGAAGCAAGAACCAGCATTAAGAACAGGAACTTCACTGAATCTTATAAAATGTTAAACCTTATGCTCCTTAAATTATTGGAATGTAGAATAGTCTAATATTTAATCACAACATGAGGAAACATTTGGCCTAATGTTTAGATATTCTCACACTCACTCTACTCACTCTACTAAGTCAAATAACAAGGAAACATTTCTCTGCATACTATTTAAAAAAATTAAAAATGTAATACCTCATCATTAGGTAAAGTATGGAAAAATGTTGTTATATGACATGCAGACATAATTGCATAAACAAAACTTCTGTATGATCTTAATTTAAAATGAGTATTTGTAAATTTCAATGATGAGGAAAAATTTTAGGATCTGTATATTTTAAAAAGAGGCAAAATCTGTGGAAATAAGGTGTAGATATTTTGAATCTGCAACAGAATTTCATGTGGAAAAATTCTGCCCTGTTCATTGCACATGTAGTAACTTAATTATAGCAGCTCCAATGCTAAAATATCACACAATGCAGTGGATTACTTGCACTTAATGGCAAAAAGTGCTTATTATGTATTGTAAAAATTGTGAAATACATGGGGTAATATTTTCTCATTTTATGGATAAAATTTTGCCTTATTTCAAATTTGGCATGAAGAAAATCATGAAGCAAAATGTTGCCACATGTTTTTTAAAATATGCCCACTAAAGTATTCAAAGCTAATATAACATCTTAATGGTGTTTTGGAATGCAAAAGTACATAAAGAATTTTCACCATGTCCTCATGATATGAGGAAACTCAATTCATCATGTCACTAGATGATGGTGCATTTGCATGAAGATGAGGCAACATGTTCCTCATCTCATGCTTTGTGGAAAATTCAATGTAGCATGTATGGAATTCTGTTACATGCATACATGAGGCGACATGTTGCCTCATGTATGCATGTAAGAAAGTTTCTTTCTTGCTTACTCAACAGCAAAAAAAGAAAAGTTGCTAAAAAATGATATTGCATACATGAGGCAAAATGTCGCCTCATGTATGCAATAGCAAGAGTTCTGAAAAGTAAATTATGTGCACTTTTTATTCAGTGCTCTTGCTATTGCATACATGAGGCGACATGTCACCTCATGTATGCAATATCATTTTTTTCTTGACTTATTTTTTTTGTTCTTGAGTAAGAAGGCAAGAAACTTTCTTACATGCATACATGAGGCGACATGTCGCCTCATGTATGCAATAGTAAGAGAACTGATAAGAAAAGTGCAAAATATTTTTTTATCAATACTCTTGTTATTGCATACATGAGGCGACATGTTGCCTCATGTATGCATGTAAACAAGTGATGCAGTGAAGTCTCTTTTGAATGGTTGGCCTGCACTAGAGCATTGCTCACCTACAAGTAAGGAAGAGAAACAAAATGATATTGCATACATGAGGCAACATGTTGCCTCATGTATGCAATATCATTTAGCATGAGAGTTGGAATAAAAAGTACAAATGATATTTTTTCAAAACTTTTGATATTGCATACATGAGGTGACATGTCGCCTCATGTATGCAATATCAATTTTTAATTTTCTAACTTATTTTTGTTAAGTAAGAGCATCCACACTTGTGTGGGTGTGTAACTTCTGCTTACTTGCATATTAGTTCTGAGTAGCACTAATTAATGAGGCCATTCAACACTCGTTAGTGAAAATTTTCACTATTTGCGAGTTACACAAAATGTTCAACACTCATGTTTTTACATGAATTCAGTAATTTCTAATTTATTTTCTTACATGTCTATGCATTAACTCGGTATATTTATTGTTTTTTCACTTAATTGTTTTTTGCCACAATTTTTTTTCTTAGGCCATTCAAGAATTACTAGACCTAGATGAGGATCACCTTACCTTTACTTACATGTTAACTACCCTCCGAGCGGACACTGATTAGGTGACCTCGTTTTCTTACTTTATGTGGTGATAGGACTATTTAGAGGTGTGTACATTGCACAGAACCTGTAGTAAAATAATATAGAGCTGGTTTTGGGTGTGATATGATTATGAGAAGTGAGAAAAGTAGTGTTCGGTAAGAGTGATGTCTTAATGAAATGAAGGTTTTGAGGTGTTGCAAGTGTGGTCTGTAGAGAAGAATTACTGAAAAAATGGTGGGACAGAAAATGAGTTACACAAATGGTTCAATAATTTGTGGATATTTCCACAAATTACTGAAAAAATTATTGATTTGACCCTTTACCAAATCACTAAAACATGATGAGTGTGGAATATTAGGCGCTATTTTCAGTGAAATATGCATACCGAAGCTAATTTGCCCTGCGAGTGTGGATGCTCTAATAAGTAAGTAACTTTCTTACATGCATACATGACGCAACATGTCGCCTCATTTATGCATGTATGCAGCTAACCTTCCCCTACCACCATTTTTTGCCAGGAAGCATAAGATGGGGAAAAATTTCATCTCATCTTTATGCAAATGCACCTTTTCCTGGTGACATGATGCAATTAGCTGCCTCATGTCATGAGGACATGGTGCATATTTTGTATATATTTTTTCATACCAAAACCGTATTAAGATGCTAATTCTACTTTAACAACATTAGTAAAAATATGTGGGAAAAATGTGGCAACCTTTTGCCTCATGTTTTGAATATCTTGTATAATTAATCATATTGTGATTTTATGGATGGAATGCTTTCATGGGAAGGGTTTGGTTACCTTTTAAATTTAAGACTAAAGTGCTACAGATGAGGAATTTTTCAACATTCTTAAGAGTTTAAAAACAGGAAAATCTAAGAAATTTTCTTATATAGTTAAAGATAAATAAACCAATTATCAAAAGCTAGAAAAGGTAAAGTTGAAAATGTGAAGGTCCAAATGTCCAAAAAAACTATTAAGTTAAGCATGTTGATTTTAAAGCTTCAAAAAAGTTATTTTAAATTAATAAAACATCTTTATAGTTTCCTGATTGAGAAATCAACATGGATTCATCTTTTTTTGTCCCTGAAGTGGCAGCATTATTTAAAGATATTGTTATTCATTCTGATACTGAGGAAATACATGATGAGTTTAGATTCAAGCTCTCAATTTGGTAGGGGATGGTTTTCTTTTTTTGATGTTCAAATGGCCTTTAAAGAGGGTTTATTTCTGCAACTCTTTCAAATTTTAGATCTAAAACATGCAGGGCAGCTATCAGGAAAATTTTTGAATGAAAATTTAAGGTCCCTCGCCCCCTAGTAATGAAATTTGTTCAGCATGTTTTAGCCCCCAGAAGCTTCCCTATGGATGATATTTTTGAAGAATTGTTTCCTGGGTAACTTCCATAACCCTTTTTATACAAAACATTCTATAATAAATTTTCTATGGTAGAGAAGTCCTTTGTTGATACTGAGACAAAAGTAATTTTGGAAGATTTGGCAATTTTTATAGAATTTTACTGTTGTAAAATTCAAGCTAGTTTAAATTCAGAAAAGCTTAAATTTTTACAGAAAATAAATTTTCTTATTTATTTATACTAACTAAAGCTATACTGTATTTGGAAAAAGAAAACATTCTAATATTTATCCTTATTTTTTATCATAGAATAGAAGATGCATGTAATCTCTTTTATATACTTTAAATTTACTTTCCTTAATTTTCTAAAACTACCATTAAGCTAAATGAAATATTAAAAAGTAGAAATAAAATCAGATTTAGTATTATAATGGTTTTGATTAGCTATTCATTTTTTCTGAAAGTATTATATTTTATCAACTAATTATACCTTTATCTCTTCTGCTACATTATTTTCCAACCTCTTTTTTATCACAATTGGGTACAACCTCACCTGATAAAATCATCTAATTTATTTATGAATATGGTGAAATATATTCCAGAAACTATGATTAAACTTCATAAATTACAGCTTTGAGTTTAATCTGAGTAAGTGCATTATTTTGTTTATATTTTTTTTTGAAAATTAAAAGTATAATTCTATCTTTACATTGTGATTATAATTCTTCTGCCATCAAAAAGTCACAAAGTCATTTTAAAAATTTCACATTGTCTGTGAGCTTTCACTTTTAAAATATGGTAAAATTAAGAAGATTATATTATTTCATATAAAAATTTTCAATGAGTAAATTCAACCCAAATTTCCTTAATGAAAAAGGGGTATTAGACATCTCAATGTGATTTCATTTATTTTTTCCTGGTAAATTCAATGATGACAACCTTCAGAAAGAAGATTATGAAAAGTTATTTCATAAGCCTTGAATAAATGGTGTAAGCGTAGCTAAAATGGGGGACTTCTTTCCATGAAAAAAAGCTAATACAGCCCTGAGGCACAATTTTCAGAAGTCACTCAAGAGCCAATAAGATAGAAAGATTTAACAATAAGCAGTGCAATATACTTTCTCTAATTTTCTTTTTGGTACAGTGACACTCAGAGTTTTGGTCTGGCTTGTAAGTAATTTAAGCACTAAAATTCCTTCAAAGGTTACTTCTGATGTTACTTTAAGATACCTGAAAAGCCACTTGACTGCCAGTCGTCTAACTTTTGACCTGGTGTTTTGAGCTTTTTTACTAACTTTTTTTTTCTTCTTCTTTGTTGTTTTTTAGCCTCAGAGATGTTCTGGCAGCATTCTCAGCACATTTCTGAGTGTTTTTTCTAACTTTTTTTATTTTTTATTTTTATTTTTTTTTATTCTCCAAATCAATGTGTAAAAAGTACCAGAACATTTCTAGACTGTTTCCAAACCTTTTTGGTGAGTTTTTTCTTTTTTCTTTTCTTTTTTCTTTTTGTTTTTTAGACTTGGAAAAATGTTGGCGACATGCCAAGCACATTTCCAAGTATTTTTACTAACTTTTTTTTTGTTTTTTTAGTAAGTAAATTGAGGCAAGAAGGTATGATAAAATGTAAAGGTGCAGGGAGGGAGGCTACATATGGTAAATAAAGGATTTCCAAAGATTCATTTTTATTTTATAAATTTATTATTAATCATTCATTTAAGATAATCATCATATTTAAGTAATGGGCCATTTGGCCTTTCTGCTGTATAAAGTTTGTCATTCAAAAAAATAATTGATTGAATGATTTTACAATACAATTAAATGTCAATATATTCTTTGTCTTAGGTCACATCTGAACTCATTGGCTGGTTGTATTCTGAATACCATTACTTTTACTTGGTTGATTATCTTTTTTGAAAGATTTATTTATTCATTTAGGAAATAAAAATGAAAATTTTACCATCCTGATGCCCTCCCAGAGTAAATTGCAGGAGAGGGTATTGCCATTTTTTTCTTTATGATTTGGTAGGGGAGGGTGTTGCCATTTTTCTCTTTTTTATTTGGTTTTAATTTTTTTAAATGTATATATATAATAGGGGGTGTCAGTTCTGGCAAATCCGCACTTAAATTTGACCAAATACGCACTTAAATAAGTGCGGATTTCCAAAACACACTAGCCCCAATACTGGTGGATTTCAAAATGAAATAAGTCACTTATTTCACTCAAATCCGCACTTTCTCAACCAAAAGTGCTGATTTCACCATCAAGTCCCATTTCACTGATTTGTCAGCATCATCCCATTCATATGCAGCACTCCGCAGCATAACACTTCATAACTCAAAACATCGTACATCACTTACATCTTCATATCATATCATATAAGAGTTATGCCAATCTCACTTTCAAATCGTGATAAATTACATAAAGCAATGACTTTCATGGCTCTTGAACTGCTCTTGGACTCTGATTGCGATTCTGATTCTGATCTATAAGAAGATTTTGTCTTTTTATCAAAAATGGCCACGAAACATTACCTTCTTCCCAGAAAGCCTCAAGTACCTCATACCCCCAAGTACACCATCCAAACACTTTTTAAACTATCTACACCCAGTTTTAGACAGCTGTTCAGGACTTCTGAGGAATGTTTCCTTAAATTTCTTGAGCTTATTCAGGATCATCCCATATTTCACAATAATTCTCAAAAAGAACAACAACATCCTTCAATTCAATTGGCCATCACACTATGTCATTTGGGTTCAAATGGTAATGGAGCCGCTTTGAAACGTTTAGAAAATGTCTTTGATTTAGGGTATGGTTCAGTTAACACTTATACCAAAAAATGTATCACTGCCATCAACTCCTTGTAATCTCAACTTCTCACCTGGCCAACAAAAGAAGAACGACTTGAATCATCTCAGGTTATGCAAGCAGAGGGATTCCCAGGATATATTGGTTTTGTTAATGGTACTGCTATTCCTTTGAGCCAGAAACCTGCTCAAGGTTGAAACAATTACTTTCACATTCTGGTCAAAAATTTTCACCAAAATATTTACAAGTCAAAATAATTCTATATCTGTTTTAAAAAATTGGCAATACTCTCTCCTGCATTTTATTGAAGCAAGGGGTGGGTATCACCAAAATTTTTCTAAGTCATCAATTTCACATGTCAGATTTGAAAATTTGGCAATACCCCCCCCTGCATTTTATTGAAGTAAGTGGTGGAAGCCATCTAAATTTAATATAATTACGTAAATTATTAAATAAATATCTAATATATATCCCTTTCCCTAGTTTAAAGTAATGACAATCCCTCAAGCCAAAATGCAGATCAAATCTAGAAACAAAAGTTTGGGACTTTCCACAGGTATAGGCTAGAGGAACCCCATGAAACAAAAAAATGTTATCATGATTACCATTTATACAACACAAGGTCATGGGCCCATTACTTTAGTTGAGGAAATTGATACATAAAAAATATTTATTAAAAATTTATGAAAAAATATAAAATTTTCGATGACAACTCTAATCCCCATACTTTTTGGATCTAAATAAAGTTTTTTTAAATCGATTAACTTTACCTTCTTTAATTACCTTATTGATTCTTTGAATCAACTTATGACTGATTTGAAATGAGCAACCAAAATGTGTTAAATCTTGACAGGATTCCAAACCTGGAGGAGCTTTGGTCGTTTGATGATTATCCTTAGAAGAATTACAAATAGTTTTGATGATACCATTTCCCAAACCAAAATCAATGATGCACCGGTGGTCTAGAAAATATAAACCATGTCATTTGATTTTAGCTGGAGATGGTATTGGTTGGCCAGTAATTGGTTTGATATATGAGAATATACCAAAAGTAAGAAAATTGGTGTCCTTGGTATCGGTGTGAATTTTATTGTGAAATCCAGAATGAGTGATAATAACATTAGAAAATAAAAGATATTCGTGGCTGATATTTTCCCATTCGGAGTCACACCAATTTGGTATTCCAACTTTGGTTGCAAGTTCATGATTTTTTTCAAATGCTTTATTACAGTGCTTTTTGAGTCGAAGAGCAAGAAAAGAGTTAAAGGAAGGTAGAGTGTCCCATAAGCGAAAATCTTCATCTTTTTGAGCTTTAGTGATATTCTTGAGCAACAAATATATGCCTATATAATTGAAATGCCTAGATAATAATCATATAAGAGTTTCAGAATCCTTATCCTTTAAATATGCAATATAAAAATGTGAAATAAGACAAGTGAAATTTGGAAAAAAGGCTCAACTTCAAAGGTCAAAATCTCAGCAACCGCTGAACCTAATTCAAACCTGTTTGTGGGAAATGAAAGATATGCTTTAGTAGAATCTTCAGTTAAAGGACATGTGATTTAAATAAACCTAACCCTAATTTGTTACATAAAAAAATGAAATAAATATTTAAATTGGGAAAAAAAAGGCTCAACTTTAACAGTCAATATCTCAGCAGCCACTGAATCAAATTCAAATCTGTTTGTGTCAAATGAAAGGTAGCCTTCAGGAGAATCTTCAGTCAAAAGAACATTAGATTCGAATAAATGTAACCCTAATTCCGAGTCTTATTTTCAAAATTTTACAAAAACTTGAAAAGTGGTAATGAAGATGAGATCAAAAGGAGTTTTATAAGTTCACTGTTATCCAGATAAGAGTCATACATATATTTAAGTATGAACTTTTCATAAAAAGAATGAGATATCATATAGGCATGAAAAAAAGGAGATGAAACTTACCTTGATTGAAAAGTAGGAAAAACAGAGTGAGAAAGATTGATGTTGGAATTGTGGGGAAATTGAATATGGAGTAAGTGAAATGCACTAAGAATGTGCAATGTATGTGTTTCAATGAAATGGAGCCAAAAAAAAGTGAAATAAGGGAAAGGGGGGATAATGACCATGCCAAGGAGGGATGAAGAGTAGGGTGATGGAGCTAAAAAAGAAAGTAAAGAGGGAGAGAAAAAAAAGGTTAATTATACCATTGTAATCCAAAATAACCACTTACAAAAAAAATTTAGATAAAAAAAATAAAATAAACAGAAAAAAACAAAAAAAATTATAATTAGTAATCAAAAAATCAAAAAAAAAGAATAAAGTGACTTACCTGGAGAGATGAGATGACAAAATGAATGAAACCAAATTGTTTGAGGGATGTTGGAGGAGAATAGGAAAAGCATATGAGGGTTGAATGAAAAAAAAAATCACTGACAAAATATGCGATTTCATGTTGAGCTGGTGAAAGAAAACCAATGAGCCATCCAAAAAAAAAAATTTCACCATAAATTCCAAAAAAAAATGAATATGCAACAAACCAAAATACCAACCCAAGTGAATGAAGTACACAAAGAGGACATTTGGAGAGTACAAAATGGTATGGGAAAGAAAGGGATGATGTGGCCAACATGTGGTTTTGAAAAAAAAATCATGAAAAAAGTGCTGATTTGAGGTCAGAACTGACACCCATAGAAAAAAGATTAAGAAGTAGAAGAAATAAGTAAAAAAGAATGTAAACATGCCTGGTCAAAATATTGAAAATGTCAGGAAGGGGTGTGTGCCGAGGATTGATGGGTAGGTAGCAAGGAAGGTCAGTGTGTCACATGTGACAGGGATGGGGTAAGAAAGGAAGGGATGTTTTGTGGTCAAAATGTGGTTGTGAAAAAAAACGGGAAAAAAGTGCTGATTTGAGGTCATAACTGACACCCTTTTTTGAAATAAGTGACTTTTTTGCAAAATTTAAGTGCTGATTTGTAAGTGCTGATTTGGTTTGAAATCTGCACTTAAGTTAAGTGCGGATTTGCCAGAACTGACACCCCCTAGTTAAAAAAGACAAAGAATCTCCTATTGAATATTTAAAATCCATGAAACATGCATTTATTGGAATGTTATGAAGAAAGTGTGTAATCCAAAAAACACTCATCTAGACTTATAATGAAGAGGTTCTCAAGAAAAGTTATGGAAGCACCATTCCCATTTGAAACAAATGGGAAACGTGCCTTAGAGATTTGTATTTTAGAGTCTCTCTGTGAGCAAGGAGAATTGTTGTGGTAAATTTAATGATCATGAATCAAATCATTTAGGTATTTAAAACCATGATAAGTAGTTTGTAAAATTTTCTGAAAACTGGTTTTTAGGTATTTCAAAAAGTTTTTAAAGTGTATATTGTGGTTGATGGCAAATGGATGGGGTTTGGAAAGTAAGGTAGTGGTTCTCTAACAGGTGACTCATATAAAAAAATAAAACTTAGGATCAGAATCAGGATCCGACTCAGCCAAAAGATCAAGGGCTAGAGAATCAGTAGTTGTTGAAGCTGTTGACAAAGTTAAGGAGTCATGTTAGTGTTTGAAGGGAAAAAATAATAGCAAGATTAATTAAGGGTGGAATAAATTAAGTGTTAGAGTATGATTTTAGGGTGCCTTAAGACTTGATACACCATGTACTGTATGTGTATAAATAAGCTCATAAGTATTAGGTGAAGAAAAATTTTAAGGTATGGGTGTGTGTGTACCTAATGCTGACTAATCAAGTTAAGGGGAAGAAGTGCCTGAGGGGCTTGGATGTACCCAACAGATGGCTTGTGTAGGGAAAATCATGCTGTTGAAGTATACTAGATAATGGGGTATGTAATTTGAATTAAAATGATTTACTTGGTATCTTTTTTGAGGCTTGCTCAAATTATGTATATTGTAATGTTTGACACCCCCCAATATGTCATAATGCACCAGTGTTGGTTACATTTTGCTTTAGAAAGAGGAAATTAATTAAGTGCTTATTTCCTAACTTTGACATCACCAAATTTGTATCTAAAATATATAGATGGGAATGAAGTGGGGAATAACTTGACTCTAATAATTGAAAAGACATGAGAAAGGCAGGGAATAACTCTTCCTGTCTTGATAATCCAGTAATTAATAACACTACTCAACAGGTAAAATGATGAGTTGGGGAATAAATCTACCTTCCTTGATAGTTCAGTAAGGAATACCTCAACTTAAATTTGAAATAATAATAACACAAAACAGGGTGGAAGTGAAGGATAGAAGGGTTGGTGATATTTAGTTAGAAAAAAGGATAGTGAGTAGGCCAGAATATTGCAATCCTCATACACTAGCTAACTGTCAACAGTGTTAGGTTTCATGTATAAAACTAGGGTGGTTGATGTATTAAATAGATTTAACATAAATGTATGTGTATGTATTTATTTTCAGAATTTATATATAAGAAATGATTTGGATCAGTGAACAACTGATGATTAGCAGTAAATAAATGAATAAAAATAAAAGGAAGATGTCAATATTGAAGGGAAATGGTTGTTAGGCTCTGATATTTGTTGGTGTTCTATATGTGCTTAACACATTGATTGATATATACTGAGTATTGCTTTAAGATGTGATCAGTAAATCAGGTTGAATAATGATAATATGAGATTATATATATTGAATGTTTATTGCTTTATTTCTCTATCCAATCTTATATTTTTTCTATAACAAAAACTTATTGATCATTTTTACATTCTCTTATCTTTACCATATTATATTGATATTTGTGATAGAGACTGTTTAACTAATTTATCTATCAATCATTAGGGAAAGGTAATGTGTTGCACTGCTACTGAATTTAATAGAACTAAAATTAGTATGTCTATTAGGTGATTGAATACGTTACACAGTGAACAGGGTTTTACTTATAATGAAAAATCACTTTATAATAACTAAAAGGTTTTTTTTGTTACTAAAACTGTTCTACAACACTTTGCAATCAAATCTTATATTTTTTCCATTAAAAAAACTTATTGATCATTCTTATATTTTCTTAACCTTGCCTTCTTTTATTGATATTGGTGATAAAACCCGCTTAACTACTTCAACTATCAATTACTGGGGACAGGTGATTGAATACATTACACAGTCAACTGGGTTTTACTTATACTGAAAAATCTCTCTATAATAACATAAAGGTGATTTGAAGGTTTATGATAGATTAAAGCTTTGAAGATCTTTTCATGAGTTCTCTGAGTAAAGATATACCTGATACATCTTCTGCTACATCTGATAATACCTCATCAACATCAAACTTTTGGCTAGCAGCTGAAAAAAGTACTCATTCTAATCCTACACTCCATAAATATCTTTGACAATGTCAGATCGGTCAAATTACAAACTCTTGAGAGTACCAGTACTCACCTAAGGGAATTTTTCTCTTTGGAAATCAATGATTGAGTTTTATTTGACTCTCATGATTTAACTCACCATATTAATTCTTCCATCAAACCCAATGATTCTGATTCTAATGAATGGTGAAAGGGTGAAGCTAAATCATGGCTAATCCTAATAAAAACTTTTGGTCTGAAGGATTCATTATTGATCTCAAAGGCCAAATCCACTTATCTTGCCTATAAAAAATCTCTCTCTGATTATTGTGAAGGAAATGCCTCTATGGTTTCTGATCTTTTGGATAAACTTGTTTACTTAAAGTGGGATGGACATTCATCTCTCTGGGAGCATTTGGGTAAATTTGAAGAGATAGTATGTTTATTGGTGGACAGCCCATCCAGGGATCCAGAGCTTTGTTACCATCAAAAGTTGTGGAAATGATTCTTATCAAAAGTGTTTAACATGAGAAAATTTTGGTAATTAACCAAAATCTTTTTCAGAATTTCAAGAGTTTGACAATAGAGAAAGTTTACAATAGTCTCAAATCAGAGGTGAATCCCAGGTTGCATTAAGAAACTTCTAACTATAATTCCCTAAAAGGTCAGGCAAAAAAGAAAAAATTTACTCAATGTTCTCATTTGCCTTATAAAAATGACAAGAAGAATTTCAAGTGTAGACTAGGTCATCTTGGTCAAATTCACAAAAATTATATTACACAACTGCATGAGGAATTAAAAAAACTCAAAGTCATGTTGAATTCTAAAAATGAGAAATACCAACCTGCTAAAAATGTTTCTGAATCAACTTCATTAGTCATCAAACATGAGCATATGAAGTCAGCCTATCTTCCTAGTGCAAAAAATTTGAATACTCAGTTTGTCCTTGACTCAGGGAAATCGTTGTTGACAATACTATAGTACTAGCTATAGGCCTTGACCAAGGGAGTTGGAGAAAAACCAGAGAGAAAATACCCTGTCCCTTGAGAAAAATAGAGTGAGATTTACTTGCTAAAGTAAGTTGGTTCCTGTTTTGATAAAGCCCCTTTTAAACACACTTGACTGCTTGATGAGCCAAGAAAGTAGTCCCCAGATAGACTACCAGACCAAAGAACTGAAATGTAGAACAAAGTCCACACCAGAGACAGCAAAGATACTTGATGTAGGCTTCAAATCCACACCAGAGACAGCAATAATACTTGCTATAGCTTGCAAGACTATAACAGAGAAAACAGTTGCTAAAGTTAAGTTAAATGAAGAACTTACTTGAAACAAACACAGCCAATTGTGGCCAGAAAACAGTGAAAACTGAATGAGGAACAATGAGATCACCTCCGGATGGTTGTATGATGATTAAGGTTGCCCCAAACTGTCTTATTCACTATGTACACACAGACCACTAACTAAGAGCCCATGTGCACCCACCAATCTGGCGCCTGTACCTGCCAAATTGCATAACAAACCCTCCTGGAGCGCTCCCCAACCTCCTAAAACAGAGGCAGGCGGGCCGCCCAATGTCGGAGATGCCGCCTGAAGCGGCCCGGCCTCCCTGAAGCCAGAAAACCAATAAAAACCACTAATCTACTTAGAAAAATTAGCTACAACTACTAAAACCTTTAAAACACGGAATTTCACTATAACAACATTGGGACATGAAATATAGAGAAAAATTAGCTCTATCCAATGGTACTAAGCACTTAACCCTAAGACTTAAGGTTAGCCCGTAAAACACGAAAAACAAAATTAAACAGCAATCTTTTATAAATGAAAAATGAGGAAATGATCCCTTAAAACTCATAATATGAAAAATGTCTACAAGACATAAAATATAGAGAAAAACCAGGGCTATCCAATGATAGTACCCACATACCCGCAGACCCAATATCCACAGGATAAAACCAGAAAAATACCAAATTTTTTAACAGATGTCAATTAAGACATGCACCAACAGCGCCAAATCACACAACAAAGGCCCCTGCCAATGTTGGAAGACCACATCCTCCCTACAATTGAGAATGTCCGCATTCTTTCTTCATCCAACCACCATGTTTAACCTCCTTCCCAAATCTGCCTCTGAAATGGGCCCCTGCCAATACTGCATCGACAATAATTTAATCTGCGCCATGACACCACCTGTCCATCCATACAGAACGTCCTGCGATGTCTGCCACTCCAGAAAGAAGACCTGCCACAGACCTGGTCCACTTTCTTCCACAACAGATTCACCTCCACCTCAACCTGGTCCTTCTTCTGCCAGCACCAAAAGATCTAGGCCATCCATCCTGATACCCAAATTAATCAAAAAGCTCCACCCTTCCCAGAAGAGTGCCACAACCCATAAAACAACTAGTTCCCCCATCCCTGGTCCATCTGATGGTAAAGAACATTCATTCCTTATTCAACTTTAAAACTGATAACTTCTCAGTTCCTCCCTCTTCTGATAGTGATGATAACAATGTAGGATCCATTGCACCACCAACACCAACACACTTTCCCACTATCAAGGCCAAGTTCCAACAACACACATCTCAACAGAAACAACTTCTTCTTCACTACTTCCAATCCACTCCTCCTAGAGATCCACAGGACATTGAGAACAGAAGACAACTCATTCACCAGTTCAAGGCTAATTCTGAACACTTCATTTCATCTCTTGATTCTCTCTGTAATTCCACTAGTACTTGAGTTTGATTCAGAAAAGAAAAATTGACCACACCCTCTATAGGATGTAACCACAAACAACCCTCAGTTTTAAGTCTTGGGGGACCATCCTCATTTTATAGTCTTGGGGGACTCAAAAACCCTCAGTTTAAAGTCTTGGGGGACTCAAAAAACCTAAATCATAAACCCAGAACCAGAGATCAACCACATTAAGACACAGAGAAAAAACTAAAATTCTGGGGTAATTGTGAATAGAGCAGCCAGCCCATCAATTACCCCCAAACTTGCCTTTGCTAAATTTGGAGGCTCCCCCTGTGGATACCCTCCACCAATATTTCAAAACCAACTCCACAACAATAACTTTTCCTCAGTTTATAGTCTTGGGGGACTTACAACCCTCAGTTTAAAGTCTTGGGGGACTAACACAGTGTTCAGTTTAAAGTCTTGATGGAATATTCTTGATAAAATCTTGAAACCAGCCAGTTTAAAGTCTTGGAGGACTAACAGAAACCAGATTTCAGTTTAAAGTCTTGATGGACTGATCTTGATACCATAGCTTTTTCAGTTTAGAGTCTTGATGGACTGCCTTGATAATATAGCTTTTTCAGTTTAGAGTCTTGATGGACTGGCTTGATAATATAGCTTTTTCAGTTTAGAGTCTTGATGGACTGACTGAATTTTGCATAAAATGGACGCAGCCAATTTCATGCAGCACACCTCTACAGCCAACCTGCTGAACTTCCACTTTCACTTCATCACCTACCCATCACTGACAAAAATCTCCTCCTATCCATTTTCATCATCTTTTCTCACCACAGATCATGGCTGGATCTCCTGATGTTAACCCTTCTACTCTCCCTTGCTTCACTGCTCCCAAGGACTATGCATGCAAACAGTGCATCCACATGTGCAGACCTTGCACATTCACTCTTCCAAATCCTGAATCCAAATTCTACAACAGGTCTTGTGACTCTTGTTATTCCAAAAAGAAAAGATGTGACAGAGACGCCAACTACCCTATTCCTCCGCCTTCTCCTTCTCACAAATACATCTCCAGATTCCCTACCAGATCCCCAGAGCTTGGTCCTTCCTCTTCCTCTCTATCTTCTGCTCCTTCCAGAAGATCCAGAAGCTCAGCTTCCCGCACTCTTCCCAAAAGACCAGCCTTAGCCTCACAAGAAACTGCTTTTTTCTCCGCCAAATTAGCTCCAAAAGCTTCAAAATCAACTCCCAGGCTTCTAGACCGTGTCCAGGCGGCCCGCCCGCCTCACCAAACAGCAAAAATCAGGGCCAAAACCTCCAAAAACGGCCAGAAAATAGCCAAATTCATCCAGACAACAACAACAACTCAACCCAACTACCTCCTACTTCTCCCAGAGCAATGCAATCCACCCTTCCAAAGTCCAAAAGTACCAAAATTTACCAGATTTCTAAGAGAACTGCCAGAGAACCCCAAGAAGAAACCAGAACACCACACACTGCTCCACAACAACAACTTCGTCCCCAACTAAGACAAAGAAACTACACCTCTCCTCTGT